>OX467286.1:18850241-19466346 GCA_950108345.1 Malthinus flaveolus | reverse complement strand
TGCCGTTTCTCTTCTACCTGTTAGTCCCCTTTTTCCCTCTCTCCGCCTCCTCTCCGCCTTTTCTCCTCCTCCCCTCTCTCTTGTAGTTGCCGTCAACAACCGTTGCTGTTGTTCTCGCCTGTGGCGAACATTCGACAGTCCGAGTAAATGCGCCATTTTCAACAAATAATTAATTAGAAGTTCGTTTACTTTTCCTGGAGAGATTGAAATTAAAATGCTCCGAAAGTAGACGATAAAGTGATGTTTCTCAATTAGTCGAGTATAGAGCAAACATTTCGAGTGCGGCTTAGAAAAGTTAATTGTTGAAATGAAAATAACCGAATGTTTGCTTAACGAAGTTTAAATTGTTCAAATATTCTATACAAGGTGTCGCGAAACGAGATCGACTAAATTCGGATATCTTGCCGAAAGTAGAAACGAACACGTCGATCATTCTAATTAGTAGCGCCATTGATGCAAAGCATGAACCCGACGCGCCTGGTAGGACGCTTAGCTAATGGAATTAATTCACGAGTCGACGATGCAAATTCTTGTGTTGAAGTTAATTGAACACACTTCCCAACTTGCTGTAAATACTACTGTAAATTTGCCTAGTGTAGGAACACCCTGTATTTAAAAGTGTGTAGATAGGCACTCGACTGTTGCACTCGAGTTATAAAAATTTAATTCGTAAACTTCAACAAAGTTTCGCCCGATGTTAATTTTAATTAGTGTTAAATAAAACTTTTCTCTTTATCTTCTCTATTTTTTTATTTACTCTAATTTATTTTTAATTTATTTATGCGTCGAAGAAAACAAATCGTTTCAGTTTCTGAATTTTTTACGAAATCGCTATAAAAGTTGCGTTTCTCTTGTAAGTTGATTCAATTTTTTTCGATTTGAGGTGGTGTAAAAAGATTTTCTTTATTGGAACTTTTTTATGTTAGATGTAAACTGTATCGTTATTACTTTGTTGCCTTTTTTTAAAGCTTGCACTTTTCTCGGAGAGTACTTCAAAAATTATCTGTATAGACCAAAGAGCTTACGTTGCCGTCTGAGTGGTACTTTTCTCTTTATACGTATCGATTGTCGTGTATTTTCTATTGGATTTTAAATAACACGCAGAACTAAGCTTTTGTATATTAGGGGTTTAAGGTTGGTATAATCTTCGGATTAATATTAATTTAATACCTCGTGTATTTAGGTATTACAGTAGACACGACATCGAAACGAAATTTTGGCTCTCGATTCGCTAACAGTTGTTTGTTACGAATATGAATAATTGAATGCTTATACGGATACATTTTTCAATTTAAAAAATCTAGATTAACCGTCTCTTTCTCCACTTGTTTGCAGACCTGTATTCCGCGAGTCTGCCCGTCTCAGGGTCGATTTTCAGTTTTCATGCTTGCGTGTCCGCTCATTCTATACCGTCTACTTGTACATCGATTAAATAGCCAGTTCTTTCCGTAGGAATGGAAAAGGTCCAGGAGGTGAAATAGAACTCCTTATGGAAAACATATCGTCACTTCAGTGAATATTTCACTAAAATCGTCCTAAATAAAAGGCAAATCTAATTTTGGTTGCAAAAATACACTTTTGACCAGTTTAAGCATCTCTCTTATTTAATTAATTTTTATTGATTATTTTGCTAATTCTAATTTGTCTATGTTTTTTTATTTGGTGGCCATTTTCAAAATTAAATTTAAATCGTAATTTGGGTGATAGTGACACCATTTAAACTATTCGTACGGTATATTTACGATGAGCTGGCTATCGTAAATTCCTTTTTGACAATTTCATTCATCTAAAATAACGTTATAAACAAGAAACCTGTTGTTATTGCAAATTACTTCAGCTTATTTAGATACTTGTTTTGAACTTTTTTTTGGGTATAAACTTTTCCAGATCATTTATTTAATGGTTACTTGCTTGCTTTAGATGCGAAATAATGCTTTTTTTGAAAGTTTACGATCATTGCGTTTAATGGACTGTTTTCTAGGTGCTCTCGATTCCAGACGTCTTTGCACTTTAATCATACGAATTTTGATATCTTCGAGTTATGGCGATTTCAGAGAAATGTCCCATTTCGGCAAATTTGTGTTTTTCCCTCAATATTTAAGTATCCATTTTCTTATTACAAAATATAGGGTGAATTTTTTATTGTCCTATTGAAAAGGACTGCCTTAATAAGTACCCATTAACAATTATTGATGTTTGTAATACTTTTTTTTCTGAGATGATAGGAATTGGGCGTTGGTAACGAAATACTAAGCCAAAGACACGCGTACGTATAACTAGTGTCAATATCTCCAGACTGGCCGATTACAGATATAGCAAACTTTTAATACTTTTAATGGCATGAGAAATCTAATTAATGCACAATATACAGGGTGTTGTATTAGAAAAAATTGAGAAAAGATCAATTTTGCGAGTATAGTTGCTGATTTAAGTGAAGTTCTTCACTAAGGTATCAATATCTCCAGAACGGCCAATTGTAGGTAGTATAGTAAACCTTTAATAACTTTTATCCGTAGTGTCATAATAAATTGAATTAATGCAAAATATACAGGGTGTTGTATTAGAAAAAATCAAGAAAAGTTCAATTTTGCGAGTATGGTTGCTGATTTAATTGAAATTCTTCACTAAAGTGTCAATATCTCCAGAACGGTCGATTGTAGATATAGGAAACCTTTAATAAGTTTTATCCTTAGTTTCCTAAGAAATCTAATTACCGCTAAATTACAGGATGTTGTATTAGAAAAAATTGAGAAAAGATAAATTTTGCGAGTATTTGCTGATTTAATTGAAATTCTTTACTAAATTGTCAATATCTCCAGAACGGCCGATTTTAGACATAGCAAACCTTTAATAAACTTTATTCGTAGTCTCGTAAGAAATCTAATTAACGCTAAATATACAGGGTGTTGAACTAGAAAAAATTGGAAAAAGATCAATTTTGCGAGTATAGGTAGTTGCTGATTTAATTGAAATTCTTCACTAAAGAGTCAATATCTCCAGAACGGCCGATTTTAGACATAGCAAACCTTTAATAAACTTTATTTGTAGTCTTGTAAGAAATCTAATTACCGCTAAATATACAGGGTGTTGTATTAGAACAAATTGAGAAAAGATAAATTTTGCGAGTATAGGTAGTTGCTGATTTAATTGAAATTCTTCACCAAAGTATCAATATCTCCAGAACGGCCAATCGTAGATATAGTAAACCTTTAATAACTTTTATCCGTAGTGTCATAATAAATTGAATTAATGCAAAATATACAGGGTGTTGTATTAGAAAAAATCAAGAAAAGTTCAATTTTGCGAGTATGGTTGCTGATTTAATTGAAATTCTTCACTAAAGTGTCAATATCTCTAGAACGGTCGATTGTAGATATAGGAAACCTTTAATAAGTTTTATCCGTAGTCTCATAAGAAATCTAATTACCGCTAAATTACAGGCTGTTGTATTAGAAAAAATTGAGAAAAGATTAATTTTGCGAGTATTTGCTGATTTAATTGAAATTCTTCACTAAAGTATCAATATCTCCAGAACGGCCAATTGTAGGTAGTAAACCTTTAATAAGTTTTATCCGTAGTGTCATAAGAAATCGAATTAATGCAAAATATACAGGGTGTTGTATTAGAAAAAATCAAGAAAAGTTCAATTTTGCGAGTATGGTTGCTGATTTAATTGAAATTCTTCACTAAAGTGTCAATATCTCCAGAACGGTCGATTGTAGATATAGGAAACCTTTAATAAGTTTTATCCGTAGTCTCATAAGAAATCTAATTACCGCTAAATTACAGGCTGTTGTATTAGAAAAAATTGAGAAAAGATTAATTTTGCGAGTATTTGCTGATTTAATTGAAATTCTTCACTAAAGTATCAATATCTCCAGAACGGCCAATTGTAGGTAGTATAGTAAACCTTTAATAACTTTTATCCGTAGTGTCATAATAAATTGAATTAATGCAAAATATACAGGGTGTTGTATTAGAAAAAATCAAGAAAAGTTCAATTTTGCGAGTATGGTTGCTGATTTAATTGAAATTCTTCACTAAAGTGTCAATATCTCCAGAACGGTCGATTGTAGATATAGGAAACCTTTAATAAGTTTTATCCTTAGTTTCCTAAGAAATCTAATTACCGCTAAATTACAGGATGTTGTATTAGAAAAAATTGAGAAAAGATAAATTTTGCGAGTATTTGCTGATTTAATTGAAATTCTTTACTAAATTGTCAATATCTCCAGAACGGCCGATTTTAGACATAGCAAACCTTTAATAAACTTTATTCGTAGTCTCGTAAGAAATCTAATTAACGCTAAATATACAGGGTGTTGAACTAGAAAAAATTGGAAAAAGATCAATTTTGCGAGTATAGGTAGTTGCTGATTTAATTGAAATTCTTCACTAAAGAGTCAATATCTCCAGAACGGCCGATTTTAGACATAGCAAACCTTTAATAAACTTTATTTGTAGTCTTGTAAGAAATCTAATTACCGCTAAATATACAGGGTGTTGTATTAGAACAAATTGAGAAAAGATAAATTTTGCGAGTATAGGTAGTTGCTGATTTAATTGAAATTCTTCACCAAAGTATCAATATCTCCAGAACGGCCAATCGTAGATATAGTAAACCTTTAATAACTTTTATCCGTAGTGTCATAATAAATTGAATTAATGCAAAATATACAGGGTGTTGTATTAGAAAAAATCAAGAAAAGTTCAATTTTGCGAGTATGGTTGCTGATTTAATTGAAATTCTTCACTAAAGTGTCAATATCTCTAGAACGGTCGATTGTAGATATAGGAAACCTTTAATAAGTTTTATCCGTAGTCTCATAAGAAATCTAATTACCGCTAAATTACAGGCTGTTGTATTAGAAAAAATTGAGAAAAGATTAATTTTGCGAGTATTTGCTGATTTAATTGAAATTCTTCACTAAAGTATCAATATCTCCAGAACGGCCAATTGTAGGTAGTAAACCTTTAATAAGTTTTATCCGTAGTGTCATAAGAAATCGAATTAATGCAAAATATACAGGGTGTTGTATTAGAAAAAATCAAGAAAAGTTCAATTTTGCGAGTATGGTTGCTGATTTAATTGAAATTCTTCACTAAAGTGTCAATATCTCCAGAACGGTCGATTGTAGATATAGGAAACCTTTAATAAGTTTTATCCGTAGTCTCATAAGAAATCTAATTACCGCTAAATTACAGGCTGTTGTATTAGAAAAAATTGAGAAAAGATTAATTTTGCGAGTATTTGCTGATTTAATTGAAATTCTTCACTAAAGTATCAATATCTCCAGAACGGCCAATTGTAGGTAGTAAACCTTTAATAAGTTTTATCCGTAGTGTCATAAGAAATCGAATTAATGCAAAATATACAGGGTGTTGTATTAGAAAAAATCAAGAAAAGTTCAATTTTGCGAGTATGGTTGCTGATTTAATTGAAATTCTTCACTAAAGTGTCAATATCTCCAGAACGGTCGATTGTAGATATAGGAAACCTTTAATAAGTTTTATCCTTAGTCTCATAAGAAATCTAATTACCGCTAAATTACAGGGTGTTGTATTAGAAAAAATTGAGAAAGATAAATTTTGCGAGTATTTGCTGATTTAATTGAAATTCTTCACTAAATTGTCAATATCTCCAGAACGGTCAATTGTAGGTTTAGTAAACCTTTAATAAGTTTTATCCGTAGTGTCATAAGTAATCGAATTATTGCAAAATATACAGAGTGTTTTATTAGAAAAATTGAGAAAAGAGAAATTTTGCGAGTATAGGTAGTTGCTGATTTAATTGAAATTTTTCACTAAAGTGTCAATATCTCCAGAACTGTCGATTTATCCGTAGTGTCATAAGAAATCTAATTACTGCAAATTATATAAGGCATTGTATTAGAAAAAATTAAGAAAAGAGAAATTTTTGCGAGTATAGTTGCTGATATAATTCATTCTTCACTAAAGTGTCAATCAACAGTCATCAATCTACATACTATAAAATATGCAGGGTGTAGGCCAAAGCAAACCCGAAAGTTGAATTATTAAATTTAAAATTTTTCTCATTTGTACACTAATTTTTTTTTTATCTAAAATGCGGTTCCTATTTAATGCGTTTTCGAGATATTTAAATGGCTGGTCTGGTCATGTACTAAAAATTCTATTTTCAATTACACTATTGAAAACCGCATTTAGTGTCATGTAATTCAATTTTATAGATGGATATGTTGTTTATTACCCCCACATTTAATTATTTACGCCAATTTTAAACATTTGAGTATTGCGATTGAAGCCGTCGTAACTAATTAAAACGTTAAAATTGAATTTAACTTTAACAAGCGAGCTACTTAATGAGGCAGCTACAAACTATTTACAGATTGCTAATTCAATTGAAATTTGAAATGCGATGATTTCTTTTTGCCTTTTAAAATAAATTTCATAGTAACGATTTTTTTGAAGTTTTTGATTGCTTTGCTAGTTATCTTTATTCGAGGGGGGGGGACTTACTTTTAAAAAATTAAGGGTGGTTTAGTAATTCTTTCAGAGGCTGACGTCTGATGTGTTTAATAGTGGCCAAGTGACCTTAGATTTACCTGTACCTATTAGGTAAAATGTGAAGGTATCCCAATCTCAGATTAATCCGAGTCTAATTTAAAACTGGAGCTCAGTTTGAAATTTAATATTTAATAATGGCGTCCTTCAGTAAGCGCCAACTTGGGAAATAAAATAGGTAGTGAAAGTAACGATTTATTTTGTTACCTTTATAAACTGTAGCACAAGTATTACTAAATTTTCCAATTGTACTTAACCCCTTTTATATTTATACAGCTATTTAAAGCGCTACGTGTTGCTGAGCTTATACTGAAATTTATAACACGAGAGATAGATGGTATTTTCTCCAAGATTCTGATTTATTATAACTGAACTACTGAACATGATGTATTCATTTTTTTTCTGTTTTAAAACAAATCGTTATTTTGTTTAACACTTTGTAAACTGCCCGAACTATCAAGAATGCGAATGAAGTGCTAAATTAATTTTTAAGTGCGTCTAATCCAATTTCTCTTATTGTTCCTTTTCATTATAGTCTTTAGATCTGGATGAAGATGCTTTTTGAGAGTCGCTTCATCCAGTAGAAGTTCTTATTTTTATCTTCGCTTATTTCGGTATTTATTTTCTCTAAATTATATATCTGAGGGTATATTGCCATATTGTATGTTTTCGTTTTTTATTTAATTAAAATTCGTTTTTTGAACTTTTTATTTTCGGCGTGTTACAACCCCATCGGTCCCTAAATATAAATAAATTTTTGCGTTTGCTCGTTAAATTTAACAGGTTCGTTACATTAATACACAACCCGAAGCTTGAGTTTTCGAAACCAAACCTAACTTCAGGTTCCGGTTTTCAGTATTCTATATTCCATATTATGTTATATGTGAGGGTTGACAAGCGGAAACATCTTTTGATGTAAATCATTTTTTTGCTCTCTTTACTTTATATTAAAAAGCTTTTCTATAGTATCGATTTTTTTGTGAACTAAAAAATATTTTCACTCCAGTAGAGCAGGTTTGCAGCATTAACCCTGAAATTGAAGTTAAAATTGCTATAACATTCCCTTTGTAATTCGTAAAAATTTCATTGCCGAAATTGCGGACTTGTGGGCGTACTTATTCGCGCCAAACAACTTATAGTGGCCAATAATTATTTCCTCGACTGCACATCTTTAAAATACGAGCAGTGAGCATTAATCACCAGTACGTTGAGTACTGAAGCCTTCATTACTTATAGATTATTATAAGAAGCACGTATTTGATAAAGTATTACAAAAAGGTCAATCAGAGGTGATTGCGCCCTATTCCAGAGGCGTCTTCATTAGGATCGCACTTCATTTACTTATGTACTTCAATTTACAATAAAATCGAATTTAATTTTAATTAAAGCGACCAGTTTAATATAGATTTGTTCGTCTTTAAATGAACGTCTTAATGTCGAGGGTTGTTGACTTGTTTAAGGGTTAATTGATGAATTTAAAGGCGTCGACGTAGAAGCACCGTGAAAGTGTTTTGCGTAAATATTTTTAAATGTTTTTTGTTTGTTTTATTGATGCGACGCGCGGTTGTTAAATAGAAAATTTGCATAAAATTCTCTCTCTCGTTCGTTATGTGTGTTTTAGCTTTCAGTTAACTTTTCAGCTTTAATCGCGCATCAACTATAAAAACGTTTATTAAAAATTGTTTCAAATTTTATTATAATACCCGTAATACCTCTACCCTGATGAAAATGCGTTGGAATTTTCGTGGATTGAAGTGTCAGTATGTGACAGAATAAATAATGAGGTAAAACGTACCACATGAACTGGGACACGAAACTATGTAACTGTAATATTTCCTGTTGTCAATAAATTTCAACACAACAATACCATTATATACGGGTAACTTTGGTTGTTAGCAGGTGAATTATTCTACTTTGCCAGTTGTAGAAACTTTTAAGTTTATTATTTTTGAAAAGTGCCATAGGGTTACGATACTATAAAAGCTTTTCTGTCAAAGAAACATTTACATTATAATTATTTGTAGTTTAATTTTGGTAAGATTTTTACTCTTAATATTGGGGGGGGGGGAATAATCATATTTAAAACAATTTTAAAAAAAATCAATGAATTGTCATGACAACACCTAGTCATTCATTAATTAACTGTCATTAACCGTGATAAAATTCTTTAATCAGAGTTGCTGGAACTGGCCTTAAGTTTAGGACTCTACGCTGGCCTTAAAGGGCCTACTAACTCTGATTAAAGAATTGAATCGCGGTTAATGGCAGTTAATCAATGAATTGTCATGACAACTCCTTGTCATTTATTGATTAACTTCCATTAACCGTGATAAAATTCCATAATCAGAGTTGGTGAAACTGGCCCTAAGTTTAGGACTCTACGCTGGCCTTAAGGGCCCGCCCACCAACTCTGATTAAAGAATTTAATCGCGGTTAATGGCAGTTAATCAATGAATTTTCATGACTACTCCTTGTCGTTTATTGATTAACTTCCATTAACCGTGAGTAAATTCTTTAATCAGAGTTGGTGGAACTGGCCCTAAGTTTAGGGCTCTACGCTGGCCTTAAGGGCCTGCCCACCAACTTTGATTAAAGAATTTAATCACGGTTAATCAATCAATTGTCATGACAACTCATTGTCGTTCATTGATTAACTGCCATTAACCGTGATAAAATTCTTTAATCAGAGTTGGTGGAACTGGCCCTAAGTTTAGGACTCTACGCTGGCCTTAAAGGGCCTACTAACTCTGATTAAAGAATTGAATCGCGGTTAATGGCAGTTAATCAATGAATTGTCATGACAACTCCTTGTCATTTATTGATTAACTTCCATTAACCGTGAGTAAATTCTTTAATCAGAGTTGGTGGAACTGGCCCTAAGTTTAGGGCTCTACGCTGGCCTTAAGGGCCTGCCCACCAACTTTGATTAAAGAATTTAATCACGGTTAATCAATCAATTGTCATGACAACTCATTGTCGTTCATTGATTAACTGCCATTAACCGTGATAAAATTCTTTAATCAGAGTTTGTGGGACTGGCTCTAAGTTCAGGACTCTACGCTTACCCTAAGGGCCAGTCAAACCAACTCTGGTTAAAGAATTTAATCACGGTTAATGGCGGTTAATCAATAAATGACAATGAGTGGTCATGAGTTACCGTTAACCGTTATTAAATTCTTTAATCAGAGTTAGTCGGACTGGCCTTAAGTTTATGACTCCACGCTCGACTTAAGGGCCAGCCAACTAATTCTGATTAAAGAATTTAATCACGGTTAATGGAAGTTAATCAATTAATTGTCATGACAACTCATTGCCATTCGTTGATTAACTGTCATTAGTCATTAACAGTCATTAAATTCTATAATCAGAGTTTGTGGGACTGGTCTTAAGTTTAGGACTATACGCTGGCCTTATGGACCACCCCACCAACTCTAATTAAAGAATGTTAATAAATTTTATAATCAGAGTTGGTGGGACTGTGCTTAAGTTTAGTACTTTACGCTGGCCTTAAGGGCCAGCCTACTAACTCTGATTAAAGAATTTAATCGCGGTTAATGGCAGTTAATCAATGAATGACAATGAGGGCTCATAAGTTACCATTAACCGTGATTAAATTGTTTAATCAGAGTTGGTGGCACTGACCTTAAGTCAGGACTCTACGCTAGCCTTAAGTGCCAGTCCACTAACTGTAATTAAAGAATTTAATAACAGTTAATGGCAGGCAGTTAATCAATGAATGACAGTGAGTTGTCATAAGTTACCATTAACCGTGATTAAATTCTTTAATCAGAGTTGGTGGGACTGGCCCTAAGTTTAGGACTCGATTTCGATTTCTAACAATATCTTGCGGTTCTGTTCTCGTTCTTCAGGAATCAATATACTAAATTTCAAGTGTCCCGCTCTAATTGTTTGTGAGTTAGGGTTGTAAGGAACGGAAGACGCAGCTCGGACACTGCACGCATGACATCGAGACGAACGACGCCTTTGAAAGGTGGAAGTATCAACTCAAGATTAACGTGAGCACGCATGAAATACAAGGGAATAGCAAGGACCAAGGTAGCTTAGTGGTAGAGCACCCGGCGCGACACCGGAGAGACTGGGGTTCGATCTCCGATCGCGGCCCAAGTTTCGTCTATTGGATAATTAGCGCAGTATGAGCGTCTACCGTTCACGATACGTAACGCAGCCAAAAGGTGTTTACAGACAGGCAGACAGGCAGGAAGGATTTTTTTCAAAGCAATTGTGTTTTTTTTGATTTTGCCGATTCTTATAAAACTTATAAAAACCATTTATTTGTAGTTTTAACAAAATATTTTTCTGAAATCGGTATTCGAATTGTCTGAAAGTTATGATTTGTGAGAAAATTCATTTTTGTCCCTTTCCATCCGTCTAAAACATTGCTGCCTTTGATGGAGATAGGAGCTAATCGGTTATTGCAGGAGGGAATAAATATTAATAACCATCTATGATCATTTTCATCAATTCCTCAACTTTTACCTTCATATTTCTGAATTTTAGAGAGCTATTTATAAATCAGTAAGAAAATTCAAAAACTGCGTTAATATTGTTTGCTCGTAGAAAGTTTACTTATTTATTTCCGAAGTTCGAAACTTTTTTTCTTAATTACTTATGGATAATTGTATCTTTGTACTTTTATGAACTTTGCTGTTACGATTTCCTTCTAACTTTATGACATTTTCTCGCATTTCAGAAAAACTTATTTGAATCAATGTTGTCATTTATTTGCTTTGAAATAAATCATCCTTTTCTTTTGTTCTAAATTTCTATCTACGAACTTTCTTTTGGGGATTAATACTGTAAATGTACAGTCGAAGAAATAATTATTGGCCATCATATAGGTTGTTTGGCGAATACTCATGTTAGGACAACCCCTTTTATAGAGTGGGCATCGTAAAATGATTTGGCAGCGCTGTTTAAACTATTGTTAACCTGCCTGATTTTTTTAGAACACTCTGTATATTTCAGGCTACTACTAAAATATGAGCCGTTAGGTCCACTACGACTTTTACTTTTGTTTGTTCATGACAAAGCAGATTACAGACTTATCGACTTTGTCGCACCACTGGACGACTCGGCATAATATAAATGAACAAATCCCCGTTAATTAAAACAGACTTAATAATGCTACCAAAATTCAGTATAGTGATTTATCAAAATAACGTAAAAACACCTACAAGATAAATGGCAAATTTTGCAATTTTGACAAACGAATAAATCATGATAGAATTAACCAATTGCTCCACTTGTCATAATCCATAAGAGAAAGTCAAAAAAAAGATGCACAAATAATAACAATAGTACTAATTCGTTTGAATGTAAATTTCAATCACACACGAAAAATTTTTTCTAACAATCAAAATTACGCCAATGATGTAATTAAAAAAATTCACATAAAATTACAAGAAAATGTAACTAAAAGAGAAAGTAAAAAAGTCGTTGGCACGAAACGTCACAAATTTCGTTGTGTTAATTTTATGTACAACAATAGATGTGCGAAGCTTTGTTCTCTTGCCTTATTTAATTATATTTTTTAACAAATTCTATTTTGTATTTAAAAAAAGAGAAGCCCCAAAGGCGCAAAATTGTATAATTTTATTATGTATTGTGTGTCGCACGAATGATGTAACTTTTTTTGTAATTATTGATGTAAAAAACTTATACGCAAAAATTTTTTCTAGTACAAACCAGCTGCCAGTTAGGGCTTTAGTCGCAAAAATATATGTGTTACGCTTGGAACTTGAATTTAAAAGTAGAATTTTGTCTAAATAGTCCGGGAGGCGACGTGCAGTTAATGAGAAAGTTTCTTTTACTATATGAGAATAAACTACATCAAATTTCCTACAAATTAGATCTTTTAGGTTTTTTTCTCAGGCGAACAGTTAAGGCGTTAGTTGAAGTTGACAAAAATTCTAAATTCGGCCAAAAAATTGTTTTATCGCTCATCTCATAACTGAATACTTTTCGAGAAAGTTTTGCTACACCAAAATTAGACTACCTACATTCAAGTTTCTACGAATTATGTATCTTAGATTTTTATATACTTTATTTTTCTACGGTTATACTTTTCTCTCGAAGTGCGTAATCTTCGAGTTTTGACCGAGAAACTAAAAAATCTTTTTTAAACTTTAATACGCTCTACCGCCTAAACCGTTTACCAAACAACAAAAATCTTCAATATATAATTCGTTGAAAATTTGATGCAAATTATTTGTGTACAGAAGCACTTTTTTCATGGATTGCTTAGTTTTCGAGTTAAAAGCGAGAAACTAAAAAAACGTTTTTTGCCTGATTTTGGAATCTTTTTGAAACTTTAACACGCTCTAACGTCTAAACCGTTTAGCTGACAACAAACATCTTCATGATACAATTTGTTGTAAATTTGATGTAGGTTATTTGTGTACAGGAGAACTTTTTTCATGGGGTGCTTAGTTTTCGAGTTATAAGCGAGAAACTAAAAAACCGTTTTTGCTCGAGTTTTGAATCTTTTTTAAACTTTTACACGCTCTAACGCCTAAACCGTTTACCGGACAACAAAAATCTTTAACATATAATTTGTTGAAAATTTGATCCAAGTTATTTGTGTACAGAAGCACTTTTTTCATGGGTTGCTTAGTTTTCGAGTTATAAGCGAGAAACTAAAAAAACGTTTTTGCCCGAGTTTTGAATCTTTTTTAAACTTTTACACGCTCTAGCGCCTAAACCGTTTACCGGACAACAAAAATCTTTAACATATAATTCGTTGGAAATTTGATGTAGGTTATTTGTGTACAGAGGCACTTTTTCTATAGGGTGCTTAGTTTTCGAGTTACAAGCGAGAAACTAAAAAACCGTTTTTTGCCTGATTTTGGAATCTTTTTTAAACTTTAACACTCTCTAACGTCTAAACCGTTTAGCTGACAACAAACATCTTCAAAATACAATTTGTTGTAAATTTGATGTAGGTTATTTGTGTACATGATAACTTTTTTCATGGGGTGCTTAGTTTTCGAGTTATAAGCGAGAAACTAAAAAACCGTTTTTGCTCGAGTTTTGAATCTTTTTTAAACTTTTACACGCTCTAACGCCTAAACCGTTTACCGGACAACAAAAATCTTCAACATATAATTTGTTGAAAATTTGATCCAAGTTATTTGTGTACAGAAGCACTTTTTTCATGGGTTGCTTAGTTTTCGAGTTATAAGCGAGAAACTAAAAAACCGTTTTTGCCCGAGTTTTGAATCTTTTTTAAACTTTTACACGCTCTAGCGCCTAAACCGTTTACCGGACAACAAAAATCTTTAACATATAATTCGTTGGAAATTTGATGTAGGTTATTTGTGTACAGAGGCACTTTTTCCATGGGGTGCTTAGTTTTCGAGTTACAAGCTAGAAACAAAAAAAACGTTTCTTGCCGGATCTGGAATTTTTTGCAAACTTTAACACGCTCTAGCGCCTAAACCGCTTGTTTGACAAAAATAATCTTTAAGATATAATTTGTTGAAAATTGGATACAGTTTATTTGCACACAGATGCACTTTTTCCAGGGAGTGCATATTTTTTGAGTTATAAGCGAGAAACCCAAAAAACATTTTTTGTCTGTTTTTGAAATTCTTTACAGACTTTAACACGCCCTAGGCCTAATATGTTTGTTTGACGACAATAATGTTCGAGATATAGTTTCTTGGAAATCTTATACACTTTATTTGTATACAGAATCACTTTTTCCATGGAGTGCATAGTTTTCGAGTTATAAGCGAAAAACCAAAAAAATCTGTTTTTGCCTGATTTTGGAACTTTTTGCAAACTTCAACACGCTCTAGCGCCTAAATAGCTTGTCTGACAAAAATAATCTTTGAGATATAATTTGTTGAAAATTGGATACAGTATATTTACGTATAGATGCACTTTTTTCATGTAGTGCATAGTTTTCGAGTTATAAATGAAAAACCAAAAAAACCGTTTTTTACCGATTTTGGAATTTCTGTCAAACTTCAACGCACTCTAGAGCCTAAATCGTTCGTCTGAGGAAAAAAACTAAAATATAGATATTTGTAGGAAATTCGATGCATTTTATTTTCATATAAAATCACTTATCATAAAGAGCGTAGTTTTCGACTTATAAGCTAAAAACTTGAGAAGGTCCAAAAATCCATCTTCAGGAGCCTTCCCAACTCAAAGCTGCCACCTAGGAGTGGCAGACGGTCGGTCTTAATTTGAGCGCTTGTCCTTTTGCAATAATCGCCCCAGGGAAAAAGTAAAAAAAACACTCCAAATTTATTTATTTATTTCTTCTCTTACTGGGGCATTATGTAGAAAACGAAATCAACTCTACACCCGGTATAAATTATTTATAATAATATATTCATAATGAAGAGGCGTGCGATCATCCCGTACGTTTTACACCAACTACTTCTCTTGTAAAGTTTCAGTTTTAAAATTTTTATCATGTAGTGGATGAAATTTTAGAATAAATATATGGGAGACAGTTTGGATAACTAATGGTTGATGTTTTGTTGAATTTTAATCAGTTTGAGATATCAGAACGGCAATGGATCTTTTTTTTTTTACTTTGAAAAATTGCCCGTATACCTAGTTCATTTATAAAATTTTTTTTACGTAGTTCGTTCGAGAATATTGCCACAATCACCACAACCGATGTGGTAAATAGGAATCAGCAAATCCTTTGTAAAAGTTCCCAAGAGAAAAATAAAGCGAATCTTAAAAGTCCATATAAGGTTCAAATAATGGTTTATTGTTTGGGTGGTGCAACCATCTATTAGGGTTAGTTTTCTTACAACGAGCCAAAAGGGCTCCTTAAAAAGGACGGATTCGAAGCAATAGAAATTAAAATGTATCGAGTAGGCTGTGCGCATTGTAATTATAAATTATTATAAGCGTTCCAGGGCACTCTTGATTCTTGATACGTTTTTATGTTGTTCGCACGACACGACGTTAAAATCTAATAAAATTTATTTTTGAGAAGCCGTACGGTGTAAAAATAAATTACGTTAATATTAAGTGCCAACGTTTTTAAGTTCGTGTTATGTACTTAAAAAGATAAAAATCTAAGTGTTACAAAGTCGTAATATTTTAAGTAGATTTAATTTATTGCCATTACCAGCACACAGTTTTGTAAGACAATTTTATGCGATCCGCGTAAAAACTTACTTCTTATACAACTTTAATCTTTTTGAGTCGCTTTCCGCTTCCAACTTTTTTCGCTCTCGACTTTTTAAATTTAACTATAACCAATTGCTTTCCCGTACAAAGTATAGGGGTAGCTTTAGTTTTGAAAGAGTGTCTCATTGCGAGAATATTCGTATTGAACCTTTACACTTTACACCTTCGTAAATACCAATTTAGAGGCGAAAAATGTTCGTATGTCTGTCCCTGAGCAATCAAACTCACAAACGAGTAAAATAAAGCGTCTGAAATTAGGGATTTGCATTATTGACGACACGAGAACGGAACCGCAAGGAGAGGTAAAATAAAAACTACCAAAGCGATTTTGTTGAAATTTGGCGTCAGCCACTTTAACAGAATTTCATCGACAAAATAAGTTTTTAAACGAAATCTATACAGGGTGGCCCAAAATAAGACGGTTATTTTGGTCGCATTTCGGAAAGTCTTTACCCGCAGTGTTTATACTAGACTATAAATTAGTACACATAGGTTCTAATTAACAAAATATCTTTTCAAATTTTTTAATTCAAAATGGCGGCTAGTATAGCAATTGGCTCATTTTCTAGTTTTTTCTTATAACTTTGGAGATAATTATTATTATAAAAATGTAAAAACAGTAATGTATAGGCAAAATATAGGGCTTTAGTTTTGATATAGTCGATTTTAAAAATAATTTCAAAATTGAATACTTTTACTAGACGAAAGTTGACTAAAATTTTAAAATGGATTTTTTCAAAATCGACCTTGGCCGTTTTGTCTATATTTCGAGATGTTGTAGATATTGAAATTCTTAATTAAACACTGTTGCTTGGTTTATTTGCTATGAGTAGTTTCGGAGCTATGATTTTTTTAAGGTCAAAATTTAAAAAATTTATAATTTCTCTTGTAATGTAAAATGTGTAATCGTAAGTTGGAATATTAATTTATTCCATAAATTTCTATTATTTGCTACAATTTTGGTTTAAAAAAAACTTCCGGTTAAAACGGATATTAGCCAAGCAAAAGGTTATTTTGAAAACACCCTGTATATTTTTAGATTTTTAAAAATATTGTAAGCTTAGCTATCCAATGATACCAAACATGTTAAATTTGAACTTCCGGTTTAGCCGGAAATGGGATTAGCTTTTCTATTCTAAATACAACACCCTGTATATTTAGGGTGATTGGGAAGATTGTAAAATTAGCTATCTAGTGATATCAAACATTTAATATTTAGACTTCTGGTTAAACCAGAAATGAAATTAGTTTCCTATTTCATATAGAAATTTAGTTTTTTGAAATCAGGGAGAGCTACTGAGCATACTATTGTTAGTTACTATTTCTGATTTATTTGTAAATATTTTTAGCGCGTACGAAAAAGTCCTGTTACGGCCAACTCAGTCGTTTTTTATTATTATCTTATTATTTGAATTAATTAAAATTTAATACGTTCTCTAGTTCACATCGAAGTTATTTGCCAATTGCTTACTTGAGCCCCGCCCTTCTCTTATTCTTAAAAAACTCTTTAGTAATCATTTTTGTCAATAAATTTGAGCCTGAATGACAACATGGCAACTTAATAATAAAAGATTTTAAAACGGAAATCAACTTTCGTATCAAATATTGAACTGGGAATTTTACGAGGCGAAATGAGAGAGGGTCGACTGAAGATCTTAAACTTTTGCTTATTGCTGCCGAAAGTTGGGCCGAATTTTAAATTTTCGCCACATTTTCGAAATTATAAAAATTACATTAAAAAGTTTTAGTACTTTAGGGCGAATTACGCAGATTATTCTCAATAATGTAAGACATAAATTTGTAGCTCCTTTGTGACATAATATTTTTAGCGACTGACGATGGATTGGATCACATTTTTTTATAAATTTAATAATCTCCACACAAAAATATAAATCTCTTAGAAAAAGTCCGTCTGCGGGTGTGTATGTGTGTATTGTAACATTGTCAAATAAAAACTACTAAAGTGATTTTGAAGAAATTCGGTTTCGGTCACTTCAACAAAATTTCGTCGACAAAAGAAGCTTTTAAACGAAATCGATACAGGGCGGTCCAAAATCATGGGGATATATTGGTCGCATTTTGGAAAATCTTGACCCACAGTATTTATACTCGGCTATAAGTTAGTCCACATCGGCTCTAATTAAAAAAATATTTTTTCAAATTTTTAAATTTAAAATGGCGGCCAGTATAACGATTGGCTCATTTTCTAGTTTTTTTCTTATAACTTTTGAAATTATTATTATTTTAAAAATCTAAAAACAGGAATATATAAGCAAAATATAGGGCTTTAGGTTTGATATAATCGATTTTTTAAATAATTTCAAAATTGACTACTTTTAAATGACCAAAGTTTACTAAAATTTAAAAAGGGATTTTCTAAAAATCGGCATCGGCCGTTTGGTCTATATTTTGATATGTTGTAGATATAAAACTTCTTAATGTATCACCTTAGTTTCATTTTTCGCCAACCACCAGTTTCAGAGATATTATTTTTTGAAGGTCAAAACTTCAAAAGTTTATAATTTCTTTTATAATAAAAATTGATAATTGCAATTTGGTACATTAATTTATTCCCTAAATTTCTATTATTTGTGACAATTTTGGTTATAAAAACACTTCCGGTTAAACCGGAAATTAGCGAAGCAACAGAAATTTTTGGATACACCCTGTATATTTTAAATTTTTTTAAAATTTCTTAAGAGTAGCTGTCTAATGATACAAAAAATGTTAAATTTGAACTTCCGGTTTAACCGGAAATGGGTTTTTAATTTTCTATTTTTAATACAACACCCTGTATATTTTAAGTGGTTTGTGAGATGGTAAAATTAGCTATCTATTTATACCAAACATTTAATATTTTAACTTCCAGTTTAACCGGAAATGAGATTAGCTTTCCTATTTTTAGAAAGAAGGGAGACCTGAGCATACTATTGTTAGGTACTATTTTTGATGTATGTATTTTTAAATATTTTCTATGCGCACAAAAAGTCCTGTTACGGTAACATCGTCCGTTTTAGTAATTTATTTCTTTTATTAATAAAATTGTTGGAAAACATTAAAAAATTAAATGTTTTTGGCTGTACAAAAGAAAAGTGTTTGTTATAAGGTTTTAAACTGTTTACTCGAACAAAGAATAAATTTAAAAATTTATAATTAAGAAATAACAAGATAAATTAATTAAAATTTTATTTTTAACAAAGTGAAAGAACCTTTTTTCCCTCCTCTCAAAACGAGAACGGTTAATGTTGTAATTTTCTTCAAATTAAAAAACGTTTCGTACGTTTAGGCAAATTATTCTTTTTTTTCTCTCTCGTCTTTCAATCGAGAACATTTAAATAATTTTCATCTGTAATCGCTTTTTCGCCCTTTAAAAAAAATCGATGCATTGCTAAAATTACATAAAAATGAGATTGCTTTTGACCTTAATCTTTGGCAAGCCTGCATCATTTCACTTCCACTTAAACCATTATGAAAAGGTTTCTCCCACAATAGATTTTGTTATGAAAAGATTTCCTTGTAAAATTTTCCAGAAAAGCTGCAAATATTTCCTATGGCAGACAATTTTTTTTTCAACTCGCTTTATTGCTTATTCTACTATCGCGTATTCTCCTCAAAACAAGCTCTAATCATTATCATAGGTAATAAGCGACACAGGGGTGGCTCTAAAGAGGCTTGGGCTTTGGATCAAACCGCTTACGTTTACAGTAAACTTCGTGATCGAAATTACCTGAAAATGACCTAGTAGAACTTTCAACTTTGGAAGGGGGGGGGCAAAATTTAAGATCCGTCACTGATTATGTACATGGTAAATCACGAGTTTAACGTAACATGCAAAAATAACATTTGTAGTAAAGAAAAACAGCCTTGTTTACGTATTATATTGCAAATGGTTAAATAAAAAAGCCTCTCCGGGAGAACACCTTGTTTGTATTTTT
This sequence comes from Malthinus flaveolus, assembly GCA_950108345.1. NCBI lineage: Eukaryota > Metazoa > Arthropoda > Insecta > Coleoptera > Cantharidae > Malthinus > Malthinus flaveolus. The sequence goes on along the minus strand of OX467286.1, from coordinate 19,446,688 downwards.
TCGTAAAGAAATAGCTCGACAAAATAAACTCGAGCCACCTCAAAGTTTCCAACATCAAATTTCGTTTTAAAGAAATTATTTTTCGAGAATTTTTAAGGGGAAACTTTTGACGTATCGGTTTTTAAGTTGAAGTTGTTAAAATGTTGATGTAACACTCTATCAGTTAAGATGTAATAAATTTCCTATTTGCGTATATTGTGTACTTTATTGAAAATTTCTTTCGAGTTCGTTCAACTTCTGAAATAAGGTCGATCGTTTATAAATTTAAAAAAGAAAACGTTCAATTTGTACATAAAGTTTTATGTACTTTTTTGCGCAAATCGCAATTTGTTCGGTGCATCTGAAACATGTTTTTTCATGAAATATGTTTAACACGTTATTATGCGTTGGGTGTGGGGAATAAAGAGGTACAGAGTACAAAGTATAGAGGGCCTAACTTTGCGCTGGGGCGAAGAACAACACCATTTGAACTCTTCAAAATGATTTTGCTTTACTTTTCTGTAAGTCAAATGGTTTTTACCAGTTTAGAGACCGCTGATCGCTGCTCAAGTCAGTGCTTTTTGACTTACTTTGGGTCTACGATCTACCGCCCCCCTCCCTGTATCCATAACTAAATATACCTGGCTATAGGCTGATAGAGATAAGTACTCCTTAGAAAGCCACTGCGAGTCCAACCTCACCAGAAGATAAACTTCTCCCGCCGCTGAGCGATACGACGCTACCATCAAACGAACGTGCGGGAGCGGAACCCTATTCACTTGCTCACTGTACCGCCATTGGTAACCGTTTGGGATCGGAAGCACTCACGCTACTACCAGTCGGCCACTAAATCGCTTCCGGATCAAGCCAAAAGGTTTGCCATGACGGTGCGCCAAGAAAGAGGGCTCGCTCGCCTCTAGTCATGATCCGGACACACCGACAGTGAGGCCTGCATCTGCAGCTATATACTTCCTACCAGACCTCGCATTTTTCCGTTACTATTTAAAGTAGAACTGTAAATAGACTAGTCTAACAGCTCTTCAAGTGCAGAGACTGCAGCAACCAAATGATCAGACGATCACATGTTGCTCCCCCAAGAGAGTAGCGCACCGAGACTGCGGTTGCAATTAAACGACTACGAAGTGAATGCGTTGGGTCCCCCCTCCCTACTTCCAGTTAAATACGTTGCCTCTCATCCATTACCTTCATCTCATCAAGTGTAGGATATGGTAGAGCGTCCACTGTTTTAAGGGCGAGCCCCTGGAAGTACCAGACTTTTCCGTCAGTCTGTAGGACACTCGACTAAAATACACGGAGAAGTCAAGCTTCGGCGTCTGTAACTGTGTAGGGATACCGTCCCATTTTGGTGTTGGTGGCTTCCGCCACGCGCTGAAAAATTCAATAAAATCAATAGAAGATTAGAATAGAAGGAGATGGTTCATCATTGTTCATTTCTACTTGTGGTAAAGTCACCAGTGCCAAAACGGAATGGTACAGGCTATAAAACTTTAAGTAACTCGCTATTCATTCTCTTAAACCGTAATATGCATGTTTTCGGACAGCCAAGGGATCGGGAACTGTAAAAGTTGTAAGTCTTCATCGATTAGAGTTGGATTAGGGATGGCGTGAAGCACCGAGTAAACACACCAGGAGAACTGCAATCAAAACAATGAACTTTGAGATGCATTCTCAGAGAGCAGGGTCGTGTAAACAGTTCACTTACTTCTGTTTTTTGCTGATTTTAAGAATATATGTGGATGAAGTGGAAGTTTTCTGAAACCGAATGTGTCTCTTTAGTGTCTAGTATGTGGTGTGTGGTCTTCGAGCCAACTTCTTTTCTACCATGCTCGCTTTTGCTTGAGATATGAATGTCAGTTATGGGCTCATGACTCTGAAACCTCAATCCTTATTCTGTTTTCCAGCGTATTGGGAGTATCTTTTGTTTCCTTTACGTTCTGTATTATTCAAAATTCTAATAAATTGGACCTTGTCAGCTGATGTGTACATCCTCTATTATAGCGTATAGAGCATATACCACAGTTTTTGTGTTTAGACATGGGACTTGTCTTAAGCTTTCCATCCTCATATTTCTGGATTTGCTCTAGAGAAATGGGCAAAATTCGTTTCTCGATAAACTCACCACAGGATATGAGTTTTGGCTCCTGTACAAAAACGTGAAGAGAAAGAAAGGTTGCGTGTCAGCCGGCCAATCTCCTAAGAATATTCCAAATGTTGTGCACTGTAAGAAAGCCATGTTGTGTGTCTGGTGGGACCGGAGCGGAATCATTCTCTGGCAGATCCAACAACTACTGCTACTGGTGGAATCGCAATGATGGGCGTCAGGAATGGCGAATCCCGGACAGAAATGGCCAAAAGCAGTACAATATCAACAGCAATGTGCACCTGTTCCATCTCGATCGCCTTTATACTGTCATTCAACTGAAAAGACCGCACTAAAGAACCAAATCGTTTTCCACCACGGCAATGCTCGCTCTCATATCGAACGCCGTTTGATCGAATCCATCGCTAAAAATCCGACCTACTATCCCACCGATGCTCTTACGGACTTCCACATCAACCGCTCGCTGCAAAATTGGTAGGTTGGCCAAGTCTATGACGATTTGGAGGAGTCTGTTGAGGATGTCAAATCGTGGATTTCCCCAAAACCCCAGAACAAATGACAACCAGTAATTGACGTTGATGATGATTACGCCCCCGAATGATTATATATATGTTTTTAGTTTGTTTTCGTTTTTGTTTACCTAATGTTGCAAAATTTAAAACAAACGGTATGGAAAACAAGCGAATGGTAGATTGTAGATGGAATCTCGGGTTATCAAACTCTTGTTTCATACGATCCACTCTTGCCTCATTTATAAAATAAAACATTTTCGCATTTATAGACTTTTTAAACATGTAACCGAGGACATCTTTTTCGCAAATCATGCCGATTAACATTCCGACGCATATCGACGGATTCGATTGTAAAAAGTTGACCGAAACGGTGGCAAAGTAAAAAGAATTATTACGCGATTAGAAGAACGAAATTTGTAAAAATTATATTTTTGTGCCTTTTATTGTAAAAAACAACTTATTTATTTCGGGAATGTTTACTAAAGATTTCCAATACTCTAAAATTGAAAACTAGAAGTGAAAGATATGTTTCAGCATACAAATATTGTATATCGAAAAAATGATTTACGATCATGAAAAGTAAAAAGGGACGTATGCATATTCGATCAAGTTTTGAAAGGGAAAGCGAGTTTTGGGTGCAACCAAAAGCAAAACCAATGTGTTTCTAACACCTGTTCCAATTTTACTTATATTTATTTAATATTTATATTTATTTTTTTCCCATTTACCATATAAAAGCAAAACGTTTATATCGACTATTGAATTGTAAGGTATAATTATGTCACAATTTAACTTTTCCTTTCATTACCTTCTTTGTATAAAAATTTATGTTGGTCGTTTATCATTATATAAGATACCTAATATACGAGAAATTGTCCATTATTACAAACCGGTTGTTAATAATAATAAATATACCGCATTTCTTTTTTTCCTTACGATTTAATTGAAGAATATTAAAAATTTCAATAATAGAGGAATGTTCATTACACTTCGATTGCTCCCAATAGTTCGATTTGCTCCAATTTGGTACTTTCCCATATAAAGAAAGTAAAAGAAAGTCTCTCGAGCTCGAAACAAAGAAATTACGAACTGATTTCGTCCGTCTCTCTGTTTGTACGCCCACCTGATCGTCTCTGTGTGCCCGTAAGCAAAAACTTTGCTTTGAAACGAAAGAAGAGAACGAAGTTTGTTTTTCTGCTTGTTCGTCCATTCGTTTATCTGTCAGTATGCACGTCTGTTAGAACGCTAGAACCCCATGCCATTGTAGCTTTGTATACGCACATTTTTAGGCCTAATGGACTAACAGTTAGGTTGACCGGCCAAACGTCCATCCGTCGTTATGTTCTTTTATTGGCACATTTCGTCTATTTTAATCGCTTAAAGTTAAAATTGTGCTAATGGCGCATTTTTTCAACTCATTAAATTTTTATTCTCGCTACGCAAGTGTACTTTTGAACACTTTTGAAATTTTTCCGCGTTTACATTTTAACGAGATACTTGAAGACAACTGTTGATGACAAAATTAAAGCTATAACAGTATAAATGCCGCGTATAATAATTTGAGGGAAAATGTGTTGTTTGCGAATTAATTCGAGTTTAATGGTAATGTCTAGCAGACACAGGTGACCGATTGCGGGTTTAAAGTTCGACTTCAATTTGTTACCGCCATTTTGAGGATTTTGCAAGCAAAAGGGTAGACAAGTTGGTGGAGGAAATATATAGCCTAGGAAGACACCTGTGACTAATGTTTACTTAGAAGGAATCGCTAGACGAGGGTTGTCTTTTTTGCGATATCATTTATCACTCTGTTTTATCTTAGCGATACTTAAAAGATAGGAGATTTTTAAAAAATAGTGTGGAGTAATAAATCGACTATAAATTAACTTTCCCATTTTTTCCACAATTTCAAGCAGAAAACCTTCGTTTTTTTTTGGTTGTTGATATAGTGCAGTTAATTAGTAGTTCGGCGGAGAAAGAAACATAAACGTTTTTTGCTCTATCGTTATCTCTAATTAAATTAATTTAATATTAATTAATTGAATTGTTTTAAATGAGAATAGTGTAAAAATGGAGCTCATCACAAGAAATGAGTGTTGCTCTCCGGCTTTGCCGCTAATACGTCCGATATACATTAAACTTCAACGCACTCTAGCGGCTAACCCAAACGTCTGACGTAAAAAACCTAGGTAACATAATTTGTAGGAAATTGAATGTTCTTTACTTTTGCATAGTGCGTAGTTTCTGAGTTATAAGTAAAAAACTAAAAAAACTGCTTTTGGGACTGAAATTTTTGGCAAACTTTAACACGGTCTAGCGCCTTAAGTGTTTGCCCGAAGGAAAAAGCTTAAGAAACATAATTTGCAGGAAATTTGATGTAGCTTGTTTTTGTATAGAGCCAGTTTTCTCTAAAAGTGCCGAGTTTCCGAGTTATAAGTGAAAAACTAAAAAAACTGCTTTTGGGACTGAAATTTTTGTCAAACTTTAACACGGTCTAGCACCTAAAGTATTTTTCCGAATAAAAAAGCTTACGATCATTAATTTGCAGAAAATTTGATGTAGCTTGTTTTTGTATAGAACCACCTTCCTCTAAAAGTGCCTAGTTTCCGAGTTATAAGTGAAAAACTAAAAAAACTGCTCTTGGGACGATTTTGAAATTTTTGTCAAACTTTAACACGGTCTAGCGCCTAAACTATTCGCCCGAAGGAAAAAGCTTAAGAAACATAATTTCCAGAAAATTTGATTTAGCTTCTTTTTGTATAGAGCCAGTTTTCTCTAAAAGTGCCGAGTTTCCGAGTTATAAGTGAAAAACTAAAAAAACTGCTATCGGGGTGATTTTGAAATTTTTCTCAAACTTTAACACGGTCTAGCGCCTAAAGCATTTGTCCGAAGAAAAAAGCTTAAAAAATATAATTTGCAGAAAATTTGATGTAGCTTCTTTTTGAATGGAAGCGCTTTTCTCAAAAAGTGCGCATTTTTCAAGTTATAGGCGAAAAATTGAAAAACTAGCATTTTTACGAGGTGGCAAAGTTAAAACTCGGATTCAGCATCCCAAAATACATAAAAAACGATTGCATACAAAAATTTGTTTATTTTCTTGGATTTGCCTCTTATTTTTCCCTATAGTGACTGAACTAGCAACCAAATGAAAATTTTATAGAACATTAAAAAAAGATTTTTGTACGGGTCTTCCTAATATCACAATACAGAGCTTTCCTTCTAAGAACTCCTTTGATTTTCTTCCTCTAAATTATATTCAAGTTTTACACGTCCACTTCGAAAGGATGGGAAGGATCTTATCGTATATATTTAAAAGTAAATATTCTATTGCTAATTTATATAAAGAAGTCTGGAAGAGCGTGCACAAAAAACTTCAATTCATTACTTCGAGTTTACCCTAATTTAAAATTTAAATTTTACGTAATTTATAGATACTTAATTTCGCCTCCTGAATCTTTAAGAGGGTAGGTGCTCGAAACGTCCAAACAACCATTAATTTTTGCTTTTTCATTTTTAAATAAACTTTTGCTAATTTAACATTATTTAATTAATATATTATAAAGTTGCGAAAACTATTGCAATTACGAACCTATTTCCCAACCCCCTTCTTTGTTTTAATACTTTCCGGTAGTTCTTTTTCACAAAAAAATTTCGCGCAAGAAAATAATTATCGAGTAAGAAGTTTATTTTGAATTGTACGAGTTTAGAGTGTTATTTGGAGCGGCAATTAAAATTAAAATTAAATTTTAAGTGTTCAATGTTTTTTGACATCACCAACCCACACTTTACAATTATTTAAATTAATATGAGTTTTAGTTGGAAAGGAAAGTTTTAAGTCTCCGGTTCGGATCAAAACAGTTTTTTAATTAAAGGGTCAAGTGAGCTTTGGCTAAATAGTAGCAAAATTATACAAAGAATTTACATGAAGTAGACTATATGAGTGACACCTCTTTTAAGCCATAAGTCTTCGTGATAGTTGAAATAACTTTTAAAGTGCTTTGTTGCCACTCTGAGCATAAAAATCTTTTGAAAATTGGGCATGGTAATTTCAAATGTGTCCTTATCAACTCCTGCAACTAAAATTAATTTGCGCCGAATACTGCTCTAACCACATCAACTGACAGCTTAAGGCGGTACTAGAGCCACTTCCAATTTAAAGTATAAACGTCGAGATAAAACCGTTTTTATGCATAAAAAGTTTATGATTGTTACACTGTATGTGTATAAAAACGAAATGAACTTTCCAAAACTATTTTCTCGCTTCATTCTACAGAGGGCTGCGAAGTCGCTATAATAGGCCACGAAGACAATCACGATGAACAATCACGAGGTCTGTGGGCTCACCGATCGATAAACTAATCACGACAGCTTGTCACCGACGATTAATCACGGGGGCAGCGAAGCCGCCTATAGACTTCGTCATTGTTCATCGGGCATCTTGCCAAAAACCTCATGATTGTCACGATGACCGGTGGGCAAACACGAGGGCGGCGAAGCCGCCTATAGACCACGAGGACAATCATGAGGGCGGCTGTAGCCGCCTACAGACCTCGTGATGAGTTTTCATCGGTCATCGTGACAAACTGTCGAGAAGCTCATATTTGTCACGATAACCGATGAAAATCACGAGTTCTGTGGGCTCACCGGACGTGAAAACCAATCACGACAACTTGTCACCGACGATCAATCACGAGGGCGGCGAAGCCGTCTATAGACCTCGTCATTGTTCATCGGGCATCTTGCCAAACCGTCGTGAACGTCATGATTGCACGATGATTGATGAACAATCACGAGGGCGGCGAAGCCGCCTATATACTACGAAGACAATCACGCGAGACAGACTACGTGAGTTTTCATCGGTCATTATGACATCATGACTAACCGTATAGTTCATATTTGTCACAATGACCGATCTGTCAGCTCACCGGACGAAAAAGCAATCGCGACGGTTTGTCACCGATGAACAATCCCGAGGGCGGCGAAGCCGCCTGACGGTCGCCAGGACAATCAGGACGGTGACTTTGGTGGGCGGCTCAAAGCCGCCTACAGACCTCGTGTGTTTTCATCGGTCGTTGTGACAAACCGTCGGGAAGCTCATGTTTGTCACGATGATCGATGAACAATCACGAGTTCTGTGGGCTCACCGGGCGAAAAACTAATCACGCGGCTTGTCATCGATGAACAATCACGAGGGCGGCGAAGCTGCTTATACACTTTGTGATCGTTTATCTTGCATCTTGCCAAACCGTCGTGAACCTCATGATCGTCACGACGACCGATGAACAAACACGAGGCGGCCTTAGGCCACTTGGATAATTATGAGGGCGGCTGCAGCCGCCCACAGCTCTCGTGAGTTTTCTGCAGTCATCGTGATAAACTGTGCAGAGCTCATATTTGTCACGATGACCGATGAAAATCACGAGTTCTGTGGGCTCACTGGACACTGGACGACCGGACGTGAAAACCAATCACGCAGGCTTTTCTCCGACGATCAATCACGAGGGCGGCGAAGCCGCCTATAGACTTCGTCACTGTTCATCGGGCATCTTGCCAAACCATCGTAAACCTCATGAGTGTTCTTATGACCGATGAACAAACAAGCGGGCGACGAAGCCGCCTATAGATCACGAGGACAATCATAAGGGCGGCTGTAGCCGCCTACAGACCTCGTGAGTTTTTATCGATCATCGCGACAAACTGTTGAGAAGCTCATATTTGTCGCGATAACCGATGAAAATCACGAGTTCTGTGAGCTCACCGGACGTGAAAACCAATCACGACAGCTTCTCATCGACGATCAATTACAAGGGCGGCGAAGCCGCCTATAGACTTCGTCATATTGTTCATCGGTCATCTTGCCAAACCGTCATGAACCTCGTTATCGTCACCATGATTGATGAACAAACACGAGGGCGGCTAAGCCTCCTATACACCACGAAGACAATCATGAGGGCGGCTGCAACTTCCTACAGACCTCGTGAGTTTTCATCGGACATCGTGACAAACTGTCGAGAAGCTCATATTTGTCACGATAACCGATGAGAATCACGAGTTTTGTGGGCTTACCGGACGTGAAAACCAATCACGACAGCTTGTTACCGACGATCAATTACGAAGGCGGCGTGTTCATCGGTCATCTTGCCGAACCGTCATGAACCTCATGATTGTCACGATGATCGATGAATAACCACGAGGGCGGCGAAGCCGCCTATAAACCTCGAGGACAATCACGAGGGCCACTTGAAGCCGCCCACAGAGACCTAGTGACCTAGACCTTAAATACTAAAGTCTGTCATGTCAGCTTTAGGACTGTCGTCATGGTCGCCGGCGTAGAAAAAATCGAGTCGACCAAAGTAAAAGTTTTTTTTTATGAAATGCAATTAGAGGGGCGAAAACCGGGAGCCGGTAATTTAGTCGAAGCAATATTCTTTCGGTAATATATTTAATTTGTCTTTAATGTCAAGTTCGAGCAACTTTGATGTCCGAGTACTTACGCACGAATAAGCGCCCATGTCTTCTATGTGAATCGGACCTTTCAATCCACGCCCACTCGAGTGCAGCCTTACAACGAACAAACTATAATTACTTTGAGGTGTAATGTGTAATTGTGGGCATTCTTTTGTTTTTTTTATATGCGAAATCTAATTAGTTTGGGTAATTGTTTTAATATTTGTAGTTACTCTGTATAAGTAGGAACGTTATTAAATTTCTGCTTGAATTAACAATGTAATAAAGGAAAGGAAATTGCACCGTTGTAATTTTAAAAACGTAACGTTTTATAAGATAATTTAGTGCAAGTTTTGTTTTCTTTCCAAAACGCAAAAAGTTTTCCCTAAACTAAACGTAATTTTTCACAATTTTATTCGTTTTACCTAAACGTGTCTGTGTTCTGTGTCTATTCCGCCCCTTATAAAAATTGACTTTTTTCCGACTAGTTTTTCTTTTATGGGAGGAAAAGTTTTAATGTCGAGGATTTGTGTGCGATTTTTTTCGTTATTTATTAGCATAATACATTAATTTTAGCTTTTTTGGAACTTTTTTAGGCGCCCATATAAAGTAAATTTTTAAGTTGGGTACACGCGGGTTACGCCATAATGTCATTTTCTCGAATGAGATTCGAGAGTTTTTACTTCCGAAAAGGTGTTGAATTTCGCTCTGAATAGCAATCTCATTTATCTTCAATGTACTTCCCTATCATTTGTAAATCTCGTAAACAATTCGGATCGATGCCAAAGGAAACTTTTTTTATCCGCGAGACATCCACGTTGAATGGTTGAACTTTATAACATATTTTTGAGTCTAGAGCTCGACGTCGACTTCTTATTTTAATTTTAATAAGTCGTATATTTAATTTTGGTGAGAGCGTGCTTTTACGGAGATTTTACGGGATTACGAATATTTCTAAATGCACAATGTAAGTTCGTACACATATGTATACGATATATACCTACGTACCTATATAAAATTGTAATTTAGAAAGTGCTGATTTAGTTTGGAAACATTAAATTAATAAGTCGGTTTAGTATAGCAGCGATTATTAAAATATCCCATTACATGCAATATTTTGGTTTATTAAAATCCGTTAGTATATCAACATGAACTTTAAATATTATTTAATTTATTTTTGATGAGGGCACTTTGAAATTAATTTATTTTAAGTGCGCGCTAGTCTAATTGCTTTAACCGTCGATGGATTAGAGGACTCTTTGCTTCAATAGTTTACCGTCTCCCATTTACACTTCTGTGGCTACTACAACAAAGCTACCGATATTACGAGATTACGACTTTGCTTACGAAGTTTAGTGTTACTTTTTTCGTCGTAAGCGAGCATGGCACATCACTAATGGATAAACGCGCGCGTGAAAAATTTATTATTCTCAAAACATACGAAAGACGCGACGAAGATGACGAAGAAATGTACTTAACCATTGAAGAAGTTTTCAAAAACTCGTGCAAGGCACATTAGAACGAATCCAGTTGATTATTCGAAGAATGACACTGATTGTTAACGCTTTTAACAGCCAATTGTTAATTACACGCTAACCTAACCTAACCTAACCTAACATAACATAACGTAACCTAACCTAACTTATTGACTGGTCTTAAACTTCAGCTGACATCTGATATGTTTATTATACACGCCCCACGTTGGGCGCCAACAGTAACGTCAAGCTCCACGTTGGGCGCCAACTGTAGGGTGTCTAATTGTACATAAACACGTTTTAGTAATAAAATTCCTTGCGTTCAATTCCTAATTTGGCACGGCTGAAGTCTTCGAACCACGTAACCAAAATAAACGAGAGTTTATTGCAATGGGCTCTTAATCATTTTTTTAAATTTGATATATCTTGGCTAGCCTTTCGGATGGTCTCAGTTTAAACTTTGACGTAGTGCCTCTTCCACCTTACTACGTAAATGTGAATATAGTACATAACGCGCGTTTTATATAATGAGATTACTCTCAAAACTTTGTAACTTAATTTACGATACACGCAGCTTACTTTTGCTCCTATTATTCATAATAATTTCACGAAAAAACATAATTTAATATATGAATTGATTTTGCAAAACAAGCTTTTAGTATAATTTGCATCGCTGGTAAGATAAAGAGAGTGGGGTGGATATTAAAGGTAAAAGTTAATCTCGAAGTTTCTCAAGAAGCCGTGAAAAGAAATGTTCGGTACGAGGTAATACGAGGGTAATCCCAGAAGTAATGCATCTCGTGTATGACCTTCATACCCCTTTGATCTATGCAGGCTTTTTTTCTGTGTTACTTTTCAGTTCAGGTGTATGAACGATCTTCATTGCATAGATGATATTAAAATGGAGAATGGAAACCAGCCAGGTCAAGTCGGGAGGGATGGTACATCCACGGAAGTACATGAATTGCTTCCAAGAGCATGTGGTGGCACTAGCATAACCTAACCTAACTTACAGTCCTGATGAGAGTCTACCTGACTACGAACTCTTTCCTAAGCTTTAGAACCACCGTTTTCCAACGTTCTGAATTTGTCCACCATTATTGGACATTGTAGGTCGACCTAACCTACCCTCTTTTTTTTGTTTAACGGTAGTAAAACTCTTTAGAGAGACACCTCTACTTTCTGTAGAGATAGTGTGAAGCCACACCCGCATCCTCACTTTCTGTGGGGATTCTGTCTTACGTGAAGGTTGAACTTCCAGTTCTTCACACCAGAGCTTGGCGCTCCCCTGCTTCGTTCTGATGGCGTATCGCAACCCGTTCATTGATGTCCTTGGACCTGACCGCAGACAACTGAGTGCTCAGGATTTTGGAGCTCCACTTCACGCTGCTGCTGCCGTTCTATCTCCTCTATCTCTCGCTCGACGAAAACTCGAGTAAAGTCATCCATTCTTCTTGTCCTAAGAGCATTATGTCGATGATGTTGTCGACGCTTAGGATCAGTCCCACATTGAGAGATGCCCAGACTCTTTTCTATTAGTATAGATAACACTAGCAAAGCCGTATCAATGTCGTCGCAGTGGTCGCATTGGGGTGTGTCTAATTTTCCAATCCGTTGCTTGTAATGGTTAAAGCATCCGTATCCGGGGATAAGCCGTACTTTTCTACCCGTGGTTGGAGATTGGGTATGAGAGTCCTTGTTGCAGGTCCACACCAGCAGGTGTCCCGGATGTGCCCGGCGTAATAGTTAAGATGTTTATCAACTATTACTCCGAGCAACGGAGTCCCTAAGTTGGATGTCAGCTCCGTCGAGTTCAAGTCGAATAGCGGCATAGTCTCCTTCCGCAATCCATTACTGTCTCCGACTTTTCAGGGACCAGAGCTAGGCTAGGTTAGGTTAGATCGCTTCGTTTGCCCGCTGCTCCACGTCATTCGCTTCTTTTGCGGCAACTATCAGAGTATGATATCTGTGAACCCGTAGAGCGTCGTATCTTCCGGTAGGGGCAGTCTCTGGACACCGTCGTACATGATGCTCCAGAGAGAGAGTCCTAGAATCGAACCCTGTCCAGTCCACTAGTCATCTGTATCGTTGGTGACTTCTCCTTGGAACCACGATTTATCCTCCTGTTAGTCAGGTAGGAGGCTACGATGTTGAAGAGGCCTGCCTCAACGTCCATTTTCTTGAGGGCCTAGAGGATCCATCTTCATCCTGCACAGTTGAATGCGTTCCTCACGTCTAACGTCACGATGAGACAGTATCTTCTTGGACCTAATCTAACCTAAACTAACCTAACCTAACCTAACCTAATCTAACCTTACCTTATCGCACCTAACATACAATCCGTATTAGAGTCCACCTGACTACGACCTCTTCTCTAAGCTTTGGGATTAGTGCTTTCTGTATAACTTCGTGCATTACTTCTTGGATAATCCTGGTATAATACAAAGACAAAATTATAACATTTAGCATTTTTGATGTATTTTCGTTTCAAGAAAAGCGAACTGCTTGGGCGTGGTGCGGAATCGTATACGTAAACTTTTTCATTTTCTCCAAAAAAGTAGTATATTCAACGCACTCATAGATCGTTAGGTGTAATATATGGAACGTCATATACTTAATGACATATTTTCGCCATCCTTTTCCTTTTATAGCAAAACATCAAAACAAGCAACTCGATAGATTTTCAACAAAATTCCCAACCAGTTTGCGTGATGAAATTTTCGTTAAAAGCTTTCTCGTAAATATTTCCTTCAAAATTGTTTTTCTCATTACCTCTTTAATGATTAATTATTGTTTAATTTATTCGCGCACTTAACCCCATTTTGGTTATGGGGTTTTAAACAATTTTTCTTCACTTTCGTCGCCAGTCAGTAGCAGATGTAACAAAATTGAATCGATATGTGTTTGGCGTAGCGTATACGAAAGGATAAATTTCGTTTCTGGACTTGAAGTGTGTACGCTCGTGTTATCTAAATTATCAATTGTAATGCACCTTATACGGCTCATGAAGTGGCACAAAATTAATGAAAACTAATATGATGCTACAGAAGAGATACTCGAAATTGCTCGAGTGGTTTTGATGGAAGAGACACGAAATAACTTGGGTGGGATAACGAATAATAGTACCTTTAAGACGCTAACACTTCATAATACTTATCTAAAACAGCCATATTTATGGTAAACAAAATTTCTTATTAGTTTGATATGTAAATTACGAACGACTCGATCTTCATCGTCATCAGTTTCGAATTTCGATAGCCTCCTAGATGATACGTCATCTAGGAGGTATTGCATGCAGTTCTGAATAAAAAAGTAAACTCAAATGGAAAATATTTTCCTCCAACTTTAACTTAACTTTTCGTTTATATTTTTACAACGATTTCGTATAAACCGTTCTTGTGTTTTCTATGATATCTGACATCTGGATAGACGATTCATGCACTTCTGTTACAATACCACCGAGAGTAACTCATCATTCCGTACGCTTTTTCGTGACAGTCGTAAAATTGCTAAATCTTAAAGCCGAAATGTGTAAAAAGAATTTTTATTAAATTCGTTTTTTTTAATATTTACAACATTTTCAAAAAGTATAAATCAATTTTAAATTGAAACATAAAACAAAGATTGGCTCGATAAGCCATTTATGCAGTTAAATGTAGTGTAAGATAGGAGAAACAACGACTGGGTGTTTTTCAGGATGCGAAATACAAACAAATCGTATTTCAAATACCTGGTGTGTGAGGTTAAAATTGTAAATATTTCACTTTGCTTCAGAGAGTCGAGGTTAAGTTTGTTCGTCAACTTTCTCCAAATGATTCAATTGATAAAGTTAACGTCTTCAAATCTGTAATCGTCAATTTCTTAATTGTTTTCTTGATTTACTTTATTTTGCTCAAGAATTATTTGACCAGACCCATACAATAGCACGACTGGAATGCACAAAAGGGACGACTCGTATATAAATGCAGGGAGCCTTTCCAAGGAACTCCCGGAGGAAAAAAAGTCCTTGCAGCACTCTTAGCCCTACTTGACGATTCTCTGGAATAAAAATCTAAAATAACTCTAATAGTAATAGAGTTGAAGGGAATCATTAAAAGCGCTCAGTATAATAGGAGAGTGGGCTCTCGTGGGAAAATCACAAGAGGGTGATCTTGTACTGCATAAACTTTTAAACGTCGTGAAATAAATATGGAAGTTTTCTATCGGACTCTGTTATATAGGTAGGTACGAGATTGCCTATATTGTGAACAAAATGAGATTGAAAAAAAATTAAATTTAAATTTAAAATTTATCGGCTGATGTATAACAAGTGTAGGAAAATTGCGCGAAAACATAATTTTACAATTTCTTTTTTTGCTTTGAATAAAATCTTTACTCTAGAAGTAAATTTGTGTCAGATACGCCAAGAGTATAAAAGTTAAATTATACAGGGTGGCCTTTACCGAATGCCAATAGCGCAACTAATGCAACGCCATCTAGACATATTTAATCGAAGGCTAATTATATTTTACCCTTTATATTTTTATCGGAGTAACTAAGAATAGGGAGTAATAGTCCGGGGGCATGAACGTCCGATATACACTAAACTTCAACGAGCTCTAGCACCTAACCTGTTCGTTTTACAAAAAATCTAAGAGACATAATTTATAGGAAATTTATTTTACTTTACTTTTGTATAGAAACACTTTCCTCGAAAAATGCGAAGGTTTCGAGTTATAAGCTATAAAGCAGTTTTTTGGTCGAGTTTGGATTTTTGGAATGTTTGTCAAACTTTAACGCGCTATAGCACCTAAACTGCCTGTTTTACGAAAAAAACCAAAGAAACATAATTTGAAGGAAATTTATTTTACTTTACTTTTGTATAAAAACACTTTTCTCTAAAAGTGCGCAGGTTTTGAGTTATAAGCTATAAAGCAGTTTTTTGGTCGAGTTTGGAATTTTGTGTTGATTTGTGATGATTGTCAAACTTTAACGCGCTTTAGCACCTAAACTGTTCTTTTGCGAAGAAAATGGAACAGACATGATTTGAAGGAAATTTATTTTACTTTTCTTTTATATAGAAACCCTTTTCTCTAAAAGTGCGTAGTTTCTGAGTTTTAAGCTATAAGCAGGTTTTTTGCCGAGTTTGAAATTTTCGAATGTTTGCCAAACTTTAACGCGCTATAGCACCTAAACTGCCTGTTTTACGAAAAAAACCAAAGAAACATAATTTGAAGGAAATTTATTTTACTTTACTTTTGTATAAAAACACTTTTCTCTAAAAGTGCGCAGGTTTCGAGTTATAAGCTATAAAGCAGTTTTTTGGTCGAGTTTGGAATTTTGAAATGATTGTCAAACTTTAACGCGCTTTAGCACCTAAACTGTTCTTTTGCGAAGAAAATGGAACAGACATGATTTGAAGGAAATTGATTGTACTTTTCTTTTATATAGGAACCATTTTCTCTAAAAGTGCGTAGTTTCTGAGTTCTAAGCAGGTTTTTTGCCGAGTTTGAAATTTTCGAATGTTTGCCAAACTTTAACGCACTCTAGCACCTAAAGTGTCTATTTTGTGAAAGAAATCTAAGAGACATAATTTGTAGGAAATTTATTTTACCTTATTTTTATATCGAAACATTTTACTCTAAAGTGCGTAGTTTTCGAGTTCTAAGCTATATAGCAGTTTTTTGACCGAGTTTGGAACTTTGGAATGTTTTTCAAACTTTAACCTGTTCTAGCACCTAAACAGTCCATTTTGCGAAAGAAATCTAGGATAAATAATTTGTAGGAAATTTATTTTACTTTATTTTTATATAGAAACACTTTTCTCTAAAAGTGCATAGTTTTAGAGTTATAAGCGAAACACCGAAAATCGAGCACAAACCCGCCTGCCACTGGAGAGTGACAGGCGTATTATTTTGGCCTTAGCTCTGCTGATTACTTACGCCCCGTTTTCATTTATAGTCCACCCTGTATAAGCTATTAAGTTAAATAATCAATTAACGAAAGGAAACAATATTATAACGTTCTACTAAATTGTTACGGTTATGATAGTTTTAATATTTATCTTTCAAAAAGATTACCCGTGTACAAGTAGAGTTTACAATTAGCAATTAAACGATGATATACTTGGACAACTATTTAAGAAGCTCTTGTTTATCTTAAAGGGTCTCGTAATTCTATACTTCAATTAAACTTTATTTAGATTTAAATGTGGAGGGGTGCAGCTTTAGATTTAAATTAGTTCCAAACTTGGAAGTCTCTAGAGGAAGAAAAAAAGGTTTGAAAATGTTCCGCTCTTTTTATATTAAAAAAACCCTTGCCTAGTTAATTATCGTGGATGGAAGGGGCTAACTAAATTGTTGTATCTCTTGAGAGTTTGAGTTGTTTTGAAAATGGCTGTAAATTTGAACATTAATGCTTCTTTCGCGAGACCGGCGTGTAAAATCACGCTTGTGGCGTTTTGGAACCATTTTCATACAGAAACTTTTTTAAATTGTCCTAGAAGACTTTTCGTGTAATTGTAGAATACTTACGTACCCAAAATCGATGCTATCGACTACCTAACGATTTATGAAACTTTATTGCACTAAACGGCCATCCGGTATACTACGAAGACTTGGTGCGATTCAGCTGTGTGGGGTAGTAGAGCAAAAGTGTGAAAATCGAGTGAAGACTTTTTACTTTTTACATTTAATTATTTAAGGGGATCGCTTCTTCTGGGGGGTGATCGCGTTTAGTTTGAAGTGCAGAAAGCAGCAGCTCATTAGGTGGAAATTGGAAATTGCAAAAAACAACCTTTTTTAAATTGATTTAACCTACCATAAGTAGAAGTTGAGTAAGTCAGTGTTGTACTTAACTTCCTGTTTAGAAACACCAAAAATAGTTATATGTTATACGTGAGGCGAATAATCTAAAATTCCAAATACAATACGTATAGACCCCGGAAAATACGCGTCGGGAATAACGTACCGGGATTAGATTTCTAACGAGTACGGTACGTAGTCTCCGGATGAATTATTATACAGAAAGAATGTAAGAGATATTTTGTACGTTGCGTGGTAATTTATTTTATTTTATCGTCCCTTTTAAAATACTAAAATTTCAACCGCTAAAACTCGCAAGTTTTATTCACTTCTACCCTTAACTTTCACCGAGGATTTCCTTTTACGAAAAAAAACGGAAATTCGAATTTTAAATAAATATAAATATTGTGTCGAGCAAAAACAATTTTTAATTACTGCCCCAAAATAAATTTTTACAAAACTTTTCTTTTTTTTTCAGGTAAGTTCCGCTACTACACGTATCGATCAATTTGTTAAGCCGAGATTGGTAAGTCGAATGAAATTTAATTGACAGCTCAACAGGCGAGTCGTGCGATTAATTGGAATAAAATTCCAACACATATTTGTACCTA
The DNA here is from genome assembly GCA_950108345.1 of Malthinus flaveolus. Classification (NCBI taxonomy): domain Eukaryota; kingdom Metazoa; phylum Arthropoda; class Insecta; order Coleoptera; family Cantharidae; genus Malthinus; species Malthinus flaveolus. Next base: position 19,428,763 of record OX467286.1, on the reverse strand, counting down.
CATTTAAGTGGAAGTAGTAATGTCGCAAACATTTCAAGTATTGAAATTGTAGCAGAACATATTTACCTCCCAACTACTATTTACAGCCGACTAATACAACCAAGTTATCTGGGCAATTTAATTACGTCCCTAAAATTTCGACTCGATTCGAGTAACTTTCTGTCTTCGATGTACGAGAGAGGTACAAACGCCTTTGAAATTTTGCTCTTACGGACTGGAAGAAAAGGAGGACGAAGCGAATTTGATATTTTTATAATTAGTGTTTCGATTTTTTTTCCATTCTTATACTTGGGCTATTAACGGTGTCGTTAAAAAATGACTGTCACGATAACAAGAAAGATAATTTGTCAGTCGAGTATTGATGAATTTTGGTTTAATAAATCGGAGAGAAAGTTGAGGGGAATTTTTTTAAGGGCGTGGTTGTTGTCTTTTTGTACATTTTTACTTTCTTATTAACCAGAAAGTAGGTATTCAGATTTGTGATTGTTTTAAACTTGTAATTTTTATTAAGACATTACTTAGAGGTGTGAAGTTTTAAGGGGTTGTTTGTCTTTGTTACCAATCTTTCGGTCTACGCTCATTTATCATCTTATACAACGTACTATAGAAAATTTACAATTCTGATCCGATTCTCATTTATTTTATGTAATTTATTTCTAATAATATAAACATACAAGTCTCAATGGGCTAGAATATACCGGGTGGTCACGTGCTACGTGTTAAGTTATGAGATATTAGAATATCGTTTCTAGGTTTTTCGCTTATAACTCGAAAACTACACACTTTATGAGAACAGTACTTCTAACTGAATATAAAGTACATCAAATTTCCTATAAATTATATCTTTTAGGATTTTTTCTTAGCTGAACGGTTTAGGCGCTAAAGTGCGTTAAAGTTTGCCAAAAATTCTAAATCGGTCAATAACTGTTTCATTGCTTATACTTCGAAAACTACGCACTTTTCGAAAACAGTGTTCCTATAAGAAAATAAATTTAATTCAATTTGTTATAAATAATGTCTCCTAGATTTTATTTTTCAGACAAACGGTTTAAGTGCTAGAGCGCGTTAAAGTTTCACGAAAATTCCAAATTTGACGCAAACCTTTTTTATTGCTTATAACTCGAAACTACGCACTTTTCGAGAAAAGTGTTTTTATAGAAAATTAAAGTAAATTGAATTTTAAACAATTTAGATCTCTTGGATTTTCTTCTTCGGACGAACGGTTTAAGCGCTAGAGCACGTTAAAGTTTCACGAAAATTCCAAATTTGTCAAAAACTTTCTTATTGCTTGTATCTCAAAAACTACGCACTTTAAGAGAAAAGTGTGCCTATACGAAAATAAAGCAAATTCATTTTCAACAATTTATGTCTCTTTGATGTTCTTTCTTAGTCGAAGGGTTTAAGTGCTAGAGCGTGTTAAAGCTTGATGAAAATACTAAATTTGGTGCAAATATTTTTTTATTGCTTATAGCTCAAAAGCTACGCACTTTTAGAGAAGCGTGGTCTTATACAAAAATAAATAAGATCAAATTTTAAACAATTTGGGTACCTTAGATTTTCTTCTTCAGACGAACGGTTTATGCGCCAGAGCGCGTTAAAGTTTGACGAAAATTCCAAAATTGACGCAAACCGTTTTTTATTGCTTAACTCGAAACTACGCACTTTTCGAGAAAAGTATTTCTATAGAAAAATAAAGTAAATTGAATTTTCAACAATTTAGATCTCCTGGATTTTCTTCTTCAGATGAACGGTTTAAGCGCTAGAGCACTTTAAAGTTTGACAAAAATTTCAAATTTGTCAAAAACTTTCTTATTGCTTGTATCTCAAAAACTACGCACTTTAAGAGAAAAGTGTTCCTATACGAAAATGAAGCAAGTTTAATTTTTAACAATTTATGTTTCTTTGATGTTCTTCCTTAGTCGAAGGGTTTAGGCGCTAGAGCGCATTAAAGTTTGACAGAAATTCCAAATTTGTCAAAAAACTGTTTCATGGCTTATAACTCGAAAACTACACACGCTTAGGGAAATAATAGTAACATTTGAACCTGTTTTCGTTAATAAAAAATTCGTAGCCTTTCATTATTATAAATTGCACAATTAAAAACTTAATAACTAACCTACGATTTAAATCAAAATTTAGCCGTTAGTAATAGAACAATCAAATTTAGTTATAACGTCATAATATAATCTCTAGATTATTAGCATATTGTTTGTTCGAATTTAATTCGGATGCCTTTCTATGGCAGAACATTCGAAATTACTTATCTTTAGTCAACACCTATTCCGATTTTGATTAAATCCACACTCCTTTCTCTAAAAGCCAGCCGATAAACTAAAACTAACGTCGTCTTAATTACACATACGTGATTTTGATTTGATCAGATTGTATTTAACCAACCGAAATTTGCCGTAACAAAACAAATGAATTTTATGGGAGGCGACGAAATGTTCACAAATTTCCTTCAATTATGTTTCATCAAAATCTCTCTAGAAGATGGTTTTTGTTTTAAGGCGACTTTTTCCAACATTTATTTTGAATATTTCTTAGATTTTAAGTGTCTCCCTAGTGTGTACTATTGATCGCAAAAATATAAAAACGTCCCCAACAGAAATTTAAAAGCCAATGGCAATAATCCTCTGCACTCATTTGTGAAAAGTGGAATTTTCAAAACGGCACAACCTATTTCACAACAGCACTCCAAACTTCAATGATCAATACAATGGAAATTCCACAAGTGCAGGAATTATTTCCCCTCCGCCCCCCTTTTTGGCGCGGCTTACATTTGCAGTTACCATACGTGTGGCGAGCCTTTTATTTTAAATTAGAATTGTGTGGAAAATTAAACTGAAAGGTTTCCCAAATCGACGTTATCGAGTAGGCTTAGGGAAGTTGACATTACAATAAATAACAAAAAAAACAAATTCACGTTTCAAACATTTCAAAGCCGCCTCGATACGCTTTTATTTCGATATTGTGACTGACGTGTTGTAGTAGGAAGTGATTACTATTAAAAAACTATAAGTTTGTCGATAAAGTGATAACCTGATAACCGACAGCTCTTTGATCCGCGTGACAAAAGTCGCAAGCATTTCCTCTCGTGTAGTTATAGTTCAAATATAACTACCCACTTGATTTTAGTATATAAGTAGTCAAAAAAGGAACAATTCTGTGGTTGTTTAATTATAAATAGTTTGACACTAAAATAGTCGGTCCTGAGGTTGTCTTGGTTATTTTTACGAAAGTGTCTGTCCGGTATAGTACGTCTAAGCGTATCCTTTATAGAGTGGAAGTTTCGAGATCGATGAACTATGTAGTAACTCTGAGGTAATATAAGTGCACTTTTACTAATGCTTAAAGTATTTCTTTTACGTTTACGAAAGTTAAATAAAATTGGCGAGTTAATTCAATTTAACTGTCCTTACTTAATTTGAAATAAAAAATTACTCGGCGCGCGGTATAGAAAAATCGTTGGGAAGTTCGGACGCGTATTTATTGAGATAGAAAATTCGATCATTTGATTACTACTTAACCCACAATGGGTTGTCGATTTTAAAATTAAATTAAACTTCATAATTCACTGAACAGCGATTAATAGAATAGTTTGTGCTGTTATATTCTTTTAAATGTTGGGGTTTGGAATTGAAATGGATGCATTTAGGAGTAATCACTTGGTAAATTGAACTTGTGCAGTGGAGCAGTTTTCAAATAAGGGCTGAGAATTTTTTTTTAAAGATCACTTTGTAGTCCAATGGTGGACTTATTTTGATTACGAAAGGGAATTTTTTATTTGATCGCTTTTTAGGTTTTTTTTCAATTTTTGAATTCGAATAAACGACCGAATGTTTATACTGGGAATTTCCATCCTGCTAGGAGAAAATTTTTAAACATTCTCTTTTTTTATCATTTTCTTGGCGAAAACTGCGTCTGAATAATTTTCTCTTTTGTTTCATTTTTCAAGTGACTCTTTATCAATGTTTTATTATTACCGTCTCTTATTGTATGGAGTTTACATGTAAAATTTTTATTTTGAATTTTTTGTTGCTTTTATCTAATTTTTGGATGATGAGGTAATCAAATAATCTTTGTGCCTTTTAGTGCTTTCCAGTGTTATTTTTATAAAGGTTGTTTTTATTGCGTTTTGTTAAAGAGCTTAAAGTGTACAATGGAAATTCTCCACGGTGCTTACAATATTTTACTTTAACAAGTCGAATAATCAAAATTTACGAGTTTAAACTCAGTTGCATCGCTTATACAAGAGAGATTTTCTTGCCGAATAAGTGAACTAGAACTTAATCAGTCACTCGTGTTGATTTAAAATTGAATGGGCCGATCCTTCGGGCCTCCATGATAAGTTGCTATATTCGGTAGTATATGTAGATTGGCTCTTTGAACCATAGGTCCACTGACACAGAGATTCCAGATTCCCGTCTCGATTCTCGATGTTCGCGATAATGTCTTCGCCGTTTATAAAGACTTATAAATCCTTATAAGATATCTATAGTAAAAATGCTCACCACTTACCATGAGAGAAGAGAGAATGAGAGTGTTGTTTTTAGTTCTTGGTTTAGCCGCTACGTCCAATATACACTAAACTTCAACACGGTCTAGCGCCTAACCTAAACCGTACGCCTGACGTAAAAAACCTAGAACACTTAATTTGTAGCAAATTGAATGTACTTTGTTTTTGTATGAAAACAGTATTCTCTAAAAGTGCGTAGTTTCCAAGTTATAAGTGAAAAACTAAAAGACCTGGTTTTTACCCCATTTTAGATTTTTTAGAAAAAAAGGCGTGCTCTAGTGCCTAAACCGTTCGTCTGAAGAAAAAAACTTAAGAAACATAATATGTAGAAAATTTGATGTAGCTTGTTTTTGCATAACACTGATTTTTTCAAAAAGTGCGTGGTTTACGAGTTATCAGTGAAAAACCAAAAAAACTGCTTTTTGGCCGATTTTAGAATTTTCGTCTGCCTTTAATGCGCTCAAGCGCTTAAACGGTTTGTCTGAAAAAAAAACTTACACAACATAATTTGTAGAAAATTTTATGTAGCTTATTTTTGTAAAAAAGTGCTTTTCTCAAAAAGTGCGTAGTTTACGAGTTATAAGTGAAAAACAAAAAAAAACTGCTTTTTGGTCGATTTTAGAATTTTCGTCTGACTTTAACGCGCTCAAGCGCTTAAACGGTTCGTCTGAAGAAAAAAACTTACGCAACATAATTTGTAGAAAATTTTATGTAGCTTGTTTTTGTATAAAAGTGCTTTTCTCAAAAAGTGCGTAGCTTACGAGTTATAAGTGAAAAACTAAAAAAACTGCTTTTTGGTCGATTTTAGAATTTTCGTCTGGCTTTAACGCGCTCAAGCGCTTAAACGGTGCGTCTGAAGAAAAAAACTTACGCAACATAATTTGTAGAAAATTTGATGTAGCTTATTTTTGTATAAAAGTGCTTTTCTCAAAAAGTGCGTAGTTTTCGAGTTATAAGTGAAAAACTAAAAAAACTGCTTTTTAGTCGATTTTAGAATTTTCGTCTGACTTTAACGCGCTCAAGCGCTTAAACGGTGCGTCTGAAGAAAGAAACTTACGCAACATAATTTGTAGAAAATTTGATGTAGCTTGTTTTTGTATAAAAGTGCTTTTCTCAAAAAGTGCGTAGTTTACGAGTTAAAAGTGAAAAACTAAAAAAACTGCTTTTTGGCCGATTTTAGAATTTTCCTCTGACTTTAACGCGCTCAAGCGCTTAAACGGTTTGTCTGAAGAAAAAAACTTAAGAAACATAATTTGTAGAAAATCGTATGTGCTTGTTTTTGTAAAGCGTGCTTTTTTCACAAGTTCGTAGTTTCCAATTTCTAAGTGAAAATCTAAAAAGTTGCATTTTAGGCGATTTTAGAATTTTTGTCTAACTTTAACGCACTCTAGCGCCTAAACCGTTTGCCTGCAAAAAAAACTTATGGAACCAAATTTGTAGAAAACTTTATGTAGCTTGTTTTTGTATAAAAGTGTTTTTCTCTTAAAGTGCACATTATCCGAGTTATAAGGGAAAACCTAAAATCCCCGCTTTTTGGCCAATTTTGAAATTTTCGACAAACTTTAATACGCTGTAGCACCTAAACCGTTTATTTGAAGAAGAAACTTAAGAAACATAATTTGTAGAAAATGTTATGCAGCTTGTTTTTATATTAAAGTGATTTTCTAAAAAAGTGCGTAGTGTCCGAGTTAGAAGGGAAAACCTAAAAAACCCGCTTTTTGTACTTTTTTTTGGAATTTTCGACAAACTTTAATACGCTGTAGCGCCTAAACCATTCATTTGAAGAAAAAACTTAAGAAACATAATTTGTAGATAGATTTGTGCAGCTTGTTTTGTATAAAAGTGCTTTTTTCGAAAATTGCGTAGTTTTCTAAATATAAGCAATAAACTGAAAAAGCACATTTTTTCGAAATTTTTTTCTTTTATTTTGGGAATCTTGGGTTTAGCACTCAAAATACCTAAAAAACGATAGAGAAAAGAACTTTTATATTGCCTCTTATTTTCCCCAAGTGACTGGATATCTCTTTCTCAGTGCTTTCTCGGAAAGTTTTAGATCAGTGAGGTTTCTAACAGTGTGAGCATCGTCCTGAGTCTTGAGCATGTAGTTTTATTCGAAATTGTTGAATGCGGTCGAATTTACTTTTTCTATCTGGTAGTGGACTTCTCTATTTATTATTTTACTCTCCAGTGGCTTTAAAAAATTAGCGAAAACTACACCTGATCTGACATTATTTTGTTTGATGTGCACAAATCAATTTGGCTACGTGTTTTGAGCTCTGCAAGCTGCGCGCCTTTTTCTTAGACACTTCTCGCGCTTTGGGGCTCTTAGATTTTCTCGCGCAAAGGTCGAAGTTTTTCGTTTTAATAAACAAATTTTCATTTATCTAAAATTTACGACACGCATTACTTTGTAAAATAGTGGCAAGATTTATTAAGGAAATAAGACTCGAACATACCCACCATCCGCTTTTTAATGGATGAACGCATTGTGAACTTTGTGTATCGCAAAATTTATCGGATGAATAAACCCGACAAAGGTATAGTTTAAAACATGTTAACCCTTATTTTACAAATGGGTAAAAAAAACTTTTGATATTAATTAAATCAACTCTTGTACGCGTAGGTACGTTAACACATATACACGTCCAGACGTAAACGCCGCTTCCATTACCATTATACAAATTTTAATTATATTTGGTTTGGAAAATTGTAATTTAATTATTGTTTTTATACAACCTTTTAATTAGTATTGATGGTGGTGAACGTTTTGGAATTTTAAACGGCGTCTATTTTACATTGCAACTACAAACTAAAATCGCGCCCATTAGAGTGAGAAATATAAAATTTTGCATTTACAAAAACTAAATGAGAAATTTCCGAACACAAATGGCATTTATGAAATTAAATTTTTGAACTTTGCTCAATTTTATTTTACTTTTATTATGTAAACAAATAATAAATTATGTAGTAGCTCTTTGAACACTACACACGTCAAAAGAAACAAAACGATTACAATTATTGTAGGATCGCGTGATTTCAATTTCAAGAAATAAATTAAAAAGAATAATTTGTGACGTCTCATAACGATAAAGTTGTCTTAATTGGAATTTTTAGGGTAAAATTTTCGGAATCAAAAGGGAAAATCGCTACCCCTAAACTGATGACTGATGAGGTGTGGCGGCCGCGTGTTAGGTATAGAAGCTAAAGCATCATCTTCTCTCTTAAAGACAGGGCTCAATTGCCAGTAAAAATTATTAAACGAATCTATTATATTAATCTGGAGCTTCCACCTTCAGTTTGCGCCCTTTTAGTGAATAATTGTAACACCCAAATAGTCTCTCAATGCCTTGGTTTCTTTGACATCTTATGCATGCACATCCAGAGCTTTGTCATTTTGGTAAGCCACAAGCCTCTCATTCAACTATGCTCTTCAAGAAGGTAATTAAGTACAGAAGCCTCAAAACTGTACCTTGAGGAGCCCCGTGGTAAACCGAGCGCTATATAGCCTCTCTACATCGCACACTGTCCCACGGATAAGACATCGAATCTCGCACCACCCGCACTTTATTTTTTTACCTCCGAAATACGAGAGGACCCCTCGTCTGGGTGCTTTATTGGTTTAAGTTCATTTAAGTATTCTCAATTTAAAAAAAATCTAATTTTAACTTTAAAAAAAAAATCCGTACGAAGATGAACAACGTAGCGTAGTAGCGATCTATTCCTGTTTCACACCTCCAGTATATTTAGAATACTATGGAATTCAATTCAACACTTTAAATACAAGAAATCTTATTCCAATAAGGATTCAATCAGATCTCATCGATTGTGCGAGAGAAGGTATTTAATTTAAAAGTAAATTCAATTCGTGCGCCGCATATTAAATTCGAATATTTTCAAATTAATTATGTATAATCAACCGCAACTTTTTGTTTATTGTTAATTTTGTTTATTTTAATTGTTACGACGTGCTATAAAATGATAAATTATTACTTTTTAACACGTTATTTCGAGGTAATTCGTGTTCCACAACAGTAATTTAATTGGCAAAATTATTGCAGTTTTAGTGTGGGTGGAAGCTTTTCAAGAAGCTCATCAGACTAAATTTCCCGTTTTGGAAAATCTATAGTTTAATTTAAGTCTTTTGTGATAATTTATGTGCTAGAACTCTATTTTGTTTTTATTTTTTAACTGCACAACTGGTATAATAGTTATTAGTTATTAGTTTCGAAAATTGGATTTTTTTGGGTTTCTTGGCACCGTTTTCAAATTTATTAATTTGTCTTTCCTCACAGTTTGTCATAATAATATCATAGTAATGCAGGAAGTTCTAAATTATAATTATTTCATGCGGTGTTTTCGGGTTTAAATTAGAATTTTCATATTATTTTTAACGTGTAAACTAATAATGAGTGGTAAAGTCTCGCATAAAAATGGGGCGTTTGGAAGATATTTTGTTTGGATTAGGCTCCAGAAACTATTTTAATTAATATTTTTTAAGCGAACACTTACTAAACTCTCTTTTTTAGCTTGTAACGGTTTTTTTGTTTATCACTTATAACTCACAACTAAGCACTTTTTGAGAAAAACGCTACAAAACAAACTACATAGCATTTTCTACAAATTATGTTTCTTAAGTTTTTCTCTTTAGACAAACGGTTTAGGCGCTAGAGCGTGGTAAAATTTATCAAAAATTCCAAAATTGGCTAAAAAGCAGTTTTTCAGTTTTTCGCTTATAACTTGAAAACTACCCACTTTCTAAGAAAAGCACTTTTATACAAAAACAAGATGCACATAATTTTGTCCAAATTATGTTTTCTAAGTTTTTTCTTTAGACGAACGATTTAGGCGCTACAGCGCGTTAAAGTTTGACAAAAATTCCAAAATCGGCGTAAAAGCAGTTTTTTCAGTTTTTAGCGATAACTCAAAAACTACGCAATTTTTGAGAAAAACACTTTTATACAAAAACAAACTACATAACATTTTCTACAAATTATGTTTCTTAAGTTTTTCTCTTTTGACAAACGGTTTAGGCGTTAAAGTGTATCGAAAATTCCAAAATCGGCTAAAAAGCGGGTTCTTCAGTTTTTCGCTTATAACTTGAAAACTACGCACTTTCTAAGAAAGCACTTTTATACAAAAACAAGCTGCACAGAATTTTCTACAAATTATGTTTCTTAAGTTTTTTCTGTAGACGAACGGCTTAGGCGCTACAGCGCGTTAAAGTTTGACAAAAATTTCAAAATCGGCGTAAAAGCAGTTTTTTCAGTTTTTAGCGATAACTCAAAACTACGCAATTTTTGAGAAAGACGCTTTTATACAAAAACAAACTACATAACATTTTCTACAAATTATGTTTTTTAAGTTTTTCTCTTTAGACAAACGGTTTAGGCGCTAGAGCGTGGTAAAGTGTATCAAAAATTCCAAAATCGGCTAAAAAGCAGTTTTTCAGTTTTTCGCTTATAACTTGAAAACTACGCACTTTCTAAGAATAGCACTATTATACAAGAACAAGATGCACATAATTTTCTACAAATTATGTGTCCTAAGTTTTTTCTTTAGACGAACGGTTTAGGCGCTACAGCGCGTTAAAGTTTGCCAAAAATTCCAAAATCGGCGTAAAAGCAGTTTTTTTCGGTTTTGAGCGATAACTCAAAAACAACGCAATTTTTGAGAAAAACGCTTTTATACAAAAACAAACTACATAACATTTTCTACAAATGATGTTTGTTAAGTTTTTTCTTTAGACGAACGGTGTAGGCGCTAGCACGAGTTACCGTTTGACGGAACTCGAAAACCGGCCAAAAAGCAGTTTTTTTAGTTTTTCGCTTATAACTTGAAAACTACGTACTTTCTGAGAAAAGCACTTTTATACAAAAAGAAGCTGCACCAAATTTTCTACAAGTTGTGTTAGTTAAGTTTTTTCTTTAAGCGAACGGTTTAGGCGCTGGAGCGCGTTAAAGTTTGAGGAAAATTCCAAAATCGGCGAAAAAACTGTTTTTTCAGTTTTTCGCTTATAACTTGTAAACTTCGCGCTTTTTGAGAAAATCACTTGTATATAAAGCAAGTAACATAAAATTTTCTACAAATTATGTGTCTTAATTTTTTTCTTCAGACAAACGGGTTAGGCGCTATAGCGTCTAAAGTTTAATGAATGTCCAAAATCGGTCAAAAAGCAGTTTTTTTTGTTTTTTACTTATATGTAACTCGGAAACTACGCAGTTTTAGTAAATAGTGGTTCTATTAAAAAAAGTTAATTAAATTTCTTATAAATTATGTCTCTTATATTTTTATTGTCAAACGAACATATTAGTTTTTAGAGCACGTTGAAGTATATAAAGGTGGATTTTGAGGATAAATTTTTTAAACCTTCTCGAGCCGTCTCCAAGTTAATGCAGCCACTTAGGAATGGCAGACGGCCGGTTTTATTACTCTTTTGCTGTGTTCTTTTAGCTTGCATCGGCCAAAATGAATAATTTTATATTTTAGTATATTGGCATTTTGCCTTCTGGACAACCACACGCTACCACCTCACCTGTTTATTTGAGAAAAAAAATTTAAGAGGCATAATTTGTAGAAAATTGAATGTACCTACCTTATTTTGGTATAGGAACACTTTTCTCTAAAAGTGCGTAGTTTTCGAGTTATGGGCAGTAAAACAATTCTATACAAACCCGGGAGCTTCGATTACACCCGCTAGTTAAAATTAAAGCGCTAATTGGTTCATTTTTTATGTTTACTTAAAATTTCAACTTTAACATTCAAAGTATAGCATTTTAGACCCCACAAGGTCCCGCCGTATACTCAGACTTTAACAACGTATTGCGGTTTTGTTCTCGTGTCGTTAAGAATAAATCAAGCACTTCTATTACATTGCTGAAACCGCTCATAACTTATAGTGGTTCCGGAACGAGGAAGAGGATTATTCGCTCCTTAAAAGCTTCGGCAGCTTAACATGCCCTCCGAAGCACAACTTGAGATAAGCCTTCCCGCCTATTAAGAGGTCTTTACCACTGTCTTATCTCTCCGAGTATATTGATTTTGTCCTAGTCTAAAAATACTTCGTTTTTGAGTTATACGGCCCAAACCAAAATAATAGACACCCCAATTTACAGCAAACGTCTGAATGTTACACTTAATTATTTGTCCCTCGCACTTTGTACATTAGATTTTAAACAGTCCACGTCTTGTAGATCGCACCCTGAAGCATCATTACTTAAGGAGGCAAACGTGTACTATATAAAGTTGTTAACATTGCTTCTGAATTGTTTTATGATCTAAAATTTGGATTTACTACACCCACAGGGGTCCCGATTCCCCAGATGCGTATTAGTAGTACAAAGGGTTAATTTTAAAATTTAGGACGTATTTTGAAACTTGTCTCGTATAACTTTTACTTCCTTTAAAGCGCGCGGCGTATATGTTTAAAAATAAATAAAAACGAGTTTTTTGAAGGAAGAAACTGCTCATTTTGAGTGTAGAGTCGCGGTTTAATTATTGTCCAATGTCCAGCCGTCATGCGTCATTCCATTGGGTGCAGCGTTTATATCGAAGAGGCACACAACGACGTGCTGTGTCTATATACGCGCTTTTCTAGGGTAGCTACTCTGCGCCTATGTGTTGTTCGGACTTCCCCTGCTAGTTACGCACAAAACATCGAAAACTGCAGTTTTCATGTTGTTAAGCTGGGAATTACGGTCATGTAGCGAACACAGCTTAGTCCGGAATGACGGTTCTGTGACATGAATAGCTTATCATCGAACGGAGAATGCCCGTATGTGGGAACCCTTACCACATTTCCTCTAACTTCAAGTATGAAAGACCCAATTACGCCCTTAAAAGGGCCATCAAATTCCATCCAAGTTTTTTACGACATTTTCAAAAGGTGGAGTGTATTAGCGTTCGTAAATTAACTTTGATGCCGAGATTCGAAACTCAAACAAAGTGGAAACTTTTTGTTATCATTCTCTTTATGTTTGGGGGCAATTTTTCTATTCCAGTTGGGTGCTGAAATTTAAACCAACTTTTGGAAATTGCTTGTTTGCGAATCATTTACGAAAAAAAAAAAGAAAAGAAAAGCCTGATACAATAAGCGGCGATGGGATTCTTTTACAAATTGCTATCTGCTCGAGCTCCGCACATGAACACAAAGATCAGTTTATGGTTACCCATTATGTGTTGGACCGTATTTGTGCGATGTAGCCGAAAAATGTAACTTTGAGTTTCTTACGCATAAGTAAATTAGGGGTAGGAAGTAAGAAATTTTCCCGAATTGAAAAGAATGTGCATGATTTACGAATTACAAATTTTTTGCTCCCAAAAACGACTTTGATTAATTGGCGCATTTAACTCGACTCTTCTAGTAAATTTCCGAAGACTTACGTAATTTATCTTTGAGTGTGCATGTAAAGAGAAAAGTCACGCAACGGTTTCGGCTTGTTTCTAAACAAATTATTTTGCGAGGAAACTTGAAAAGCTCATGATTAAAATCAAAAGTTTTTGTGAGGAATGGTGAAAGTTTAAAAGAATTTCTTGATTCGTTTTGAATATAAATTAAAGTTTAGTGTGTGTGTGGGCGCCTTAACCTCTTTTTTTTATTTTCAATGAGTTTTGTTTCTTATTTTTATTCTGTTAGCGTAATCGTAAAGCGAATTTTGTTGCGAAGTTCTTTTTTGTTGTAAATAAAAAAGGGGTCAACTTTTAACAATCGCCGTAAGCTACGGAATATGGATGAAAATAGTTTTCAAATAACGTTTCAGAACTTATCTAACGTTTCGTTTTGTAAAGCTTCATGCTATGCTTGAATGTATCCATACACGTATTTTGTTGAACTTATCTAAGCTCTGCTACGATCGATATTAAAAATTGTTAAATTCCGACATTATTTTAAATGACACATTTTGAACTAGGGCGTTTCAAAATTTACTTGGTGTTTTTCTCTCGATCTAGAAGGCTAAAGCAGACACTGTTTTTCACATATAGTGAGATTTTTACTTTTTAATTGACTAACTTATAGCCGAGTATATAAATACTGCCGGTCAAGATTTTCCTGAATGCGACCAAAATAACCCCTACCCTATTGTACCTACGTAGGACCTTAAGGTACAATATTATTTACTCTGTTTTCATTTACGTAGGAACTAAAGAATTTTCAGCAGGGCTCAAATTTCAATCAGTGTCGATGAAGGCGTTCGTGACTTATAGGGTGGTGCATCTGCGTATTCAATCAAAAAGCTTGTCGCTGAAAGGAATTAAAAAGCTCTACATCGACACCTTTAATGTAAATTTTAGAGAAATACCTACAGAAAATTGATTTATATAAGTTTGCACACTCTTCGCTTCTAATACTTATAAATTGTAGTTTTCTTTTCAAAAATTTGTATATACACAGTAAGAGGCGCAAATTAACGAATTGGCCTCTTCGGTCTTCTAAAAAATTTTCTACGTTTCAAAATCGTACAACACTTATATAAATGGACTTTTCTTTTTTTTTTTATCTCAATCGCTGCCTTTTTCTTGCTCTCATTCTACTCTTTTATAACTATTGTAAAACGGCAACTTTACTGACTGGAGACTTTCGTATCGGTTTGCGAGAAGACGTAAAACGTTAAAAAGAAGACCATCAAAACGCGAATTTTATTGATAGTTTAATATTTAATTCAACGTCGAAACTGTAAATCTCTTGAAAAGTTTATACAACTCGTAAAAACGTAACTAACTTATTAAATAGAAGCAGTGCTTTCGAGTTGCAACAACTTATCAAAATTAATGAAGAAGTGTAGAACACTGAACACAACCTAATAAAAGTTAAAAGTAATTCGTATTAAAGTGTAACGTGTAGTAAGTACGTAAGTTTGGCAATTCATAAATATAAATTGGCAAAACGCTTTGTGTAAAATAAAAATGTTTTATTCTTTCAAATAATATTAGGCCGTTGTGTACACCATTTTCATATTCAACATCCATCTAGTCTTTTTTTTTATTAGGTATTGTGAATAGAATATCCGATCATAATGTCTAGAGCAGATGCTGCAACTCTCATGAAATCGATTCTTTTATTATTATAGAATGATGAGAGGTTGAATTATTTCAAGAAAAGTTATCAATACGCAATTAATTGTTTTTTTCTAATTTACCGAACGATTGCTTTTTTGATTATTACTAAGAAGCGTAAAATTAAATTAAAGGAAATGCCTCTGTACCTATAAAGCACAATTCGAGCACTTTTTGCACGTTTTTGTCACGAACGCCCTTATTACATGCCGTACGGTTTAAATACCTTTTATCAAAAGTAAAGAGCACTAAATTGGCTATTAGAAACCTTAATTTATTTTTACCATTTTATCAATAGTTGGATGGAAAAAAGTCATTTTTTGAAACTCACAGCGACAAAGTGGATAATCTTAGTACTGGCTTGCGTTTTTGTCACGTAACGCCCTTATTACTTGCCGTGCGGTTTAAATACCTCTTTTCAAAAGTAAAGAGCACTAAATTGGCTATTAGAAACCTTAATTGATTGTTACCATTTTATCAATAGTTGGATGGGAAACAGTCACTTTTTGAAACTCACAGCGACAAAGTGGATAATATTAGTACTGGCTTGCGTTTTTGTCACGTAACGCCCTTATTACTTGCCGTACGGTTTAAATACCTCTTTTCAAAAGCAAAGAGCACTAAATTGGCTATTAGAAACCTTAATTGATTTTTACCATTTTATCAATAGTTGGATGGGAAACAGTCACTTTTTGAAACTCACAGCGACAAAGTGGATAATATTAGTACTGGCTTGCGTTTTTGTCACGTAACGCCCTTATTACTTGCCGTACGGTTTAAATGCCTCTTACCAAAAGTAACGAGCACTAAATTGACTATTAGAAACCTTAATTGAGTTTTACAATTTTATCAATAGTTGGATGGGAAACAGTCATTTTTTGAAACTCACAGCGACAAAGTGGATAATATTAGTACTGGCTTGCGTTTTTGTCACGTAACGCCCATATTACTTGCCGTGCGGTTTAAATACCTCTTATCAAAAGTAAAGAGCACTAAATTGGCTATTAGAAACTTTAATTGATTTTTACCATTTTATCAATAGTTGGATGGGAAACAGTCACTTTTTGAAACTCACAGCGACAAAGTGGATAACATTAGTACTGGCTTGCGTTTTAGTCACGTAACGCCCTTAGTACTTGCCGTACGGTTTAAATGCCTCTTATCAAAAGTAAAGAGCACTAAATTGGCTATTCAAAACCTTAATTTATTTTTACAATTTTATCAATAGTTGGATGGGAAACAGTAATTTTTTGAAACTCACAGCGACAAGTGGATAATCTTAGTACTGGCTTGCGTTTTTGTCACGTAACGCCCTTAGTACTTGCCGTACGGTTTAAATGCCTCTTATCAAAAGTAAAGAGCACTAAATTGGCTATTAGAAACTTTAATTGATTTTTATCATTGTATCAATAGTTGGATGGGAAACGGTCATTTTTAGAAACTCACAGCGACAAAGTGGATAATCTTAGTACTGGCTTGCGTTTTTGTCACGTAACGTCCTTATGACTTGCCGTACGGTTTAAATACCTCTTTTCAAAAGTAAAGAGCAGTAAATTGGCTATTAGAAACTCTTATTGATTTTTATCATTTTATCAATAGTTGGATGGGAAACAGTCATTTTTAGAAACTCACAGCGACAAAGTGGATAATATTAGTACTGGCTTGCGTTTTCGTCACGTAATGCCTTTATTAGTTGCCGTACGGTTTAAATACCTCTTATCAAAAGTAAAGAGCACTAAATTGGCTATTGGAAACTTTAATTGATTTTTACCATTTTATCAATAGTTGGATGGAAAAAAGTCATTTTTTGAAACTCACAGCGACAAAGTGGATAATATTAGTACTGGCTTGCGTTTTTGTCACCTAACGCCCTTATTACTTGCCGTACGGTTTAAATGCCTCTTACCAAAAGTAAAGAGCAGTAAATTGGCTATTAGAAACCTAAATTGATTTTTACAATTTTATCAATAGTTGGATGGGAAACAGCCATTTTTTGAAACTCACAGCGACAAAGTGGATAATATTAGTACTGGCTTGCGTTTTTGTCACGTAACGCCCTTATTACTTACCGTACGGTTTAAATGCCTCTTATCAAAAGTAAAGAGCACTAAATTGACTATTAGAAACTTTAATTGATTTTTACAATTTTATCAATAGTTGGATGGGAAACAGTCATTTTTTGAAACTCACAGCGACAAAGTGGATAATATTAGTACTGGCTTGCGTTTTTGTCACGTAACGCCCTTAGTACTTGCCGTACGGTTTAAATGCCTCTTATCAAAAGTAAAGAGCACTAAATTGGCTATTAGAAACTTTAATTGATTTTTATCATTTTATCAATAGTTGGATGGGAAACAGTCATTTTTTGAAACTCACAGCGACAAAGTGGATAATCTTAGTACTGGCTTGCGTTTTTGTCACGTAACGCCCTTATTACTTGCCGTACAGTTTAAATACCTCTTATCAAAAGTAAAGAGCAGTAAATTGGCTATTAGAAACTCTTATTGATTTTTATCATTTTATCAATAGTTGGATGGGAAACAGTCATTTTTAGAAACTCACAGCGACAAAGTGGATAATATTAGTACTGGCTTGCGTTTTCGTCACGTAATGCCTTTATTAGTTGCCGTACGGTTTAAATACCTCTTATCAAAAGTAAAGAGCACTAAATTGGCTATTGGAAACTTTAATTGATTTTTACCATTTTATCAATAGTTGGATGGAAAAAAGTCATTTTTTGAAACTCACAGCGACAAAGTGGATAATATTAGTACTGGCTTGCGTTTTTGTCACCTAACGCCCTTATTACTTGCCCTACGGTTTAAATGCCTCTTACCAAAAGTAAAGAGCAGTAAATTGGCTATTAGAAACCTAAATTGATTTTTACAATTTTATCAATAGTTGGATGGGAAACAGCCATTTTTTGAAACTCACAGCGACAAAGTGGATAATATTAGTACTGGCTTGCGTTTTTGTCACGTAACGCCCTTATTACTTACCGTACGGTTTAAATGCCTCTTATCAAAAGTAAAGAGCACTAAATTGACTATTAGAAACTTTAATTGATTTTTACAATTTTATCAATAGTTGGATGGGAAACAGTCATTTTTTGAAACTCACAGCGACAAAGTGGATAATATTAGTACTGGCTTGCGTTTTTGTCACGTAACGCCCTTAGTACTTGCCGTACGGTTTAAATGCCTCTTATCAAAAGTAAAGAGCACTAAATTGGCTATTAGAAACTTTAATTGATTTTTATCATTTTATCAATAGTTGGATGGGAAACAGTCATTTTTTGAAACTCACAGCGACAAAGTGGATAATATTAGTACTGGCTTGCGTTTTTGTCACGTAACGCCCTTAGTACTTGCCGTACGGTTTAAATGCCTCTTATCAAAAGTAAAGAGCACTAAATTGGCTATTAGAAACTTTAATTGATTTTTATCATTTTATCAATAGTTGGATGGGAAACAGTCATTTTTTGAAACTCACAGCGACAAAGTGGATAATATTAGTACTGGCTTGCGTTTTTGTCACGTAACGCCCTTAGTACTTGCCGTACGGTTTAAATGCCTCTTATCAAAAGTAAAGAGCACTAAATTGGCTATTAGAAACTTTAATTGATTTTTATCATTTTATCAATAGTTGGATGGGAAACAGTCATTTTTTGAAACTCACAGCGACAAAGTGGATAATCTTAGTACTGGCTTGCGTTTTTGTCACGTAACGCCCTTATTACTTGCCGTACAGTTTAAATACCTCTTATCAAAAGTAAAGAGCAGTAAATTGGCTATTAGAAACCTTAATTGAGTTTTACAATTTTATCAATAGTTGGATGGGAAACAGTCATTTTTTGAAACTCACAGCGACAAAGTGGATAATATTAGTACTGGCTTGCGTTTTTGTCACGTAACGCCCTTAGTGCTTGCCGTACGGTTTAAATGCCTCTTAACAAAAGTAAAGAGCAGTAAATTGGCTATTAGAAACCTTAATTGATTTTTACCATTTTATCAATAGTTGGATGGGAATCAGTCACTTTTTGAAACTCACAGCGACAAAGTGGATAATATTAGTACTGGCTTGCGTTTTTGTCACGTAACGCCCTTATTACTTGCCGTACGGTTTAAATGCCTCTTACCAAAAGTTAAGAGCAGTAAATTGGCTATTAGAAACCTTAATTGATTTTTACCATTTTATCAATAGTTGGATAGGAAACAGTCATTTTTTGAAACTCACAGCGACAAAGTGGATAACATTAGTACTGGCTTGCGTTTTAGTCACGTAACGCCCTTAGTACTTGCCGTACGGTTTAAATGCCTCTTATCAAAAGTAAAGAGCACTAAATTGGCTATTCAAAACCTTAATTTATTTTTACAATTTTATCAATAGTTGGATGGGAAACAGTAATTTTTTGAAACTCACAGCGACAAGTGGATAATCTTAGTACTGGCTTGCGTTTTTGTCACGTAACGCCCTTAGTACTTGCCGTACGGTTTAAATGCCTCTTATCAAAAGTAAAGAGCACTAAATTGGCTATTAGAAACTTTAATTGATTTTTATCATTGTATCAATAGTTGGATGGGAAACGGTCATTTTTAGAAACTCACAGCGACAAAGTGGATAATCTTAGTACTGGCTTGCGTTTTTGTCACGTAACGTCCTTATGACTTGCCGTACGGTTTAAATACCTCTTTTCAAAAGTAAAGAGCAGTAAATTGGCTATTAGAAACTCTTATTGATTTTTATCATTTTATCAATAGTTGGATGGGAAACAGTCATTTTTAGAAACTCACAGCGACAAAGTGGATAATATTAGTACTGGCTTGCGTTTTCGTCACGTAATGCCTTTATTAGTTGCCGTACGGTTTAAATACCTCTTATCAAAAGTAAAGAGCACTAAATTGGCTATTGGAAACTTTAATTGATTTTTACCATTTTATCAATAGTTGGATGGAAAAAAGTCATTTTTTGAAACTCACAGCGACAAAGTGGATAATATTAGTACTGGCTTGCGTTTTTGTCACCTAACGCCCTTATTACTTGCCGTACGGTTTAAATGCCTCTTACCAAAAGTAAAGAGCAGTAAATTGGCTATTAGAAACCTAAATTGATTTTTACAATTTTATCAATAGTTGGATGGGAAACAGCCATTTTTTGAAACTCACAGCGACAAAGTGGATAATATTAGTACTGGCTTGCGTTTTTGTCACGTAACGCCCTTATTACTTACCGTACGGTTTAAATGCCTCTTATCAAAAGTAAAGAGCACTAAATTGACTATTAGAAACTTTAATTGATTTTTACAATTTTATCAATAGTTGGATGGGAAACAGTCATTTTTTGAAACTCACAGCGACAAAGTGGATAATATTAGTACTGGCTTGCGTTTTTGTCACGTAACGCCCTTAGTACTTGCCGTACGGTTTAAATGCCTCTTATCAAAAGTAAAGAGCACTAAATTGGCTATTAGAAACTTTAATTGATTTTTATCATTTTATCAATAGTTGGATGGGAAACAGTCATTTTTTGAAACTCACAGCGACAAAGTGGATAATCTTAGTACTGGCTTGCGTTTTTGTCACGTAACGCCCTTATTACTTGCCGTACAGTTTAAATACCTCTTATCAAAAGTAAAGAGCAGTAAATTGGCTATTAGAAACCTTAATTGAGTTTTACCATTTTATCAATAGTTGGATGGGAATCAGTCACTTTTTGAAACTCACAGCGACAAAGTGGATAATATTAGTACTGGCTTGCGTTTTTGTCACGTAACGCCCTTATTACTTGCCGTACGGTTTAAATGCCTCTTACCAAAAGTTAAGAGCAGTAAATTGGCTATTAGAAACCTTAATTGATTTTTACCATTTTATCAATAGTTGGATAGGAAACAGTCATTTTTTGAAACTCACAGCGACAAAGTGGATAATCTTAGTACTGGCTTGCGTTTTTGTCACGTAACGCCCTTATTACTTGCCGTGCGGTTTAAATACCTCTTTTCAAAAGTAAAGAGCACTAAATTGGCTATTAGAAACCTTAATTGATTGTTACCATTTTATCAATAGTTGGATGGGAAACAGTCACTTTTTGAAACTCACAGCGACAAAGTGGATAATATTAGTACTGGCTTGCGTTTTTGTCACGTAACGCCCTTATTACTTGCCGTACGGTTTAAATACCTCTTTTCAAAAGTAAAGAGCACTAAATTGGCTATTAGAAACCTTAATTGATTTTTACCATTTTATCAATAGTTGGATGGGAAACAGTCACTTTTTGAAACTCACAGCGACAAAGTGGATAATATTAGTACTGGCTTGCGTTTTTGTCACGTAACGCCCTTATTACTTGCCGTACGGTTTAAATGCCTCTTACCAAAAGTAACGAGCACTAAATTGACTATTAGAAACCTTAATTGAGTTTTACAATTTTATCAATAGTTGGATGGGAAACAGTCATTTTTTGAAACTCACAGCGACAAAGTGGATAATATTAGTACTGGCTTGCGTTTTTGTCACGTAACGCCCATATTACTTGCCGTGCGGTTTAAATACCTCTTATCAAAAGTAAAGAGCACTAAATTGGCTATTAGAAACTTTAATTGATTTTTACCATTTTATCAATAGTTGGATGGGAAACAGTCACTTTTTGAAACTCACAGCGACAAAGTGGATAACATTAGTACTGGCTTGCGTTTTAGTCACGTAACGCCCTTAGTACTTGCCGTACGGTTTAAATGCCTCTTATCAAAAGTAAAGAGCACTAAATTGGCTATTCAAAACCTTAATTTATTTTTACAATTTTATCAATAGTTGGATGGGAAACAGTAATTTTTTGAAACTCACAGCGACAAGTGGATAATCTTAGTACTGGCTTGCGTTTTTGTCACGTAACGCCCTTAGTACTTGCCGTACGGTTTAAATGCCTCTTATCAAAAGTAAAGAGCACTAAATTGGCTATTAGAAACTTTAATTGATTTTTATCATTGTATCAATAGTTGGATGGGAAACGGTCATTTTTAGAAACTCACAGCGACAAAGTGGATAATCTTAGTACTGGCTTGCGTTTTTGTCACGTAACGTCCTTATGACTTGCCGTACGGTTTAAATACCTCTTTTCAAAAGTAAAGAGCAGTAAATTGGCTATTAGAAACTCTTATTGATTTTCATCATTTTATCAATAGTTGGATGGGAAACAGTCATTTTTAGAAACTCACAGCGACAAAGTGGATAATATTAGTACTGGCTTGCGTTTTCGTCACGTAATGCCTTTATTAGTTGCCGTACGGTTTAAATACCTCTTATCAAAAGTAAAGAGCACTAAATTGGCTATTGGAAACTTTAATTGATTTTTACCATTTTATCAATAGTTGGATGGAAAAAAGTCATTTTTTGAAACTCACAGCGACAAAGTGGATAATATTAGTACTGGCTTGCGTTTTTGTCACGTAACGCCCTTATTACTTGCCGTACGGTTTAAATGCCTCTTACCAAAAGTAAAGAGCAGTAAATTGGCTATTAGAAACCTAAATTGATTTTTACAATTTTATCAATAGTTGGATGGGAAACAGCCATTTTTTGAAACTCACAGCGACAAAGTGGATAATATTAGTACTGGCTTGCGTTTTTGTCACGTAACGCCCTTATTACTTACCGTACGGTTTAAATGCCTCTTATCAAAAGTAAAGAGCACTAAATTGACTATTAGAAACTTTAATTGATTTTTACAATTTTATCAATAGTTGGATGGGAAACAGTCATTTTTTGAAACTCACAGCGACAAAGTGGATAATATTAGTACTGGCTTGCGTTTTTGTCACGTAACGCCCTTAGTACTTGCCGTACGGTTTAAATGCCTCTTATCAAAAGTAAAGAGCACTAAATTGGCTATTAGAAACTTTAATTGATTTTTATCATTTTATCAATAGTTGGATGGGAAACAGTCATTTTTTGAAACTCACAGCGACAAAGTGGATAATCTTAGTACTGGCTTGCGTTTTTGTCACGTAACGCCCTTATTACTTGCCGTACAGTTTAAATACCTCTTATCAAAAGTAAAGAGCAGTAAATTGGCTATTAGAAACCTTAATTGAGTTTTACAATTTTATCAATAGTTGGATGGGAAACAGTCATTTTTTGAAACTCACAGCGACAAAGTGGATAATATTAGTACTGGCTTGCGTTTTTGTCACGTAACGCCCTTACTGCTTGCCGTACGGTTTAAATGCCTCTTACCAAAAGTAAAGAGCAGTAAATTGGCTATTAGAAACCTTAATTGATTTTTACCATTTTATCAATAGTTGGATGGGAATCAGTCACTTTTTGAAACTCACAGCGACAAAGTGGATAATATTAGTACTGGCTTGCGTTTTTGTCACGTAACGCCCTTATTACTTGCCGTACGGTTTAAATGCCTCTTACCAAAAGTAAAGAGTACTAAATTTACTATTAGAAACCTTAATTGATTTTTACCATTTTATCAATAGTTGGATGGGAAACAGTCATTTTTTGAAACTCACAGCGACAAAGTGGATAATATTAGTACTGGCTTGCGTTTTTGTCACGTAACGCCCTTAGTGCTTGCCGTACGGTTTAAATGCCTCTTATCAAAAGTAAAGAGCACTAAATTGGCTATTAGAAACCTTAATTGATTTTTACCATTTAATCAATAGTTGGATGGGAAACAGTCACTTTTTGAAACTCACAGCGACAAAGTGGATAATATTAGTACTGGCTTGCGTTTTTGTCACGTAACGCCCTTATTACTTGCCGTACGGTTTAAATGCCTCTTACCAAAAATAAAGAGCAGTAAATTGGCTATTAGAAACCTTAATTGATTTTTACCATTTTATCAATAGTTGGATGGGAAACAGTCACTTTTTGAAACTCACAGCGACAAAGTGGATAATATTAGTACTGGCTTGCGTTTTTGTCACGTAACGCCCTTATTACTTGCCGTACGGTTTAAATGCCTCTTACCAAAAGTAAAGAGCACTAAATTGACTATTAGAAACCTTAATTGATTTTTACCATTTTATCAATAGTTGGATGGGAAACAGTCATTTTTTGAAACTCACAGCGACAAAGTGGATAATATTAGTACTGGCTTGCGTTTTTGTCACGTTACGCCCTTATTACTTACCGTACGGTTTAAATGCCTCTTATCAAAAGTAAAGAGCACTAAATTGGCTATTAGAAACCTTAATTGATTTTTACCATTTAATCAATAGTTGGATGGGAAACAGTCACTTTTTGAAACTCACAGCGACAAAGTGGATAATATTAGTACTGGCTTGCGTTTTTGTCACGTAACGCCCTTATTACTTGCCGTACGGTTTAAATGCCTCTTACCAAAAATAAAGAGCAGTAAATTGGCTATTAGAAACCTTAATTGATTTTTACCATTTTATCAATAGTTGGATGGGAAACAGTCACTTTTTGAAACTCACAGCGACAAAGTGGATAATATTAGTACTGGCTTGCGTTTTTGTCACGTAACGCCCTTATTACTTGCCGTACGATTTAGATACCTCTTATAAAAAGTAAAGAGCACTAAATTGGCTATTGGAAACCTTAATTGATTTTTACCATTTTATCAATAGTTGGATGGGAAACAGTCACTTTTTGAAACTCACAGCGACAAAGTGGATAATATTAGTACTGGCTTGCGTTTTTGTCACGTAACGCCCTTATTACTTGCCGTACGGTTTAAATGCCTCTTATCAAAAGTAAAGAGCACTAAATTGGCTATTAGAAACTTTAATTGATTTTTATCATTTTATCAATAGTTGGATGGGAAACAGTCATTTTTTGAAACTCACAGCGACAAAGTGGATAATCTTAGTACTGGCTTGCGTTTTTGTCACGTAACGCCCTTATTACTTGCCGTACAGTTTAAATACCTTTTATCAAAAGTAAAGAGCAGTAAATTGGCTATTAGAAACCTTAATTGATTTTTACCATTTTATCAATAGTTGGATAGGAAACAGTCATTTTTTGAAACTCACAGCGACAAAGTGGATAATATTAGTACTGGCTTGCGTTTTTGTCACGTAACGCCCTTATTACTTGCCGTACGGTTTAAATGCCTCTTACCAAAAGTAAAGAGCACTAAATTGGCTATTAGAAACTTTAATTGATTTTTACCATTTTATCAATAGTTGGATGGGAATCAGTCACTTTTTGAAACTCACAGCGACAAAGTGGATAATATTAGTACTGGCTTGCGTTTTTGTCACGTAACGCCCTTATTACTTGCCGTACGGTTTAAATGCCTCTTACCAAAAGTAAAGAGCAGTAAATTGGCTATTAGAAACCTTAATTGATTTTTACCATTTTATCAATAGTTGGATGGGAAACAGTCATTTTTTGAAACTCACAGCGACAAAGTGGATAATATTAGTACTGGCTTGCGTTTTTGTCACGTAACGCCCTTATTACTTGCCGTACGGTTTAAATGCTTCTTACCAAAAGTAAAGAGTACTAAATTTACTATTAGAAACTTTAATTGATTTTTACCATTTTATCAATAGTTGGATGGGAAACAGTCATTTTTTGAAACTCACAGCGACAAAGTGGATAATATTAGTACTGGCTTGCGTTTTTGTCACGTAACGCCCTTAGTGCTTGCCGTACGGTTTAAATGCCTCTTATCAAAAGTAAAGAGCACTAAATTGGCTATTAGAAACCTTAATTGATTTTTACCATTTAATCAATAGTTGGATGGGAAACAGTCACTTTTTGAAACTCACAGCGACAAAGTGGATAATATTAGTACTGGCTTGCGTTTTTGTCACGTAACGCCCTTATTACTTGCCGTACGGTTTAAATGCCTCTTACCAAAAGTAAAGAGCACTAAATTGACTATTAGAAACCTTAATTGATTTTTACCATTTTATCAATAGTTGGTTGGAAAAGAGTCAGTTTTTGAAACTCACAGCGACAAAGTGGATAATCTTAGTACTGGCTTGCGTTTTTGTCACGTAACGCCCTTATTACTTGCCGTACGATTTAAATACCTCTTATAAAAAGTAAAGAGCACTAAATTGGCTATTAGAAACCTTAATTGATTTTTACCATTTTATCAAGAGTTGGATGGGAAACAGTCATTTTTTGAAACTCACAGCGACAAGTGGATAATCTTAGTACTGGCTTGCGTTTTTGTCACGTAACGCCCTTATTACTTGCCGTACGGTTTAAATGCCTCTTACCAAAAGTAACGAGCACTAAATTGACTATTAGAAACCTTAATTGAGTTTTACAATTTTATCAATAGTTGGATGGGAAACAGTCATTTTTTGAAACTCACAGCGACAAAGTGGATAATATTAGTACTGGCTTGCGTTTTTGTCACGTAACGCCCTTATTACTTACCGTACGGTTTAAATGCCTCTTATCAAAAGTAAAGAGCACTAAATTGACTATTAGAAACTTTAATTGATTTTTACCATTTTATCAATAGTTGGTTGGAAAAGAGTCATTTTTTGAAACTCACAGCGACAAGTGGATAATCTTAGTACTGGCTTGCGTTTTTGTCACGTAACGCCCTTATTACTTACCGTACGGTTTAAATGCCTCTTATCAAAAGTAAAGAGCACTAAATTGACTATTAGAAACTTTAATTGATTTTTACCATTTTATCAATAGTTGGTTGGAAAAGAGTCATTTTTTGAAACTCACAGCGACAAAGTGGATAATCTTAGTACTGGCTTGCGTTTTTGTCACGTAACGCCCTTATTACTTGCCGTACGATTTAAATACCTCTTATAAAAAGTAAAGAGCACTAAATTGGCTATTAGAAACCTTAATTGATTTTTACCATCTTATCAAGAGTTGGATGGGAAACAGTCATTTTTTGAAACTCACAGCGACAAGTGGATAATCTTAGTACTGGCTTGCGTTTTTGTCACGTTGTAAGCGGGAAAATCAGTAGCTCACTTATGCTCCCTTTAGCGTCGCTCAGTCGGTTGAGGGGTAGGTTCGGCGTCAAAATAAAAGTTACACACATACCACAAATTAAAATATTTATTTTAAACCCAAATAAATAAAATGTAATAAATCAAGAGAATTCAAAATATTAGTATTAAATACAAATCAAATCTAATTAATTAACTAATTAACCAAAATATTCTGGAAAAAAAACAGCGTTAAATTACGTACAGGGGAAAGAGGGGAGGTGCGGCTGTGCACTACAACGGCCCTTGCGGACCACCACAGCACAGTAGCCACACGGAAGGGAATACGGCGGCTAGGGACAATTCCACAGTGGCTCTTGCGAACCACTACGAACTTCTAACCACTCGGAAGCTGGGGTATTTGGTTGTCAAACTGGAACCGCGGACAAGACAAGACTTCACACAGTTAACACGTAACGACTGATAGGGGACTACACCGGGACTACACGGAGACGACTGTCAAAACACCAAGACTGCCAGGGACTGCCGTCGAACTGCTAGGAACTGCCTCGACCTTTTGATCGCACGGTTATTTATTAACTTTTCCCCTTCTTGGGAAACAGCCAATCACAGCGCTAGCTGTGATTGAGAGAATGGGGATAATAGTGGCGGACGGGCTATCATCCACTAGCTAATTATACTTCTAAAAATTCAACTAATGGCATTCGGGGAAAAAATGATAACAGGAAAAATGCGCGGTTAGAAGGGCATTTGAAGGGTGTTTGTCCCGTCGTAATCGGGGAAAATTTGGGGATGCAACAGAAAGAAAAATTATATTCAGGGCCAGTAATTAATAAAATTAATTATGGACCAGCAGGGGACGTAAACAGAAGATTAGGGGAGCAAAAGAAATGGGGGAAAAAATGGAGAATTTAATTTTTAGACAAAGCTAATTTAAAGTTTTGAAATTGTTAAATTTTATATATAAAGATCGGACGTTAAAATGCTTGACCTCGCGCGTATTCATTGAATACACACTAGATAATGTTCAGGTGTCGGTCTAATTTAACAATTGTTAATTTTTGTTAATAATTAACAACAGGGAAAATGAATAAGGGAGAAATATATGGTCGTGGTTTAGGGGTAGGGAGTTGACAACCAAAACGGATGCGGATTTGGGACAAGCTCAAAGCTAGAATCTTGGGATTCTTATCACTCTGAGCTGTATAAAAAATCCACATCGTTACAACGTAACGCCCTTATTACTTACCGTACGGTTTAATTGCCTCTTATCAAAAGTAAAGAGCACTAAATTGACTATTAGAAACTTTAATTGATTTTTACCATTTTATCAATAGTTGGTTGGAAAAGAGTCATTTTTTGAAACTCACAGCGACAAAGTGGATAATATTAGTACTGGCTTGCGTTTTCGTCACGTAATGCCTTTATTAGTTGCCGTACGGTTTAAATACCTCTTATCAAAAGTAAAGAGCACTAAATTGGCTATTGGAAACTTTAATTGATTTTTACCATTTTATCAAGAGTTGGATGGGAAACAGTCATTTTTTGAAACTCACAGCGACAAGTGGATAATCTTAGTACTGGCTTGCGTTTTTGTCACGTAACGCCCTTATTACTTGCCGTACGGTTTAAATGCCTCTTACCAAAAGTAAAGAGCAGTAAATTGGCTATTAGAAACCTTAATTGATTGTTACCATTTTATCGATAGTTTTGATGGAAAACAGTCATTTTTGAAACCAAAGCACAAAGTTGATAATTCTACTACTGACTTGTGTTTTTGTCACGTAACGCCCATATTGCTTGCCGTACAGTTGAAATATCCCTTATAAAGAATGAAGAACGCTAAGTAAAAATCTGTTCCAAAGTGGAACTTCATTTATAATGACACCCAAAGTGCTCGACTGGTCTTTTTGTGCTCGAAAAATTTTTCCGAACTCAACAATAAATGTTGTACGCTTTATTTCAATTACCTATTACGAAACATGTCTTGCAAACAAAAAGATTTAAAAGTTTCAACTTTTATCTTAACTTGACGTGGCTTTATAAGAAAAGAACATATAAATACCATTACATTGTTTCGAGCTTAACTTTAAAGCCACATTTATACTAAAAGTAGGGAAAAAGTATAATATATAAATTTTATTTTAATAAAAGAAAATTGTAGCAGCAACTTTGGTTTTGTTAGTAAAATAAAAGGAAACCGCATTGTTCTGAAATATGAATGCGGTGGTCAACGGTGCAAATCTTGCCCTTTGGGGCACAGTATACTAGGTTTATAGGCTTACCCCACGTCAAGTTAACAGTCTGTTAAATTAAATCCTCGATGAATTGCGACAACTTGGTTTTAAAAGTGTTGGTTTAACTTAGCAAAATGAATTACCTACTTCTATAAGCAATTGTCGCATTTAATAAATATTCAAACTGGAGTAGATTACGGATTATAAATTTAATTAACGACAATAATTTTCGGGGACCTTTTTGTTTAGAAATTAAAGTTAAGTTATCTTAATTTGGCAACTTTTACGTTGTCTCCTCTCAATTTATGGTGTAGGGATCATAAACTAGTTATTAATCAAATTAACTGGATAGCTGCCAACTTCATTGTAATATCTGATGATGACACGTATAGGAAAGATTTACAGTCGATCCCTGCTAAAAGCAAATTCAAAAAGTGAGCGCCGGTTTCAAAGGGGTAAGTTGGGGATGTTTATGCGTATAAAAAGGGCAAAACGTGCAATAAATTAGGTATAAACCGACCATTAATGCTCTTTATTTTTTTGTGTAATGAATTTTTCTGTAGAGAAAAGCCGACTTTTTGAAATCGGAGATGGAAAGTCTCGACTAGTGTGGTTTTGGGTTTAGTTACACTGTAATTATTAATTACCTTCAAGTGTCATATTATCGTAAATGAGTTGGTGTGGAATATCTTATTAATTAATTAATTCGGTTTTTTATAATCGGTCGCAATCAATAAATATGAAATAAGTGGGTAGAAAATATAATTTTCATGCGCTTTTTAAATGAAAACCTGACGAGATTTAACTAAAAATAAGTTTTTTTGAGTTTGCAACACTTTAAATTAAAATTATTTTTTGTGTAAATTGTATGAAGAATCTAGGTGCGTTAAAGTATACAGGGCGTTATATTGAAAAAATCGAGAAAAGTTGAATTTTTCATCTATAGTCATAGAACCTGATCTTAATAAAAGACTTAAGGGACATTATCTGTAGAACGTTTGATGCAGGCTGAATAAAAATTTTAATTTATTTGTTGTTAATTTTATGAGGAATCTGAATACGTTAAAATGTACAGGGCGTTATATTGAAAAAAATTGAGAAAAGTCAAATTTTTCATCTAGTCATAGAACCTGATCTTAATAAAAGACTTAAGGGACATTATCTGTAGAACGTTTGATGCTGGCTGAATAAAAATTTCAATCTATTTGTTGTTAATTTTATGAGGAATCTGAATACGTTAAAATATACAGGGCGTTATAATGAAAAAATCGAGAAAAGTCGAATTTTTCATCTATAGTCATAGAACCTGATCTTAATAAAAGACTTAAGTGACATTATCTGTAGAACGTTTGATGCAGGCTGAAAAAAAATTTCAATCTATCTGTTGTTAATTTTATGAGGAATCTGAATACGTTAAAATATACAGGGCTTTATATTGAAAAAATCGAGAAAAGTCGAATTTTTCATCTATAGTCATAGAACCTGATCTTAATAAAAGACTTAAGTGACATTATCTGTAGAACGTTTGATGCAGGCTGAATAAAAATTTCAATCCATTTGTTGTTAATTTTATGAGGAATCTGAATACGTTAAAATATACAGGGCGTTATAATGAAAAAATCGAGAAAAGTCGAATTTTTCATCTATAGTCATAGAACCTGATCTTAATAAAAGACTTAAGTGACATTATCTGTAGAACGTTTGATGCAGGCTGAATAAAAATTTCAATCTATCTGTTGTTAATTTTATGAGGAATCTGAATACGTTAAAATATACAGGGCGTTATATTGAAAAAATCGAGAAAAGTCGAATTTTTCATCTATAGTCATAGAACCTGATCTTAATAAAAGACTTAAGTGACATTATCTGTAGAACGTTTGATGCAGGCTGAATAAAAATTTCAATCCATTTGTTGTTAATTTTATGAGGAATCTGAATACGTTAAAATATACAGGGCGTTATAATGAAAAAATCGAGAAAAGTCGAATTTTTCATCTATAGTCATAGAACCTGATCTTAATAAAAGACTTAAGTGACATTATCTGTAGAACGTTTGATGCAGGCTGAATAAAAATTTCAATCTATCTGTTGTTAATTTTATGAGGAATCTGAATACGTTAAAATATACAGGGCGTTATATTGAAAAAATCGAGAAAAGTCGAATTTTTCATCTATAGTCATAGAACCTGATCTTAATAAAAGACTTAAGTGACATTATCTGTAGAACGTTTGATGCAGGCTGAATAAAAATTTCAATCCATTTGTTGTTAATTTTATGAGGAATCTGAATACGTTAAAATATACAGGGCGTTATAATGAAAAAATCGAGAAAAGTCGAATTTTTCATCTATAGTCATAGAACCTGATCTTAATAAAAGACTTAAGTGACATTATCTGTAGAACGTTTGATGCAGGCTGAATAAAAATTTCAATCCATTTGTTGTTAATTTTATGAGGAATTTGAATACGTTAAAATATACAGGGCGTTATATTGAAAAAAATGAAGAAAAGTCGAATTTTTCATCTAGTCATAGAACCTGATCTTAATAAAAGACTTAAGGGACATTATCTGTAGAACGTTTGATGCTGGCTGTATAAAAATGTCAATTTATTTGTTGTTAATTTTATGAGGAATCTGAATACGTTAAAATATACAGGGCGTTATATTGAAAAAAATGAAGAAAAGTCGAATTTTTCATCTAGTCATAGAACCTGATCTTAATAAAAGACTTAAGGGACATTATCTGTAGAACGTTTGAAGCTGGCTGAATAAAAATGTCAATTTGTTTGTTGTTAATTTTATGAGGAATCTGAATACGTTAAAATATACAGGGCGTTATATTGAAAAAAATCGAGAAAAGTCGAATTTTTCATCTAGTTATAGAACCTGATCTTAATAGAAGACTTAATGGACGTTATCTGTAGAACGTTTGATGCTGGCTGACTAAAATTTTCAATTATTTTTGTTGTAATTATTATGAGGAATCTAGATATGTTAAAATATACAGGGTGTTGTATTGAAAAAAAATCGAGAAAATGGAACTGTTTGTGCAGTAAAGCAAGTCAGTGACCGTTTTTGCTTTTGCTAAGTATACTACACACCTACACAGCCTAAAATGTAACAAAGGCTCCAAATTCTGGGATTATTTAATCAACAAAAAAATTTCTGCTTTCACGATAATTTATACTTGGTGGGAGTAAAATTAAATTTACTTCAAGATGAAAACTGGTGTTTGTTTTTAGACTATTACAAATATACGTAAATGGAAATTAAACTTATAAATTGAATTAATGGGGAACTCGAAGGAGGTAAATTTTAGGCCTCCCTTATCTTAAGGCTATATTTGTTAATAATTATACTATAATATTATTTTATATAAATTTGCTAATATTTATTGCGTTTTCGTATAAACTGACTACACGAAACTTCCGAGCATTAACTTTAATTAATATTTGTAGGTGGTAGTACATAATTCAAATAAGCATGCCGAGTTTGTCGACATTAATAATCTGTAAAGAGCGTGGCGCATTCGTGACGCAACTTCCTTTTAGTCTTAACGTACCTACCTATAAGTACATCTTCACCGACGCAACGAAAACTATTGCATCCCACCTCGTCGCCACTCACCTATTTGGCTCGATACCAAGTTTCGTTTTATTCCCTTTGGATCCAAATTGGAAAATTTCATTACAAGTAAACTACTGCACATGCAAATGTTGTGGAAAACTTTAATTCTTAATCCATCCCAAGTTGGAAAACTATTTTAAATCTCGTCTAGACTTTAAGTTTTACTTATTTTGTAAATCTGCGAGTATATGTTAGGTGTGCTGGGGCTATGTTTTTATTTTCTTCCCAAGACTTACGGGAATGTTGAGAAGTGTCAGTTTTTATAATCCACTCGCGAGTAGCTTCATATTACGTCAAGCAGTGTGGGAGTCAAGGGGCAGTTGTTAATTACGAAAGTTTCGTCTAATAATCGTCCTGGTGAAGAAGACACCCGAGCGATCGTTTGGATGGAAGAGGCGAGAAATATTATAACCTATCGATTTTCGAGGTTGTTAAACTTGTTAAATTATTGCAATGTTAGGATGATTGATGTGCAATTTTTTCCGCGCGCGTGTGTATGGAAGATTGTGTTGCCAATTTATTGTTACTATCAGAATTGCGATTTTGATTACGCGAACAACTGGGAAAACTGGGATTAATTAGATCAATTAATTCTAAAATGCACTATTGTTCAAAAGTTTCGAATATGCAAGTCTGCAGGAATGAGAGTTAAATATATTTTACGAGGCGGTTTTCAATGCAACTAGTGCAGTTGGGAAAATTTACTCGGTGTTTATTTTAATTCGTCAGAAGTACGAACAATATCGACGTTCACATTATATTGGTGTCGACGCTTGATATTATTCCAGAGTCATTATTTTTATTTAAAAGTACTTTCTATAACCAATATAAAATCGTCTACTGGACTGTATTGGGCGCGGTGCAGTAGGCGGCCACGCATTCAAATTTCCAAAAGATATTGTAAAAGTGTGTGATTTATTCCAAGATGAAATTATATTTTTAAAAAAGAGAAAAAGTAATAAATCGTTCTGTCGAAACAGGATTTAGACAGACGGGCGCGTTTGTCCAGAATACGCTCTTAAAAATTCTCATTTCAACTCAGTTTAGCTCATAAGAGGTAATTCGATAGAACGAAACGTTTGCAGCGTCTACAATAATTAGTACAAAAATTTGAAAGAAGATTGCAAATGAGTACTACAACCGACCGTCTGCCACACTTAAGTGGTAGCATTAACTTAGGGGGTCTTGAAAAGGTTGGATTTTTACTCTTTGCAGTTATTTTTTTAGGTTTTTTTTTGTTCAGACGGTTTAGGCGCTAGAGCGAGTTCAAGTTTGACAAACATTCCAAAATCGTCCAAAAAACTGATTGTTTTAGTTTATCGCCTATAACTTTAAAAATATGCACTTTTAGAAGACGGTATTCCTATAGAAAAAAAGACTACATCAAATTTTCTACAAATTTCATTTATGTAGGTTTTTCTTCATGGGCGCGGTTTAGGCGCTAGAGCGCGTTAAAGTTTGACAAAAATTCCAAAATCAGTGTAAAAACTGGTTTTTTTTTAGTTTTTCGCTTATAACTCGAAAAATACGCATTTTTCGAGAAAAATGTTTCTATAGAAAAAAAGCTACATAAAATCTTTTACAAATTTTATTTATGTAGGTTTTGCTTAGGCGCTAGAGCGTTAAAGTTTGACAAAAATTCCAAAATCAGTGTAAAAACTGTTTTTTTGAGTTTTTCGCTTATAATTGGAAAACTACGCATTTTTCGAAAAAAATGTTTCTATAGAAAAAAAGCTATATAAAAATTTCTACAAATTTCATTTATGTAGGTTTTTTTTCATGCAGACGGTTTAGGCGCTAGAGCGCGTTAAAGTTTGACAAGCATTCCAAAGTCGTCCAAACAAATTAATTTTTTTTAGTTTTTCGCTTATAACTCGAAAAATACGCAATTTTCGAGAAAAATGTTTCTATAGAAAAAAAAACTACATAAAATTTTCTACAAAGTTCATTTATGTAGGTTTTTTTCATGCAGACGGTTTAGGCGCTAGAGACCAAAATCAGTGTAAAAACTATTTTTTTAGTTTTTTGCTTATAACTCGAAAAATGCGCACTTCATGAGAAAATGGTCCCTATTTGAAACTAAAGTACATTAGATTTCCTTCAAATTACGTCTCTCGGGTTTTATATGTCAGACATACGTAGGAAAGTACAAGTGTTGTAGTAAATACATGCAAACAAAAACAGTGATGGTGTTGTTTTACCTCAGTCCTCATGTTGTTTTGCAGTGCCTGAAGCGAGTGTCGATAATTGCACAAATGCAACGAGTAACTAATTCGTTTTAATAGATTTTAATGGCGATAAACTTAAATCTATTGCTCTTACGTGTAACTAAATTAGTATCAATTTTAATTAATCAATTATTTGTGCAAATTTAAATGGCATTAATGTTGCTAATAATCTAATTTAATCTAATTGTACTTTATACAGGGACGTAGAGAAGTTATCAGCTTTTTATTTTATTTTAACTCACAGACTAATCCTTTTCTTGAAACATCAGTTTAATGATTTTTTATTGCTCTCTATGTCTGTTCATTCCTCCCGCTCGTCTCCTATCTGCCCGTCTGCATATCCATTTATGCATTCATCTGTTTGTCCGCTTATTGGTCTGTATGCACCTCCTGTCTCCGTCCGTATTTGCCCACTCAGTCTCCTCTCTATCCCTAAGCTGTCCCTCTCTTGTCTACTTGCCTTATGTCTGCCTGTCCGTCTGTCCTCAAGTCTCGAGCCCTTTCATCCAGCTATTTATCTGACTACCTACCTAGTCTTCTTTTCGCTCGTCTGTCTGTTTATCGATCTGTACGCGTGTCTACTTATTTGTTTGCTCATCCGTCAGCCCATCTTCCCTACGTTATTTGTTTAAAAAAGCCGTTATTCTACGGCAATTTAAGCTCTTCAGTTTAGAAAAATACAAAAATTGTCTCATCAGAGTAGAGTTAGTTACAGCCCCAAAAGCT
Source organism: Malthinus flaveolus (assembly GCA_950108345.1). NCBI lineage: Eukaryota > Metazoa > Arthropoda > Insecta > Coleoptera > Cantharidae > Malthinus > Malthinus flaveolus. The sequence continues at coordinate 19,393,467 of OX467286.1, read as the reverse complement.
TTTAAATCGACTGTTATTATTGGTTACAACGCTTATTAGTTTTATAAAGTTTCTATTTACAAAATCCAATATGCAACTCGAAAATATTTCGCCTTTATTGCTTTTAAAAATAGATCGAATTGAATGTAAAGTAGATTTGGTGGCAATAAGTAGAGACGTACATTATCATCCTTTTCGCCATTAAACTGACGTTTAACGAGCTTTAGTTTGAAGCAAATTTGTTTTCTTTATTACAGGGAGAATTTTCTCGCATTTATTGAATGATTCTGTTTTGGGCGAAAGCTAATAAACGTTATTAGGTTTGTTCGTTGTTCTTTTTAGCGACTTTTAGCATTTTAGTACCTATGGGGTTTATTTCGTATTATAAGGAAGGGATTTTAATTTTTAAAATCATCCGTATAGAGGTTAGGAGGCCAACATGTAAATTTTTAAGAGCGACAGTTTCTCAAAACTAGGATCGAACCATAACCATACGTAATTTTTAATGTATATTAATATATAAAATTATACAGGGTGATTCGCCATATTTTGTATTGCGAAAAATGTTAAGGGAGGATCCTCCTTGGCATTGTAGTAATTTTAAATCATGATTTTTAAGGATGTTAATAATTAAGGGTCTGCTGGGAAAAATTCGTAACTTCAATGGCCCTCGTAGTCCGAGGGGCACTCGTACGCGTGTTTAAAATCAGCCTGTACAACAAACTGAATTTTTCTTTGCGACCGAGCAGAAAGCGTTTGAAGCCGCTGCAAGCCACCCCTTTTATAATTCACCATTTGTAAATCGTGCGAGCAGAAATCTTGGGTAAACACTTAAATTTTAAACTGCTTAGGAAGTGATTTAATAATAAATCTATTCAGCACACCCACTTTGCGGTTGCTTTTAAGTCAGAAGCTAAAAAAGAAAGGCATAATTCTCGCCACAAGCGAATATTTCAAAAGTCTTCATTTCGACAAATTTAATTGTATAAAATATTAACAAATCCTTTGAGAATGGCAAAAAAGAGAGCATTCAATTCCACCCCCACTAATGCGCGTTTTCTAAGGAAAAAAGAAAAGGGTTAGTTCTATCGGAAAATATGAAATACTACCCTAAACATTTGTTACTGACGTTGTGGGACGATATTTCATAGTAAATTTATTATAACATTTATACGCCGAATTTGCCACATCATAAACTTATACATTTCAATTTATTCCGTACCTTCGAGAGTTCGAGGCCATCGTCTGGACTAGAGCAATATTTTCAAACTCGTCCAAACTTTTGCATAAAATCCGTTTTCTGATAGTTGCATTAGTGTGCATTACAATACGTTTAATAAGCGACAAGTACCACGTGCACGATTTGATTTACTAATTAACTAAATATTCGATCGGACCTTTTTTATTTATTTATTTATTGCTGGTGCAATCTGTTGCACATTAATCACCCAACTGTACATTTTGTCTGACATTTTATATGCAGTTTCGGAGTCGATATTAAATTTTGCGCGCCCTTTTTTCTTATTAGGAAAGTTTAATTGTTTTTGGTCAAATATTTGGATAATACGAGCTAGTAGGTACATTTGTAGGGTTGGATAATGGATAATAAGCAAATTTTGCTTTTGTGTGTAGATATTAAACAGGACAGGGTGACCACAATCTATTTCCTCTTGTTAGAATAACTTAGAACTTGGAGCTGTTCCAGTTGGTACTCCCGAAGTTAATCGATAAGCAATTTTGCTAATTCGACGAGACGGAAATTAAATTTAATTGTTAATTTTAATATTGTAAATAATTGAAGTGCATAATTAGAAGGCTTTTCGCCAGTGTTAGATTTTGAGTTAAAACAATTAATTTGAGAACGATTTGTCTTAAAGATGTATTTCCGTGTGGCTGAAACGAAAAACTAATCGTTGGCGTAAATTTAATAATTTGTAGTACCAATAGATGACAGGTTATTCTTACTTTGACGACTTTTCATCACTATAGGTTGAGAGCTTAAAAACTAATTATTTAGTCCGGTTAATCTAGACCAAAAAATGAGAGTGAAGGTGCATAAAGTCCCAACAAGCTGAAAATCAGTAAAATTGTTCAAAACATAATTATAAATAAAATTTAAAAGTTCCCCACCTTGCACCTTTACTCTCACTTTTTGGTCTAGATTGACCGGAGTAATTATAATTTTAAAAACAAGGTTACAAAGATAAAGGACCACTTCTCCTTGTACTAAAATTTGAAGTAATTCGTATGAGCCGTTTAAAAGTTATTCGCCGTCAAACACGAAGAACGCATTTCGAGTTAAATGAGTAAATCTGCGGCTTCAAAAACGTCGCTTAAAGAAATTGCACTGAAACGATTATAATTTCAAAAACACGGTTACAAAGATAAAGGACCACTTCTCCTTGTCCTAAAATTTGAAGTAATTCGTATGAGCCGTTTAAAAGTTATTCGCCGTCAAACACGAAGAACGCATTTCGAGTTAAATGAGTAAATCTGCGCCTTCAAAAACGTCGCTTAAAGAAATTGCACTTAAACGATTATAATTTCAAAAACACGGTTACAAAGATAAAGGACCACTTCTCCTTGTACTAAAATTTGAAGTAATTCGTATGAGCCGTTTAAAAGTTATTCGCCGTCAAACACGAAGAACGCATTTCGAGTTAAATGAGTAAATCTACGGCTTCAAAAACGTCGCTTAAAGAAATTGCACTGAAACGATTATAATTTCAAAAACACGGTTACAAAGATAAAGGACCACTTCTCCTTGTCCTAAAATTTGAAGTAATTCGTATGAGCCGTTTAAAAGTTATTCGCCGTCAAACACGAAGAACGCATTTCGAGTTAAATGAGTAAATCTGCGCCTTCAAAAACGTCGCTTAAAGAAATTGCACTTAAACGATTATAATTTCAAAAACACGGTTACAAAGATAAAGGACCACTTCTCCTTGTACTAAAATTTGAAGTAATTCGTATGAGCCGTTTAAAAGTTATTCGCCGTCAAACACGAAGAACGCATTTCGAGTTAAATGAGTAAATCTGCGGCTTCAAAAACGTCGCTTAAAGAAATTGCACTGAAACGATTATAATTTCAAAAACACGGTTACAAAGATAAAGGACCACTTCTCCTTGTCCTAAAATTTGAAGTAATTCGTATGAGCCGTTTAAAAGTTATTCGCCGTCAAACACGAAGAACGCATTTCGAGTTAAATGAGTAAATCTGCGCCTTCAAAAACGTCGCTTAAAGAAATTGCACTTAAACGATTATAATTTCAAAAACACGGTTACAAAGATAAAGGACCACTTCTCCTTGTACTAAAATTTGAAGTAATTCGTATGAGCCGTTTAAAAGTTATTCGCCGTCAAACACGAAGAACGCATTTCGAGTTAAATGAGTAAATCTACGGCTTCAAAAACGTCGCTTAAAGAAATTGCACTGAAACGATTATAATTTCAAAAACACGGTTACCAAGATAAAGGACCACTTCTCCTTGTGCTAAAATTTGAGCTAATTCGTATGAGCGCTTTAAAAGTTATTACATAATATGCACACGATTCCACGCCACCTATGAGGTAGTGTACTTAGCGCAACTTTTACAACTTTTTGAATTGTTATATCTCAGAAACGGTGGCTCGTAGGAAAAAAGTAAAATACATTTTGTATAGATAATTTTATGATCTACAATTTTTGTCTGGGGTACTTTTATGATAAAACTTACCGTTGTGCTGAAAATCGCGAAAAACTCATTTTTCTGACCTTAAAGCTCAAATAAAATTTTTTCTATACGGAATGATGGGGAACTTTTAATTTTATTTATACAATTTTACTGATTTTCAGCTTGTTGGAACTTTATGCACCTTCGAATGTCTAAATTGACCGGACTATATTTATATTAATATCTGACGTAAGTAAAAAATATGTCAATCCCATTTGCTACCAAAAACCAATGTACTACTTAAAAAGCTTTTCACCAGTTTCATGAGAGTGAAACCATTTTTTCGTATTATTTATTACAATATATTGGTGCAACTAATTACTAAACAATCTTGGTTTAGTAATTTAGATATTGAACGCTAGATACATAGTTGGAAGTCTTTTCAGTATTGGTTATACATATTTATGTATTTGGAAGTCTTTTTACCAGTGTTGGGCATAACAAGCAAAGTCGATGATTTAAACGTTAAAAAATTGGTAACTGCCAAACTGGACGTCGAAAGAGAAATATTTACACATGAAGAGATTCGAATCTCTTTGTAAAATATTAAACGTCAATTAGAGTTGATCTGAAGTCTTTTCGCCACTATCGGATTACGACTATTTTCATTTCGCTCGAGTTAAATTCAATAAATGTTTTATAGTAAAATTGATGAAATAAATGTATTAGAGCCTCTGAAAAAATATATTTGGAAAGAAAACGCAATCGAACATTGAATTACTCCAAATAAGCTTTCTGATTACACGTCTTATGTTGTCTCTTATAACTGAGGGTCGAAAATTTATAAGAGAAAATAAAAGTAACTTGATTGATTACAAGTATAAAAATCTTTTACTTTTTTTATAGTATCTCTGAAATATACCTTTTTTTTATTTGTTTTCGCCCTCAGAAGAAGAAAAGGTGGTGGTTTCGCAATGAAGTTTTCTCTCTTTTTCATTTAATGGGACTATTTTGCTCGAATACCATCCACACTTTTGTCTTATCTTCTTATCATAATAAACACGTAGTATACGCCAAACTTTAGCAACAGCAAGTTATTTTTTTCAGACAGGCAGAACAATTTGAGACTCAAAATAGCTACAGAAAAACTTTTTTCGGCTCTGCTACAATACTCTCTTCAACTCCTTTGTTTATCGCGCCGTAATTTAAGAATAAAAAAGCTTTTCTTTCCACTTTTCACTCGAGTAATTTTGTTCCTTGTCTCTTATTTTTAATTTCGAAATATACTTTTCGTTGTTAGCACCAAAAGATGAAATTATGCAAATAATTGTTGACGAGTTTGAGAATAAAGAAACGGGGTGACATTTTAAGATGACAAAAGAACATGTTTAAGCCCGTTTTGCGAAGGAAATTTGTTGTCCTCATTTGAATAAATTAGGCTCTAAATTGATGTTCGATCAATTTACAATTTTATTCAGATATTTGACTTAATTTTGAGAGTTTTGTAAGCGAGGAGAGTGTGTAAGTAAATTTTAGTTTAAACATCGATCATCGATTTTATCCAACACTCGATGCATTACAACTCCAAATTTCCACGAATGCAAAGTTTCCTTAAGCTCCCCGAATTACAATTTCTCTAAATTAGTTTCAAATACGGACTAAATTGTATTGAAAATGGACGGTAAAAAGAGAAGCGCAATTTTCGCCCATTTGAGTTACTAAACAGTTGATAAATTTCTCTCATAAATTAAAAATGAAATTTTTGAGTACAAAGCTGCAAAGTATTGCTATCGGTGCTTCCCCGACTATTACATTGCATTTTCTAAAATATACTTTTATTGCGTGGTTTCCTCCCTTGGGAAGATAACCAAAGTACTTCTACTTAATTTCTTGGGAAGTTTGTTTTTGCAAAAATTTTAAGAACCCCTACCTACCACATACACGAAAAAAATTTTGAATCCAAAACTATTCCTCACTAAAGCGTCTACAAATTCGATTTTCACAAATTTTTTGTAACTCCAAGGGCAAAGCCAAAAAATGAGCTCGAAAGCACCAAACAGTAATAGCTAAAGTGAGTTACTACGTCATTTGTAAGCGCACCACTACGAGCCGATTTTCTGACCTTACCTTCGCTCCCACACAAAAATATATAAAAACGAAACTTGTAAAGAATTAAGTGGAGAATAATTCTTATTTAAAATTTTTTTTTCTACAAGCGATGGTTCTCAACATTTTTCCACAAATCAGCGATGCGTGGAACTTTCGAAATTTTCTTCATCGTTACAAAGTTCACCCGACTTCTCTTAGCTCTTAGGTAAGCTCTTTTCAACAATTGCATTGCTAAGATGTTAATTATTACATTTTTATGCAACAACCAAACAATGAGCGACGAATGTTTACTTAAATGGGCCCGTCGTGTCCCGCATTTTTTCTAATTACGTGGGTTAAATGTTAAAATGAATCGACGAGCTCGTTAAGCGTTTTCCTACATAAATCCCAAATCTATTTTAGACGCTTTAACGAAAATTTAATACCAAAAGGAACAAATTTATGTTTTACATGTAAAAAAGGACACCTTTATTAAAACTTTTTTATAACGTACGAGGGTTGTTTAATAAAACGTTTAATAAATCCCTCCAAAGTTGGCTTTGGTGGAAAATTTAATTAATTATTAGAGGAGTAATGAAAGACGTTAAAGTACATGCAGATATAGAGGTTTTTAACAAAATCATTGCCAACTAGCATGGGAATTGAGAGTGCTTAGCATATTTCAGTTTAAATTTACATTTTACGTTAATATCATTTTGTGTCTTTGAGAAACAAAAGATATTATGAAATGAAGTTAGAAACGTTAATGGAATATGTTACTAATATGATGACGTTGTACTCAAATCCTGTCAGTAGTCTTCAAAGGAGAAATTCTACCAGTTTAATTAACTTGTATATACAGGGTGTTTTTATAAAATTTATTTTCGCGCACCATTTGGATGCGTTGGAGAGTTTTTATTAGAAAAATGTAGCTCAAACAAACTTTTTAGCAAATGCAATTTAGACTGACAAAAAAATTATTATTTGGCGACTTTTTCAATATAACGCTTTGTATATTTTTGCATAATTTGATTGCTCACAATCTTTAGATCGAATATGATGTAAGGTGTGTTGGCTTTAAACCTACTAGTTCTTGAGATATCGTCACGAAACTAAAATGAGTAGTATAAATAAATTTTATCTCTTACACAAAACTTCATTTTTTAAGGTTATCTTAAATGTAACGCCCTGTATATTTTTAGATAATTCGATTTCTCAAAGTCTTAAGATTTAATATGGTGTAAGGTTTATTGACTTAAACCCACTAGTTCTTGAGATATCGTCACTAAACTAATGAGTAGTATAAATAAACATCATCTCTTACACAAAACCTCATTTTTTTAGGTTTTCTAAATGTAACGCCCTGTATATTTTTATATAATTCGATTTCTCACAATCTTGAGATCGAATATGATGTAAGATTTTTTGGCTTTAAACCTACTAGTTCTTGAGATATCGTCACTAAACTAATGAGTAGTATAAATAAACTTCATCTCTTACACAAAACTTCATTTTTAAGGTAATCTTAAATGTAACACCTTGTATATTTTTAGATAATTCGATTTCTCATAATCTTAAGATTTAATATGGTGTAAGGTTTGTTGACTTAAACCCACTAGTTCTTGAGATATCGTCACTAAACTAATGAGTAGTATAAATAAACATCATCTCTTACACAAAACCTCATTTTTTGAGGTTTTCTTAAATGTACCGCCCTGTATATTTTTATATAATTCGATTTCTCACAATCTTGAGATCGAATATGAGGTAAGGTGTGTTGGCTTTAAACCTACTAGTTCTTGAGATATCGTCACTAAACTAATGAGTAGTATAAATAAACTTCATCTCTTACACAAAACTTCATTTTTAAGGTAATCTTAAATGTAACACCTTGTATATTTTTAGATAATTCGATTTCTCATAATCTTAAGATTTTATATGGTGTAAGGTTTGTTGACTTAAACCCACTAGTTCTTGAGATATCGTCACTAAACTAAAGAGTAGTATAAATAAACATCATCTCTTACACAAAACCTCATTTTTTGAGGTTTTCTTAAATGTACCGCCCTGTATATTTTTATATAATTCGATTTCTCACAATCTTGAGATCGAATATGAGGTAAGGTGTGTTGGCTTTAAACCTACTAGTTCTTGAGATATTGTCACTAAACTAATGAGTAGTATAAATAAACTTCATCTCTTACACAAAACTTCATTTTTAAGGTAATCTTAAATGTAACACCTTGTATATTTTTAGATAATTCGATTTCTCATAATCTTAAGATTTTATATGGTGTAAGGTTTGTTGACTTAAACCCACTAGTTCTTGAGATATCGTCACTAAACTAATGAGTAGTATAAATAAACTTCATCCGTTACACAAAACCTCATTTTCTGAGGTTTTCTTAAAAGTAACGCCCTGTATATTTTTATATAATTCGATTTCTCACAATCTTGAGATCGAATATGATGTAAGGTGTGTTGGCTTTAAACCTACTAGTTCTTGAGATATCGTCACTAAACTAATGAGTAGTATAAATAAACTTCATCTCTTACACAAAACCTCATTTTTAAGGTAATCTTAAATGTAACACCCTGTATATTTTTAGATAATTCGATTTCTCATAATCTTAAGATTTAATATGGTGTAAGGTTTGTTGACTTAAACCCACTAGTTCTTGAGATATCGTCACTAAACTAATGAGTAGTATAAATAAACATCATCTCTTAAACAAAACCTCATTTTCTGAGGTTTTCTTAAAAGTAACGCCCTGTATATTTTTATATAATTCAATTTCTCACAATCTTGAGATCGAATATGATGTAAGATTTTTTGGCTTTAAACCTACTAGTTCTTAAGATATCGTCCCTTAGATTATCGAGTAGTACAAATGAACTTTTCTGTCAGCTCCGTGAGTTGATTATGGTATATTATATTCATAAATTTTTAGTCCACGCTAAAATTGATTTATTGTAATTTTTTAAATGTTACGCCCTGTGTATTAAAAAAATATTTGGATACCTTATAATCCCTTAACCCAAATGCTGGGTTTTGATAGGTCTATAAAACAAACAGTATTGTTGTTTTTTGGGGGATATTGAGATTGACACTCATTAAATAATGAGCAGAAGGTGGCTTAGTATTGTTAAGCCACATGAAAACTAATTAGAGCAGACGCTTTTGTTTGTGCTATAAAAATAACAGGCACATTATGAGGATTTGGCCGTTCTTTTGCGATTCGCGCCGTACCTATTCCTCTCGCATAATTTAATTTTGTTTTGTTGTTACTCTATATTTCGAGTCCTTTTGAAAAATAATTTTTGAATAATAAAGGGGAGCCCGCTTTATGGTTATAAAACCTAAAATTTTACATTCAAGATATAGGACAATTAAAGCGGTAGGCTGTAAAATGGAAATTCCTCGTCTTAATTATATACAATAAGTTAATTAAATTAGAGAATTCAACAGAAAGCACATTTTTATTCAAATTTATGCAAATTGTAATTGCTAACTGATTTTTGGTCGGCTTTCTTCCTTATGCTTTGATGGAAAACAATAAACGAAGTTTGTCCCAAAAAAATGATTTTTAATCGTGTTAAGATTATTAAGGCTGGAAGGGTGAGGCTTGTTTTTATTTTTATTGGAACTTGGCGCTCAAATGAGCGCACGTGCTAAGTTAAAAATTATCCCCTTGTTAATGCACTTGAGCACTTGAGCTTTTAGCGTCAAATTTCCTGTTCTCCTAAAACTTCAAAATTACATCTTTTAAAACTAAATTTATATTTCGAGTTGTTTGATCTTAAATGGGCCGGAATATTATCAACGAACTTGATAATTTTATGCATTAGGTACTTAAACTAAATTTGGTACATTTTGATGAACGTTGGTAAATTATGAGGTTTATAAAATCAAAGGATTATAAAGTTTGAGTTTGCTTTCAAAACTTAACTTTGTATTCCACATTTGGTAGATTTATACAAGATTGTTAAAAAGGCATTATTTTAAGATTTAAACAACATGAAATACTCGCGAAGTTTTGAGTTTACAATCAACTTTAAACTTCTTGAATAACATGGCGGTATAATATTCTAATTAGTTTTAAGGATTAGTTACGCTTTCGTCTATTGCGAGATTTGCTCAACAAATCGTGCCTTGCTCGTTACACTTCTCATAAACTTGAATTGACAAATATATCCGCACAGTGAGTCGTCGTTTGAAGGAAGCGTCGTGGCGAAATCTTCAACAGAATTATACGCTATCACCACGACGATTCTCCAAATTATATCTCTTAGGTTTTTCCTCCGGCGAGCGGTTTAGACGCTAGGGCGCATTAAAGTTGGACAAATATTTCAAAATCGGTCAAAAACTGTTTTTGTGGTTTAACGCTTATAACTTGAAAACTACGCACTTTATGATAAAAGTGGTTTGACTACTATAAACTACAATTATTTTCCTTCAAATAATATCTTCTAAGGTTTTTTCCTCCGGGACCGGCTTAGGCGCTAGAGCGCGTTAAAGTTGGACAAATATTCCAAAATCGGGCAAAAAACTGTTTTTTTGGTTTAACGCTTATAACTTGACAACTACGCATTTTATGATAAAAGTGGTTTGACTAACGTAAACTACATCTATTTTCCTTAAAATAATATATCTTAAGTTTTTTTCCTCCGGCGACTGGCTTAGGTGCTAGAGCCCATTAAAGTTTGACAAATATTCCAAAATCCGCCAAAAACTGTTTTTTGTGGCTTATCACTTATAAATCGAAAACTACGCACTTTCAGACAGAAGTGTTTGTATACAAAATTAAAGTACATTCAATTTCCTACAAATCATGTCTCTTCGGTTTTTTTCGTCAAACGAAGAGTTTAGGTGCTAGAGCGCGTTAAAGTATAGCGCCTCGAGAAGGATGGATTTTTGGGGGTCAAACACTAACCATCAACCATAAACCACGAACATTTTATATACCATAAAATTGCATTTTTGTGTAGAATTTAAATATGACAGGCGGTTTTAGTGCAGCAGATGCATTTGAAGTTGAAGAATATTCGGTCTTCAAGCTTTATTTTGGAATTTTTCTCAAATTTTAACGCGCCCTAGCGCCTAAACCGTTTATCCGAGGAAAAAACCTAAGACATAGAGTTTGTAGGAAATTTGATGTAGTTTGTATTCCTGAAACCACTTTCATCCTAAAGTCTGTAGTTTTTGAGTTATAAGCGATAAACTAAAAAAAAAACAGTTTTTTTGGCCGATTTTGAAATTCTAGTCAAACTTTAACGCGCTCTAGCGTCTAAACCGTTTATCCGAGGAAAAAACCTAAGACATAGAGTTTGTAGGAAATTTGATGTAGCTTATATTCCTGAAACCACTTTTATCATAAAGTGCGTAGTTTTTGAGTTATAAGCGATAAACTAAAAAAAACAGTTTCTTGGCCGATTTTGAAATTCTAGTCAAATTTTAACGCGCTATAGCGTCTAAACCGTTTATCCGAGGAAAAAATCTTAGAGACATAATTTGTAGGAAACTTAATGTAGTTTACTTTTATATAGAAGAATTTTTCTCATAAAGTGTATATTTTCGAAGTTCTAAGCGAAAAACTGAAAAAATATTGAAAACCCATCCTTCTCGAGTCGCTCCGCCCACAAGTTAATGCTGCCACTTGGGAATGGCAGACGATCGGTTTTATTACTCCTTGGCTATGTTATTTCAGCCTGCATTGTGAAAAATTTTGTACTGTAGGTATCATGTAGTAAAAGTGCTCGCTGCCTCCCGGAATAATCTTAAAGAGATTCTTAATGAAATGCGCCAATTGGTGGCACGAGTGTCTTGTTGTCCTCCACCATCTACCATCTTAACCTGTAACCTGACCTTGTACTTCTTGAAAAATGCTTTCAGCTTCAGCTCAGCTTAAAATTATAATTTCTATATAAAATTTGTTGGTACCAACCTACCAACTACCAAACGATGACATAGTTAATTTTGCGCGACCCTAGTTAATTGTGCCTAACAACGACATATTGTTTCGACAACTCGCCAAGTTTGGTCATTAATAATTCATTAAAATCAATTTAAATTAAAGCACGTAAATGTAATCGTGTAATCGATATGTAGGCAATACTTCGATTATTCACTACAAACAAACGAAGGGCGATAGAAACGGTCTCATTTTATCAAGGGCAGCCTAGATTTAAAACAATGGAATTTAAATTTGTTTTTCAAAGACACTCTGTGACGTCATTGTGCGTTGTTTCATGAATAAATGAACGTTTACGACAAATTTGGAGATCATTTAACTATTCTAATTGTCGACGTCACGTCACGTTTGACTGCGATTTGACGGTGACTGTTTTGTAACGTGAATTAGACTTTAATTGGCTACAATTCTCCAGCGTATAGCGTGTAATAGAAATAGTTTTCAATTTTGAGCTACTCCGTCATTCGTCCAAGTGAATAAATTGACTTTAGAATTCTTTTTCGCAGGATATAAATATAGCTAATGTAATCACTTAATCGTAAAAAATTCTCAAATTCCCAACAAGTTGTAATTAAAAGCTTTTTCGTGTTTAATAAACCAAATTAAGTTAAAGCATCCCTTTCCAGACGTATAAAACTCCAATAAATTTGTACTTAAATTGTGAAAAATAACTTTTTTTCATCGTCATCCTCTTTAAAAAAGTCAAAATGGCTCTATTAGACATTTTAAAGTGGCTCCGAATTCAATTGGTTTATTAAACTTTGACTTAAACTTTTTTTACATCGACTCGTCCGTCGCTAACAAACTAACCCTTTTAAATAATAATTTCGTAAAATTTACAACCCTTCGCTATAATAAATGTTGATGAATTTTAACATTTATACTTTATGCAAGATGCTAAGTACTCGATTAGAGATAAAAGGGCGCTTAATTTGTTTTTCAAACGTGATGACGTGGCCAAATTCGGAGCTGGAAAAGTTTATTAGCAGATAATAATTCATTGATTATTTTCATTATTAATGAGACTGCGAAACAATTTTAGATAATGAATGGCGTAGTAGAATGCGTGTAGATTTACTCATACGTCGTCCGGGCCCAGCTGAAGAGACCCAACAAGATCGAGTGGCCCATCGGAAAATTCGATGTTTGGTTTTACTCTCTTGTCGAAAGTCGTGGAAGCTCCATTGTTGGAATATAATGTCAGTTATCAAAATTCATCATTATGAGCCATAAAATGTCTATTTGTAATCTGCACGGCTGTAATCAAATCATCATTTAAAGCTTAGCAAATTTGCGCCCTTTTAATTTAATAATTTTGGGCGAATAAACTTTTTTGCGACCTTTCTCGATTTTTTAAATCGTAAATTTTTACAAGCGGAAAAGTTGAGGAAAAAGGTTCAACAAACTCGCGTATACTATACCTTTATAATTTGTTCGTTTTTTTATTTAAGGGTTAGGGTAAATATTTATATTGAAAATCAACAGGCAAAAATATTTAATAAATAAAGATATTTTACTTTTATACTCGGTTTTTGTAAAGTTAAGTAAACAAATTTGAAATTTATTGCGTTTTTTTCCTTAATAAATAAAGGACTTCGTTAAAGTTACGTAAAAAGAGTGAAATACATTGGAGGGATGTGTTGGTGTGTCCCTTTAAGGGTGGTAGATTAGAATTTCATTTTGATACTTACTTTCGAATTAAACTGTCTTTCATTTTCGTTTGTTTCAATGAAGGTGGGTGAGGCGAGTCTAGCAACTCTTATTAGGAGAACTCCCAGATCTATCAATTTTCGAGCATCCATACTTTCAGGACGAACTCTCCATTAATTTGTAGCCCAGGGGGCGGCGTGCATTTTTATTAAACGATAAAATACATTTTTAATAATTCAAGCTAAAAGAGCATAAAAATGAAATAATAAGTTCGGTCATCTGCCATTCCTAAGTAACAGCTTTAACTAGAGAAGGGTGGGTTTTAGCTATTGTTTTCAGTTTTTCATTTATAACTTCTAAACTATACGCTTTTTGATAAAAGTGACACTATACAAAAGTAAACAGCATCAAATTTACTACGAATTATATCTAATAAGTTTTTTCCTCACACAAACGGTTTAGGCGCTAGAGCGCGTTAAAGTTTGACAACAATTTCAAAATCGGCCAAAACAATTGTTTTTTTTTGTTTATTACGTATATCTCGAAAACTATGCACTTTTGGAAATAAGTCTTTCTATATAAAAGAAAATTACCTACAATTTCCTACAAATTTTATCTGATAGGTTTTTTTCTCATCCAAACGGTTTAGACTGTTTTTTTTTGTTTTAGCTCTTTTAACTCAAAAATTACGCACTTTTAGAGAATAGTGTGTCCATATGAAAATAAAGCACATTAAATTTCCTACCAAGTAAATTGTTCCAATTTTTCCTAAGACGAGCGGTTTAGGCGCTAGAACCGATTAAAGTTTGACAAAAATTGCAAATTAGCTAAAAAACTGTTTTTTTTGTTTTAGCGCTTTTAACTCAAAAATGACGCACTTTTAGAGAATAGTGTGTCGATATGAAAATAAAGCACATTAAATTTCCTACCAAGTAAATTGTTCCGATTTTTCCTAAGACGAGCGGTTTAGGCGCTAGAACCGATTAAAGTTTGACAAAAATTGCAAATTAGCTAAAAAACTTTTTTTTTTGTTTTAGCGCTTTTAACTCAAAAATGACGCACTTTTAGAGAATAGTGTGTCGATTTGAAAATAAAGCACATTAAATTTCCTACCTAGTAAATTGTTCCTTTTTTTTTTTAGACGAACGGTTTAGGCGCTAGAACGGATTAAAGTTTGACAAAAATTTCAAAATTCGCAAAAAAACTGTTTTTTTTTGTTTTGCCGCTTTTAACTCAAAAATGACGCACTTTTAGAGAAAAGTGTATCGATATGAAAATAAAGCACATTCGATTTCCTACAAATTAGTTTTCTTAGATTTTTTCCGTCAAACAAACAGTTTAGGTGCTAGAGCGCGTTGAAATATAGCTCCTCGAGAAGGGTGAGCTTTTGGGGGGTCAAATTAAACCATAGGGTACACGAAAAATGTATATACCAAAAAATTGAATTTTTGTGTAGATGATAAATATACTATGATAGAAGGTTTTAAGTGCACCCTTTGTTATGGCAGACGCCTTTGAAGTCTAAGACAATAATAATTATTACTTATTCGATCTTGAGGCCCTATACTTTAATGCTCTCTAGCACCTAAACTGGTCATTTTACAAAGAAACTCGAAGATAATTAATTTGTAGGAAATTGAATGAACATTATTTTCATATAGAGACACTTTTTTCTGAAAGTGCGTAATTTTCGAGTTATAAGCGACAAACAAAAAAAGCAGCTTTTTTGCCGATTTTGAATCTTTTGTCAAACTTTGAACGCTCTCTAGTCCCTAAACTAAACCCTTGGTCTGAGAAAAATACTTTCTAGATATAACCTGTAGGAAATGTGATTTACACATTTTACTTTTATATAGAAGCACTTTTTTTAAAGTGCGTAGTTTTGAAGCTATAAGCGAAAAACTAAAAAAGGAGCTAAAATCCGCTCTTCCCGAGCCACCTCCAAGTTAACCACTTAGGTGTGGCAGACGACCTGTTTTGTTACTATTTCGAAATGTTTTTTCAGCCTGAATCGTAGTCAGTTCGTCTAAAATATAAGTAACGCTTGTCATTCATTCTGCTTCATAGCGGTATTGCTGGAAAATATTTACTTTTTTTGCGAATTTTAAAATCCAAAATTTGTAAATTTTGCTTGAAATTCCAATGAATTAGTGCGAGTTACCTAACAAAAAACGAATCGAGCAATTAATCTCCTTTTAGTAAAATACAGTGGCAATATTATGTAAATTATTGTTTGTGCACTATTTTACAATGCATTTAATGATTACGCTTTGCATTTTACAACTCTCCCTATTTGGTTTTACGAGTTAAAAGCATCTCGAGATACTCGAGATGATGATACACAAATACACATCCAACATCCTTTTGCCTTTGACAGAGTTACATTGTAATATTCCGTATTTTCTATTCAATAGAACGCATTGTAATGATGAAATTTCGAGTTTCTGTTTTTTCATTTTTAAATTGAATTCTTTACTATCTAAAAATAATTATAAAATTGTTTAACGGTATCAAAAAGAAATTGCGACTTGAAACCGATTTGCATTTTCATTTAAAATAAAACTGTTGCGTAATATAAAACAACGAAGTTTGATGAGAGGGATCTGAATTTATGAACATTCTAAACTAAATAATTATTAAAATTATACCGAGCGAGCCACGAAGTTATGGCAACCAAGTTACAGAAGTGTCCTAATGTTTTTGAGCCACCCAGTATATAATATGTTAGTAAGAGGAACATTTTCATTTTTCGAGCTCCTATTTTGTTCTCGTTCTCGTATCTTTTTCATCGGTGGGTTAATATTAAATTTGTGTATAATACGTACACACGGGTGGGGTCTTTGATGTGTCATCTTTCAAATTAAAATGCTTCATATCCTCTAAAAGCAATTCCGAAAGTTCGAAATTACTAAAAAAATGCTCGAGATTAGCTGGCAAGTTAAGGGCGAGGCGTGGCTGTGCGTTTTAATTTTGAGAGTGTACATAATGGCGTTTCGGAATAAGAAATTGAGTTGAAAGTGGCAACTTGGATAATTAGTGGTACAATTTTTACAAAATTAGTTGCGAATTTTTTTGTAGAGACACTTAGTTACCCCGTAAAAAAATTTGATTAGGGTGACCGGAAGAAAAAGTATTTCAAAAGTAATAAGTATTTGTAATAAGCTTTGTGCAAAGACAGAATAAAACAAAAGTAATTTCCTTGCATAAATTTTCTCTGACAAACGCTTAATTAAGATGTAGAAATGTAAATTACTAATTTTAAAGAGCCGTCCAACGAAACGTTGCGAAATAAAAATAACATTTTTTTAACGTTAAAGTAATATGAAAATATTTTAGCACTCTTTGTGTTTAATTCTCGGTGGTGCATCTTATGAACGATAACTAATTCTCGCTGTTTCGTTAGTAAAAGTCGGTCTGTGTCTCTGTGTGGATGTGTGTGAGTAATGCTGTCAAACAAAGACCACTAAAGCGATTTTGTTGAAATTTGGTTTCGGTCACTTTAGGAAAATTTCATCGAGAAAATAAGCTTTTAAACGAAATCGATACAGAGTGGCTCAAAATTATGGGATTATTTTGGTCGCATTTCGTAAAATCTTGACCTACAGTCAAGAATATACTCGGTTATAAGTTAGTACACATCGACCCTAATTAAAAAAATATTTTTTCAAATTTTTAAATGCAAAATGGCGGCCAGTATAACGATTGGCCCATTTTCTAGCTTTTTTATTATAACTTTGGAGATTATTATTATTATAAAAATCTAAAAGCAGGAATATATTGGCAAAATATAGGGCTTTAGTTTTGTTAGAGTCAATTTAAAAAATAATTTTAAAATTGACTACTTTTAAAAGACCAAAGTTGACTAAAACTTTAAAACGGATTCTCTCAAAATCGGGTTTGGCCTTTTTGTCTATTTTTGGATATGTTGTAGATATTTAAGTTCTTAATTAAACACCGTAGTTTGGTTCACTTACTACAAGCAGATCCGGAGTTATGATTTTTTGAAGGTCAAAATTTTAAAAATCCGTAATTTCTTTTGTAATTGTAATTTGTAATTGCAAGTCGGTATATTAATTTATGCCATAAAGTTCTATTATTTTCTATAATATTGGTTTATAAAACACTTTCGGTTAAACCGGAAATCACTTAAGCAAAAGAAGTTTTTGAAAGCACCCTGTATATTTTATGTATTTTTAAAATATCATAAGATTAGTTATCCAAGGATACCAAACATGTTAACTTCTAACTTCCGGTTTAACCGGAAATGGGGTTAGATTTTCTATTTTAAATAGAACACCCTGTATATTTTTAGTAATTTGGAAGATTGTAAAATTAGCTATCTAATATCTAGTAATACCAAACATTTAATATTTTGACTTCCAGTTCAACCGGAAATGTGACTTTATTTTGAGCTTCCCATTTAAAGTAGAAACGTTCTCTACAATTTTACTTTTTTGACGCCAGAGAGAGCTTCTGAGCATACTATTGTTAGTTACTACTTCTGGTATCTTTTTAAATATTTTCAACGCGCACGAAAAAATCCTGTTATGGCCACATGAGTCGTTGTTAATTTTGCAACCAGAGACTTGGAGCTTATATTATTAGGGTTGGGAAATTTGCTTTGCCTTAACTCCTTCACTAAAGCGAGGACTAAAGGTACCTATATTAATTTGAAACCTTGTAAGTAATTCGATATTACAACAAAAGCATTCCTCCTTTGGTAATCCTCTATCTCGTGCACTCGTGCAATTTATATCGAGCCCTTTATGAATGCAATTAAGCCAATATTCTAATTTATATAAATGAAACCGCGCTACTTTTAATCCTCCCCATAACATTTAACCAAAAGGACGTTAACTCGATTATAATAATTAATTTTTACTATTTCATTATCTTTTGACAGATGTATTTTGTTACAGTCATGTGACGAGAACTGCTGGTTGGTTGCCTCCGGCCGATGCATGGAAATGCGGAGAAGACTCTCTACCCTACGGCTGGGAACGTGCCCTGGACGATTCGGGACGAACTTATTACATCAAGTAAGTTCTTTTTTCTCATTTAATTTCGTAACTTTTTTGTCATTCGTTTGTTTATTCAATTTACGACGATAATAAATTGTAATTAAAATTGAAAACTTGTTTTTTTGGAAAAGTCGTTTAAAATAGTAAATCTCGATTTGCGAGAGGCGAAACAAAAGTTATTTTTTTCTTTTCTTTGTGTTGGCTGTCGCATCTTATCCAATTTCAATGCTATCGGATATATGCAGGGTGGATTTATTAAACCAATTCACAATGATTTTCTACATTCTTCTTCTGTTTTACATTCAAACCCCTAACCAGTACTTTATCGTCCTTTAACTTTATTCAATAATGTTTTATGTTGGGTGTTGGAATAAAAGTCTATATAGGAAAAACTGGCAAGTATATCTTTATTTACTTTATTTTTATTACGCAACTTTGGTAATTTTTTTTAAAAACTTACATTTGAATTCAACCGTTTCGTTTCGAGCCAATTATTTATCGTCGAGTTGCCGAAATTTATAATGTATTTTTAAACGCGTGTTTAAAAGTGCAGGGATCTCGCTTATTATAAGAGATGGAGACTTGGTTAAATAATGTACAAAAATGATCGTTGACTTACGCCTAATTGAAATCAAAAAACAAAATTTATCCCCTCCATCGAATCTCCTCGTAGTTTTCGAATTATAAGCGATAACTAAAAAAACAGTTTTTTGTTCGATTTTGGAATTTTTGTCAAACTTTAACGCGCTCTAGCGTCTAAATTGTTCGTCGGATGAAAGAACCTATGACATAAAGTTTGTAGGAAATTTGATGTAGTTTATATTCCTGAAACCACTTTAATCATAAAGTGCGTAGTTTTCGAATTATAAGCGATAAACCAGAAAAAAATTTTTTTTAGCCGATTTTGAAATTCTAATCAAACTTTAAATCGCTCTAGCGCCTAAAACGCTCGCTGGAGAAAAAAAACCTAAGCGATATAATTTGTAGGAAATTAGATGCAGTTTATATTCGTAGAACCACTTTAATCATAAAGTGCGTAGTTTTCGAATTATAAGCGATAAACCTGAAAAAAAAATTTTTTAGCCGATTTTGAAATTCTAATCAAACTTTAACTCGCTCTAGCGCCTAAAACGCTCGCTGGAGAAAAAAACCCTAAGCGATATAATTTGTAGGAAATTAGATGCAGTTTATATTCGTAGAACCAATTTTATCATAAAGTGCGTAGTTTTCGAGTTATAAGCAATATACAAAAAAAATCATTTTTTTACCGATTTTGGAATTTTTGCCAAACTTTAACGCGCTCTAGCGTCTAAATTGTTCGTTTTCGAGTTATAAGCGATATACCAAAAAAACAGTTTTTTGGCCGATTTTGAAATTTTAGTCAAACTTTAACTCGCTCTAGCGCCTAAAATGCTCGCCGGAGTTAAAAAGCCTAAGTGATATAACTTGTAGGAAATTAGATGCAGTTTATATTCGTATATTTCCAAAATATAGCTTAAAATAACCAAATTGGCGTTTTTAATTTTTGGGCTCTAAAATCGTTATTGGGAAAGATATTCAAAAACTGAAAATAATTTCTAAAGGGAACTTTTTCTGTCCTTTCAGGCAAAGCCAAAAAATTCCATATTATAAATTTTTGAAGTAACGGTATTTTTCTCTATCCAATGGCGTAAAAATTTAAAATGGCTCTCTTAAGAAAAACAAAAGTTGGTATCGATATACGGTAAACTAAGAATGATAACGAGAATTCTTTGGCTTCGCCTGAAAGAACAGAACAAGCTCGATTTAGAAAGTCGTTTCCATTTTTGAATATCTTTCCAAATAACCACAGAACCCAAAATGAAAAACGCTAATTTTGATATTTTCCGCCCTATTTCAGAAACGTTATGCAGGGGGGGGGAGGTAAATTTTGTTTTTTGATTTTGTTTGGACATAACTCAAAGATCATCTTAGTCCATTTAACCAAGTCCCTATCTCTCTTGATAAGCGAGATCTCTGCACTTAACGCATTTAAAAATACATCCTGACGTGCTGACGTCGAGACCGACTTTTGCACTTTTCGAGCTTTTTTAGTTTTGCTCGCGTCTCCAAACAGATGATTAAAACACAAAAAGAAGCAGATTTTCAATACGTTTTTTAAGTTGATGGAAAAAATTAAACGTTCGAGGCGCGACGCTAAAAGTTTCTTGGAGTTTTATTGGGAGTCGAATTAATCCAATTTGCGCATTTATAAAAAAAGTTGTACTTTGTCCGTTTTCTTTTCAAACAAAATGCTAATTTTGTCAGACTGAAAAACTTAAAAGTTACTTTAGCGAACTTTTGTAAAGGTGGCAAGCGATGGAGGTAATTTAAAATTCATGTTTATATGTCAACAGATATCAATTTCAATAGAACTTCCTTGTATAAATTCAAACTGGTGTGTAATTTAAGCTCCAAGACTTTCCATTTGAGTTACACTGTGTGTATAAGGAAATCTCGCATTAGCATAAATGCGTTGATGTTGTTCATATCTCTATAATGTTTAATGTGTGACAATTTGCGGTTCAATAGCTTCCGAGCCTAATCCCAAATTTCTAAAGCTGGTACAAGGTCCAACTTACCCACTTCTTTCTAAAATGTAAAAATGGCGTCTAGAATTGCGTAGTTTACCTCTTTAATTTTTTTTAACTTATTCAAAGCAGGAGCTGGAAGGAGTGAATGGGGCGTGACGTCATTTTAACTAAATACGACCCTGCTAAACGAAATACGCGCACGAAGAAGTCGAATATTCGATTAATATTTGTAGGTTAGTTTCTGTTTGTCTTGTTTTTTCATGAAAAAATTTTGAAAATCCGCCCACTTTGATCCTATCCATACAAATCACAGAAGGTAGTAATCGCAAACATGGAAAATTGGTAACATCGAAGTCAGTTTTGGGATCAAAAGCTGCTATTAAATATCGTGTTGTCATTCCCAACAAAGAAATTTTTGTTTCGTTTTAACGCTGACTAGATTTAGAAAACTAAAAATATTACACGAATTTACTATTTTAAACAATTGTAATCAGATAACAGATAAGTTATATCAAAATTATGAGTTTACGCGTTGACGATGTTCCAATTTTCAATATCTTCGATCAGAATTGACAGTTGTCAATTAGCGTTAGCCAAGTAGTTTTAATGCCTTTTTCACTATTCTTGGCAGCTCTCAGCTACGCTTGCGGACAGGTCTACGCCATCAATTAGTTAGAAACAATTGCACTTAGTCGAAGTATTTGGAAATGTGATGGATTACGGGCAAACTGAAGAAAACCTTGCCTTAAAACCTCAAGCCTCAAGATATTTAAAATTTACAAAAAAATGCTATTTTACTTCACGCGCCTAAACTGTTTGTTTAACGAAACAAATCTAAGAGACATAATTTGTAGGAAATTGAATGTACACTATTTTTGTACAAAAACACTTTTCTCTAAAAGTGCCTAGTTTTCGAGTTATAAGCGACAAACAAAAACAGTTTTTTGACCGATTTTGGAATTTTCGTCAAACTTTAACGGGCTCTAGCGCCTAAACTCTTTATCTGAGGGAAAAAACTATCAGATATAATTTGTAGAAAATTTCATGTTATTTACTTTTATATATAAGCACTTTTCGCAAAAAGCGTGTAGTTTTGAAATTAAAAGCAAAAAACTGGAAAAAGAACCAAAATCCGCCATTCTCGATCCGTCTCCAAGTTAATACTGTGACTTGGAAATGCCAGACGGCTGGATTTATTACTCCTTTGCTATGTTCTTTCAGCCTACATCGTCAAAGTAAAAAATTTTGTATTTTTAGTATTATTTATCTCCACTCTGTCTCCTGGACACACTACGCCCGATAAACATTAAACTTCAAAGTGGTCTACCACCTTAGCTGTTCGTTTGACAAAAAAATCTTATAGACATAATTTGTAGAAAATTGAGTGTACTTTGTTTTTGTATAGAAACACTTTTGCATAAAAGTCCGTAGTTTTTGAGTTATAAGCGATATATAAAAAAAGAGTTTGTTGGCCGATTTTGGAATTTTTGTCAATTTTTAATGCGCTCTAGCGCCTAAAACGCTCGCCGGAGAGAAAAAACTTAAGCGATATAATTTGTAGGAAATTTGATTCAGTTTATAATCTTGGAACCACTTTTTATCATAAATTGCGTAGTTTTCGAGTTCTAAGCGATAAATTAAAAGAAAAACAGTTTTTTGTCCGATTTTGGTATTTTTGCCCAACTTTAACACCCTCTAGCGTCTAAACCGTTTGTCGGACGAAAAAACCTAGGAGATAGAGTTTGTAGGAAATTTGATGTAGTCTATTTTCGAATTAATGTACTTTTTACAAAAAGTGCGTAGTTTTTGAGTTATAAGCGGAAACCCGAAAAAAGAGCAATAATCCACTCTTCTGCCACGCCCAAGTTAATGCTGCCACTTGGGTGTGGTAGACGGTCGGTTTTATTTTTAATTTGCAGAGTTCTTTTAGTCTGCATTGTTAAGAAGTTTGTACTTTATCGTTAGTTTAGTAACAGTGCTCGCATGCTTGATGCTTGCACCTTCCGGACTATTTAGTGTTCTGTTATTCCACATTAATTTAGAACCTCTTTTTGAACACCCTATTTTAGGGTCATGTGGACCGTGGAACCTTTATATAAGTAGTACTGAAAGTCTCCACTTGAAAAACTTTATGTGAAGCGATGGGCTTGATCAGTTCTAAAGATATTACCACATATTATTATGTTTGGTATGTCTTGTATTTATTTGGCCAGAAATGTTTCATTCAACTGTGTCTAAACTCTAAACTAGATTAAGGTGATAATATCAAACAGTTAAATAACAACTATTGCTTATGTAGGTTTAAATACTTAACATTTTTATGTTAATTTTTAAAGGAAAATAAACGTAAAATAAGTAAAAGAAGTGTGCAGCGCCATCTATTAGAAATATTTGTATCTAAACCAATTTCCAATTTTTGCCTAAATAATAATTGTTGTACATACTTTGTTTATAAAACAAGTTAATTTTTGTAAATTCTACAACATTTTTAAAAGTATATTTTGTGCATCCCTCGAAATCTCCATAAAAAAGTATTGAATTATTTATAAAAAGGGACACGGACGGCAAACTATAAAATATAAAAGTTTAACCTTAAGGCCAAATTTGTGTTTGAATTCTAAAAAACCTCAACATTATTGAATTTTTAATGAATAAAACATATTGAATGTTGTATAAATTAAATTTTTTTTGTTGCAGTCATGTAAACAAAACATCGACGTACGAAAATCCGTCTGTGAGAAATATGGATCTCATACCCATTCCAGAACCTCGTTCCGTGACATTAGAACGATCTCCTATTATGGGTTTTGGGTTTGTTGCGGGATCGGAGAAGCCCGTAGTCGTACGTTTCGTTACAGAAGGTGGTCCAAGCGTAGATAAGGTAAGCATCAACGTGTGGAAACTCGGCTCGTTAAGAAGGGCAATTCTTACTATAATTGGGGTAGGTGCGTCTTAAAGAGGCGCTTATTCGTATCATTCGCAAACTTTGGGCTTCTACTATTGGAAGATGTTCTTTAGTCTATTATAATCAACGTGAATTTTTAATGAATGGGGGTTTAAACATGTAATGGATTTAATACAAAATTTTATATTGATTATACAGGGTAGTTTAGAACTATGCTTCAGAAATTCCCCACGTGCCTCTAAAAAGACACCCCGTCAGCTTCGGATTGCGAGTTTCTGTCTCTACTTTCTTCGCACCTAAATAATACGGGTCCCGTTGAACTTTCCAGTGTTTTCCCTTTTCCTCTTGTACGAAACTGCGTAAAAAGGTCACAACCATCTGCAAAAGCTTTCTTTTTACATTCTTAGTGTAAAACCCGAAAGGGCTCTTTTTGGTAGCCAGTTAGTAATGTGGCCAATTTAAAGTCCGCGTCTCCAGGGGGAGCGAGATAAGAGATAACGCGCATAATAGCCAATAGAGTATCAGTATTTCATCCAACTACCTGGAGGCTCGAGTTTTGCGGAATTTTAACTTGATGGACTTGTCTGCGTAAAATTATTGTCGTTTATTTTGTAATCGTTATCTAGCTTTGGCAGCTCTGTACGGCACTTACATGTTGTTTACACCTGTTGAATTTCCACTGCGATATGATGAAGTGTAAGTTTAAGTACCGATGTCGGATACGAGAATACTCTTAAGGGAATGGAAAATTATACAAAGTTTCCCTATTAATTAATGTCAAAATGTTAAATGGGGCGGTTTTATAAAATTAATTGGGAGGTGTGGTATTTCATATTGGAATTTTGATAAAAAAAAAGGAGAGAAGTCGCTTAAATCTCGAGTTTTATTAAAATTTTAAATTATTCGCATTTTTTTTAACTCTCGACCTCATATCGCACTTTGAAAATTGATTAAAAGCAATTGCAACTTCTGTATTAGTGTCTTAAAGCTACTTTCTGATGTTTACTTTTGATTACCTTCGCAAATTAACTAGCCTTGCGGCTTTACTTGCCCTTTGAAGCACCGCGTTGACTTGGCAGTTGGCAGTATCGAACCAATAGTTCCATGGCTCGCTATACCTACTCGAATTAATTTTTGAAATATTCGAAATCTTTACAATAATCTCCCTCTCTCTTTCGAGCATCTTTCAGCTCGCTTCTTTCATATCTTTTAATATTTTTCTTCGAGAATCGAATTTATGGCGATATTATTCAGTTCAATCATTTAATTAAATTTTTTATCCGATAAGAGGAGCAAATCGTCTCGCGCGGAGAGGTAATTTCTTTTTAATTTGTACATTTTCGATTGTCGGGTAAAATGGGTTTCGTGCTGTTATTTAAAATTATCCAGACTTGCATCAACCTCGACCAGACTGGAGCAGATGCACTATAGAGATTTTGGTAAATCGCCAAGTCGGTTATATTTTGTCTCAGATTTGTTTGTGCGCGTTTACCTGAGACAGTTGAAGTAAAATATTTCAATTAATTACGTCGTACGAGGCAGTTTTGCCTCAATTAATAAATTAAGTTTGCCACTGCAAGTTTCATTTTAAAAAGATCAATATTTGATCGTTCATTTCGGCCTAGCAAATGTATTCCGAGATAAAAAACGATTAATAGAGAATGCGGGGTTGTGCATTTCCCCCGTAATGCTTTCATTTTTCACGCAGTTCGAGATAAGCTCATATCTAGAGCAAAATTTGTTACCACCAACCACCCCTAAACCTTTATGAGAATTCAAAGAAATGTGCGTTTTCAAAAGCAAAAATTCTACAGTTAGACGTCTCGCTTATTCCAAACTCGTATGTGGCATCTTTATTTTTTGAGCGTATTATATACAGGGTCGGTCCGAAAGTCATGTCAGTGATTTTAGTCTAAATAGTCAAAACTCGCTCGAAACGACTGGGATCGATGGAGGTCGGGCGGGGGCGGAAGTCAGCTTACGAACGCACGGTCGCTTAATTTTCAGTTGTCTACGGCCATCCCGAGAGTAGGGGAAGGCTTTTCCGTGTAACTCATTTTGGATTGCCATCAAGTTTTATGTGAAACTCGCCAAGTACGCAGTGGAAACTTTTCCTATGATAAGGACGACCTTTGGTGAAGAGTGATGATTGTTTGTCGGAACGACAAGTCTACCGGCGGCACAAGTCCTTGAAGAGGTCAGTGATGAAGACCTCGCTGAACCGATGAAAATGAGCTGTCCACATGTTACAACCATCAAAGCCCTCAAGTTCCATGTGGAAGTCCTCAAGAGACTTAAAGGAAGGGTTTATCGCATTTGACCTGAAATCGCGAACGATTGGAAACTTCATCATGACAACGCGTCAGCTCTTACCCCTTTCCTCGTAACCCGCTTCTTGACCGATTCAAAGGTGCCAACGGTTCCCAAGCGCCCCAGCCTCTCTACAGTCCTGACCTGGCTCCCCCAGACTTATTTTTGTGTCCCCGCATGAAAACTCCCATGAAAGGACATCGTTTCGGGACAGTTGACAAAGTCAAAGAGGCTTTCACCAAGGCTCTAAAGGACATTTTGGAGGAGGCATACCGGGACGTTTTCGATGCCTGGAAATCTCGCTATACCGATCTGATCAATAAATCGTTTTTCATCGACTCACTGGACAAACCCTGTCGTATTCTTCCTGCTCCGTATTCTGAACCAACGTTTACCATGCTTCAGAAAAGTACTCTTTTCCAAATCTCCTATTACATGTCTCATAAGGGGGTGGGCGTTCATATTTCCAGCCTCTCACAGCCATCACTACTTCTAGCCCGGCTTTACGTAAAAAATGCCCCTTCTTGGGCGTGAGACCCCATATTTGTCAATTTGACAATCGAGGCAATGGTTGGTCGTCTTGAGTAAAACGTTTTCAAAATTTTGCAAGAAAAACTTCTTGAATATTACGCCGTGCCCCCCTGGGAACGCTTTACAGACGCAAATGATACGAAATGGGTTAGGTAGTCTTTTTCCTAAAGGTTTCAAATTGAATTTTTAGGGGTGCAACGCAGCTCGGGTTATTTAAGTGCACTCCTAAGACTAACAAAATCGACTTACGTTTATTTCAATACTTTGCTCATTTCTCCTTCATCCTACTATTCTTTTATAATTATTAAAAATTATGTTATTAAAGTAAATTTATTGTTCTAGTTACTACCAGGAGACCAAATACTTGCAGTTAATAACGAAGACGTAAAAAATGCACCACGAGAACACGTAATAGCTTTAGTGAGGGCTTGCACTACGACGGTAACTCTCATCGTTTGTCAGCCTTTTCGACAAACCGGCGCTCGAAAATCTACTTTTCTATCCGCTAGCAAACGGGCACGACTACGTAGCAAACCGTCGAGAGTACGTTTTGCGGAAAGCGTTTGTGTTAATGGAGCGCCGCTCTTTCCAGTTAGTATGACGTTACGTTTTATTTTATTTTCAAAAAGATAAATTTTGCTTCACTTTAAAAATTGGGGTCAATTTATTTCGATTTCTTTTTAGATTTATAGGGTACCTTAGCTTAGTTATTATAAATTAATTTTACTTAAGGAAAAGGAACGAGTTGATCTACTTCTGGGCCTGTAATTTCGTTTCTAATATTATAGTGGTTAGGATAACTGTCTGAATAACGCTCGTGAATGCGTACATGCTGATAAAGAACTACAAATTTGAATTATTATTGCCTCACCTCGTCTCAAAAATTTCTCCAATACCTTTTCGATGAAGACGCCCCTAAAATTTTATAGGGGAGAAATATTTTTACAACTTTCGTGCACCTTTGTATACGGAGTGTCTAATTTCTAATCACGTAATGAGGCCAACTTCATTATTGTAGAAGCTAGACTTGGGTAAAGTAGCAAAGTGGAATTGAATTACCTACGTGGCACATCTAATACTACTTTTTTTGTCAATGTTGCCAACGCCAACTTCTTGAAATGGTTAAAAAAAATACGTTACAGTAGAATCGGATAAGTTACTTGCAAGAGCTTTGTCATTTGGGTCCGGGAGACAGCGAACACTTTTATTAAACCATAAAGTATTAGGTACAACTATTTTGACTATGCAGGATGAAAAAACATTCGGTTTTTCGCTTATAACTCGAAAATTACTCACTTTAGGAGAAAAGTGCTTCTATATAAAAATAAATTGCATTAAATTTCCTACAAATTATATCGCTTAAGGTTTTTTCTTCAGGTGAGCGATTTAGGCGGTAGCGCGCGTTAAAATTAAAAAAACTTCCGGAATCGACCCAAATTTTTTTTTATCGTTCATAACTCGAAAACTACGCACTTCTAGAGAAAAGTACATCTATGTAAAAGTAAACTAAATAAAATTTTCTACAAACTATATCCGAAAGGTTTTTTCCTCAGACGAACGGTTTAGGCGCTAGACTGCGTTAAAATTTGACAAAAATTCCAAAATCAGTGTAAAAACTGTTTTGTTTGTTTTTTGCTTAAACTACGCAGTAACGCAGTAACTACTAACTTTAACGCGCTCTCTCGCCTAAATCGTTCACCTGAAGAAAAAAACTGAAGAGATATAATTTGTAAGAAATTTTATTTAGTTTACTTTTATGTAAATGAACTTTTCTCAAAATGGGTGTTATGAAGTGATGAGCGACAAAAATATTTTTGGCCGATTTTAGAAGTACTTTTAACTTTAACGCGCGCTAGCGCCTAAATTGTTCACCTGAGGAAAAATTCTTATGAGATATCATTTGTTGTAAATTTAATGTACTTTATTTTTGTAAAGAAGAATTTTTCTCATAAAGTGCCTAGTTTTCGAGTTATACGCCAAAAACCGAAAAAGAGCTCAAATTCACCCTTCTCGAGCCTCTCCCAGCTGCTATTTTTAACAGGCAGACGGGCGGTTTTATTACTCATATGCAATGTTATCTCATCCTGCACAATAAAAAATGTTGTACTTTATCGTTTAGTAAAAGCGTAAAAGCGTTCGCTGCCTTCCGGACAAGTGAGTGGAGAATAGACGCCCAGTATACTTGAAATTTTCAATTAATTCCTACCCTCGCGTTATTGAAAAATTCCAAATTGATTGTTGAAGTCAATATTTTCATACAAATTACCCTCTTAACCGCTTTTCTGGTGCTTATGTTTTGTTTGTTTTCGTTCTCTCGTTCCCATTTCGTGTCATCCCATTTAAACCTATGACATACTGCCTAAACCTTACCCAGTTGGTGATTTACAAAAAAAAGTAATATAACAAGGAAAAAATTTTGACACCAACTTTATTGTATAAATGGGGTGTATCTTCTAATATATTATCATTACGTGTCATTTTATTCGTTTTTAGACAAATTTTACAAGATTAGTTCGAATTGAATAATTTTTAAAGGACGATCCCCGAGTAATTGTATGAAGTTGTTTCTAATTAGTGGTAGCAGTGACTTCAAACTTTTTTTAAAAATATTCCAAAATGGTATTACTCCTCCATCTTATACAGGTGGGCCGTTTGGGCTAAAATAAATTGAGCTGCTAAGCTCTCGACTATGGCGGTCTTGAAGTTTATTGAAAATTTTCTCATTGCAGCCCTCTGCGTTTTCTTTGGGCGACGTGTGCGTACCTCCGATGGCGAACGTCTTAAAGGTATTTTTAGAAAACGGCCAAACGAAATCGTTCAAATACGACGCCTGGACAACGGTTCACGACGTAGTTTCGTCCTTACAAATAAAACTATGCTTACAAGCAACCGAACATTTTAGTCTCGTAGTCGAACACATTAAATCTTTAAAGAGAAACAAATTGACGCTATTGAATCCGGCAGATACTGTAGCTAGAGTAAGTAACGCAAAACGTCAAAGTGGCCCACATAGAGTTAAAGTTAATGATTTTAGATAGCGTCGAAACCTGGTGCTCATAAGTTAAGATGTTTATTTCGCGTTGCTTTTGTGCCTTCTTCAGCAGCAGCTTTAGCACAAAGAGATCTCGCAGCTTTAGATTATCTCTACATACAGTGCTGCAACGATGTCACGCAAGAAAGATTCGCTCCCGAGCTTCAATACGACACGGCACTTAGATTAGCCGCTTTACATATTTACCAACACGCGCTCGCTAATAACATATCTGCTGCCAAGCTCACCGTCAAGACTGTTGAGTAAGTTGAGGTTTTTTCAAAAATACCCTTTTCAATTCTCCTCGCCGTCCTCACTTTGGTATTCGAACAAAAGTGGATAGTGGCGGATGTAGTAGACTTATCTTGGATTTTATTTCAGAAGAGACTTCGGTTTGGAACGTTTTGTGCCTGCATCACTTTTAGAAAATATGAAACGTAAAGAAATCCACAAAGTTTTAGCCCACTTTCTTAAATTGCACGTAAACATGGCCGGTCCTGGTAAACAACTCACCGCTCTACAAGCAAAACTACACTATTTAGATCTAGTCAGTCAGTTACCTAGTTACGGGGCCAAGTGTTTTTCGGCCGGTCCCAGGGCGGATGCCATGGAAAGGGTAATTTTAGTGAGTCCAAAATTTGGATTAGGACAAATAATTGGAACAAGAAACTCAGTGGTAAGTCGCTACGAAGTTGTCGGTTTAATTTTTAATTTTAATCCGAATTTAGCCTCTGCCAATCACCAATTTAGAAGACATAAGAAGAATTGAAGTTAAAAGCGAAGACGAAGTGAGTCGTACGGTTTACATAAAATTGCAAAACGAGCGTTTAGTTACGATAACGTTAGAAGAGCGCGATGCGTCGGAGCTCGTTTTAGTTCTTAAAGGGTATTTTAAATTAACTACGGGTCAAAGTTTACCGGTGGATCAGGAGGAATCGCCTCCTCTGGACGATTTAGCGCCACCTTATTTATCGCAGCATCGAGTCGTGCCAGAAAAGTGGAGTTATATGAATCAGAGCCAGTTTAAAACTATTTGTTTCGCGTTATACCCATCTTATCAAAGTATTAATCACAAGACGAACGGCTTATACAACACTGTTGGACGTCAGAGCAAACCGCCATTTTTGCCAGGGTTTAGTTTAGACAGCAACATGAACAGTTCCATGATGAACAACAGAAATAATAAATTGAGGAGCAACATGGCTTACTTCGACAAGTCCAACTCGTACGATCTTCAACATTCTTCTATGGAAATAGTCGAGGACGATCTGGTCGAAGCTAAGAATGAAGACGTTTTGCGAAGAGTTAAAGAAATGCAACAGTTGGTGGAAAATTCCGAAAAATATTTACACGAACAAGCCAACTTCACCCGGCAAAGCTCGGAATGGCAAGAAACTAGCGTAGACGTCGAAAGTGATACCGAAAGCCAGGCGGACGACGCTCCTGGCAAGTTGAAGCATAGCGACTCGTTATTATTGCTCACGCAAGGCCGCAAAACTGTCGACGACAGCAAACACGCCTTTGCGAACGCCGCTATCGAAATCTTACGCTCAGAAATAAACCAATCAGAAAGCGATAACGATTCAATATGCACACCTCATAACTCGCCGAAACACATCAACAACAAAACGAACGAAAACAATAGTAAAAACGTACGGATAAGTTTCGGCTTGAGAAGTCCAGAAAACCCAACTGGAAAAGAAGAGGATTTGAGAGCTTATTTAGAGCGGTTGAAAGGAAATTTCAATAATAAGAGCTCCGATTCCGTAGATTTGGATACGTTTTACGATTTCGATCCAGATATAATCGACTTAACTGCGCTACCGCCTCCCGTGACTCCAGACGAATTAGACTGTGCCTTACCTCCGCCAATAAGCAAGCCACCAACTTGTTTTGCCGATTCTTCCGAAAACGTGCACAAGCAGTTTTCCTACTACAATGGAGTGTTTAACGAAAATTCGGATTTGGAGGAATTTTTAGCGAGCGTAACGGTTCCTCCGCCTATTCAAAAAGCGACACCGGCCATCGAATTGACGCCGGAAGAAATTATGTCATACATCATCCCTCCGCCCCCAATCATTCGTAGTAGTTTGGAAAACTTGAGAATTCAAAACCAAGATTCCGATTACACGAGCTTACCCGTTAGCAGTGCAGTGGAAAACAATTCCGAGTCTAATTACATGAATGGTGGCTTAATTAGGCGCAATAGTAATTCGAGCGTTAAATCAAACATAATTGAGTATTCGACTGTAGATAGAAAAGGCGCTTTTTCGTGTTGTGCCAAAGGAAAGGTCGAAAAAGTAAAATCGTCGTTCGAAGAAGCAAAAGATATACGACCACCCCCAAGACGAGCATCAGATCAAAAACCTCCAGAAAGACCACCAAAAAGTATTTCTCAAGAACGTCAACGCTCACACTCGCTAACCAACAACATCGTACGACAAAATTGCAACTTGAGCAACCTCCAAAACGACTCTCCTCCAGTATTACCTCCTAGGGGAGATGCAAATCACCAAGCACCTCCACACTTATTTCTACCTCCAAAAAAACCACCTCTACCTCCCGTACCGCCGCTAGACGTTTTAAGAAGAAAAAACAGCACCTCCCAACCTAAGACAAACGGCGAAACACGAACCGCTTGCATAGGAAGCCCCCATTTACAAAGAAATCGGAACGTCTACAATGCACTCGAAACAAACTTTGGCATTCCCGACGAAAATAAACTAAATCCAGTTTCGACGGCTATCAGCACGCCCACTTCGCCACACGTAGGTAGAGGCGCTCAACTATCGACTGTAGCAATCGATTGCGACGCATCTAATCACAATAACGACTCACCACACACCCGTATGCACGCACGTAGTTATTCTGATACGGCTAGTACCGACCAAGTTAGTAAAGGTTGGTTCAAGAACCAAGATGGAATCTACGAGAGAAATGGTGGTGCTTTTAATAAAAATGGCTGTACTTCCACTAGAGAAAATTTATTGGCAAAAACTGATGTGGCGATGGAAAGTTTGCTAATGAGACTAGATCAAGTTGCCATTCAGTGTAAGACTGCTCAGATACATGGTGGTGGAAGCTTAATGTGTGAAGAAAAATTTCAAGTAAGTGTACGAAACAACTTGCAACGACGTAATTCTGAAATTCAAACCTTGGACATTCTTCAGGAGCGCATGTTGCTAGTTGTTTTCTATGTGAACAGCGAGAGAATTGTTAACCCTAAACTTTTTTTCTTGCAGATAACAAAAGACGAATTAACGTCCCAATCTCTTCAGTTGGTTACTTCTAGTAAAATGTTAGTGATTGCCATGTCCGATACGTCGCTACCAGACTTACCGGAAAATTTAGCAATTTGTTTAACAATTCTGAGGCGATTAACCGAACTATGTCAAGATTTAGCAAACCACACGACTTCTCCCTTACAGACGAGAAATTTAATATTAAAAGTACACGACGTTACTGCTGCATTCCGGCATTTAGTTGCATCCGATATCGATAGGACTTCGCAAGCAACAATCGAAGAACATTTAGCGGGCGAAGCTGAAAAATTAGCCAACGTCTTGGCTACTTTGTTGAGAAGTTTGAGAGTATTTTCACCTTAAATTTTAGAAGAAATAAATATCAAGTTTAGATAGGTAATCATTTTTAATTAACGTACTTGTATATAGCTAGTGATGAAATTTTGTACCGCATTTAATTTATCGACGATTAGTTTTTAATAATTGTGCAAAGTGGAAGATCTACGACACTTGACACGCTTCACTTAAACACCTTGATCATAGGTGACATCCAACTAATCGTATTGGATTTTTAAGAAAATGTAAGTTGCCAAATAGTTTCAAATTTTGCCATAAAAGTAGAGAATTTAACGGTCCCTAAACTACCCATTGTTGGGCTAATTGTGCTCCACTACTAGGGTTATCCCAGAAGTAATGCACGAAATTAAGTAAGGAGCGTACATAGCCACATATCGGAACTTTAAACTTCTCTTTGTTATGTACGGATGGTTTGGGTATTCCCCACTCACTTGTAGTCCCATCACAAGCCTCCAAAATGTTGACAACAATGGACGTCTGTAGACGATCTTGTCTCTCGGGGCGTCGGTGGCGTCTCTCGAAGCAGTCGGACTGAACTTGTGCAAGTCACAATCAACACAGGCATGGATTTAGGAACGCATGCGCAGAGGCATTACTTTTGATATAACTCTCGTATTAATAATCTAAAGCTTGATATTCCACTCTGTATTTATAACCTATGACCCTGGTATTATAAGCCATTGTTCAGCGAAGCCTTAAGCAAGTTGGTAGTCGGCTTAAAACTTGCTCACTAGGGCCGATAGGCCATCAGAACAAGATAGTAGAAGCTTAAGGGCGTGCGAGCATTTCACATGGAGGCAGAGACGTGTTTCTCTGAATTTTGTACTTTTAGAGCTACTGAGTCCTTTTCTCAATTGATCAACCTGGCCTAAGCTAGTGTACCAACGCAGAGAGAACCTTTAAAAGCAGTTCTCTTGAGGGTACTAGTTGCTCTTATGTAACCACCAACTCTGGACTTTTTGTATGTTGCTCCGGGGGCTGCTTAGGGCCGGTGTGCAAATTTTAAGCTGACCAACAACTTGTTTAAAGGAAAACCGAAAACTACTCGGGCCATTAACCCACTCGAAGAAATAATTTTGGTACAATTATTTGTGTAACAAATAAATAAAAAGTATAGATACCCTAGAGTCGATTGTTAAATTAAAACCGACTCTACTCGTTAGTGCTATTTACAGTTATTTTGTGATTTTTAGAAAATTTAAAAATAAATTGTGGAATGCTCATTGAATGATTTAAAAGAGAAAAGGTAATGGTATGTAAGTATTCTCAATGTCATAAATGTTATAATTTGTTACCTTTTTTTAAGTCTAGTCATAATGATATAATTTTTAAAAAATTTTAGTTTGTAATATATTAAGGTACAAACCATTACATAATATGACCAAAAATTAAATGAATTAATACGCAATATTAATATCAAAGTCTGACCTGTTTTTATAATACTTTTTTAAACGATATGTGATATTCAAAAGGTAATGAAAAATAATTTTACTTTATAAGTTTTCTTAGTTTTATAATGGTTTTATTAACAATTTTCAGTACAACTCTAAATTTAACTAAACCGATTGAAATAATTATAATTATCAGTTATTTATTATCGAATTAAGATAAAGTTAACTCACCTTGTCCATATCAGTTTATTTCTATCTGTTGAGTGTTTAGAAAATTACAAACTGTTATTTAGTAGATTTAAGAGAAGAAAAATAGTTTATTTATTAGGATTTTAACGCTTTTCTTCTAACCACCTGTTAAGCCCTTCATTGAAATTGTATAATTTGTATACGACCATGGTTGAATTGTTTTACGAATGTTTTAAATTAATTGTTGAAAGAGTGAATTTGTTATTTAATTTTTATTGTTTTTTTTTAATATTATCAACCTACTAATTCCTTAATGGCGATTATCATATCATAACATATCTTGTAATTAAATAAAATGATGAACAAAAACTTATTTTACTTATTGCTCTTAAATTAGACAAAGTTGAAGTTTGTCCGTTAGTACATTGCTCGATTAGACATCAAGTAGATTAAAATATTGTTGACACTACTGTAATACTGATAATAAAACAAGTCAACTGTTTACCATCGTATGGAAATTAACAATGGCTCTTGCAAGAAAGTTGAACGTGTTTATGCGATCAAAATTAAGCAAATTACCAATTAAGGTAAGAACTTTCACTTGACCCTGTTTAAATTAATTGCTCGAAATTAAAACTACAAAACTGCGAACTTATAGTCTGCATCTTTCTAAGACTCGCGTTCGGATCCCTGCCTTACTGAGTTACAAATTAAACGAAATCAAATTATAACTAATAATTGTTTTTAGAATGGAATTGCGTGTTACTCTGAAGTCGCTAATTTTCTCGGAGCTCAAGCAAATTGGACAGAAACTTTAAAATTCACCACCGTAGAAACGCAGTCATCGATACCGGTTTATCGAGTCTTAAACGAAAAGGGTCAAATAATAAACAAAAATGAAGATCCCAAACTGGATAAAAGTATTTTGCAAAAAATATACAAAACTATGACCTTCTTGAGCACAACTGACAAAATACTTTATGAATCTCAACGCCAAGGAAGGCTATCCTTTTATTTAACTTCATTCGGGGAAGAAGGTATTGTTGGAAGCGCGGCTGCTCTATCTCTGGACGATTTAATTTATCCTCAATATCGTGAAACTGGTGTATTACTTTGGCGTGGTTATACAATTTCTGAAATGATCAATCAGTGTTTAGGTAGTATCGACGATGCTGGTAAAGGTAAACAGATGCCCCTTGCGTACGGATCAAAAGAATTAAACGTAGTGAGCGTAACGAGTCCCATTGCTACAAGAATGCCACAAGCCGTCGGTGCAGCTTACGCCTTTAAAGGCAAGAACAAAGTAGTCGTATGCTATTTTGGCGAAGGCGCCACTTCTGAAGGTGACGCTCATGCCGCATTTAATTTTGCTGCCACTCTAGAATGTCCCGTTATATTTTTCTGTCGAAATAACGGATACGCCATATCTACCCCATCAAGTGAACAGTACAAAGGAGATGGAATTGCTGGAAAAGGTTGCGCTTACGGCATACATAGTATAAGAGTTGATGGAAACGATGTCTTGGCAGTATACAATGCTACTAAAAAAGCTAAAGAATATAGTGCTACAGAAAACAAACCTGTTTTAATCGAAGCTCTAACATATAGGTACATTAATACAATTTTTCTGGAAATTTTCATCAATTTCTTTTAATTAGAGTGAGCCATCATTCGACTTCAGACGATAGTACAACTTACCGAACTAAAAAAGAAGTTAACGAATGGTCTAGCAATCGCAATCCAATTACTAAGTTTCGCTTATATTTAGAAAACAAAGGCTTGTGGAACGACGATATGGAAACGGAATGGTCGAATGAGTCTAAAGAGTTAATTAAACGCACATTG
The DNA here is from genome assembly GCA_950108345.1 of Malthinus flaveolus. Classification (NCBI taxonomy): domain Eukaryota; kingdom Metazoa; phylum Arthropoda; class Insecta; order Coleoptera; family Cantharidae; genus Malthinus; species Malthinus flaveolus. Next base: position 19,356,751 of record OX467286.1, on the reverse strand, counting down.
GAAGAAAGTGAAATAAAGTCAAAACCAAACTGGTCCGAATTATTTAACGACGTTTATAAAACGATGCCTCCACATATTGAGTGAGTTGTGAATTATTATTTTTTTAATGATTTGGAACGATTTTTTTAGGAAACAAATGAAAGAGATGGGAAGACATTTAGAACTTTATTCCGATAAGTACCCATTACATAAGTTTGGCAATTAAAATAGACAATTAAGCATTAAGATTTAAAATAAAAAATAACATTTACGCCTATTGTATAGGCAACCTCCCTCACATACATGTAAATTTGTTATGCTTCGATCTGAAACGCACCGTTTGAAATTCTTTTTGCTAAAATTATGTTTCTTGGGCGTAATAGCTACACATTATAATGAGATCAACTTGTGTTGACGTGTTATAAGCCCTTTCTCAGTCCCTTTTCCTCGAATGCAGGAATACAAGTCGAGTATTATTGAAGGGATCCTCTGTAGACTCACTAGTTCCGAATTCGGATCAAGTAGAAGCCAAGGTGCCTTGAAAACTGAAAATCTGCTTAAAGTGCGTTGGGAAGATTCGTTCTCTTCCCTGCAGAGTGTGGCCTCTATTCTATATTTTACATGTGGAGTCCTTGCGGACGCCTAGGGAGCAATCAGCGTCCTCAGATTTGGCCTACTAGGGCTTGGCAATATTATGGCTTTTAGTGGGCATGATTTCTTTATAACGAGAACAATATGGAGCGCTCTCTTATCTTATAAATTCTACTTGCATTTTGTAATGAGATGAAGTACCTACACAATTTCAACTCATCGGTCTTTGAGGGGGCCCACTGTAGTTTCGCGCCGTGGACCGGGGAACCAACTCAATTTACTTTAGCGCAAGAAAATATTTAAATTTGAAAGTGTTTTACATTTTTTTATTAAAGTTAATTTTGAATTTGATTTATATTAGTGAAGTGTCACTACCGGTCGACTAGAATATTTTTGAATTTTTAAATACGTGATGAGCACTTATACACAATTGTTTGAACATTAATGAATACATTAACGAGCACAATCCGTGCTACTTTTATAAGTAAATGCATAAGTACCGTTAAAATAATAAGAGTTCAAATCTTATCATAATTATAATTACACTGAATGGTACCAATTCATTCATTGCCAAATCTATTTGCACACTTTTTAGATAACAAAATATCAAGGCTAATGAATAAATTATAACGTCTCTCCGACTCTCGTACAGTGGCAAGAGAAGAAGGTCACAAAATGGCACTGCTTAAAAACGTAAAAGTGCTCTTACGTCCTTTACGGGACTATACAAATATTAAGGTAGGTAAGTTTATTCTTATTTTTTCAATTCGATATCGATTCAATATCACGTCATGACCTCACAGCTGTGACATAGTTACAGCATAGTATCATCAGCATCGGAAAGTAAACATCTCACGAGTTTTTAAAAAGTTACAATTTCGATTCATTTGTTTTCTTTTAGTATTTAGCAGCAAATTACTCCGATAGCCCAGTATTTCCAGGTGCTCGAACGAAATGGACCGAAAAATTAGAATTTATAGGAACACATTCCTACGGACCCATACCTGTATATCGAGTATTAAATCAAGAAGGCAAAATTATAGATCAAGACGAAAATCCAAAACTAGACAAAATTATTCTACAAAAAATGTATAAAGATATGGCTTTATTGAATGTAATCGACAAAATACTTTACGAATCCCAACGACAAGGTAGAATATCGTTTTACATGACTAATTATGGGGAAGAAGCATCTCACATAGGAAGTGCAGCTGCTCTAACCATCGACGATATAGTTTATGGGCAATATCGCGAAGTTGGCGTTCTAATTTGGAGAAACTTCCCATTAGCAGACCTTATGAATCAATGTTATGGAAATATCGAAGATAAGGGTAAAGGCAAACAAATGCCTTGCCATTATGGCTCAAAAAATTTAAACTTTGTAACGATATCGAGCCCTCTCACCACTCAACTACCTCAAGCAGTTGGTTCCGCTTACGCTATTAAAGGTGAAAATAAAGTCGTAATTTGTTACTTTGGCGAAGGAGCCGCTTCTGAGGGCGACGCACATGCCGCATTAAACTTTGCGGCCACTCTAGACTGCCCGGTTATATTCTTTTGTCGAAATAACGGCTACGCCATATCTACGCCTTCAGACGAGCAGTATAAAGGCGATGGAATTGCGGCACGAGGCCCAGGTTATGGAATTCACACATTGAGGGTCGATGGAAACGATGTTTTCGCCGTTTATAATGCTACAAAGAAGGCCAAAGAATACGCCATACGCGAAAATAAGCCTGTTTTAATCGAGGCTTTAACTTATAGGTAACCACCTCCTCATACAGTGTAACTGAGTCTGTATAGTACATTTGTTTTATTATTAGAGTTAGTCACCACTCCACATCGGATGATAGTACAGCATACCGTTCCAAAGATGAAGTTAACAATTGGGCTAAAAATCATAATCCAGTTAATAGGTTTCGATTGTATTTAGAAAACGGTGGTTTGTGGAATGAAGGTATGGAAAAACAATGGTTAAGCGAATCGAGAAAAAATGTTTTGGTTGAATTTGAAAAAGCCGAAGTAAGGGCTAAGCCAAACTGGAAGGAGATGTTCGAAGACGTTTACCAAACTATGCCAGATCATTTAAAGTAAGAATATTACAATTAATTATTATAACTCAATTTTAATTGGCTTGTTTTTAGAAAACAAATGAAGGACATGCAAGAGCACGTAGACAAATATCAAGATAAATATCCTTTACAAAAGTTTGCAAAGTAAACAAGTAGTAAATAAATTATAAAGTTATTTTTTATTCTAACACCTTTCTAACACGTTCCTAGAATTCTAGAAATTCATAATTATTGAGTTCATTTTTTGCAGTAGTTAAAAAATTTTCAAGGGCATTGGTCATGATATATAGAACTAGGTCTGGAGCTGGCGCAACACATAAAATAATGCAATGAATAAGGCAAAGTTTGTCGGTAAGCTAATAAATCGCCCTGTATACAACTGCCTCAATCGATACAAATTGCACATTACTAAATTTGAGTAACAATAGTTTTAACCAATGGAATTTTAATCGATGGGAGTGACGTGTAGGTGTAACACAGCCTAACCTCAAAACTGAAGGTTTGTTTACCAGTACTCTCATTCTAAATTAATTAAAAATGAGTTTAACAAATCGTAATCGTGTTAGCATATTGGACAAGCCCTTAAGTAGAGGTAAAGGTGAAGTTTCGTTAAGTTTTTTTGCTTTACTATTCTCCGAAATCGTACAATATTCCCAAAGTAAATCCTACACAGTCCCCGAATTACAAAACAGGTAAAAACTGAAATTTGATGATACAAATTCTAATTATAAGTGTGTGCTTATATTTTAAAATAGGTTACACGATTTGGGATACAATGTCGGTATTAAGTTAATCGATTTGTACTTTGTGCGTGAACGTAACGGCAAGCGAGAAATAAAGTTGCTTAACATACTCTTATTTATTAAACAGACCCTATGGAAGGTAAGTTATTTATGTTATAAATACGCGTGTATAAAAGTTGTCCTTTTAGTCCCTATTTGGCCGGGAAGCCGATAAACTGGAGCATTCGAACGACGACGAAAACACATATTATTTAATGGAAAAAGAGCCTTTGGTTAATCGTTTTATTTCTGTGCCGAAAGACAAAGGAAGCCTTAATTGTGCTGTTTTTGTAGCTGGTATTATAGAAGCTGTGCTTACTGGAACTGGCTTTGTAAGTTACTTTTGTAATGAGCATCCTTTTATTAATATAATTGCGATTTAGGCTGCAAAAGTATCTGCACACTGGCATAAAGGTACCACCTACATGGTTAAATTTGATGAAGCAGTAATAACGCGAGACAAACAACTTGAAGAGAGATAAAAATGTTATTTGCTATCCTTTGTGTGTTGTAGAATTAAATGCATTAATAAAGAGTGGAGTAATACTTTGTTTTTATATTAAGTCTGCTAAAAAAAGTATCAGGTATTATACAGGGTGACTCATAATCAGAAGAATTCAAGGGACAGGCGGTTCCTAGCCAAAAATTAAAGAGACTTAAATCTGCAATAAAACGAAACCCGTAACAATTACAATTTATTAAACAAATAATTACGAAGTAATTCACTATGTGCACTATATGAGACAAAAATATTTAAATAAATTTGAAGGGACGATCTTTGTACGCTACTTGTCCTGTACGGTACAAATGTTCCTTCTTATCCCTATCGCTCTGAATCCAATAACCATAAGCAACCATAGGAAGTACAACCAGAAGAAGTCCTTTGCCGATATTATTTATTGTGGGTCGAAAATAATCGTAAGTATTAATTTTCATCGCTATGTAGCGTTGTACGCTTGGATCAAACTAAAACCAATTAGAAATACATAAATTAGCTTATTATTAATCCAAATCATTAACATTTAAATGATGACGTTAATCGGTTTTACTTTTGTAATGATTTCTTAATACGTAATTATCATAACGAATGAAGTTTCCAACTCATTGATTATGGATCTGAATTGAAAATTCTGTGCTAATTTGAGAAAATAAACAAAATTTGTAAATTTGACAATTTTAAATACATTTCCGTACGTATTTACTTTCGATTTTTATTTTTTGCATAAAAAGTAACCCAATCCCTTTGTAGAGTTTATTCTGAGTTGGTACGAAAGCGTTTTGAACCTTTTTGGAAAAGCTTAGTGAAGTGTCCACATTAACAACTTAAGAAAATTTTTCAAAAATACATTTTGTATCTTATTCTCAGAATTTTAATTACATTCAAATAATTGGCTTTCAAAAAAAACCGATGGTTTATTGTAACGCAAATTTATTTATTTAAAAGTACAGGAAATAGCAATTATGCCAAAGAAATTAAGAAGGGGAGTACAAAATGAACTAAGTAAGAGTAAACTGGAACCAAATTACTTTTAGTTTTTCAATTAAGTGATTAAACGCAAGATGATGGTAAGATCTCAAAAAAAATTTATTTTTATACGCACATCAAGTAAAATTGTTAATGTGGCACAAAGGGGCGAGGGAGTTATATTTGTTGGGACAAGGAAATATTTTTGAAGTACTAAATAGTCATTATACAGTAGAAATTATGTTTGGACCATTATCAAGATAATCTCATCATATCCATAAAGGTTGATCTGAACGTGGGCACCGCTGCTTCATATCAAAATTTGACTTTACATATTAGTCACTTCTTAATAAGAATTTTGACACCACCCACTTAAGGGTTCAAAATTTTTCAAATTTTGTCAAGGGTAAACTTAATTAAAATTACAAGAAAACGATCGATATGTTCAGTTTAAATTGCGTGTAATAGAATCCGGCACAAAAAACATCAGTCATCGTCGCTAATCATTTTCTTAATTTAAAGAAGACGAATTGTTGTTTTTTTAGCTCTCAACAGTAAAAAAAAAGTCCTTGGTGACTGATCACATAAAAAGAAATCTTCAAATGTCAAACCTCGACGATTCTAAGTCCGGTTTCACATGGAGCGTAGGATACGCGCTACGCCCTACGCGGCGCGTTTATTTTTGATCCTCTCACATGAGGCAGTAAGAAATAGTCTAGTGCACTTACGAATCGACCCAAAAGTTTTAGGCACTGTCATTTTTTATTCTTTTATTCGATAGAGGGTTAGTCAGAGACCTTAACTCTGATTTTGCGTATCCGCGAAATTACCCCTTTCGCCGCAATCTTGGAAAATGCGTTGTGGTCCATATCTCGAGTTCTATCTATTCCATCTTGATGGTTGTGGAATCATTTGACTCGTTAGTATTTTTACTTCAAATTCATTTATGTCATAGTAAGCGCTCCGATGACGAGAAAAAAAGTTATTCGTGTTCAAAGTTGAAAATTTGTTGGAAAATTTTCTTTTCGGGCGGTTTTTTGCGAGTAGTTTTCTTATGCTGCTTTGAAGCTGTTGATGACTCTAAGGATTTTTAAAGAAGACTCAATTATGCGTATTTGCGTATAAAAATTAATCCTATTGGTCCATTGGTCGCCGACCAATTCAAGTCCAAAGTTACGCTGCCCATGTCGCACGCAACTTCGAAAACTTCTAATCGAGCACTGTGCGTTTCGCAGTGCTTGCAGTTTTCTTCTCCTCATCAATATTTTATACTACCAAGTACCAAGTATTTCTTTATATTTTTGGTAATATGGAAGATGTTTAAAAACAAGTTTTTCGTAATAATTCATGATTTTGGTAAGTCATAATAAAGTCAGTGATTTAACCTGTTTAAACTGATCTGGAGAACAAATTTGGAGATGTTTGAAAAGTAGTACTGCAATTTTAAACCACTTTTCTGACTTTTTGAATAGTCATGATGTCTAAAATTTTAGTCGAATTGTCTTAAACTTCTAGAGACCAAGTTTTCTCACGAAATATTTGGTTGTACGTAAAAGAATCGTTTAAAATTTTCAACTTCTTACCTTTTTCTCTGTATTTTTGGTTTCTCGTATTCCGTCTCATCGTCGCACTCGTCTTCGCCTTAGGAGGGCGAAGGTAAGAGGTAAGGGTAAGGTACGAAGAAGAAGATACGTTGAATCGGTTTTTAAACACCTACCAGATTACCTACAATATGAAGAAACATTCGATTGTATAAAATAATGACGAATATTGATGAGGAGAAGAAAACTGCAAGCGCTGCGAGGCGCATCGTGCTCGATTAGAAGTTTTCAACGTTGCGTGCGACATCGGCAGCGCAACTTTAAGCTTGGATTGGTCGGCGACCAATGGTCCAATAAAATTAATTTTTATACGCAAATACCCATAATTGAGTCTTCTTTAAAAATCCTTAGAGTCATCAACAGCTCCAAAGCAGCATAAGAAAACTACTTGCAAAAAACCGCTCGAAGAGAGAATTTTTCAAAAAATTTACAACTTTGAACACGAATAACTTTTTTTCTCGTCTTCGGAGCGCTTACTATGACATAAATGAATTTGAAGGAAAAATACTAACGAGTCAAACGATTCCAAAACCATCGAGTTGCAGTATATAGAACTCGAGATATGGGTCACAACGCATTTTCCAAGATGGCGGCGAAAGTGGTAATTTCGCGGATACGCAAAATCAGAGTTAAGGTCTCCGACTAACCCTCTATCGAATAAAAAAATTAAAAATGACAGTGCCTAAAACTTTTGGGTCACACGTATAGAATTTTCGTAAGTGCACTGGACTAAAATAGAACGTGCCGCGTAGGGCTTTTCGATAAATCGAGCGTTGTTATCACTGCTGCATATTATTGAATTATTAATTAATTATAAAAAAGCAAATGAAAGTTCATAGTCCGGTCAAATTAGACATAAAAATAGTGGTCAAATAACAAAAATAACAAAAGACCTTGGGTCTCCACCAATATTTGGCTCTGTGGGAATTTTTGCTATTTCAAATGTCTATTTTGACCGGACTATCATCCTAATAGTAGAAAAAATGTTATTAAAAGAAACAATTTTAAGACTCTATGGAGAACTGAGGGACCACTAATTTATAATTCCATGTAAATTGTATCCATGATCTAATTGAATTTTTTAAACCACAAAGAAACGAACGCGAGTGTTCTATTAATTTAATAATAATCAATATCAATATAAATTAGCAACACCTGATAGAACCGACACCTCAGCATATCAAACGCGCTCGACGTAGGGCGTACCATGTGAAATGCTAGTATAGAAGCCATGCCCTCACGCCTCGCGTGTTACGCGAGACGTACGAGCCAGGCGTTACCCTCGCGTATACGGCGCTGTAAATTTAACGCAAGGCGTGCTACGCTTGCATCTGAAAGGTTACATTTAACTGAATGCCAATGCATTTTGACGCGTACGACGTAGCGCGTATCCTACGCTCCATGTGAACGGACTAAACTTACACCAAATTAGTTAATATACCGTTCCAACGGGATAGGCCGCCTTGTCAGAATTCTAACTCGCTCGTTTTACAAAGGCGTTATACGTGACCCTCGTTTGTCGTAAAGTAAACAAACTGCATGTATTTGAGATTATTCAATGACATTCACGACACAGCGACCTATCTCGTTGGAATAGACTATATTAGTTAGGTCTTCCCTAATTTATTTTACAGAAGATATTATCGTGTGTCGCAATTTGGGCAACAATGAGAACAGTTTGTTGCATTCAAGGAAACTATCCGGTGAAGTTATTTCCTTCATTCGAACCTAAATTCGCCTATGGCGATTTTAGACCGATACATCACGATTCTTACAATCCGAAGAGACTTTTTATAAATCTAGGATCGGGCAAATTTCCGCAAAACGTCCCTGTAATTTCTGCAGACCGTAGACAAATTGTTCTTACTACACCACCACCACCTCCATTAACCACTGTTCCGCCAATTTCTCCAAAAGAATTAGAAAATATTTTGGAGCAAGAATGGGAAGCTTTTAAGGTTTAGTGTGCCATTTTTAACAAACTGAGATTTTAACCAATACAAATCGTAGATAAAATTTAATAAAACCTATTCTGGTAAAGAGGAAGACCGTCAACGTAAAGAAATATTTATTGAGAACCGAAACAAAATAACTAAATTCAATAAAGATTATGGAAATGGCAAACACTCTTTCGTCCAAAAAATTAACGGCTACGCCGACTTACTTAACCACGAGTTTAATAAATTAATCAACGCTCTTAATAAAACCAACATCGATGGTAAAATACCCGAACGAAAGGCCACGACTTTTTTGAGCACCGCAAATGTTAAGCTACCAACGTCGGTCGATTGGCGCGAATCTGGAGCCGTATCTGGCGTGAAGAGTCAGGAAAGTTGTGGTGCTTGTTACGCCTTTGCTGCGGTAAAAAGTGGAAAGCTTAAATAAAATTATTTTCTTCAAGTATTTTCGTTTTCGCAGGCCGGTGCCATCGAAGGGCACCACTATCGAAAGACGAACGTCTTAGTCGAACTGAGTCCTCAAAATTTAATCGACTGTTCTGTTACGTACGCAAACAACGGATGTGCCGGTGGACTTATGGAATACGCTTTCGAATATGTAAAAGAAAATAAAGGAATCGATCCAGAATTTGTGTACCCTTTCGAGGGTAAAGATGGAAAGGAGTGTAAATATAAAGAAGATGAATGTAGTGCTCAGGTGACTGGTAAGTACTTGCAATTTTTTCAACAATATTTTAAAAAAATTGTTTTTTTTCAGGTTATGTAATTTTGAAGGAAGGAGACGAAAAAAGTTTAGAAGATGCAGTCGCAACACTAGGCCCGGTCGCTGTAGGAATTGACGCCCATTCGGATTCGTTTCAATTTTATTCGAACGGAATTTATTTCGAACCGCAGTGTACTTCGCAACTCGAACAATTAAATCACGCCATGCTAGTTGTGGGTTACGGCTGTGAGCCCAACGGTCAACAGTATTGGCTTTTAAAAAATTCCTACGGTACGGAATGGGGCATAGGTGGTTACATGAAACTTGCACGAAATTCTAACAACCATTGTGGGGTTGCATCTTACGCAATATATCCGTTGGTGTAAATATTTTAGTGATAAACTGTACTTCTTCTTCTTCCAGCTATAGATTCAGTTATAGTTCATTCCAACAAGATGGGCTGTTATGTCAAAAAAATTTAATTTTTCCACCTGGTCATCGTATTTGATAAAGTAAATGTAATATTTAAATGTCAGTACAGTGGTGGTAAGGACTAAAACTAAGATTACTCCCATTTCAACTAAATTAGTCTACGGTACCCCATTTGAAGCAGTCGAAGAGCTTGGAATAGTCCACAAACCATACGTGTGCTGTTTTATAAAATTTTCTGTCCGTTTCTATGGCTTTGTGTATATTGAGAATCTGCTCTACGGTTCCTCAAATATTTGTCATTCGCTCAATTTGGCTTCCACTAACCTATCTCTACTTGCTATTGTCTAAGAGCTCGATAAAGAGACTTGAATTTGACACACCATTTACCCACAAACCGTTCTTAAAGAGAAATGACTGCTTCAACTTGATGCTATGGAAATTTTGAAAATCTAGCAAGACGATAGTGAAGATAATAATTTTAGTTTCAATGTTAAACGTTAAGTAGACCTAAATAAATAAATGGAAATAAACAAAAACGTATTTTTTTTAAATGGCTGGCCTTCAAAAAATCATAGCTTCGAAACTAGCGCTTAGCGGAAAATGAAACTAAGTTGATAAATTAAAAAGTTTGATATCTACAACATACCCAAGAATACACAAAACGGCCGGAGCCGATTTTGAGAAAATCCGTTTTAAAATTTTAGTCAACTTTGGTCTTTTAAATGTAGGTTAACTTTGAAATTTTAAAAATCGACTCGAACAAAACTAAAGTCCCATACTTTGGCTATATGTATACTCCTGCTTTTTTTATAATAATAATTATCTCCAAAGTTATAACAAAAAAAGTAGAAAATGCGATAATCGTTTGCTGCCGCCATTTTGAATTTAAAAATTTACAAGGTATCTTTTTAATTAGGATCGATATGTACTAACTTATAGCAGAGTATCATACTGTGGGTCAAGATTTTCCGAAATGAGACCAAAATAACCCGTTAATTTGGATGACCCTGTATCGATTTCGTATAAAAGCTTATTCTGGATTAAGGGAGGGCCAAAACGCAAAGAAATGAAATAAAAAAAAATTTTTTTCCCGATCATATTAGTAGACGAAAAAGTACAATTAGTGAATTTCCTAAATGTTCATCCGGTTCGAAGGACCATTCAAGTAAAATGATTGTATGTAGTATAGGTAATACTTCATAGAATCGTACGGTAATTACCCAAGGACTAAGAAGTATTGGAATGATTTAAGAAACATTAAACATTCCTACTCATTTACAACTAATTACTACTTAGATGAAACTAAAATGATAAAAGAAATGTATTTATAATATTATACATGTGCTAAAAAACATTAATTAATTTTATTTATCCTTGTCACTATTAAAGCCCCTCTTATCCCCACAATAAACTTGATTTTCAAGCTTCAAAAGTGTAGAGAAAAATAAAATTTGAATTTATTTCGAGTATTATCATCCTCCGATATGAAGGTAAGAATGTTTGTCTTAAAAATTTTTAATATAATTACAGAAATTAAGTTTTGTTTTTAACATTACATGAATAAACAACGATCATGTATAAATCATAATTTATTGTTAAAAAAACGAAGGTTATGGTGCTAATTTTCTAAAATTACAATTAAAATATTTATAATTTGCAAAAGAATTACATTTTATGGATTTTATTCAAATAAATCGTATTAAAAAATTTCTTGATTATGCAAATTTTAATAGCCTCTAAATATAGATGTCACAAACAATGTTTGGCACTCCTTTATTAACAAAACTGGCTTTTTATTTAAATAATTTTCCACTGTGCAGTACCTAACAGCGTCACTCGTTTTCGGATCTCTCCTGACCATTGCATTAGGCCAGTTTGGTTTATTCAGAAATCCCGTCGTAAATACAGCCACGAGACCACTGTCGACAATTACGGATCAAGCAACAAACACAATCAATCTTTTCACAAAACAATTTGGAGACTTTAAAGTAAAGACTTCATCACACCTTCTACAAACAATAGTCTAATTTGTTTAAATTTTAAGAAAACCTTCAACAAAGTTTACAGCAGTCCCGAAGAAGAAAAGAAACGTCTAGGAATATTTTCACAAAATCAACAGACAATTTTGGACTTCGAAAAGGTCACCGATCTTCCCTACACGTTAAAAATTAATGAATTCGCCGATTTAATCTCGGAAGAATTTAATAAACTCGTTAATGGGCTAAAAATTCGCAAAGAAAAAAGTCATGCCAAAAGGGTGCCTCCAACTTTATCTGCACCGATCGACAGCAATGTCGATTGGAGAAAAAAAGGCGGAGTCACGCCAGTTCAAAGTCAAGGCCCTTGTGGATCTTGCTACGCTTTTGCAGCCGTAAGTACATGTTATTTTTTCACAATTCTTAAAACCACCTCAACTTTGCAAATTTAGGCAGGAGCAATAGAAGGACACGTATTCAGCAAAACAGGGCAATTAACGCCACTTAGTCCTCAAAATTTAATCGACTGCTCGCAAGGTTCGCCATATGACAATCTTGGATGCGCTCACGGATCCGTAGATCCGGCGTTTGACTTGGTGAAAGATAAGGATGGAATCAACACCGAGGCTACTTATCCGTACGAGGGTAAAACTAAAGCTCAATGCGAATATAAACCGAACCAATCGGACGCTTCTATCAAAGGTACGACTTTAAAAAAATAAAATTGACTTATTTCACGCAAACTTTTTAGGATACGTACTTCTCGATGAAGGCGACGAAAAGAGCATGGAACAGGTGTTGACTACAAAAGGTCCAATCGCTGTGGCCGTCGATGCACACGCACAATCGTGGCAATTTTACGGAGGTGGTATTTATTACGAGCCCACATGTCGCTCCACCATCGATAGGGTAAATCACGCCGTCCTCTTGATCGGATATGGTACCGAATCGAACGGACAAAAGTATTGGCTAGTTAAGAATTCTTACGGGCCAAAGTGGGGCGACAATGGATTTGTTAAAATTGCGAGAAATGTCACGAATCACTGTGGAATTGCCACTTATGCTCTCTATCCTGAAGTTTAATTACTTACTACCTTGAGAAATGAAGCTATGCTTAGATGATAATAATAATAATGTAAGATTTTAAGAATGACATAACCTACAAATAATTTTTTTGTAATTGGCGTTTTCTAATGTATATTAATATTAAGTTCAAAATAAATTTTCTACTTGAGATGTCACGCCTTTAAAATTTATTGAAAAACCACCACAAAACCAAAAATTAATCAAAATTGTGTTATTTACAATTTGACAACTAGTATGTCAATTTGTTATTTTGCCAAGGCCCACTTTGAAATTTGTTTAAATTCGTACTTACAAGAACTCCACCTTCGCCGGTGGCATGTCTTCGTGGATTTGTTATTTCTTTTTGAAAAAATTCTCTCAATTCGCCTCTTCTTTTAGCCCTCGCTTCTAAAATTTTTTGCTCTTCGGCTGAAACATCGTATTTTGGGGCCATGTTGATTTTATGTAATTATATAATTCCATCTCAGTGCACCGCACGTCATACTCACCGTGTTTGTCTATCTCACTATTCTCACATGGGTCCGTATCTGACATCGGCGATACGTGTGACGACGTGTATTACAAATTAGTCCAGACGTCTTAGTTCAAGTTGCAATGTTGCCAAGTTTCCAAGCAGTAACGAGATCTAGTGCAAATTAACCTTATTAGAAAATTGTTGATTAATTTTGTTTATAAAAGTGCATTTTTGAAACGAATTAAAACAAATTTAATGTCATACATGTACACCCTCAACAGTAGTAAAGTAATTGACATGTTTTCTACTACAATTTAAAAAAGAACAGAATTGTTAAACAACAGTGTTGAAGGCGTACAATTGATTGCATACCGTTTTAGGCGTATTAAAAACTTCTCTAGTGCACCCAAACACAATATATACCTGCAGCGTGCTCGAAAAGTGCTGTATTTATAAATTGAATAACATTTTTCAAAAAACGCCGCTACACATTAAACGTCACTTTTTGACATAATTACACATTTTTAAATATTTAGGGTTAATTAGTTAGATAGATCTAATACGTTGTAAATGAACCCCAACATACACACATAAGTGAAAAAACTTTAAATGAGAAAATTTGTTTTCCACCGAGTGCCTCGGGAATCGAACCCAAGACTTTGCTATTTCCGGTAGCACGCCTATACCCAATACACTACGGAGGCCAACATACTTTCAACAAGAAAGTATGGCTTGCCGGATGGCTTGTTGAAAGTATGTTGGCCTCCGTAGTGTATTGGGTATAGGCGTGCTACCGGAAATAGCAAAGTCTTGGGTTCGATTCCCGAGGCACTCGGTGGAAAACAAATTTTCTCATTTAAAGTTTTTTCACTTATGTGTGTATGTTGGGGTTCATTTACAACGTATTAGATCTTTTTGACATAATTTTTTTTGGTTTTGGTAGGCGATGATACGATCTAATTGTTTGCTATTTTTAATGTCTACTTCCATTCCATACCAAGTAAATCAGAGTCTGTCGGAGGGACGCTCCCGAGACAAATAAAAAAGTCGATAGTTATACCAGTTTACAAGGGGGGTAACTCTGAAACTCCGAACAACTATAGGCCTATTTCACTGATTTCCACATTCGGCAAAATATTTGAAAAAATTATTTATGTCAGATTGTATTCATTTTTAGCTGTCAACAAGATTATAGCGGATAATCAGTTTGGGTTTGTGAGGGGTAGGGGGGCCTCTGAGGCCATATCGTGTCTGACAAGTAACGTCTACTCTGGGCTGGATAATTCGGATAAAAGTATGGTTGTTTTTTTTGACTTTTGTAAAGCGTTCGATACCGTAAATCACAGCCTCTTGCTTAGAAAGTTGAACAGGTATGGCATCAGGGGTTTGCCTTTGCGACTTGTCGAAAGTTATCTCTCCGGCAGGACTCAGTGTGTGGAGTGCTTGGGTTGCGTTAGTGCCGAGCTACCGATTAGTAGTGGTGTTCCGCAGAGCACGATTCTTGGCCCGATTCTTTTCTTACTGTATGTCAACGATCTTTTAACATCAAGTAATTTTAATGGTAAATTAATATCATATGCAGATGATACAGCATTAATTGTGGGGGCCGAGAGTTGGGATTCTGTACGACGTCTGGCGCAGCTTGATCTCAATCAATTTAAGGAGTGGTCGGATTTAAATTGTTTAACTCTAAATAGTGGGAAAACAGTATTTTTAACGTTTGGTATGCAAAAAAATAGTATACCAACTACAGACACTATAGAGTTTGGGAAATCGGGCGAGTTAAAAATCCACAGAAGTGAGTGTGTGAGATATCTTGGGGTTTTAATCGATCAGCATATGAGATGGGACCAGCACATCTCTGGAATGTGTAAAAAACTGCGTAAGACATTATACATATTTAAAATACTGAAAAGAGTGGTTCCATTGAGATTACTGTATACCATTTATTATGGATTAGTGCAGTCTATATTAACATACGGAATTATGGGATGGGGTGGTGCTGCGAGCACATATGTTGGTCGAGTTGAAGTGGTGCAGCGTGCCATAATAAAAATCATGTTGAGCAGGCCTTTGAGGTACTCTAGCGATCTTTTATATCGGGAGTCTGAAATACTGAGAGTATCTCAGCTGTATAGTGCAAGGGTACTCAAATTTATTGGCAAGGGTTTGATCGGGCTGGCTCTTCCTTCACATGGACATGATACGCGTAATAAAGACAACTCTACAATTTTACGTACAAATAAAGAGGTTGGACATAGATGTTTTACTTATTTTGCCCCTAAGATTTATAATTTATTTAATAGATTTTTAAGTCATAAAAGCGAGGTGGTTGATGCAGGGAACCGTAACCGGTTGGTGAGACTGTTTGTAGCTGAGTATGGGACTCAGTTGAGTTTGGTGTTTGGGCGTTAAGAGTCCGTTATTTTGTTATTGATGCATTGGTTTTTGTTTTTGTTTTGGGATAGGGTAACACCACTAGTTTTTGACAATTGATTTGACAGTTTGATTTAATAAGTTTAAGTGCAACCACACACAAACCTCGAGGTTTATGTGGTTAATTTTGGATATTTCTATACCTTATGTTGATATTTTGCAAATTAATTGTTAAAGGAATGTGATTTATACAATTCTATTGTAGTGTACTATGATCATTTAATAATAATAATAATAATAATATTTATTCGATAGAGCCTAATCAGTCGCAGATCCTTTTCAATTCTGGTCAATGTAGTTAAAGTCGCAAAGTCGTTTCAGAATAGCGCGAGACGTTTTGTACTTATGTAAGGGGTCTACGAGTAAAGGGGGTTTAATTTATAGAACATTGATCACCAGGTTCAAAAAATGTTTCCTATAATAAATATTTTAAATAAAACACTAATAATTTTTTTATTAATATTTATCTTCGGCAAAAGAAAAATAAGATAATTACAAAAAAGATACGCAATAAATAAAGGTATTTCCTGATGTTTATTATAATAAAATATAGTAAACAAATGCAACAAAACTGTATATAAATGACAAAAAGCAAATCAAATAGGTATTATATGGAGTTGTAGCAAACCAACTTTAGTTCAAAATCAGAAAAGTGAGTAACAATTTTACTATTATTTTTATTAAAAAGCCAAATATGCATTTTTTTGTATTACACCCTGTATATTAGAAAATCGAAGTTTAAGCTTCAATGACATACGCATAGATAAATGTAGGTTTGCCATGAAAAATAAAATGAAACAAACGAAACTTTCCACAAACCATTCTATAGTAAGTTCCATAATGCAGTTGACCGTGCTTGAAAGATGAAAGGGTATGTTAAGCCGTTGCGCTAAGTGAACTTACCCTACTGGTCAGTCTATAAACTAAACGAATAAATAATAGTGCTACTCTGCGTACAAAGGTTTCTTTTAATTTCAGATGAAGATGAACGTATTATTACTGTTATTGGCCTTATCTGTAGTTGGTATGGAAGCTGCCCCAACTGCTGATGTTTTAGAAATGAAATGGATCGAATTTCAAGTATATTAAATACAAATTTCAAAAGCTTATGTTTACCACGAAATAATAACTTCACATTGTAGTTAACACACAAGAAACAATATTCGAGTCAAACCGAAAAGAATTTTAGAAAAAAAATATTTTTAGACAACGTGCGTAAAATCGAAGAGCACAATAAAGATTACGAAAACGGCCTTACTTCGTATAGTTTGGGCATGAATCAGTTCGGTGACTTGCTTCATCGAGAATTTATAAATACCACTCTCATGGGAGTAAAACGTCCTGAAAACGTAACTAATACCAATTTTGATACCAAAATCAAAGCAAACACCTTCATTCCGCCCGCAAATGTTGATGCACTACCAAGTTACGTCGATTGGAGTTTGGTTGGAGCAGTTACCGAAGTTAAGAACCAAGGTGGATGTAGGTCGTGTTGGAGTTTTAGCGCGGTAAGTTTCTTCTTTTCACACACACACCAAGTAGTGATGAAAATTCCAATTCTGCATTGCAGACGGGAGCTATCGAAGGCCAACTTTTTCTAAAGACCAACCGACTTGTCAGTTTAAGCGAACAAAATCTGATAGACTGCACCCTCGAATACGGCAATTACGGGTGTAACGGAGGCTGGCCAGATAACGCTTTCAAATACGTCATTCTAAACGGCATCGATAGCGAAGTTTCGTATCCGTACGAAACGAAGACCAAGCAATGTCGTTATTCGACCGAAAAGGAAGTTCTGAGTTTGAGTAGCTTTACGGATATTAGATCTGGAGACGAGGAGCAATTAAAGATGGCGGTTGCGACAGTTGGTCCTATCACGACCATTATTGACTCTACTGGATTTCAATTTTATAAGGGGGGTGTTTTCGATTATCCTAACTGTAAGACGAGTAAAGGAAGCGGCGATCATGCAGTACTTATTGTTGGATATGGTACTTCGGATGACGGTTTGGATTATTGGATCGTTAAGAACTCGTGGGGACCCTGGTGGGGACTGAATGGATATATATTCATGTCCCGTAATAGGGCCAACCAATGTGGAATAGCAACTGAGTGTAGTTTTCCTCTCATTGCTTGATGTTAATTTTTTAAATAAAAATGAAAATTGCAAGCTTTCCATTGATCCATTGTATGAATTTTTCTCGTATACTATAGTAAATATACTATATTGTTACTATATTTATTATAAATAATAAATATGTTTTTGGAAATTTTTTTATATCAATAGTGTCAGCGTATAATCTTATTGTAGTCCCTTAAACCACAGTGGTTATTGATGACCTCTTGGACCTTTTGACTTTGTTATTGGCTATTGGTTATATAATTTATTATTACACACTATTACGCACTACTGTAAATATATCTACATCTATCAATAAAATAACGATATAGATAGGTACTTACATTTCAACATTATAGATAAACTCACTCCATATAAATATAAAAAGACTTGAGCAGACACATTGTACGAATTGTAATTAATTTAAGCAAACGACAATTTAAATTGGTGTTCGATAACCTATTATACTCTTGTAAGTTATTTTCATAAATAATTATTCTTATAAATTTATTATGTGCTCTTTGAATTTTAATCATAGTGTATATTATACAAACAGATCAATAAATAATTGTTCGGTAAGGATTGGAAATTTTTATAACGCGACAACACGACATAAGGGCTTTCACAAACATAATTTATTATAAATATTCCTAAGCTTTTGTAAAACGACCATATTTTTAATTTAATCGCTCTGTATAGTAAAAAGGGGGCAGTTATCAAAAATAAACATAACACTTATACAGGGTGTTTCCCATAAGTGCGTCATAACTTCAGGGGCTGTTACAAAAACTCAAAAGAAGTCGTTTGACCCCTATTTTCTTATACCGAAAGTTCCTCCATTCAGAGTTACAGGGTGTTTTAGCTAAAATTTTCAAATTTTTGAAAATTTATTGTGGCGAAACGAAAGCAGTTGAGAAAATAATTTTTGTGAAGATGCCTTATGTATTTTTAACTCTATGAGATAGATGTGGTACTTTTGTTTTTCAACTGCCAATATGGCGGATTCAAGATGGCGCTAATCGAAATATTAATGGGATTGCAATAAAATTTTAGATACATGGGTTTCTTGAAAATTCGTCGACAAATATGAAATAAGAATTTCGAAATTAAAAAAAAATGACTAACGTGTAACCTGAGAAAAAAAATTCTTTTTACCCAATTTGTTGAAAATTACACTGTGGGTACTTTCGAATATTGGCTTTCGAACTATCGAGCCAGAATGTCAAAATTCAACCTAGAAAAAAAAATACAGCTACTTGAAAGTAATTAATTTATAAATTTTTAAATCAAGTGCTTACTTTATAAAATATTTTCCCTCTTAATCATTTATTTCGGTCGTGGTGGTTAATGATTGTACTCGGATTGTACTTGTTGGCGAAATAAATGATATTATTATTATTTGTATTTGTACTGATATAAGTATTTTCAAATAGCTGTATTTTTTTTTCTAGATGAAATTTAGAAAGTTTGACTTGATAGTTCGAAAGCCAATATTTGAAAGTACCTAACAGTATAATTTATTTTAATAAAATTTGAAAAAAAAATTTTTTTTCTCAGGTTACGCCTTTGTCATTTTTTTTTAAATTTCGAAATTCCAATTTCAGATTTGTCGACGAATTTTCAAGAAACCCATGTATCTAAAATTTTATTGCAATCCCATTAATATTTCGATGAGCGCCATCTTGAATCCGCCATATTGGCAGTTGAAAAACAAAAGTACCACATTTATCTCGTAGAGTTAAAAATACATAAGGCATCTCTACAAAAATTATTTTCTCAACTGCTTTCGTTCCGCCACAATAAATTTACAAAAATTTGAAAATTTCGGCTAAAACACCCTGTAACTCTGAATGGGGGAAATTTCGGTATAAAAAAATTGGGGTCAAACGACTTCTTTTGAGTTTTTGTAACAGCCCCTGAAGTTATGACGCACTTATGGGAAACACCCTGTATTATTTTGTAACAGTAGGCTACCTACAACCTACAACAGAACTACAAGTCTTCACGTTTTTCGACGTTAAACGGCTTGTGTAGTCAAAAGTACGCCAAATATGGAAAAAATTGTGTAGAACATATTTTTAGAGCAGAAGATGTTCTACAAAAAAGTCTAAAACGGCCCGATTCTAATAATTATAGTTTAGACGTGAGAGTCGTTCGAAGTCGTTAGCGACCATTTTCGATACAGGAGAAGTTTCTTTTCAATTTTTCATAAACTTTGAAAATTTTCCTAGGGCGTATCATTCGTTACAAAAATGTGAAACTTGGTGGACTAGCAGATATTTTTATGCTCTACACAATTCTGTCCTCGTTTTTTATTTAGAAATGATTATTTTCAAAAAACATTAAGAACTAAGTATACAAAATTCATAACTTTCGTCTTCAAGTTTTCACGTTTTTCGACGTTAAACGGCTTGTGTAGTCAAAAGTACGCCAAATATGGAAAAAATTGTGTAGAACATATTCGTAGAGCAGAAGATGTTCTACAAAAAAGTCTAAAACGACCCGATTCTAATAATTATAGTTTAGACGTGAGAGTCGTTCAAAGTCGTTAGCGACCATTTTCGATGCAGGAAAAGTATTTTCCAATTTTTCATCAGCTTTGAAAATTTTCCTAGAGCGTACCGTTGCTTACAAAAATGTGAAACATGGTGGACTAGCAGATTTTTTTAGGCTCTACAGATTACACTAATAAAAAGTAGAAAAATAAAAAATGGCATTTTTCAGCGATTTGCAACAACTTTTTTGTTCTATGATTTCATATTTTCAAAAAAAGATACACCTTGATAATCTCCATGGCTGACAAAATTGTTTGACTAATCACGTTCTTCATAAAAAATAAAAAAGTTAATTAGGTGTATTCGTGTATAAAATGTTTATAATACCAAAACAATTTTGATCAACAAACGAAACATCATCTTTAGCTTAACCGATTATTGCTAATTAGCAATTTTTTTATTAATCTCAATAAATGTTGTTATTATTGTTACGTACCGATAAAATTAGTAAGTTAAATAATAAACAACTGGTTCAAATATTCAAATGATACGATAAAGTAAAAAAAAACTATTAACCAAATTTCATCATAAGTAGTATATTAGTGTTCTAAATTGCTACCATTACCTGCTGAGCCCAACCTTCTAAGAAAGGGCGATTTACACAGGGTGGTTGGTTTTTCATTATCCAGTGTTACGTCTTCTGAAATATTGAAGATACGCAAAAAAGTTAAATTAGAAACTTTCAAACGAAACCTGGTCTACAAAATGGCGTAAACAATTTTGTTCCATAGCCTCTACTTATTTTCCGGAAAAATATGTATAACTTTATTTTTTTAAATAGAACACCCTATATATTTTTATAGAATCACATTCGAAATCAACTTCTCTTTACAACGATATATTACAAGTACCATTTTGTTTATTGTTTTTATTTGATATAAGAAAGAAGCTGTTCCATTATGGGACAGCCTTCTGTACATTCGAGTGCATTAACTATCATTTGTTACAGATAAAAATGCGAACTCTATTCATTTTATGCATCACAATTGTACTGGCTACAATATGTGTAGCGAGATTAGTTGACGATGTTGATGCTGAAACACAATGGAACGACTTTAAGGTAAGATGATGAAAGTAACAATAGATATAGTAGATTCACAAATAAGTGGAAGTCGACTTTTCTCTGAAAGCAAAAACGAGTACAACCACAACTAGTAAAACCACTTAAATGGAGAGATAGTTGTAGATGTGCCCTTTTTCCTTTCTCTAATGCTTCTTCTGTAAATGTACTTCCAACTGCGTTGAGCTAAAAGGACCAATCTACATTATTTTCGTAACTTACAGGTCAAATTCAATAGAACGTACGCAACAGAAGAAGAGGCAGCCCGAAGAAAAGCTATATTTTTAAACACTTTGGACACGGTTCAAAAGCACAATAAAAAGTACGAAAATGGAGAAGTTACTTGGACACTTGGCATTAACGACTTTGCAGATTGGACCGAAGAAGAATTTAAGAAGCACAAATTAGGAGTATTTCCAATTCCGACCTAAAAAGATGAATGTGATGATTCCAAAAACACAACATTTCCGGATTAAAATGAGTAGAATTATTTCCCAAACAGTTGTGCAAATTTACTTTTTCCTTTCAATAAAATAATTTTATTATAAAAGTATTTCCACCATTTAAGCCTCTCGTACTTTTATTTTTAGTCCTGCACCGGGAATCAAAATAAACGTAACGGAAGACTTATGAATGCTCAGTGCTCCCTGTGATAACTTCTCTTCTTATTACCACATTATAAGCATTCATAAGTCTTCTCTATGTTTTATTCAAAGTTAGGTAGGTTATGAATATACATGTAGG
Source organism: Malthinus flaveolus (assembly GCA_950108345.1). NCBI lineage: Eukaryota > Metazoa > Arthropoda > Insecta > Coleoptera > Cantharidae > Malthinus > Malthinus flaveolus. The sequence goes on along the minus strand of OX467286.1, from coordinate 19,334,738 downwards.
TCCAAAATTTGAATCTAATCATTTAACAATCGACAGGAGGGAGGGATATCCAAAGATTTCAAGTTTTGCAGTAACGTTAAAGTAATTAAGCTACCCAAACATGGCAATCAAGTAATTTCAAACTTACAGGGCAGAGTTCAAAACTACAATATTTATTTGTCATTTTTTGTTGATAAAGGAAGAAGATATTTCCAAAATCACGAGTTAACAGACGTAAAGACATATTTTACTTTCAACAATTTAAAAGCAAAAAAACGAGAGAGTGCAAGTCTGTTTAAAATTGTTTTTTTCGCCAAGCAGAGCGGAATCCCAAAATATTAAAATGAAATTATCAAATTTATTGTCCACCCAATTCGTATAAACATACACACTACACACTGTATATTATACAGGGTGTATAATATACCACATGAGCACGTGAGCTGTCGAACAGTGCTTCGAATCGTTTTCTTCGGTCTGGTTTCGGTTCGAAGTCCTGCTTTCGAAGATCGTGCGCTTATTTGAACACCCTGTATACAGTGTATAAATACCTATTACTCTTATTTAGAAAAGGATAGCTAACTCCCCACACTTACAGCTTGACCGCCGTAAGGAAAAAAAAAGTTGAACTTCGCGCAGAACATCTGAGCAATATGTCTTCGCTTTATACCGTATATATTCGTTTCTTCAACCAATTAGAACCCCTGGTTGATACTACCTTGTATCTCCTAAAAAGACCAGTGACGTAGGGCGTAAGGGTGTCACCGCTATACATAAGTATTGGAAAACAATTAGAAAAATAAATAGTATCTACAATGAGATAATTCTTGAAACTACCTAGATGAATTGTAAGAGGGTTGCCTGTAGTGCTACGGATTAATGTCTCTCTTTAAAAATGTAGTTGTATAAAAATAAAAAAATACAATACGCCACCACTGTGTAGCAAGACGAGTCATACAAGTACTTAGTATTTTAGGGGAGTGACAGACGTAGCCCTTTCTGACCAAAACTCTGCGCAAAGGTTCAACTTTTTTTTTCTTACGGCGGTCAAGCTGTAGACCACTTAATCGGGTCCATTACACTGCCTCGAAGCGGCTTCCCCGTGCCCATTAGATTTCGAGCCATGCTGCTTGTAGGATAAACTCCAGAATTCTGGTGAGAGGAGTCTCCCAACACGAATCTTCTTGTAAACTTTAGAGCTAGACATAATGTTCAACGTCTTCTAGATCGCATCCACGGCATAAGTGATTATCTACTAAACCGAGTGTATGAAGATGCTTTTGTAGCCGGCAGTGTCCTGTGAGAGCCCATGCAATTATATTCGTAAATTAGTTCGGGACAACCGTAGACAATACTTTAGAAGCCTTTAAGAAGGAGCCCGTATGGCTCTTTTATTATGACAACACCTTGCGTTTCTGGTCCATTTTCGGTCCGGCTGGTTTGATGATTGCCTCAAAGTCACAGAGAATGCTATTTTGAGCTTTACTTGACTAGCTCATCTGATTTCTCATTACTCTAGTTTCCTTGAAGCTTTTTGACCCATAAGAGCATTGTTTTAGGATATCTCATTCAGCAGCTTTATGCACTCCAATAGGAGGAGCAGAGGTTACCTAGCAGATGTTTAAGACTTGCAGGGCACCTTTGCTGTCCGTCGATATCGGTATTTTCCTGTTTATGATTTCATTGGAACTGTGTAATATTCCCATGAGTTCAGTTTGAAAAACTGAGACATACCTCCCTAGTGGTGGGCTACTATCGAGGGCAAGCTCAGGTGAATGCACACCACTGCATGAACACAATTATTTACTCTGCTCTCTACTCTTGATGACTTGAGATTTTCTTCGCGATTTCTCGTCTCTAATTAACTTCTTCTTGACTGTTGTGAGCTTATTTTAGTTCTTTTCTTATTCCACAGTAGTTATTGATAACTTCTTGGACCTTTTGACCTGATTATTGGTTATGTAATTTATTTATTATTAATTATTACACACTTATTACGCACTACTGTGAATATATCTACATCTATCAATAAAATAGCGATGTAGATTAATTAAATTTCAACATTCTAGATAAATTCACTCCATATAAATAGAAAAAGACTCGAGCAGACACATTGTATAGAAATTGTGATTAACAAACGGCAATAATACTCTTGTAAGTTATTTTCCTAAATAATTAATTAGTCTTGAATTATTATGTCGTGCTCTTTGAATTTTGATCATAGATCATAGTGTATTATGTATTATACAAACATCACAAAATTATTGTTGGGGAACGAGTGGGGATATTAATTTTTTATAAACATTCCCAAGCTTTTGCAAAACAACGGCGATACTTTTAATCACACTGTACTAAGTACAACATGTCCACGTCCACGGATGGGGTAACAGAGAGCCAAGAAAGAAAAAAATTTGTATTTTTGATTTCTTAAAAAATTGACTCTTCATAAAAGCTTTTGCGTAGCAGGCAAATTTATTGTTTTGCCACGGTATACCGAAGAAAACTTAATTTGATGCGGTTGCTATAGCAATTTATGATGATGAAGCATTTCCATAGGTGTTTAAAGCTGTACTTGATATTACCATTTTCATTCAGAAATAAGATGAAAATGAAACGGTCTTCTGTACATTCAATTGCATTGATTGTCATTTTTTTTGTTATTAGATAAAAATGCGAGCTGTATTTATTCTATGTACTACTATTGTACTGATTACACTATGTGTAGTCAAAGCAGTTGACGATGTTGATGCTGAAACACAATGGAACGATTTTAAGGTAAAATCATGAAAGTAATAATAGATACGGTAGATTCATAAATAAGTAGTAAAAGTCGGACTTTTTTCGGAAATTAAATCTACATACGCACTACATTACGTTCGTAACTTACAGGTCCAGTTCAATAGGACGTACGCAACCGAAGAAGAGGCAGCCAATAGAAAAACTATATTTTTAGACACTTTGGACTTTATTCAAAAACACAATAAAAAGTACGACAATGGAGAAGTTAGTTATGCATTGGGCATTAACGGTTTTGCAGATTGGACCGAAGATGAATTTAAGAGATTAAGAGGCAAAAGACTTCCAACTCCAACATAAAAGGATGGACAATGATTCTAAAAATCTAACATCTCCTGATTAAAATGTATATTATGTAAAATTCTTTTCCAAAAAGTTGTGCCAATTCAATTTTTTCCTTTCAATAAAAAACTTTTACTCAAAAGAATTTATTTACGTACACGCGTATTTCCAACATTAAAGACCAGTTCCGCCTACTCTGATTGACGAATTAAAGCACGGTTAATATAATGGCAATAAGTGGCGTTTTATCTTTCCTCGATTTGACAAAATATGTCAAATTAAATATTGCTATCAACTTCGAAGCAGAAAATTTTACCAAAGTTATTATAGCACTCATATGGGTGCTATAACAGCTTTCATACAGTTGACTTTTAGTTTAAAACATACTATTAAAACTAATTAGAAGAAGGTACACTATACCAATAGGCCTTAAAAAGACAAAAACGTATATTTATGATTTTTTAAATTTCATAAAAAATGTTTTTTTTGTGCTTTTCAAAATACGAATTTGGGAGTTTCTAACAAATGCAATATCACAAAAGTTCCAGATCAATTCAAATAAATTAATGTAAAATTTCAAGGAACCGTATATTATCAGCTATCGGAATATTTGAAAACCTCGGAGTGATTGTCTGATTGTTATTCAAAAGAAAAGTTGACGTCTTTGTCACCGTCACATTGTAGATTACTCTACTAGTATATTTAAAAATGATTTATTCAGACCTCATGTCATGTCTATGTACGATAAAAGTGGTGTTTGAGCAGATTATTCCAATTGAAATTAAATGCCCTCCTTGTTCCTTTTATAAGCTTATACACATATTATGTACACCCCTACAGCAAATATTCGACAAACAATAACAATAAGCTGAACAACTCTTTAAAACCAACGAATTAATTCCAATTAAGTAATGTCAAACTTAGGACAGAGTTCAAAACTATAATAAATATTTATTTGTTATTGCTGATAATGAAAGAAGTTATTTCCAAAATCTCGAGTTAGCAGACGTAAAAACATATAAATATTTTACTTTAAACAACTAAAATTTAATCCCGAAGTAAAAAAAACAAGGGTAAATTTGGGAAAGAAAAACATTAAAAATAAATGCCGAAAACACCAATGGACATACAAAAAAGTTTATAACAATCGAGATTTTTAAATTCAATAACTCGAGAGCGGAGGGGCTTTTGTTCAAATTTTCTAACCTAACGGGTTCGAGTGGTACTGTCGGTTTCTCGATACACCGAAATGACTTCTTGGCTTTCCTTACGCTAATCCGGTCGAAAAGGTGTTAAGCTCTACATGTAAAATTGCTTTATTTAATGTTTCCACCTCTTTTATAACTGTTCCAGGTAAAATTCTGAACAAATGTCTAAGGTTGCTTTGTAATAAGTTTAATTTATAGCTCTTTGCGACCGGATTAGCGTAAATAAAGCCGTGTAAAGCCAAGAAGTCATTTCGGTATATCGAGAAACCGACAGTACATATGTAGATCCTGGGAACTGATTGCACCTTATGGTAAAAACAGTAAGTTACGCCACTGACTAGGGTGAAAACGGCCATTCTTAAAAAAACTATTATAAAGTTTAATCTTGCAAGAAAGTAAAAACTATTCACAAAATTTCTCGAAACTTCAAAATGGCATTTATACAAATAATTTATAACAAAGAGTTTTAAATCTTTTAAAATCTTTTTTTTGAAAGTAATTTAATTTCATGAATATTTGAATATCCTTTATTCTTTTTCTAGGCACTATACCTGCCCATAGAATTAAAGAACCTCTACTCGAAATTCGAAGGGATTAGGCACATATCTAATAACAAAGGTGTATAATGATTTTCAAAAGTGCTCAAAGTCAAAATATGTTATCTAAGCTTTTTGACTCTTGAAAGCTATACCTACCTTATGCAGCAAAAATATTTCGAACAGATACTACAGACTTATAAAGCTGTCACTAAAAATAAAATCCAACCCTCATGCGGATGAATAAAATATTCATATTCAATTTCCGGTTAAAGCAGAAGTTAAAATTTGACATGTTTGGTATCATTTGACAGTTAATCTTATAATATTTTAAAAATTCATAAAATATACAAGATGTTTTCAAAAGAAATTTTCTGTTTGGCTAGTTTCCGTTTTAACCGAAAGTGTTTTTTCTACAAAAATTATAACAAATAGAAATTTATGGAATAAATCATCTTGCAATTGCTCATTTTAATTACCCCAAAAAATTATAAATTTTTGAAATTTTGACCTTCAAAAAATCATATCTCCGAAACTAGCGCATATAGCAGAAAATGAAATGCAGTTGATAAATTAAGAACTTCAATATCTACAACATATCATAATATAGCCAAAATGGCCAAAGCCGATTTTGCAAAAATCCGTTTAAAATTTTAGTCAACTTCGACTCTTTAAAAGTAGTCAATTTTGAAATTATTTTAAAAATCGACTATATCAGAACTAAAGCCCTATATTTTACCTATATATTCCTGTTTTTAGATTTTTATAATAGTAATCATTTCCAAAATTATAATAAAAAAACTAGAAAATGGGACGATCGTTATACTAGCCGCCATTTTGAATTTAAAGACTTTTTTAATTAGGGCCGATGTGTGCCAACTTATAGCCGAGTATAAATACTGCGAATCAAGTGGCTTTTATTTGACGGTGTTACATACTGTAACAAGAATGGTGAATCATCTTATCGGCCGACCTTCCGGAATACGCGAGAATATTCTACTCCGCTCTAGACGCCTCGAGAATGTGCCGATCAAGAGAAATAAATACGCTACGGCCAGCTGGGAGTTTAGTTTCAATGAAGAGTTCGAGTTCGTCATTAATTCGTATCGTAAACGTGTTAAAAGTGTTTAAAAGAATTCGCGTTCGTATTTAACGGATTTTTTACTTATTATAGTGCATAAACATTTTTAAATAAATTAGGCAGTAGTTATAAATAAATTAGATAAGTTAAGTGTAATTTTTAAGTCTAAATAAAATAATTATAAACAATTATAAAAATAAATATTCGTTACAATACAGACACACAGACATTTTCAAAGAGTTTAATTTTGTTAGCGTTTTGGATTCAGGGCACCCGAAACGTCGAGAAATTAAAGTTAAAAAAAATTTTTTTTTCGTTCATAAATCATACTTTTTCAAAGTAGACAAGGTCTACAAAAAAGTAAAAAACTCTGTAGGTCTAGGTCTTTTTACGAAATAAAATAATTGCATAAACACCCCAAAAAAAATTAAGTACCTACGACCTCCTACACCCTACACCCATTTTATTGGAATAATGCGCAAGCAACGTTGTCAAATCGAATTTACCCCTATACCTACCCCTACTACAGTTAAAACAACACAACAACAGAGGTCGAGGGTCTAGTAAATATCAGCTGTGAGCTGTGAGTTTCGAATGAATCATTCGTAACACAAAACAAATCACAAGAGCACGTGATTGCCCCTTCAACAAACTAATCACTAGATCGCATAAAGACAACGTTGTTTATTTATTTCGCTGGTGTTAAAATATCGAACAAGAACTCAAACCAGCATTATCCATTGTAACGTCGTAGTGAGCGCATCAATACACTATTAACAATTTAGGTGAGCAACAATTATTTAAAAATATTTTTAAATATTTATATTAAAAAGTTAAAATTGTTTTTTAAATAATTTTCATATAATTAGTGACGTCATTTTAATTTCGTAGTATTATTTATGATTGTCATTTTTCTTTTGTTTAGGTACAGGAAATAGTTCAAAATGAAGATTTTAGTCGTTTTGTCAGCAATTTTGGTAGTGGGCCATGCAGTGTCTTTTTTTGAAGTCGTACAGGAACAATGGTCTGCCTTCAAGGTTTGTTTTTTACATATTTTTGTTGCATCATCAACATTATTTAATTTCACAAAAATCGATTTCAAAATTTGTTTTTATTATGACATTAAACAATGATTTGTTATTAAACAGCAAAGTTCGTAGGTAGAAAAACTTAATTGGGTTTTGATTAGATTGTGTGGGCTCGAGTTTTGTCGAAATGTATGGGTTAAGGTTAAACGAACGAACAAAGAACTTCCTGGTAATAGGGGTAAAATTTAACTTTAATTTCTAAATCAATAAATAATCAATCAAAATCTAGATAACTTGGGACCATTTTAATTTTGTTCATACTAAAGTAAAATCAAAAAAGGCTTAAATTAGCCGATTTACAATATTCGTGGACGTGGACTCGTGGGATTCCCCCTTTTACAGTTCTCAGAAATAATAAATTAATTTACAACGCAGTTTTTAATTGGCACATCACGCTTTCGATAACCTAAAGGTCTTATTTATTTTTCTTCATTTTTGATAAAACCATAACCAATATTTAGGAAATGAGCAATATTCTTATTAGTATTGATAAGTTTGCTGATGACCTTTCGAAGCCTAGATAAGCCGTCTGCAATATTACGAACGTTAACTAGAAGTCACAAAACTTAAAATGCAATGCATTTTTATTTTTATTATTACAATACATTGACGATTATCTAGTTCAAAGTACTATGACGTCCATCTACTTGTTGACATTGAAATTCATACCATTTCATACTAAACATTTTTGTTTTACAACGCGCACAATATTACATTACATTGTTAACAAACAAACAATAATTTCTCATTTCCTATATCCAGATAACTCATGGCAAAGATTACGAAAATGAAACCGAAGAAAGATTCCGTATGAAAATCTTCATGGATAATATGCACAAAATTGCTGTCCACAATCAAAATTATGAAAAAGGATTAGTCACCTACAAACTCGACATGAACCAATACGGCGATTTACTCCACCACGAGTTTACGCGCACCGTAAACGGCTTCAATAGATCAAAACCTCTAGTTAGTGCATCAACTTATCCAGACAAATACGGATTAGATGGAGTCGCCTTCATTCCTCCAGCAAATGTCGAATTACCGGCGTCGATCGATTGGAGAACAAAAGGAGCCGTTACCCCCGTTAAAAATCAAGGACACTGCGGCTCATGCTGGAGTTTCAGTGCCGTAAGTGAAAAACCGATCCTTACATAAAACCATTACTAATTTATTCATTTTCACAGACTGGTTCGTTAGAGGGGCAACATTTCCGCAAGTTGAAGAAGTTGGTCAGTTTGAGCGAACAAAACTTAGTCGATTGCTCACAAAAATACGGAAACAACGGATGCGAAGGCGGCCTTATGGACAATGCGTTTAGATACATCAAGGAAAATCATGGTATCGACACAGAAGCTGCATATCCGTACGAAGGCGAAGATGACAAGTGCCGTTACAAGCCTTCAAGTTCTGGGGCTACTGACCGCGGTTTTGTCGATATTGAACAAGGCAACGAAGATCATCTAAAAGCAGCAGTTGCCACAATTGGGCCAATTTCGGTTGCCATCGATGCTAGCCACGAAAGTTTCCAATTTTATTCCGAAGGCGTATACACTGAACCTGAATGTAGCTCTGAACAATTAGATCATGGCGTTCTTGCCGTCGGCTACGGTACTACCGACAAGGGGGTCGATTATTGGTTAGTTAAGAATTCTTGGGGTAGCACTTGGGGCGATAAGGGCTACATTTTGATGTCGCGTAACCAAGAAAATCAATGTGGAATTGCGTCTCAAGCAAGTTATCCTCTCGTTTAAAAATTTGTGACCAAATTAGTAAGTAGAAATTGTGGCTGTTACTACATAAGTTGACAGAACTGTATCTTCACGTATTTAAGTAGTTTATTTATAATAGTGAATTTAATTTTTTTGTTGTATTTTAAGAGAAAACTTAAGTTTGTAAGTGTGTAGTGTTTAAAGCGTTTAAAATAAAATTTTGTAAATTACCTTCGTTAATTTTTATAATTTCGACTGCACAAATTTTACAACAGCATTTAAAAATTAAAATGTGACTGCCGTTTGGTTTATTGCGATAAAGCGCCATCTGTGAGAAGAAAATCGAACTGATCGTAATTCAAAATCTAAACAACATAACCTCATTTTTTTTCAAATTTTAATTTTAAAATCTTTGCGACTTTGTCCGTTTCTTAAGAGAATAATGGGATTTGTTTCGGGATAGGCGTTTTTGATGACTTTCCAGTAGTAAAAATTGTGGGTAAGGAACAAATACCGTAGCAAGTAATAATAGAAAGTAGGTGATTTTCGAGACATCAAAATCTGGTGCATTCCGACCAACAAGTTTAAAATTAATAAAATTATAACTACATGACAATCAACTGTGTAGGAGAATGGGCTCAACATTTAAATTTTATTACACCTCGAATGTTTTGGCAACTTTCGGACTTTGCTTATATTTATGATATTGTGGAGTAAATAAATTTTATTATTGTTATTAAATACAACTTTATTTAATACTTTAACGATGTATTTAATTTTTTATATAATATTTATTTTATTTATCTTATCGAAGGTACATAATTAAAACTTGAATTTAAAGTAAACAAAAATAGTAGTACACAAAATTAAAGAATTTTTGTGGATGAAAAACGTTTAAAAGTACCCACTTTTTAAGAAACCGACAAGTAGTCTACCGTTCTATGGTCCAAGGGCGTTGCGAGGGGGACGAATGGGAAAATTGCCAACAATTTCAAAAATGCTCCAGTCCAAGTAAGGAAGATGAACAAAGATAACATTTTTTCAGAATGATTTTTATGTTATGTAGCGATACGCCACCTTATTTGGACTGGGGTATAATAATTTTTTCAGAACACGCCAAGAAGGTTTGTATTCGTTTGCTTTGTCTGATAGTCCGGGAGGCAGCAAACACTTACTAAACCATAAAGTACAAACTTTTTGAGTAATAAAACCGAGCGTCTGCCTGTTAAAAGTGGCAGCATTAACTTAGGGATGGCTCGAGAAGGGTGGATTTTGGCTCTTTTTTTGGTTTTTTGCTTATAACTCGAAAAGTACTCACTTTATGAGAAAAGTTCTTCTATAAAAAATAAAGTATATTCAATTTCCTACAAATTTATCTTTTAAGTTTTTTTCCTCAAGTGAAAGATTTAGGCGCTGGCGCGCGTAAAGTTAAAAAACTTCCAAAATTGACCAAAAAATTGTTTTATCGCTAATATCTCGAAAACTACGCACTTTTAAAGAAAAGTGTTCCTATATAAAAATAAGGTACATTCAATTTTCTACAAATTATGTCTCTTAGATTTTATTGTCATACGAACAGTTTAGGTGCTAGAGTGTGTTGAAGTATGCGACTCTTCTCGAGTCACTGCCACTTTTAACAGGAGATGGTTGGTTTTATCACTCATTTGCAATGTTCTTTCATCCTGAATAGTCAAAAATTTTGTACTTTATGATTTAGTAAAAGTGTTCGCTGCCTTCCGGACTAAATATGAGTGCTCTATGCTTATAAAAAATATTACTGATTCTTTATGAATACGGACTTTTTGAAATTTATGACCGTAACTCAACGAACTTTTACTGAACCAAAGCTGCATTTTTACCGAAAACTATTATTCTGATTCCGAATCATTTTAAATGTTGCAACTTACTTGCTCAAATTACGTTCAAATTATTTCAAGTTCTAGTTTTTTATTGGAATGTTTTTATTGTTTGTTAGATTATTCCAAAGTAGCATTTTAATTATTTACGACAAGATAAATACATAAATCGCATGTTTTTTAAAAAAAATTTCTAAATATGTATGTAGTACTTATCATTAAATTATTTAACCTTACAGTTAGTTATGCTAATAAAAAAAAGTTTAATTATAATGTATAGATTATAATTCAACCAATTCTAATTCAAATGGAAGAAGTTTCGCAAAGGGTTTCTATTATTATTTTTGTGTAACTATTTTTATTTATGATCTAGAAGTCTTGAAGTGTGTCTCTATTTGCAGCTCACCAAAACTGAATAAAATGTCACAACGGAAAAGCTTGGAAGGAAGTGTGTATCTCGGAATCTCAGAGTTGTTCATGAATCGTTCCGCCTTAAAAAACAAATCCAAAAAGGATCAACAACTAATTACCATATCATCAAAACCAAACACTATCATAAACATAAACCCAGCAATAATATTTATTTTATTGCTTATTCTATTTGTATTTAAATATCGACATGCCAAGTGTCCCAGCATGTGTTCCATCACCAGCATTTTTAATCGTAGAGTTTTAGTAAGTAGATCATGTTATAAACATTAAGGCCTATGTGCCAAAATTATTTTTTAATAATAATTAAGGTATTGTTTTATAGATAATTTGAAAATGAAAACTTTAGTAGTTTTATTAGCAATTGTCTTAGCCGGCAATGCAGTACTTGTTACTGAAGTCCCCGAGGATCAGTGGATTGCCTTCAAGGTTTGTTTTTATACTTATGTCTGTTGCATCCATATTTAAATTGCAAACAATTTACAAAATGACTAGTTAGCTAGTTACCAATAATCATGAACGCCACTGCTAATTACATTTTCAAAGTAGTTTCTTCCTTTTAGTTAGCTCATACTAAACAATACGAGAATGAAGTCGAAGAAAACACCCGTAAGGAAATCTTTAGGGATAATTTGAACAAAATTGCTGCTCATAATCAGAATTACGAAAAAGGTTTAGTCTCTTACAAACTTAACATGAACCAATATGGTGATTTACTTACCCACGAATTTAAACGAATTGTAAATGGATTTATAATGTGCAAACCTGACGACAAAGATTGTCTCGATAAATATGTTTCAAGTGGAGTGGTTTACATTCCACCGGAACATGTCGAATTACCAGCTTCTGTCGATTGGAGAACCAAAGGGGCCGTTACAGAAGTTAAAGACCAAGGACAGTGCGGATCGTGCTGGAGTTTCAGTACAGTAAGTATAAATAATTATTGGGGAAAATCGTTCATTTGTATTTTCTAGACTGGCTCATTAGAAGGTCAACATTTTCGTAAGTCGAAAAAATTGGTCAGCTTGAGCGAGCAAAATTTAATCGATTGTTCACAAAATTATGGAAATAATGGTTGTAACGGTGGACTTATGACTAAAGCATTTATATACATCAAAGATAATCAAGGAATAGACACAGAAATTGCATATCCTTACGAAGCTGTAAATAACGAGTGCCGTTACAATCTTCTAAATGCTGAAGCTACAAACCATGGTTTTGTTAATATCGAATCCGGTAACGAGGAATATTTAAAAGCTGCAGTTGCTACAATTGGGCCTATATCTGTTGCCATTGATGCTTCACACGACAGTTTTCAATTTTATTCCGGTGGCATATATGTTGAACCATTATGCAGCTCTGACCAGTTAGATCATGCTGTTCTTGTTGTTGGATACGGTACTAATGATGAAGGGGTTGATTTTTGGATAGTGAAAAATTCGTGGGGCGAAATGTGGGGTGATAACGGTTACGTTATGATAGCTCGTAATAAAGGAAATCATTGTGGAATCGCAACACAAGCGAGTTACCCCCTTGTTTAACAGTTTATAACCAAATTATAAGTTATAAGAAATTATAGCTGTTCTCGCAAAAGTTCTTTTTTGTACGTCGTTAGAAGTTAAAAATAAAATTGTATAATTCACCTGATTTTCACTTTGCTAGAGGTTGGTCAAAATACACGGCAATAATAACAATATTTTTTTAATATTTAAAAATCTGACAGATACGCGCCTAGTGCATCGGCGCAGTGCCGTCACCATCTACAATTTTCAAAACTGCTTCTGAAAGTTGTCAAAATTTAAAACTTACAACTTGCTTAGCTCAATTAAGACCTTTCGCGCATTTAAGCTATTGAAAAGAACCTAAGCTAAATCACGAACTAATTATTTACCAAGATTCGCTTATGGTACTACAAATCTCTAAAATTGTAGGATGGCAAAATTAATTTTAATACACGACATCTGTGAAATTAAAAACAAACTAACGTTAATTTAAACCGATATAACCTCACTTTCTTATTTTCACTAAAGAAATAAGAATAAGAAATGTTCAGAAATGTAAGTTAGTAATAATTCGTATATTTATATTATGTAGTTTTATAAATTTCCCCTATTTGTAGAAAAAAATTAGATCATTTTTTATGGTCACAATAAGCGGTTTTGGTGCCTTTTCGGTAATAAATATCTACAAAGGAAACGAGAAATTTTACAAAAACAATGTGATGCCGTTAATGCATTGTTTAGATGCGGAAAGGGCACACGAACTAGCAATATTTGCTAGTAAATATCGTCTTATTCCCAAATCTCGGTACAAAGACTCGGACTTACTCGTAAGATTTGAATCTCAAATAAATTTATAGTTATAATGGTAATTTATAGCAAGTAACTGTTTTTGGTAAAAAATTATCAAATCCAATAGGCATAGCTGCAGGTTTTGATAAACATGCAGAAGCAATCATGGGATTACGTGATTTAGGTTTTGGATTTGTCGAAGTGGGATCTGTAACGCCCCTACCTCAAATGGGCAATGACAAACCGAGAGTTTTTAGATTAAACGAAGACAAAGCAGTTATTAACAGGTAAATGGTCAAAGGCGCTGAAAAATTTAAAGAAAAAAAGTATTTTAGATACGGTTTTAATAGTATTGGCCACGATAAAGTGTACGAACGTTTAGAAGAACTTAGATATAAAAACCAGTGTAATTACACCGTAGGAGTTAACTTGGGCAAGAATAAAACTTCTAGTGATCCTATTAAAGATTACGTGGAAGGTGTTTTGAAATTTGGACCTGTTTCAGATTATTTGGTGATTAACGTCAGTAGGTGAGTTGAAGTTTTATTTTGTAAATTCTCGACAAATGAATTTAGTCCTAATACGCCAGGCTTACGTAGTATGCAAACTAAAGTGTCGTTACAAGCATTATTAGGTGCATTGGTTGAGGCAAAAAATCAATTGCCTAGCAATTCGAAACCTTTGCTCTTATTAAAACTGGCACCCGATTTGACAAATGAAGAATGTAAAGATATTGCCGAAGTTTTAAAAATGGAAAAGTGTCGTATCGATGGATTGATTGTTAGTAATACGACGGTCGAACGACCGAATTTTTTAAAAAGTTTAAATAAAGAAGAAAGTGGAGGGTTAAGTGGTAAACCTTTAACAAACAAATCGACCGAGATGATAGCTTTGATGTATAAATTGACCGAAGGAATTACAATAATAGGTAGGTTGAAATTTATTTGATTTACAGACTAATTACTTTAAATTTTAGGTGTTGGAGGTGTATTTAACGGAAAAGACGCGTACGATAAAATAAAAGCTGGTGCTACTGCTGTGCAGCTATATACGAGCATGGTTTATGAAGGACCACCGATTGTTACCAAAGTTAAGAGGGAATTGACTGATCTTTTAAAGGCAGATGGGTATAAAAATGTTAATGAAGCCATCGGTAAAGATGTTCTATAGTTTGTTGCATTCAAACAAGACGTTTTATATTTGGAATTCTGTTTGGAATTTGGTTGACAATAAAATTTTTCAATACAAATTACCTACTATCTGAGTTATACAATAGTTTCCAATTTCAGCTTTTTAACTCTTATAGTTTCGGCTGTGAAAGTTGTTCATGGACGAGCAGACCTATGAACCTCAATTTTAATGTGCTTGTCTAGCTAGCCCTACCATACAAACGTGAAAATCTCAGTTCATAGATCTAGCTCTTATTGTTTAGGTTGTAAAAGTTGTTCACAGTAGGACAGAGCAATCTAAACTTCAAGCTATACACACTTGTCAAATCTTAGCTCTCGTAGTTTGACGTCACAGACGGACAGTCAGATCAATAGCTTCTAAATTCGTAATATTCATTGAATAACACTTGTTATGCTAAAAGGGTAATTTCAAGTTTTTAAAAATATAAATGCCTAAAAACTGTTACATTTTATTGTATAAATAAAACGTAATTATAATTTTTCTTTGTAAATGGAACTTACACACTTAAGAATTTTTTTTTCCCCCTAATTCGACATTTCTATGACATGCGGCTTCGACAGCATTCATAAAAGAAGACCTTAACAAAACACATTACTTCTTTGAGTAGATATTTAAAAATATATACGATACCTCACTGCTCCTCTTTCCAACGCATGTATTCCAGCTATAGTTGATCCACCTGTAGAACAAACTTCATCTTTAAGAACACCTGGATGTTTGCCAGTTTCCAAGACCATTGTACCGGCTCCTAAAACTGCTTGTGCCGCAAATGTTGTAGCCATTTCACGAGGTACTCCCATTCTAACACCACCATCTGATAGTGCTTCAATGACTAAGTAAATCTACAATAAAATTGTTAATTTAACGGATTTGAGGTTTTACTCTTGTACATATGCTGGTCCACTTCCCGCTAGAGCCGCTACTGCGTCGATCATAGATTCCGGAACCAACTGACAAATTCCAGAAACTTCAAATATTGACTGTACTAGTTGTATATCATTTTTAGTTGCTCGTTGGCCAGGACAAAATACAACACAACCCTTTCCTACTGTTAGGGCCGTGTTGGGCATTGTTCTAATGACTCGAGATCCTTCTAATCTTGATAAAGTCTAAAATTCAAATAGTAATTTTTTTTCACCCAAATAATAGTAATTACATTTTCAAGCACTTCTAATGTTGTGCCAGCTAAGATAGAAATAAATAATTTATTAGAAACTTTTGCAGCACTGCAAGTTTTGAACATGTCTGATATAGCTTCGTCCAAAATGTGAGGTTTAACTGCTAGAAATATTATATCTGATGTTTCGGCTACCACACCATTACTGGTAGATACATTGGCTCCTTTATCCACCCAATATTTAAGTCTTTCGATTCGAGGGCCAGAAATGTACACATTAGAATAATTTGTACGGCCTACAATAAACAATATAAAATTGTACCTACTTATAACTCTCTACTTTGATTACCTGCAGATACTAATCCCTCACAAATTGCCTTAGCCATGTTTCCAGCCCCTATAAATCCTAATTTTTGGGTACCGATTTTTGAATCCTGTTCCATATTTACTTTAATTGAAGTGTACTCCAATAAAATATGTGGCTGCTTATTTGAATATTATATAATTGATCTAATTATTTACTAACTACTTTTAACTATCATTTTAAAAGGGCAACAAGCGATAACATAACCTTCGCTCTTGCGCTTGATAGTGAGGTTATGTAACAGATTTATGTAAGACATTGGACATAAATCAAAAAATAAATAAGTGATATGGAGTGTGGGTTGCTCATGCTCTCTTGATTTGATGAATTTTAATTCATGTTATAACTAAAATTTAATGTATGACCTGACGATACGAGAACGGAACCGCAACGCGTTAGTGAAAATTAGAGTCAGGTAAAATTCTGTTGTTGACGCCAAATGCCAGATACTACAGGATACTATTCATTGGACATCAATCCAATTTTTTTTAATTTATCGCACTCTCTATTCAGAGATTGCTCAACTAGGAAGCCAAAAAGTCAACTACCGAATATTATAATAATATTAACCGAATATTCGCTCTTAAACAAAAGCAACACTTAATTTTTGAAAACTAGAGAAAGAGAACCGGTAACCGAATGAAATCAAAAAACATCGTTCTTTTACATTTAAGGAATACTTTAATTATCATCTTCAAACATTGCTGTAACATAATATTCAACAAATATTTGTTTATCATTTGTATTAATAGCGAGCTGAATCCCCAATAAACCAGACTCACCTGTCGAAATAGATACTTTGGTGGCAAAACTCATAACTTTCAAAAATTGCCTAATATGACTATAAGCGTACTTTGAAACAGATTTATTTTCACACTGAAAAAGCATAACCATTTCAGAATTTCTTGGTATATCAGTTTGAGATTCTCCCTACGAACTAAAAGTTAAAGTACGTACAATAATTTACTAATAAAAATTTACCATAATACTATTTGTCCATATTCGAATAAACCCCGGATCGGGTGAAAATATTAGCTCTAAAACATCAGAACTATTATCGAGTTCAGATAAAATTTCATAAAACTGCACGGCATTTACAACAATTTTGTTTAACGAACATTCATAAGCTAAACTAATTTCGGACGAATCATCGACGGTAAAAGTGTTAATTTCACAGTCTACCGTTACATTTTCTTCGCTGTGTTTTAATCTAAAAATTCTTTTCTAAAAATTCATTTTACAATACTTTTAGCACTTACAGTATATTTAAAGGGTGGCCTGGTTCTTTATAAGTCATCTTAAGACTAGGATTACCATCGTCTCCGTAAATATGAAGACATTCTGTTAAAATACGAATATTTAATTTAAATTTAACGTCTTGATTGGCGTCGCTGTAATACGAAGTAAACATATTACATGGAATGTAAGCAGTCGTTTCTACACATCTCATTTCTTCAATTGTGATTTTCAAGCCTTCTTCAAGAGGTCTTAGGACGGCGAACTAAAATTTAGAAGTGTCGAAAAATCATCGAAATTAAAATAATAATTTACCTCTTTAAACGAAATTGCTTTTAACACGTTATAGATCATTTTAAAGTCTGTTAGCTCGGCAGAAAAGTGATTATCCATTTTAATCAAAAAGTTAGGTTATGCCCTATTTGAACTTTTGAACGAGGTTTAAAAAAAACAGAACTGGTTGCATTCAAGCACGCAATGGACAAATACAAGCGTACAAGCGCAACTGGACAAATGTTCTTCAATTAATTGCGAAATTGGAAACAAATACGTTTTTAAGTTACTTTTTAGGGCAAATAGTAAAAAAATAAATCCAGAAATAATTTTTAGTTTGTTTGCGGTAGAGGTGTGGTAGAGGTTATCTCTGAACAGTGTAAACTTTTGGTTGAGTAAACGTCAGCTTTAGCCTTTAACCAGCGCTATTAATTTTTGGTTTGGTCCGGTTTGGTCCCAATGCGTGGATTTTTATTCCAATAATCAACAATGTGGATGATAGTTTAGTAATAAAATAGTCTCGTTAATTGGAAAAATGATTGCACTAGATTCCACGACAGTGCAATACACTATTTTATTTTTCCTTTGGTTAGAATATGTTTGGGAATTGTACCTCGACATCAGACAGGTAAATTTAGTTAGGATATAAAACTTACGCTAATATAATCGTTTTTAGTATAAATTGTGCGTAAAAACTAAGGATGTACCTTCAGAACTTCACAATGTTATGTCGAAAGAGACATTCGACAAGGCTCGCCTTTACGCTATCGATAAGGATAAATTTGGGTTTATTAAGGGCGTATTTGATATAATAATTGCAACTGCAGTGATCTACAGTGGAGTTTTAGCAACCACATGGAATTATTCGGCGTCAATTAGTCCTTGGGAGGGAGAAGTTGCCGTAAGCTGTATTTGGTTGTTTTTATTAATGACCGTATCGACTATCATAGATTTACCGTTCACCATTTATTTTACTTTTGTTCTTGAAGAAAAATATGACTTCAACAAACAAACTGCCAAGTTTTTTGTAGTTGATAAAATTAAGTCGTTTATTTTGAGTCAAGTTCTAAGTTTAGCCATATCTTCGATTATAATTGTGATCGTTAAGTATGGCGGTGATTTGTTTTTCGTGTGGTTATGGCTTGCGGTTGGAGTTATAGTTTTGGTTTTGTTGACCGTTTATCCTGCGTACATTGCTCCTCTTTTTGATAAGTATACACCTTTACCAGAAGGTGATTTACGAACCGACATTGAAAAGTTGGCTTCGCAATTGGAATTTCCTTTAGGACAGTTGTATGTAGTCGAAGGTTCAAAACGATCGGCACACAGTAACGCTTACTTTTATGGCTTATTTGGTGAGAAACGAATCGTGTTGTTTGACACTTTGTTGGGAAAGCCAGAAACGGGCGGTTGTCAAAATGACGAAGTATTAGCGGTGTTGTCGCATGAACTCGGTCATTGGAAGCACGGACACATCATCAAGAACATAATAATTATGCAAACTAATTTGCTTTTAATGTTTGTTGTGTTTGCGTTCATGTTCCGTTACCCACCAATTTATCAAGCAATCGGCTTTTCTAAAAACTTACAACCGGTGATAGTGGGTTTGTTTGTAGTAATGCAGTACATCATGATGCCATATAATACTCTCTTATCTTTTTCATTAACTTGTCTTTCTCGCCATTTTGAATTCCAGGCAGATGAATTTGCTCTAGAATTAGGCAAAGGCGAACCTTTAAAGAGGGCTTTAATACAACTTAATAAAGATAATTTAGGGTTTCCAATTTACGATAACTTATTTTCGGCATGGCATTATTCGCATCCACCTCTTCTTCAAAGAATAGCGGCTTTAAAGTCTAAATCAGATTAATTTTTCAAGCAATCGGCTTTTCTAAAAACTTACAACCGGTGATAGTGGGTTTGTTTGTAGTAATGCAGTACATCATGATGCCATATAATACTCTCTTATCTTTTTCATTAACTTGTCTTTCTCGCCATTTTGAATTCCAGGCAGATGAATTTGCTCTAAAATTAGGCAAAGGCGAACCTTTAAAGAGGGCTTTAATACAACTTAATAAAGATAATTTAGGGTTTCCAATTTACGATAACTTATTTTCGGCATGGCATTATTCGCATCCACCTCTTCTTCAAAGAATAGCGGCTTTAAAGTCTAAATCAGATTAATTTTTCGGAGTATTTCATGTTTTTTTATCGTTTTGAAATTTTGAAGTTTTAAAAACTCCATAAAAAAAGACTGTTGGTTAATTTTACTTGGTGTAATTGCTAATTGGAATACTTGTGTTTGAAAACTTACTGTGGTTTTATTTGTATTACTAAGTAAGCACAATTTTTGTAAATATGCAAAACTGTAGTAGAATTAGTACAATTATACACGCGTTTACCTATTTGGCATTTTTTTTTACATTAAAAAATGGAAAATTTAGACCGTAGATATCCATCTCCCAATAACATTTTGAAAAACAACAGTTCTATCGAAAAATTTCATCGGATCTTTTTTGGAACCTCGTAAAAAGTAATAATTACATAAGACATAGAACAAAAAGATATTACTTTTACTCGCAGTTCTATTTGACATCTAACAAAGAAGAACCCTTATCAGAAGGGAGACAATCATGTACTTCAAAATCAATACTTAATTAATTTTAACATTGACCTTATTTATCTGAGGTCAACAATTATTACGCCATTGCCAATTTACTACATCAGCCTATTGCTGATCATATCACATTGTAAAAGTTGGTAGTAAAACAATCCGTTAATATTTTTTATCCTAAACATGAATTCAATTAACTTCAAAGTAATTGTGATTTTAAATGTATGGATAATCTCCTCCAACTGTGATGTTTTTAACAATGAAGTTGAGCAGTGCAACTTATCGGACGATGTTAAAAAAGAAATAGCTTCGTACAAGCCGATTGTAGAAAGAATTATTAACGCAACTCTGTACGGGGAGTTTAAAGGGTCTACGTACGAGAACTTGGCTAATTTTATAGATAAATTTGGTAATCGACTAGCCGGTACTACTAATTTAGAAAATGCGATAGATTACATGTTAGAAAAATCGAACGAATTTAAATTAGAAAACGTACATGGCGAAAACGCCCAAGTCCCGTACTGGATAAGGTGAGTGCGATTTACACACACTTCTTTGAATTACAACTCCAAAAAATTAAGGGGTAACGAGTCGGCTACTTTATTAAAACCACGACGTCAAAATCTTGCAATGCTCGGATTAGGAAGCAGTATAGGTACACCCGAAGACGGAATAGAAGCGGAAGTTTTAGTTGTAAATTCTTTCGACGACTTAAAAAGCAAAGGCAGTCAAGTGATTTTTATTTATGCAGCTTTTGAAGTGTTTTAAAAACAACCTTTTTGTAGGCAAAGGGAAAAATTGTAGTGTTCAATCCAAAATGGGTGAGCTATGGTGTAACTGCCAAGTATCGTACAAAAGGAGCATCTGCTGCTTCTCGTTACGAAGCAGTTGCAGTTTTAATTCGCACCATAGCGCCTTTTTCGATATATTCGCCACATACTGGTGAACAATTTTACGACCAAGATGTAACGAAGATTCCTAGTGCTTGTATTACAATTGAAGATGCAAATATGCTGGAAAGAATGCAAAAGAGGGGCGATAAAATTGTAATAAAAATAAAAATGGAAGCTAAAAATTTAGATCCGGTTATTTCGCGGAATACAGTGGCCGAATTAGTTGGACACGAAAAGCCCCAACAGGTTGTAATAGTATCGGGTCATTTAGATAGCTGGGATGTTGGACAGGGCGCGATGGACGATGGTGGTGGGGCGTTTTTGTCTTGGAATTCTTTAGTCATTATTAAACAGATGGGTTTACGAGCAAGAAGGACAATAAGGTACAAGTAGTTTGTTACACAATTTCCATTTAAAAGCATTTTTAGGGCCATCTTATGGACTGGTGAAGAAGAAGGAATGGTTGGATCATCCGTATACGTTAAAGAACATAAGAATGAAACAAAAAATTTAAATTTTGTTATGGAATCAGATGCCGGTACTTTTACGCCTCTAGGCTTGAAATTTAATGGTTTACCCAAAGTAGGATGTATTTTACAAGAAATTTTAAAGTTAGTTGTTTCTTTGATTGCAAAAATTTGAGTTCTTTGCCGTTTTGCTTTAGGAAAAATTATTTTGGCAATAGCAGAGTGCTCGGACGCTATAAGTGTGCTTTAAAAATTACCTTATGAGTATTGTGCTGAAAGGGCAATTATTTATTAGATGTTGAGCAGTCTTGTTTTTTATTGCCTTTTTGGCAGAAAATAGTTCGGTGTAATCTGTGGTACTCCAAACTTTTGAGTTTTGCACTGGACGATTTTGAGGGTAATTTAGATAGGTATCGGCCTTTAGTCTCAAAACGTTCACATTGTGACCAATTTTTGCTGTCAAGAACTCTACTGAATGACGTTTTCAGTTTGTTTCAAGAAATAAACACAACACAATTGCAACAACCGGCAGATGGTGCTCCCGACTGTGAAGAATGGTTTCGAGTTGGTGTGCCTGGGGCAAGTTTATTAAACACAGCCGAGAGGTATTTTTGGTACCACCATTCGAACGGAGACACTATGGATGTGGAAAATCCAGAATCGCTCGATAAAGGCACTGCTTTGTGGGCCAGTGTAGCATATATTATAGCAGACTTAAGTTTCGATATACCAAAAAATTTAACCGGTTCATAATATTTATTTTAATTTAAAATAAAAGTAAAACAAAACCTAAAAATTGTTTCTAATTCTTATCAAACATAAAAAAAAGACTTAATACACCATCAATATACAAACCTAAATTAAAAATTGAAGTCCTTAGTTTTAAACTATTAGTTTAAATGGCACTTAATATACTTATGAAGGTGGTGGATAGTAAGGTCTATGTGGTTGACCTGGTGGCGTGGGTTGATAGTAAGGCGGAGTTGGCACAACAGGTGGATAATGGGGTGGAGGTGCCACGTACGATGGGAAAGGTACACTTGGATGTGGCGGAGGTGGGCCGGGCGGTGGAACGACAATGTGTGGTTGAGCCGATACGGGAACGACTGCGGGATTAGCGAACGGAGGCGGGTAACTCGCGGGATGTTGAGTCGGCGGAAATGCAGCAGGATACGGAAATGTGGGTATTTCTGGAATTGGCGTCGTTATCACACTAGGCGGAATCGGTTCTGCAATTTCTATTTTATCTTTCTCTTGGCCATTTGTTGGTTTCGTACTGGAACTAGCCTGTGGTACTTGAGAAGCATTTCTTGGCATGAGGGGTGGACTATCGGGAGTGTTGGCCGGTGAAGGCTGAGAATAAAGATCCAAGACCTACAATAAAAATTGAATTAAATGATTAACTTTCGACTCTAAACAGACGTAACAAACCTGGTGACAAATATCTTCCAAAAGGTCCAAAGTAACATCTTCTACAAACATATCCCACCAACGTAAGTGCTTATTATTACGCCCTATCCAATCTATCACTTCAAATTGGCTCAATTTACCAGCTAAATACATTAAGGCTACCGCTATTATTTCTGGTTCCCACTGTAAGGCAAGTGTCGTACACAAACTGTCGTTAACGAACGTCCACGCCATTTGCACCATTTTTTGAAGTTTGTTCTTATCCCCCTTCAAACACTTAGCATATCGTACCAAATAACTATAAGGATGTTCGACTTGAAGATCAAATTTAATCGTTTGCAACAATATGCGCTCTAAAGTCATAACCTAAAAGTAAAAAAGTCAAAACTAGGCCACTTTTAATTCAATTCAATTACTTCTTCTTTAGGATCCTCGCCAAATGTAGCAAATTTAGCATCATTTAATAAACTACGAGCAGTCTTAATTATGTCTTTACATTTTTTAGGAGTTTCTTCTACTTTTCCGGCTAAAAACAGACAGCAACATGCAGTCACGAAACGAGGAAATTGGCGAAACGAATGAAACATGTAAAACCTATGAAAATAAACTACGCCCGTAGCTGTCGTATTGTATCCTATTCCCATTTTAGAACCAGTATCGATAATAAACCTCGCACCTTGAAAAAAATAGTTAACTAGAGCACTAAATAAAAATACAGACTTTACCTTCTTTTCGGTAACGCATTTCAGTATCATAATCTATGTTGTCTAAAGCTGACGGCGTATTGCGTAACTCTTTCTTAACATAATACCAGCACGGCATTTTGATTTTTGTAACACTACACCAGAAACTACACTTTCTTATCGGTTTACTATCCTCGTATCCTTTAAATACAATTATAACCTCACTTTTTAGAAAATACCGAGTAGTAACACAGTTGTTACATTTGAGCCGAATACAACAAACTTCCTATTTCTGATATATGCCCAATTTTCTACATCTCATAAGTTTATAAACAATAAAATTTTAAAACTTTTTTTAGCTTTGCTTCGCCACTTTCTAAAGCTGTCAATTACACAATTACGCAATAAAATCGTGGAATATGGTGGAATAAAATTAATATTATCGTAGTTACCGTAGTGTCCGTCTTTCAGATTGCGGCGCTGTTAATTAAAATTTTTTTATTTTACTTTTTCGTCTACTTTGAAAAAGTAAATGATTGAACAAAAATTTAGTTTCTCTAAATGTAATTATTATAAATTGCTAATGATTAAAAGATTTAACTGAATTCTGAAATAAGCATTTCTCAAACATTAGTAAACGTAAAACAGCCTTTACTCCCCACTCTAATCAATTTTTGGGTATCCGGTTGGGTGACGTCAATTTCATATCCTTTTGTAAAGTGTCATGGTGGTATAGGTGGAATAACTGGTAGGTTGAAATTATATTTTTATTTGTGTTTTACTAAATATTTAAAAATAATTTTGATATTTTAGTAGTTTAGTTGTGTAAGTGCGAATTATAATTTTTTAAATCAGCATTGGTGATCGCGTACTTTTTTTCGTTGTATGCTTGGGTCGAACTTTTGTAAAAGCACATGGTTTTGCTTCCATTTCATGTGGCATCTTGAAAGAATGTTTCTTATAATTACAATATTTTAACACTCGTTATAAAAGTCGCTCTCTGAATATGACGCGTTTACTATATCTTTTAAATAAAATGTGAATTTTTGTGAACGAGCCGGTAAGTATAATTAGTTTTGAATTCCCCTATACGTGTGTTGGTCATATTCAAAGAAACGACACAGTGAATAGTTGTTGAATATGGTCAATCACACTCACTTTTGTTTCAGCTTAACATAAAAATTCACCATGCCGCAAAACGAGTATATCGAACGTCATCGTAAACTGTACGGTAGAAGACTCGATTATGAAGAGCGCAAGAGAAAGAAGGAGGCGCGTGAGCCCCATAAACGAGCTCAAGTCGCCAAGAGCCTTCGTGGTATTAAAGCGAAACTTTTCAATAAGCAACGTAGAAATGAAAAAATACAAATGAAGAAGAAGATCAAAGCGCACGAAGAGAAAAAAGTTAAAAAGCAGTCTGAAAATGTTGCAGAAGGTGCATTGCCTGTTTATTTATTGGATCGAGACGTACAGTCGAGAGCAAAAGTTTTGTCTAATATGATTAAACAGAAAAGGAAAGAGAAAGCAGGAAAATGGGACGTTCCTATACCAAAAGTTCGAGCACAAGCAGATTCTGAAGTGTTGCGAGTCATCAGGTCTGGCAAAACGAGGAGGAAAGCATGGAAGAGAATGGTTACAAAAGTGACTTATGTGGGTGAAGGATTTACCAGGAAACCGCCCAAGTTTGAAAGGTTCATAAGACCCATGGCTTTGAGATTTAAGAAGGCTCACGTAACACATCCAGAGTTAAAGGCAACTTTTTATTTGCCCATCATTGGAGTTAAGAAGAATCCCAGTTCGCCAATGTTCACGAGTTTGGGTGTTATAACTAAGGGAACCGTAATTGAAATTAATATCTCGGAACTTGGTTTAGTGACTCAGGCTGGTAAAGTGGTATGGGGAAAATATGCACAAGTCACCAATAATCCCGAAAATGATGGGTGTATTAATGCAGTTTTGCTTGTTTAACTTGTATTTATATTTATTTTGTAATAAAATATTAAAATGATTCTGTTTTTTAATCGTGTAATCTGTAATGTGATGATGTTACCTGTTATGCGTTCATTTGACGAGTGAAGCTAATTTAGTATTAATTTACAGGTTAATTGAACATGCAGATTTTTGTAAAAACATTAACGGGGAAGACCATCACCCTCGAGGTCGAGCCCTCCGATACTATCGAAAATGTAAAAACTAAAATTCAGGACAAGGAAGGAATTCCTCCGGATCAACAGCGTCTTATTTTTGCTGGCAAACAGTTGGAAGATGGTCGTACTTTGTCGGACTACAACATTCAAAAAGAATCCACTTTACACTTGGTACTCAGATTGAGAGGTGGAGCCAAGAAACGTAAGAAGAAGAATTACTCGACGCCCAAAAAGATTAAACATAAGAAGAAGAAGGTCAAGTTAGCAGTCTTGAAATTTTACAAAGTAATGTTTTAAATAAAGGTTCGTTAGGTTTGAAATTATAATTTATTTTCAAATTTCAGGTGGACGAAAATGGTAAAATCCATCGATTAAGACGTGAATGCCCGGCCGAACAGTGTGGTGCAGGTGTATTCATGGCCGCCATGGAAGATCGTCATTATTGCGGTAAATGTGGATATACTTTGGTGTTTTCCAAACCAGAAGAAGCAAAATAAGTAGATTATAAGCTTGTGTTATAAAATAAGACTCAAAATGTTTTTTATGTAAAGCTTAATAAATGTTTTGAAGTTATTTTTTATTAAATGCTTAAGTTTTCGACAAAATTTTAAACTCTCAGTTCAGTTGTTTTTGTAGTTTTTTGGAACTTTAACCATGTTTCACATGTAGCAAAAATCTTGTTGCCGCAGTTGAATGTAGTGTTTCAAATGCAAGCACCTTATGTGGATCCATGTGAGATCAGGCTTGGACTTAAATATATCAGCCCGTAGATCAGCAATTTCTTATGTGGTAGGTATAATATGCTTAAGGGCAATTATTGTTCTACAATAAAAATTGAGGGAAATAAAAACAAATTGAACTAGCGCGTGGCGCCCTCTATTGTTTTTGACGAACGATTGGCTAACCAATAATTACTACTTCAAATGAAACCAATATTTTGGCCAATACTGGGTTTTAAACATTTGGGAGTTCTGTAAAATAGGACTCTTTGAGGACACTGCCTAATTAATTAGAAAAACATACGTTTTGTTTCGTTTCTACTCAAAGTAAAAGACAGTTTTCTACTAACAATTTTCCACATTTTTATTAAACTTTAAACATACATTAATCTTAGATTTATATAACAATAATATAAAATATCGAAGTCATCAAAATTATTCCTTGTAGTACTTATCACATCTATTTTTATAAAGGATTTATAGTTGTGGGTGTTGTAAATAACAATCTTACATTTAAAAACAACAAACTTGACCATGTAAAGAGGAACAAAAAAATTTATTTATACTACTTATAGCCTATATAAAGTTTTTGTAAAATAACACAGTGTGCAATAATGACATAATATATAATAATACCATTTAAATACAATTGACAATTACTTTATAATTCTTCTTGTGCTTTGTTGACTATATCTTTGTGATTTTGTATAATAGACACGATTTTACTCGTGTAAGTAGGATGAATGGAATGTTGCAGTTCGCTTAACGATGTTTCGATCTTAAAACGACAGTTAGTATTTAAATATTTTGTTAATATCGCTTACTACCTGCTTCAGTAAATCTATCGATGTTCTCAAAACTTTCTGCCATCTTTGCATTTCAATGGAATGTAACGTTTCTTGCTTCTGCAGAAGTTTTATCCATTCATCATGGGACTTTGGAGAATCTCTAAAATTGACACGTTATTTTCACCAACAAAACGACGGATAAGGTTGAAACTTACTTTAATACATGCAAATCCACAAGAGTATAAGGCGTAGAATCTTCTAACAATAATAATTTATAATACAGCATTACATTTAAAATTACTAACAGTATAAGTACACATAGGACAATTGTAGCTAAATTTGAAGATAAAATACCACCATTTAGTTTAATATTAGAAATTGTACCTTGAAAAAAGTTAATTTTAAAACGACAATTTTTACGATTTAGTTTTAATTTACTGATTGCAGGTCGTGTGATTTCGGCATCTTGCTTCTGAACACTCTGACATCTCCTTCGTCTTCTCGACTTACGTTTAATGGTTGGTATCGACTCTTCGCTTTCTATATAAAGGGCCTTAACTAACGCTTTAAAAAAGTCTTCCATTCCTTGCCAACAATTTTTTTCTATAAAACCTAATCGAAACGGAAATAGTGGGTTTAAAAATAAGCATTTCAGTCAAGGATTATTTTAAGAAAATAAAATTATTTTTATGTCATTTATGTAATATTGATTTTTGTCGAGAATTGTTTTATTATACGCAAAAATAAAACGTAACAGGAAATAATCTGTTAAAAGGGTACTAATTCTCGAGATTAATACACTGAAGCTAAACACCATATGTTTGTAATTTTTACAAAGAGAAGATAAAACAAGATTATGGTATAAATCACTTAACGAAAGTTATTGAACGTGTGAATTCATGTGAATTTTTGTGAATTAATTAAACACTTCGTCGTAACATAATTGGGGTAAAATACAAAACAACAACGTCGAACCCGGAAGAAATTGCAACAAAAACAATGCTTTTACAGTTATGGTTTCAAATGCAGGGTATCTCTTAAATACATTAATGCACCGACAAACTTCTATTATAAATTTTTCGGTCTAGATTTACCTCGAGTCCCTAAATGTAATTTTCTCACCCTTTTGTTTCTATTAGGAGTTGGGAAATAGTCTGGTCAAAAACTAGACAAATAGATGGCATTTGAGGGAAAAAATACAAGAGTTTTGAAAATTGGTCGTTCGTTGGAACAACATACTAAAAGTTCCGGAGCGTGTTTGCGAGCGGGTGGGGGGGGGTAGATGTTTAAAGGTAACTTTTTCTCGTTTTTTGCAAATAACTCGCCTCTTATAGATCGTGCGTTGATGAAAATTATTATGAAAGTTACACAAAACATTATTGTATTTTTTAAACTTAAGCAGAAGTTGCCTTCATTTTTATTCTTCAATTTTTAAGTACTCATCCTAATGGCCTTATTAGATAATAGTGATATACAGGATGTTCCCGAATAGACTGAACCAGAGGGAGACGCTTTTGTTTCAGCTTTGTAGAGATTTCTCAATTCAGGACCGCGGTTTCTCGGGACGAGGTTTGAATGTTGATTTCCATTGCCGAAAGGATAGGGAGGCGGGGGCATTTATGAGCGAAGTTCTGGTCTAGTCTATTGAATTTCAAGATGCAGTGGACATAAACAAATACACGCAGGCTGCACGTGGTAATGGCGAGCACATGGAAGGGCTACTAGATTGAACATAGGCGGATTTAGGTAGTAGTGGGTTTTAATATTCCTCAAAAACCATTTTAGAATCACTTTGTTGTTTAATCGAACCACTGTGTCTTTAATCTTAAAGGGTTATATTATAATCCTTTCCATTTTAGAAACAGTCTCATCACTAACTAAATAATACATATATATGAAAATTCTAACTCAGTACGATCATGTACGGCCTCGATATTTAGGGGGCGGGGACTCAATACCTGCAGCCAATTGCAATCGAGCACGATGCTAACATGCAATGATCACGGTTGTCATTTACTGCACCTTGAATTTAAATGGACTATAGGTTTGCTATTTATAATTACTTGGTTATCCTGAAATTCATGAATGCAAAGTTATAAGACCCTGCTCGTTCTTCAGAAGAAGTAAATTTACCGTAAACAATATTTGTAATTACGATAAGTAACATTGCATTTGTGACATGGCATGGTTGGAGGTGACAGGCTTGGACTGGGGTTTTCTTCTTTGTTTTCGTAGCTCTGTGAGTTTTTTTTTGTGGTGGAGCCTAGTATTTTCTTTTCGGTAAAAGTTTCAGATCAGGTTGTAGGAGTGTAGGGAATAGATTTTTCTTGAAGTTCGGAATTTCTTCCGCCTTGCTTGGTGTATCGGGGGACACCTGTATGATGTAACAATTAATATCTGTGCTAGAGTTCTATCTTCAAATAAAATACCCTGTATATATTTTGGAATTTTGAGAAACACTGGTTTACAATATAATTTTGGTATGATCTGGAATTTGTTTTTTTGCAATTTCTTTTTGTTCAAATCATATTTTACCTTGACTAAACGTCAACAAGACCTTTGGGTACGACATTATTAAATAATATACCAATCAATCAATTTATAACAACGTTTTTAGAATTCTAGAATTATAAGGTTGAGTATTACTTGAAAAACTGACAAGAAATTTGAACCTTGTTAAGATATTTATAGAAGCACCAAACGACCTGACGAGATAGAATTTTAACAATGGATGTATCAAGGTTGAGTGCACATTTTGAAGGGCGATAAGATTGTTATAGCATCAATATGTAACATAGTACTCAAAATGATATATGAAAAATATTACCTTTAACAAGACCCCAGACGGACTTTTTGTACTTAATTTGTGCAAAAACGGACAAGGTCGTTTGAGTTTCCGAAATTTTTTGCATGCAATAATGAGTTGCTAGTGCAAAACTATCTGCATACGGTATTCCGGCATTTACCGATTCAAGATCGATGGAATACAACGAACCCGCTCTGCTGCAAGGCAACATTATCTGAAACAAAAAAAGTTATCAAAATTCGTAATTACACAAGTAGCTCAGGTATTTTAGGTCGTATTTCGACAAAAACTTGAAAGACTTGGAAATTTGCAGAATGGTCATAAAGGGTTTTCACCTGCATTGGAGCTGCTCGGTAGTTTAGGTTAATCGAAAATTCAAATCAATATTGCAGAGAACGTCTTTGGGTGTGTCACCAACAGTAGTTGGGCGTGTTGAAGTCGGAAGAACTATGCATGGATCATTTAGTCAGATTTCTTAGTACACTTCATTGGAGAACAACCTCAGCAGATCGATTAGTTCGTTCCACCACATCTAAGCAAACTACTGATGGTGAAGCACCTTTCAGCTTTTATTTTTGGGTAGTCGATCTTATGAAATTACAAAAAATAAAGGCTGTGGAGCTTTTGATAAGCTTTTAGTGCCAGTGTGCAAATCGGTTCAGCCAACCATCAATTAGCTTAAATCTCAATTCAAATGATTTTGTGGAAATTCGACGTGTTCCGAGGCATTCGAGCCCTTCTAAAGCTTAACATTCTTGTAAGCAGCTTCAATTAACAACTTTATATAAATTACACAAAAAATATACGATTATAATGCAGAAAATATAATTTTATTAACGCACGGTTTCACCTCATGTAAATCGTTGTGGAAAATACTCAATATTGACGTGTAATAAAAATAAATTTATTATTACACAATACACAACTTGTTATTGATGTATATATATTAAATAATTATTTCATAAAGAACCAATCAAAATTGAATAGATTGCAAAAACTAATTTTGAACAAAATTCAATTTACTACCTATAAGTGCACTCAAAATTACTTAAGGGTAATACATTTAGATTAATTTTTATCAGAAGTATATAAAAGACCATTTAAGAGAGATAAACAGTTAGTGTTCTGTGATAACTTATTAGGCGATGGCCAAATTAATTCTGTTACTAACGCTACTAACGATAATAGTGAGTGCGAGTGCTTGGAAAGCTTGCAGCGAAACATTTTGTGAATCGGTTAGAGGTACTGCAGAAGGATACAACAAGTATGTTTTAAACATAAAAGAATTAACCCACAAAAAATCTTACGTCGAAGGAACTCTCAATAACAACGATAAAGAATTACACTTTAAATTGGTCGCTCTCAAAAGTTCGACTTTTCATTTATTAATAAACGAAATCGATTCGATCCGTTATAGAGAAAATAAGGTCCTCCTTCCGCCCGAGGCAGTCGATTTAAAATTAGAAAAAAATCAAACGATAGCGGTGGTTACTTTTGAAGACGCTAAAGCCATCATTCATGGAAATCCGTTTAAAATAGAATTTTACAATAAAAACCAGTTAGTTTCAATAGTTAATGAAAAAAATCGCATGTTTTACGATATTACCAATTTTCATGTAGCTATAGATGTAGCCTTCCCACAAGCGCAAAGAGCATACGGTATACCACAGCATGCCGAACACCTGTCCTTGCGCGATACTAGTAAAATGGAACCTTACCGCCTTTACAACCTCGACTATGCCGGTTACAAGATAGTATCAAACGAGGCGCTTTACGGTTCTATAGGAGTCTTGTACGCGCACGCACTTACACATGGTTCTGGAATTTTTTGGTTCAATACGGCACAAACTTACGTCGACATAAATACCATTCCCAACAAATTAAGCACTTACTTCATGAGCGAAAGTGGCGCAATCGAAATGTTTGTCCTCACGGGTCCAACTTTGGCGAAATCGGTTCAACAGTATGCTAAACTTACCGGAACTGCACATTTACCACAATATTTTTCGCTAGGATACCATCAAAGCCGTTACAGCTATATGACTCAAGAAGAAGTAATAGAAGTAGTGGACGAATTTGATAAAATTAATTTGCCTCTCGATGTCGTGTGGCTCGATATTGACTACACAGACGAAAAGAAGTATTTCACTTGGCACCCAAAAAATTTTCACGATCCTATAAAGCTACAAGAGACTTTGTCAAGTAAGAACAGAGTATTGGTGGCAATAATTGACCCTCATATTAAAGTCGAGGAAGGTTACACGGTTCACGATACGGCAACACTATTAAACTACTACGTTCAAAATGAAGACGGTTCGAATTACGTCGGTAAATGTTGGCCGGGAGAAAGCAGTTATTTGGATTTTATGAATCCCGAAGCTTTCGATTACTATGCAAATTTATACAACACGATGAATACATTTAGTGGCTCCAACCTGCACGTTTGGAACGATATGAACGAACCATCGGTGTTTGAAAACCCTAAACACGAAAATACGATGGCTCCCACTTTAGTCCACAACAAAAAAATTCAACACAAAGACGTACACAACGTGTACGGATTATACCAAGTCATTGGCACTCATAAAGGTATGATGGGACGCAAAATAAAAGAACGTCCGTTTATTCTAACGCGTTCTCACTTTGCCGGTGTTCAACGATACGCAGCTATTTGGACCGGAGACAACCAGGCATCGTTCGGCTATTTAAGAATTAGTTTTCCCATGTGTTTAACTGCAGCTTTAGCCGGTGTTAGTTTTTGTGGAGCCGACGTTAGCGGTTTTCAGAAAATACCGACAGACGAACTTTACCAACGTTGGTATCAAGCCGGCGCTTGGCTTCCATTTTATAGGAGTCACTCGGAAATAACGTCACCTCGACGAGAACCTTACTTATATCCAGAAAACGTACAGAACAGAGTTCGAACCGCTTTGGAGCAACGTTACGCTCATCTTCCCATGTGGTACACGGCTTTTCGAGAACACGAACTGACCGGCGAACCGGTCATACGACCAATAATTTACCAATACCCGAACGAAGGCGACGCTTTGAGTATTGACGATCATGTATTGGTCGGAAAAAATATATTAGCGGCACCAATTTTGGAAGAAGGAATATCGACTACCAATATTTATCTACCAGGAGGTGCCTCTCAAAATTGGTTTAATATCGATAACAATTTCAAAATGTATAATGGAACTGGTTTTTACACGTTACCGGTTACTTTAAATACTGTTCCGGTATTTTATCGAGGAGGCAGTATTATAGTGAGAAAGAATACACGGCGTTTAACAACATTTGAAACTCTAAAGGACCCTTACACTATTTACGTTTGTTTAAATTACGAACAGGGGGCAGAAGGGACCTTATACGAGGACGATCACAAAACGTTCGCTTATCAAAATGGAGAACACTTGTATGTCTCAATGCAATATCTCAACAATACTATTAGTTCGAGCATATTAAGCGAAACTCCATACAAGAACGTTGCAGTTATAAGCGAAATCATAATTTTAAATCCGCCCCACAATGTGGTAGAAGTAAAAATATCGGACGAAGATACCGTAGACACCTTTGCATATACGGAAAAGCACAGAATTTTAACGTTGAGCAAGTTACAATTAAGTTTAACGGAGCCTTTTCAAGTCCAATTAATAATGGGTAATTTCGCTTCGGTTTTGAAATTTAACTTTATCTTAATTATTTTAGTGGTATTGAAAAGTATTTTGGTGTAATGTAATATACTGTTTAATTAAGTAAAAATGTTATAATTTTTAAATGTACCTACAATTATTTATCTATTAAAAAATTCTTTAAAACATATTTTAAATTTAGTAAAGTGGGTCTAGTATAATGTCCACAGTATGAGAATGAAACTGTAATGTTCCGTAGACTGATTAAATTAGATAACTTTGATAGTATTTATTCTAATTCTAATCACGCTTCGGATAAATTCAGACATAGATTGAATGTTCAACAGATAGACATCCCCTATATAACCCAAAAGTTGAAATTGTGGGCGTTTCGAGCCAAATAGAGTTTTGTGAGTATTTTTTATGGCATCCCTGATACATTTTATATTAGAAAAATACATCCGAACCCTCCAAGTGAGCCACTGTTCAAGTTTACGGCTAGCTCAGTCAAATAAGACAAATTGAGGGGAAAAATCCAACAGTTTGAAAAGTGGTATAATCCCATTGGGTGTAACGTATGACCAAAAATAGGAGGCGAGGTACTTGTAAAAACGAGAAGGTCATCTTTAAACAGTTCCCCTTTCCCTGCCACCCACCGGGACTTTTAGTATGTTGTACTGAAGATTCCAACGAACACCCATACTAATTTTAAAAACTTAATTTTTTCCCCTCAAATGCCACTATTTGTCTAATTTGACTGAGCTATTTATAATGCAAAATAACAATTTCTGTTCTGCAACTAATAAGATGAAGATCAAAGTCTTCTTGTGCTCCTTGAGTGGCGCAATAGCACAATTATTATTATCTATACACTTCGATTGAAATTAGAGTCCTCAAATTGATGGTTTTGGACGATTAAAACAAAATTTGCAAGTGACACAGATCAACTCCATTTGTTTATAGTTAAAACTAAAAAGGTACTCACTTGTGTTTCTGTAACTTGACTCGTTTTAGGTCCGACGGCTTGATGTAAAGCGACCGTTAGGTTTACGATGCGCGTTTTAGTATTATCGGCAGAATTGTGAGTCCAGGCTGTTTGTGTAAGATCGGTCGTCTTTATAGAGGCGTGGAAATCCAAAAAAAATTTGGAACTGGTAAATAAGAGAGTGAACAAATGATCGATGTGCATCGGTATCATTTCATTAACCAGATGTTTTCCTTCGTGTATTGCGGTACATACTGGGATTTTTTCGTATCTTAAATAAAAATGTTAATAATATCCAAGGAAAAATTAAACTCTTAAGCACCTGCTCGTTTTTTCTACATCAGACTCTGTTGTATCCGACATGTCGGTTGGCAGTTGATTATCATTAAGTAGATGGGTATCGCATTTGGTAAATATCATTTGATTATCTGTATCAATTTTATCTTCAAGATCAAATTTTTCACTTGTTTCTAATTCATTGGTAAAACTAGCGCACTCGTGCTAAAATTTTAAAAACAATTAGAATTAGGAGGAAAAAATTAATAACTGGAATTTACTTCTATAAAAGATTCTATAGATATAGGAGAAGGAAGTTTGTCGTCTTCGGTTCCTGGAGGTATATAATCGTCGTCATCACTTGTCAGGCCTAATTCTTCACCATAGCACTGATGGACCTAATAAAAACAAGGAGTTACTTGTTGGAAATTAGAAATACATAAATGGAGAAATAATTTTAAAAACCTTGAGAATGCTTGTACAACGACAACAGTCAATTTTATAATTTACTTCTAAAAAGCGATTAGTTTTATCGTTAAACTCTTAAATTGAGATTGATTATGCAGATAGTAATATCAGAATTACAAAATATAGATGGGTCACGAATTTAGTTAAATTTATGCGTACAAACAGTGTAAAAATTGTTGTATTGGTATGTAATAACGGTTAATCAATTTTAATTTTATTAAAAAATACATAAATACGCTAAAAAAGTTAATAAATAAACGACCAAACACAAAAGTGCGGTTTAAAATAAACGTACCCATTGCCACATTTCAGGATTAGACATAGGTTGATCCAATAACGCATTTTGCCAAACTCTAAATAACATCAAAAATGTTTTATCTCTAGCGGCAAAACTGGTAAAAAAATATTTTTCATTCTTTGTACAAATTAGTACAGCATTTGGAATAATTAAAGCCGTTTTTTCTTTAGTTATAGCTGACACGTCTTTCCATTTTATTGTCACATTAGTTTCCCATCCAAATATATTTGCGTAGAAACAAAGACAATTTTGGGAAGCGTAAAGTCTTCCGTGTACCAATATTTCTTTTTGAAGGGCACAAGAATAATCTGTAAACACAATTACATAATTATCACTATCAATTAATGACAGGGTGGACCATTGCTAAGATTATAGGTACCTAAAAAGTTGTAGGACACTAGCGGGAATACAAACTAAAACGTTTTTCATATTTATAGGGTATTTCAAGAAAGAAGAACAAACCCAATTTGGATATTTTCTTACGGAAAGTTTGAAAATTTGAAAGTTGTTTGATTCGGCTAGTTCTACAATCTAAAAATATTTCTAGATATACGGGACGTTCCATATAAGGGTGACAGATTACAACATTAACTTATTAACTATAGCACACCCTATATTTTATTCAATTAGTAAATTCTGCAGTTAATTATGAAGCATTGCTAAAAATTTAACAAAAATAGACCCAGAAAAAACAATTTTTCAAATTGATATTTTGGGAGTCACTAGGTTAATACTATTACTACCTATATTAATTTGTGTTTGTTTGAAAAGTTTGTTTTTTATTTACTATTTATAATATCCTTTAAAGGTTACAAAACCCACTTTGAAATAAAACAACAAATACAAATAAACTAACAATATAAGTGAACAAATGTTTTAGCACGGATTAGGTCGTTGTACCATTATTATGAAAACTTAATGTGTAATTTACCATTTCATTGTACTCATCTTCCTTTCAGGTATTTTCTCTTCTTATAAATAAGAACAGTTGCTCAAAGTCTATCTAAAGCTTTTAAAATCGAATCAAACATGCAGTATATTCGAAATTATTTTTAAATTGTAGTACGTGAACACCCTGTTTTATTAAAATTGTATAATTTGTAACTTTAAAATTGATTAGTAAATTGTTTCAAGGTTCTACACACAGATAAGATTACGTTTTTTGTGGTGTATAGCTTTAAATAAAATATTAATTAATTTTTATCGAATAACATTATACAGGGTAGCCTGCTTATGCTTATCATTAGACAGGCTATATCTTCGGTACTATTCAAGTTACAAGAAAAAGTTTTAAGAAAACTTGACGAATTAAAGCGCATAAATTTAAATCAACTAAGATCTGCACTCTGCACAACTAAGGTGTAATGGCCTAATGGCAACGATCGATTGTCAAAAAGTGCAGTTTTAGCTCCAACATAAAAGATAGTTATCAACAACTCTGTTCTTCTCTTGTAGAAAAGACGAATCCTAATTTTTTATAATAAAAAAAAATTTAAGGTCGAGTTGTTTCCGAAAACGTATACGTATACTTTCCATTAGAAAAATCAAAATTGGATATTTTTTCCCAAAACAGTAGGCCATGGAAAATAATTATTTTGCTGTCCAAAAGACCATGGAACTAGAAAATAAGTGGAAAGGTCGAGCTGACGCAGAACATGAAGCTCTGGTGCAGAACAAGCAGTTGCTTAAAAAGATGTCCGAGAGTGTGGTAGTAGGGACGAGTGAGACAGTACCCTGGCGTACTCGGCATATTTATTTATTTACACGGCCGTGCACACTTACTGAGCAGTACCCCGCTTCGTCACTAATGCTTCACTTTTAGATACCCCCAAACTAGCTTATAACCATTCCACTTATTTTCTTGTTCCATGGTCCAGACTATAGAACCGAGCCTCGTTGCAAACAAAAAATACGTCCTATCTGGTTAACGGAGTTCGGCTCGCTAATTTAAATGTGTTTTTTGTTCGCAACGAGGCTCGGCTCTATAGTCTGAACCCTGCTTTATAAATCAAGTGGAATTAATCTTCAAAATTAACAATAGGATACCCGACTAAAAAAAACAATCAACCTATATATTAAATTAATATTAATCCATATATTAATAATCAAATTGTGGCCAAACTCACCAACTACTAGCCGTTCATCGTCCGGCACTTCTTTAAATAATCTTTTAAAATCTTCCGATTTTGATTTGTAAGTTGGATACAAAGCACTATACCAAGCTGATTTCTTCTTTACTTTTTCCCCCGATTTTATTTCTTTTTTATCCTTTATTGAAGTAACAGATAGGGCGTCGCCCGAAATGCTCTCGATGTTGCTACTTCTGCTACTCGCGTTGCTGTCTTGGCCCTAAAACATGCCACAAAGTTAATAAATGTTAAAAGCAAAACCTTCACGCCAGCAAGAGAATTTTCACTTAGAAATAAATCTTGGAATATGTTTAGAAATTAAGAGACCTTATTATTTGAGAAATTTTAACAAAATATTGTAAATCTGCTAAGAAAAGTCCAAGGCCTATTAAAGCCAGCTTGGCTTGCAGAAAGGGGTAAAGTCGCATTTTTCGAATTTTATGTATATCGTGGATCATGACATTAATTTTGGCCTCTTACAAACCCATATCCGAGTTTCGATTTAGATTTCAGATAAGATAAAATGTTCAGAGAAGCATCAATGGTTGAAGCAAAAACTCAACTCTTATTTCTCTAGGGGTTGATACAGACAAAATATTTGACGTATAACTAACTACTAGCTTCTAATGAAATTAATATTAGTCTACTAGTAGCACACACGGAAATGAAGGCTATCAGTAATTATTCCATTTATTATCAAAATATAAAAGAAATATGAGTAAAAATAACAATCATAAACTCCCACCCCATGCGGATATAAAAATAATTTATGCAGAACACAAAACAACCGTTATGAATATTTAAGTTTATTTAAATAAAATATTAATTAAAACGTTGGATAAGAGAAACAAAAACCTTACCTTCATTTTCTACTTCACGAAATAATTAATTAATTTATAAATTAGTAGCACCTTATACATATTGTTTTTTTAAACTATTACTGTACGTACATTATGTTTTTATCTCAAAATAAATATGATAACGTTTCATATTTTTCCTGATAGATAGAACCCCCTTCAGGTTACATTCCAGTGTTGCAAAAAAAATTTAATTGGACTCAAGTTTCAAATAAAAAACAATAAGTTATTTCAATGATGCATAAGGTAAACAGTAAACACGCTTTTAATTATGTATCCTGATATATACATTATACTACATTTAGGCTCCACCATAGCAATATAATTAGTACCTCGTGGGTAGTTTTTTTTGACTTGCTACTTTTCGTAAAATATTCCAGTTGGTTCTAAAAACGTGTAAAAAGCAAGTATCATACTCGTACAACACCGTTAATTAAAAAATGACCTTGTTTTTGTCTGTTTTCATGGTAAAAAAATTCAGAAGTTTTTACAGCAATTATGAGCAAGCCGAAACATAAACTCTTGTATTACGAATCAGATTCTTACTTTTATAAACAATAATATTTTTGCATTATAAACAAAAACGATGATGCACTTCTAAAGCTATTGTATGCTTACCGGTGAAGAATCGTGTTTTTGAAAACTGGGAGTTAACTGATCTTTATAATTCACCGATAAATAAGTGTCGCTACGAGAATGATCACGTTTTGAGTATGGTTTTGGAGAAGGTCTCGGACTATTTCTCGGGCTTGTGTTAGGACTTGTAGACCTATAATAAATAAAAAAAAAATATACGTCAATTTCTTCCTTTAATGCTAAACTAACTTATTTTTGTTTGTCGTATCTTTATGTGAATTACTTGCATTTAATTGGTCTTCTGAATTCACCATTGTTAAATTAATATTTAATTCCAAAAATTATTTATAATTTTAAAAAAGCAAACGACATACATTTCCAACTCGTATTTCCGATTTTCTTCACTCCATTTCATACGGTTTTTCCATAAGCAGTTAAATGTTTAGGTACCTACTTTAATCGACCATTATTTTTAACGATTAAATTTCGTTAGAATATAGAATTTTTAAACGATATAAAATCGAAATCTACATCATTAGGACCTGTCAGTGTTAATGACATTTGATGTTGCGCACATTTGACAACCTTGCATCGAATTGTACTTTTACTCGTGACGGCAACGCCATCTATGGATCCAACACTTAACCTACAATAATTAATAAATAGTTTAATTGTCACGGCAGTATTCGATGTGAAATTTTATGAGATAAAATGTAATTTTGAAAAATAAGGAGTCGTTGTAAAATTTTACACTATACATGTTAAAAATCATTTAAACGCGCCTTCACGTTACATTGGTACTTTTCTAAGCAACGTTGCCATAATAGCACGTATGAAACAGAAGATACGATTTCACGTTAGAGCGAGCGAAAGACCAAATTCTTCTAATAGGATTGACAACGCCGGTAAAATAGTTGATAGGTGCAGGACGCCATAAGTGTTAAATAGAATTTGCTCTTAAAAAGTGAATTATGTTTTATAAAGGTGAGCAATTCTTTTTACATATAAACTTTTAAAGCGTGAATCTTACTACACTTATTTAAATTTATAATTATTTCTTTTTTACTTTTTGGCCGTGGTGCGTTATGCTCCCCCAAGCTGTTTTCTATAAGCGTAAACAATCCACGCAAACTTTTTATTTTGGACGAATTGAGAATAAATGCTTCAAGTACTTAAATTTTATTTAGAAACCACTCCAAGAGTAAAATTTTCTTAGATCTAAACGTTTATAAGTACAAAAAGACAAATATTTGCCCTTGAAGTTGGTCCTGTCATTTCTTGAAGAGTTTTAAATATTAATTAAAATATACTTATTGGGATTTTTAATTATTATTTTTTTAATTTTAGGTTAAAAATATTGACGAAATGAGTTCGGCTTTAAAACCTGTGTTAACGCCGGCTGGGTCTCAAAACTCATCTGTGCCATCAAATTTAAACAAACCCATGCATCCACAAGGAGCACCGACAAATTACGGTCAACAAGTATCGCACATACCGCAAAACCTCGTTAATATACCACACAATCCACCCAGTTCGACAAACTTACATGCAAATGTTCACACCGCTTCGTCTAATCACAGTAATTCAAACAATACAAATCACTATTCTTTAAATGTACCTAACGCATCTCAACATTATACCATCGGTGGAGGTTCACATCAGACGCCCGTAAGCAATCATCCTGTTCCAAATCAGTCTCATCCACCGCCGCTTGCATCTTTTTCCAGTCCTTCCAAAAATCCTTCGTATACTCCAAATGTTTCCTCAAACATCGGACACTCGTATAAACCGCCTGGCGTCGTAAATCCACCTCCTACCCAAATTCAAACTCAGCCGGCGGTCGTTCCTTCGATACCCGACGACCCTATAGCTGAAAAACCACAGTCTAATGGAACACAAGAAACAAAAACCACACCTAACACCGAAACCCCCCAAGATTATTGTACAACCACCCCAAAAGAAAAACCAACTCCATCCGCACCAATAACTCCAGATAAAAAAGTACAAGAAGAAGCAGTTCCTGAACCAAAACAAAATGTCGACGCAAACAAAGCGTCGGAAGGAATTAGCTCGTCTGAACCGACAGATAAAGGTTCCACACAGACGCCTCCTAAAGTGTCTGTAACAAATTCATCTAATAATTCGACTACAAATCAACCACCAAGCGTGACCGTGGCCACAACTCCGACAGTTGCAGCAATCGTAACAACATCGACTAAAACGCCCCCTACTCAACCGTCGCCATCTACCACCACTGTATCGGAGTCTTCAGAGTCGCAAGAGTCTATTAGTCCTGTTCCGGCTAATAAAACTAAAGAGCAGGTAAATTTAAATCGGGGTTGGGATAGTTTAAGTTTAAGAGAAAAGTTTGGTACACTGCTAATTTGAACTAGTTGAATTCTTTTAATTTCTCATAATACTAAAGAGATATTCCTAATGGTTGAAGCTCGAGTGCTCAGTTAGATTCACAAGGTTTTCTAAAATATGGAATAAAATGGCTCGTAGAAAGAAAGATAATGTGTTGTATGGCTTAAAGAAAACTGATGGTAGCAAATCTTTGCATGCAATTTGTGCTTAAAATTATTATTATTATCAAAATTTGATAAAATTCATTGTGACACATATTTTTTGGCTGACCGTTTTAAGTTTAGACCAGTTCAAAGTGGTGTATGAACATTACGAACAGGCTATGATGCCAGCACATTTTTTGGCTTAAATGTTGAACTCAGAAATGCCCCAAAATTAGTTTTTCAAAGAAGAAAAATACCTTGCTCTAGGATTTATTAAGGCAAACTATAAATATTTAAATGTAATGGAAACCGTAGTGAAATTGCATGCCAGAGCATGGGAGTTTCTTATTTAAATTTTTAAAATCGTGTTTTTTTAAATATGGCGCGTAATTAAATAATTGTCGTAAATTTCTGTTTTCAGACCAATCAAAAACCTACACTGAAACTGGCAACTACTCCGAGAGCTTCAACTTCGAGAAAGCCAAAATTAAGTTCGAAAACTGAGCAAGCGGAATCTTCAAAATCTAAAACTTCGATCGAAACAAAGTCTCCTAATCAAAAGTCGCCTTCTGGTGGTGGAAAAACGAAAAGAAGTCGTACAAAAACTCAACCATATCAGAGTCCTTTACCAGAAGTCGAACTAATATCTAAAATAAGTGCAACTACTCCAAGGAGCAAAAATAGCGAAGACAAATTAATTATATTTTATAAGTACGCATGTTCTCTTTCTTTGTTTATCGAATTGTAATTGTTTTCTTTTATTAGGAACGAATTCTTAGCCGTTCGCAACTCCGACGGTGGTTTTTATATATGTCAAGCCGTTCAAAACATTTATAAGAGCTCGCCCAAGATTCGCATTCTTTGGTTGTCTCAAGATAAGAACGATAAGGAAGTATATACTCCCGATTTCTACGATCATACTGGTAGGTACGAAAAACTTTTTAATATAGGCGTTAACTCACAAGTTTACAGATTTCGACTGCATCTTAACTAATTTAAATTTGAGCCGTATCGACAAAGGAAAATATAAATTGCCACCTGCCGAGAAAATTCGAACAGACAGTATATTAAAGAGAGCTCTCGCAGTGGAACAGGGTAACGCTACTCCACCTTCCCTAACGGAAGAACATCCCGACGGATGTAAGTACTCATTTTGTCCCAATTATAAATTTCAACTAATAAAATTGGCTTTTAGTGGACTTGTCTTTGTACAAAGAAGAAAGCCAGTTGAAAAAACGCAAATCGTTGAAACGCAAATCGTCTACAGCTCTAAAGGCTTCACCCAAGACGAGTCCTAACAAAAAATCACCCGAACAGGCGAAAGTTAGGAAGGTCATTAGTAGAGCCAAATCGCAGCCCATTAAAAAGTCGACAGTTTTGAAAAAAGCTCTATCGGCCAAAGTTAAAAAGACCAACATCGAAAGATCCGATCGAGCGAGTAAAAGGAAACCGGAAGTAGCTACGACGAGCTTTGCCAAAACTAGTCCAGTTATAGACGCGAAAAAAGCCCAAGTTTTAGCTAAAGTTGCAAGAAAACCTACAGTTCTACCTCTTAAAACACAGCCTTCAAAAAATAGTGAGTTTTATTGTGACAATAGACCTCTCGATTCTTATTTTTGTTTTTTTAGGTGCAAAACCTACAAAACGAGCACCAGTAGCCTCTTCGTCTAAAAAGCCGACAACAGTGGCGGTATCGGCGAAAAAAGAAAAAGTTGTTACACGTAAATCTAAAAGAGGCAAAAAGTAAATTTGAATTATTTAGTTATTTTCTGTAAACAAAGTTATAGATTTGGTTTGATAATAGAATGCTTGGAAATGCAATTTTTTATATCAAAATTGTTTGACCTTTTTTAAAACATTTCGCTTTAAGTTGATTAAGATGGAATATTCTGTTATCAGTATTTAGGTTCGACTTGTAAGTAGTAATCGGTATATTAAAACTCAAAATTGTGCAAGTGATAGCACCGAATATAATAGTTATTAAAGTGTTGCAATTTTATTAGTTTGTATAAAAGATTTTTAAAAACACTAATATAGATAGCTCTCAGGGCAAGTGGCATTTAGTTAGTAAAAGAAACTACATTGAAACCGGAATAAAACATTTAATAAAAAAACGGTGTATAAATTTTCAAAGAAATTGTTATTTATTTTTCAATATAATAGTGTTTTTAAAATACTGACTTAAAGGAGGTAAATTAAAATTTTTTTCATATAACGCTAGATTAGTATTATTTAGTTAATGACTTTGTAATGTATATTCTATTTTATCTT
Source organism: Malthinus flaveolus (assembly GCA_950108345.1). Classification (NCBI taxonomy): domain Eukaryota; kingdom Metazoa; phylum Arthropoda; class Insecta; order Coleoptera; family Cantharidae; genus Malthinus; species Malthinus flaveolus. The sequence goes on along the minus strand of OX467286.1, from coordinate 19,290,770 downwards.
ATAAGTGAACATTTATAATATAGATTTAAATACGTTTAGGTTGTCTTTTTTTAATTCTTATTTTGGTAATAATAAAACAGAATGACCAACATTTTTAAAACGGCACAAAATCATTGCAAGTATCATATTTTAGAATGTAGTAAATGTATGTTGAAATGTTTGTGCTTGTCAAGTTCGTGATTAAGGATGTGAAATGATTTCGAGTCTTGTTCAATAACACTATTAAAATTAAAGAGTAATAGGATCTGGTTCGTTTAGAAATATCCTAATTTATAATTAATATAAATGGTTTAAAAATAAAATGTATTTAAGAAATTTATTATTATTGTGTCTCGAGATTTATTTAATGTCTTATGACTTGTGTTGTTTAAGATTGAGTATTTTGTATTTATTGAATACTAAAAATTACAGGCCATGCACTAAAATTAGTTACTTTTTATTCATTTCTATTATGTTGTGTTCTATGGCTTTGTTTTATTCTTTCAAAAACGAAATTGCAACTTCTAAAAAGTACATTTATACACTAAATCGTAGGGGATGGCCAACTTTTGCGTATGTAAAATCAATTTTTTAGCTTAAAAATGTGTTGCGATTGCGAACTTGTCCAGAGCAGATGGGTTCGACGTCACCGACCCGGGCAAATTTTGTTAAAAGGAAGCATTATGCGGGTGCTGGAAGCGAAAATTTTTGATTGTTCAAGGTCAAACGGCTCAAAATAAAGTTCAGAAAACATCTAGAATCTTGGAACTGGCGTACAAAAATGAAATGTTTGATCATTTTGTTTTGACTTTTTGCAAATTATATTTTTGTTCGCTTAGGTCATGAGTTAGGTGGTCGTAGACTGTAGATGTCCGAAATGCTCTGATTATCCAAGGAATAAACTTGGAGCTCTAAACTGAGTCTCCACAGTGTTGCGCTCGGTCCTTTTACCACTAAGCTACACCGGTCCTAGCAATTCCCATGCTCCCGTTAGTCATGAGTCGCTAAGTTGCTACAATACTCTTCTTTTTAGAGACGTAGTTCGTTTTGATACCATGAGTGTGTTCTGACTGTGTCTTTCGTTCTTTCAATCGTTGATCGGATCCCCTCATCTAGGGCGGCGAACATGCGAGTACGATAGTTCAATGCGGGAGCACTGCTAACTCATCACGTCGGGGTCATCATTGTAGGACGCGTTAGGTGGTCGTAGATGTGTCGACGTTTGAGATGCGCTGATTATCTAAGGGGAAAACATGGATAATGGAGAACATGGACATAATCGGAGATTGAACTCGAGTCTCCAAGGTGTCGTGCCGAGTGCTTTGACCACTAAAAGCTACCTCGGTTCTATAATAAAGAAACAAATAATTGGTTTACTCGAAAATAGTTTATTATAGTTGTACATTTATACAAAATGTAATGTTAAAATATTTCACTACTTTCCGTTTACATTTTAATTTCTCAAAAAACATTCATTTAAGGATTATTTGTAAAATGTATTAATTTATTTTCAAAATTATTTATAAAATAATTGCGTGTGAGTGAACCTAAGCGTATAAAAATAAATAAATTCTTAACATTAAATACAAAAATAATTTAAAAAATTCAAAAACCACACAAAAAATACCGATTACGCATATAAAATTAATTTAATATTAAACAGTAGGTACTTAAATTATACACCAGTGTAGCTTTAAGTCTGTTTGTTTTTACAACAGCTCTTTGGATACAATTTTATGCGTGTGGTAATTAGTAATTGGTAATTATTAGTGCTCAGTTTCAGGTTATATCAGAGTAGTGAGGAGTACGAGTACGAGACTTTAGAATCCCCACCGCTTTTTGTGACGACATAAGCCACGCCCTATTTCAGTGGTACATATTTATTCTAGACTCTAGACTAGACGATAGGAGCTTGGCAGTATGTCAAATACCGGTAAAAGGTAAAACGATATTTGAGACACCGCCATCGGTGGGATTCTAAGGTTGGGTTGCAGAAAGCTTTTAATCGGGGATTCAATTAATGATTACCATTACTTTTTCGCCTATACCTTAACAATGGTTACGGTGTCTTGATTGTTCAAAAATATTCTGTTATCTCTTAAATAGCTGTTAATTAACCGGACTTTTGTGCAACCCAACCTAAGTCCCTCACTACTAATGATTTGGATTTAACAATAAACATATCAATTCTTAACAGTTAGTTGTAAATATAGGTAATAAAGTACATTCAAGTCGATCATTCAAGGAAGAGTAGTAATATCTTTCGAAGGTTCGTCTGGACTAGGACTATCGTCACGTCTCGAACGTACCCTTACGACGTGTCTGTGAGTATTCTCGTCGTATTTTGATTCAAAAACATTTCCCGCGCCATATTGCGTTGTCTGACTTGGTCCGGTTAAGAGTACTTTGTCCGGACTGACTTCGTCCGTCGTCGTAAATAATATTCCTATATTTAATTGCGGTATGTCGTAAAATATCGTCAATGTTAGCATCATAAATGTTATACCCAAGAAAAGGTATGCTGAAAACAATATGTTATTAATACGAGTTGAATACGAATCGATAATTTAATTAAGTTGTGTACATACGGGAGAATAAGGCCCGGGAGAATAGAACTTTTGCTTGTAACTTACCAGTCGTGGCAATTTTATATATGGGACGATGTGGTTGAGCAGGTGCATCACCAGGTATGTAATCTCCAAGTCCAATTGTCGTTAATGAAATGAAGCAGTAGTAAAACGAGTCCAAATAATCCCATTCTGGTTCAAAGGCAGCAAAAATGGCTGCCGGAATCAACATGAAAAATATTAATAATAAGAAACCTGAAATAAATAAAGTGTTACTCGGCGCTTCAAGTGGAAATTTTTCTATTTACCAATGACGGAAAGGTGTAATAGTCGAATTTGAAATGGTTCGTAAATATGTCCTAGTTTTGAATTTAAGAATTGTAAAAACCATATGGAAGGTACCAATAGTCTTTCGACGAGAGCCGAGAGCAGCACGAGTGTCAAAGGTATTCCAGTTATTGCGTATATTATGCAAAACATTTTTCCAGTTCTACTCAATGGAGTAACGTGTCCATATCCTGAAAATATACATTATGCATTAAGAGTGGAATATTTTACGATTGTCAATAAGTCGCACGGCCATCACGAGCCACGAGAAAGGTTAAACAGATACATTTTAGCCGTTTTAATAAAGAAAGTAAAAGAAACTTCCGATGCATTGAAAGGCGCCAGTTTTTATGATACTGTTCGGAAAAACTGATTGACATTTCGTAACAATGAGCGCTTTCATCGCGAATAATTGCAATATATTTTCTTACAAACCCTAGCGCTACTTTTCACTAAAAAAACTCCATCATTTCAAATGGATTTATTCAAATCCAGATTAGAACAACTTTCGTGTTGGAAAAAATTACGGATAAGCTTCTGGATTTCAGTTTTTTGTAAGTGCAAATCGTGTCATGTTACGCAATTCTCTTCAATAACACTTCAAAATTTAATTAATAATCAATTTTATTATCACTGGTGCGTCAACGCACGGTAATTAACTTTGCCAAAATAATTAGCAAGCGGCTAACCTTAAAAGCATTCTTTCAGCTTCTCAATTGGGGACTTCACGTCAATGACACTCTCCACTCTGAAATTTATTTAAGCGCGTATTTTGTTTCTTAATTTCTAAATTTTTAAAAGAAATACGAGCTTCGCAACATTAAAAAAAATATATCTGCGGCGTCTGCCGAACTGCCTGCATATCTGTTTGTCTCTCCGTGTGTCTATATGCTTATTTAGCAAACCGTATTCCTACATGTCTGTTTACTTAAGTATTAAAATGCTATTAATCATAACTCAAACCTTTTATACAGGATTCGTTCGAAAAGTAATGTTAGTGATTTTATTGTGAAGCGCGCTCCGATTTGTTGGGATAGTTAGAGGAGAGAGGAGGAAGTCAGCTTACGAGCGCGCAGCTATCTACGACCATCCGGAGAGTATAACCGTATAACGAAAGGCGTTTCCGCATAACTCATTTTTTGCAATGCAGCGCTCGTTGGAACAAAGGATTGATATCGAGTTTTGTGTAACACTAGGCAAATCCGCAGTGAAAGCTGTTCCTATGATAAAGACGAACCCGAAACAAAAAGGCAAAGTGCCGAGCGGCACACATCGGCTTCACCTCGCTAAGAGAAGCCCAGAATGAGTAACTCAAAGGTCGATACCATGCTCATTGTGTTCTTTGATATCGGAGGGCTCGTCCAGCATGAGACTGTATCACACAAATGCTCAAGAAACTTAAACGAAGCTAACGAACTTAACCGCCTTCCTCTTGACGCGCTTCTTGCCGATTTAATGGTTGTAAGGGTTACCCAGCCGCTCTAGAGTATTGGCGTCCTGGCGTGGCTCCCCCAGACTTCTTTTTGATTCCGAGCGTGAAAACTTGTATGAAAGAACAGGACAGTTGTTAACCAAGTCAAAGGGACTTGCACCAAGACTCTAAAGGACGTTCCGGAGGAGGCATGCCGTGACGTCTTCGATGGCTTGAAATCTCACTGGAAGCGATGTATCGACGCGGGAGGAGCCTATTTTGAAAGCTTTCAAAGTGCTGTACCGATCTAATCAATAAATTGTTTTTCATCGACTCACTGACATTAATTTTTGGACAAACTCTATATTACTAATTATACATCTTTCAAAACCTCGCCGACCCTAGATGCGCAGAAGGGGAAGTGAGAAAGCGGTTAAAAGAGATGCCCAATCCGTGTGTTTAGGTTGGTGTGTAACCTTGGTTACGCCACTGTACGAAATTTGGTTGTTTGCGCAGGTCGGTGAGGTTTTGAAAGATGTATAAAAATAACTCATATTTTAACATGTGGCGCCCAACGTGGGGCGTGGGCGAATCGCAACTCAAATTTTTTACTTAGAAACCATTTATATTAATTTAAACAAACTTTGTTGTTACAACCAGAAGCTCATCCTACTGTCGATTTTGATTCAAAAAATTGTAAAATATAAAAAATAACGTTAGCGGTTGGATTAATATAAGCCGTTCTTTATTTTTGGTCCCTTGCAAAATGATAAATTCATCTACAGGTATTAAATTTTTTTAAAACGAGCTTTTAATTTTAATTAATTTTAATCCCCAAAGAGATTACTCCAGTGCCAGTGTCAAGCTTCAAATCGCGCATGCACGTCATTTGGTACGCTGGTAAATTACTTATAATTTATTTACAAACAAATTTTTTCAATTCAACTTTTCTTTTATCGTGACATGAAAAAAGAAAATGTTTAAAGTTTGTAACGTTAGCAAAACAATTACGCAATAATTGTGAAGAACCCGTAGAGAATAGTTGTTAAGTCAACTTTCCTTAATTTAATATTACTGGTGCCTCTGAGTCGACAAAATTATTTAATTAAATAATTAATGATGGAAAACAAGTTCAAATTATTCGAGTTCTTCGTTTATGCGCCATTATTTTTTTTGTTTACTCACCAATTGTTGTAATAACTGTACTCGAAAAAAATAAAGATTGTCCGAAACTCCAATTTGGTTCGCCGGAAACATTCTGAACTGCAGACACTCCCCTGTTACTTGCATGCACAACTTCATTAATAAGTGCCTCTAGAGCTTCGTCTGAAACAAAAGTACATTAATAAAGTAAACAGAAAAGCGATAATTCGATAATAGAGTTTCGAAAAAGGTAAACTTAGGAAGTAGTTACTAATTTTGTTTTATCTCTCGAGCTTATTGGGACAAATTAGGTTGCTCACTTCCTAAAATTACTAGGAAGAAACTTATTTCTGTCAAGTTAATGGCATTAAAACAAAATTGAGTGATAAAATGTTGAAGAGGCGGCGGGAGGTTGATAGCAAAGCTCTAAAAGCGTAGAATACGTTAGTGTCGAAACATGATCTGTTTGCGCAAGGCTACAACAAACGCGAAATAGAAAATAGTATATTATTCAACGAGAGGGTAATGAGTATTACCCGCAAGTTGAATACTATGCTTTATCCGCAACTTTTATTACAACATTTATTACGATGCTATTCGACTCAAGCAGCAATGGACGGTTTATAAATTTAATCCCCAAACTTGGAAGAAGCCAATAGACACACAAATTAGTCTCTTAACCATGTTGTTTGTCTTATGTGTTTAAAAAGGTGGCGCTTAGTGACACCGCCGAAGCGAGAACAGAACGCTCGAGACCCTCGAGAGAATTTCTCGATTTGCTTGAGCTCTTTCGTTCTCTCCTCTCTTGAGTTCTATTATATCAATTATCAAGTAGTTTAAGCATTTATAATAAGTAATAGGATCTTTATAAATAAAAAATCGGATTTAGACCGACAGAATATCGAAGAATATGAACATCAAAATATCACGTGACCCACGTTCCACGTTTGAGCTGTGAAAATTGTTACACAAGCTTCAGACTTCAGACCTCTGATAGAGTCGCATGATTCGAGCGTCTCACATAAAACTTTTAGGTATAGAATACGCGTTTCTAAATGCATTCAAAAATCCCCAACTAACTTAAAATTGCTTTATTCGCATAGAAAATACGTGAGCACGAATATTAAGCACCTCTCTTCTGCTGTAGGTGTAGGTACTTTTCGTTCGCTACATCAATTTATGGCCAATTATTCGAAAATTCCTAACAATTTAAACAGATTCATGTCTAACCGACACATAAAACCGTATTTTTCTCGTTTCGTTTGCTTATGACATCTACAGGGTGGGTTTAGATCGTGGTGATAGGCAGAGCTGGAATTAAAATTATATCGAGTTCTGTGGAGAAGACTAAAAAACGACCTTAATAAAACTTTTTGATCTTTACACGGCCTAAACGGTAGAAATATTTTTAAATATACAGGGTGTGCTAGTGCAGAAGCGCTATACCATAATCTTAGTCACTAGGTATAAAAAAATTAAAACAGTTAAAAATAAAATAGATTACCCAAGCTTTGCAATAGTTTAATCAATTTGTGACCTACCCCAATATTCTTATCACGTCATGCGTCATGCCCATAATTGGTTGCGAAGCTAATTTTAATTGCAATTTTATTAAAAAGTTGCCGAGAACTTTATAATTAAAATTCGTAAACACTTAATAAAGAAGGCAAATTAAATTAAAAAGTCATTTTTCTCAGTTTTATTAGCTAGGTAATTTTAGAATTAAACGATTTCGGAGTTCGTGGGTTTTTGTTAGGGTCCCTATACTATAAGGGCTATAAAACTGCCTTCAGGTACCTATAAAATATCATTGATCGAAGAAAAATCGAACTACCGATTAATTTCAACATTTATTATAGTACAAATGCCTTTCTTGTGGAGTTTGCCTGGACTACGACTTATCCTGCCCTTCGAAGCACGGTCAAGTATCGGTTGAAATAACTTCTTTTAGTCCAGGAGGCAGCCAACCCTTTTACTAAACTAAGTACATACTTTTTGACTCTGCAGGATGAAAGAACATTGAAAGTGACTAATTAAACCAACCGCCTGCCTGTTAAAAGTGGCAGCATTAACTTGGGTAAGGCTCGAGAAGAGTGGGTGTTAGCTCTTTTTTGTGGGGTTCTCGCTTATAACTTGAAAACTAAGCACTTTATGAGAAGTGGCTCGAGAAGAGTGGATTATTGCTCTTTTATAGGGTTTCCGCTTATAACTCGAAAACTACGCACTTTTTGTAAAAAGTACTTTTATATGAAAATAGAGTATATTAAATTTCCTACAAACTATATCTCTTAGGTTTTTCTCCTCCGACAAACGGTTTATACGTTAGAGGGTGTTGAAGTTTGGCAAAAATTCCAAAATCGGACAAAAAACTGTTTTTGTTTGGTTTATTGCTTAGAACTGGAAAACTACGCGCTTTATGATACAAGTGGTTCCAAGAATATGAACTTAATAAAATTTTCTACAAATTATACCGCTTAACTTTTTTCTCTCCGGCAAGCGTTTTAGGCGCTAGAGCGCATTAAAAATTGACAAAAATTCCAAAATCGGCCAACAAACTCCTTTTTTTAATTTATCGCTGATAACTCGAAAACTACGTACTTTGCGATGAAAGTGTTTTTAAGCATATAAAATACATCAAATTTATTACAAACTCTTAGTCGTAGGTTTTTTTCCTTCGACGAACGGTTTAGACGTTAGACGCTTTTGAGCGCGTTAAAGTTTGGCAAAAATTCCAAAATCAGTCAAAGTTTTTCTTTGTTTATCGCTTATAACTCGAAAACTACGTACTTTTATGCAAACGTGTTCCTATACAAAAATGTAGTACACTAAATTTCCTACAAATTATATCTCTTAAGATTTTTTCCTGAAGTGGATGATTTGGGCGCTAGCGCCCGTTAAAGTTTAAAAAACTTCTAAAATCGGCTACAAAATTATTTTAACGCCCGCCCTAACTCAAAAACTATGCGCTCTTAGAAAACACCGGTTGTACACAAAACTAAATCACATAAAATTTTTTACAAATTATATATTATCTTAAGTTTTTTCCCTTAGGTAAACGATTTAAGCGCTAGCAAGCGTTAAAGTTAAAAAAATCGACCAAAAAGCTTTTTATGGCTTATAACTCAAAAACTACGCACTTTTGGAGAAAAGTGTTTCTATATGAAAATAAAGTACCTTCAATTTTCTAAAAATTATGTCTCTTTAATTTTTTTGTCAAACAAGCAGTTTAGGTAATAGAGCGCGTGGTGGTCTGGTGGTAAAAGCTTTTACATTTTTTTGCTCTATAACGCGCGCTAGCGCCTAAATCGTTGCCCTGAGGAAAAAACTTAGAAAATAAATTTGTAGAAAATTGAATGTTCTTTATTTTTGTGTAGAAGAACTTTTTTTATAAAGTGCTTAGTTTTCAAGTTATAAGCGAAAAACGAAAAAAGAGCAAAAACCCACGTTTCTAGAGTCGCCTCTAAGTTAATGCTGCGACCCGCGGTCGGTTTTATTACTCATTTGCATTGTTCTTTCAGCCTGTATAGTAAAAAATTTTTTACTTTATAGTTTTTGTTTAGTAAAAGTGTTCGCTGCCTCCCGGACTATTTGGTATACAGTAAAAGTCCAAATCGGTACTAATTTTGGACATTATCAACTATTTCACCCAGAGATAATATAAAATCGCGTATTAGATAATAAATTGAATATGTAAAAAAACTAGTAGATATAAATAAACCAATTTCATCAAGTTGACGTAGTAATATAATTGAATTGCCAAAGAAGTTATTATCAACTTATTACAAATTGATGTGAGATCATTTAATTATCATTTGATAACTTTTAGATGGGACATTTTTCAATTTAATTTAAAAAGTCATCTGCTTTAACTAACCTTTCAATTTAACTATACACACACGACGTAAATTATTTTTAGTCACAGAGACTCGATCTCGGAAGATGAGAAAAGTTGCACATCCACTCTCGAGTTTATGAGGTTAAGAAAGAAAAATAATTTGTAGGGTCAACTTACTTTTCTTTATACAAAGTTTTCTTCAGACGCTTTTTTTTGTAGATCGTAGAAGATAGAAAATTAGGAACTCTTCATAAGGAGGGCAATTCGAAAATTATTAGTGGTTTGAGATTGAGTGCCATAGTCAGAAAATTCTACGCGGGCGAGTAAGGGAGATGAATGGACAAAGCGATAGAACAACAAACAGATACAGACCGAGAGACGTGAACGGATTAAAGGAGAATCGTCTGGTGAGCCGAAACACCGAAAGACAGTCATATGAATTAACAGAAGAGCCATCAGACGAGCAAAGAGAGAGCAGATAGAAGAACAGAAGTGTCAGAACTAGAGAGGCAGTATGAGAAATTAACAGAAGAACGGCCAAATCATTTTAAATTCTAAGCTTGTCAATTTTTGCCTAATGTCAAAATGCTTCTCCCGTGTGGCTATTGCTAATTCAAAGATTATTTCCGATACCCCCGAAGACTATAAAAAATATAACAGTTAAATGAGGTCAAAGTTGGCTACGATAGGATAGCGCAAACTGATTATATCCGGGTTAGAAAAAAATTGTCAAAATTTGGCTTTTAAGACTTCAACCTCTTACGAACATCCGATTATACATTGTCGTCACAGTTGAGCTTTAGTCATAAGCTTTACAATAAACAAAAATAGACAACTGCACCATCTTCACGTGATTCTCCTTAAAATAAAACCTTCTCCGACAGGTCTAACCGTGATCAAGAGTCTCGAGCCGTTCAAACAGTCGAGCTTTTGTTGTTTTGTAAAAACTTGAACTCACCTGAAACTGAAGGATGAGCTGCTAAAAAATTGCTCCTCGTAGTTCTAAGCCTGTGGATTAGCGCTTGTTCCGCGGGAGTTTCCAGAAAATTGAATATTGCCGCTCCAGATAATAAAAAAGTGGCATAAAAGATCACATAACCGGAAAAAAATAACGAAGTTCTGTATTTAACGAAGAAAAATTGTTTTTTAACAGCATTCGGGTTTAAAGGGAGAGTTTCTGCGAGCGACGTGCTGAAAGTTCTCGCCTTTCCTTGTTGGACGGCACTGTAGTATTTATAAACCATTTTCGCGTAAATTTTTTTATAAAATCACTCGATTAACTATTGTATTGCCATATTAATTTTAAACTATCACAGATAAATGTTTTTTAAGAAACTAAACGAACGTTTAATTTAAATTATAGAGGCGAAGTAAAACTTTTCATTTTGCAGCACCTACGAGTATAGTCACCGATACACTGAATTGACTGAATATAAATTTTTCTAATCGCCCAATATGTACTTATCCTATCTTTTCTAATTGACAAATAATGAGAATTTTATACTTCTCTTCAAGTGGTAAATACAAACTGATGAGGCGCACCTTATTTTTATTTAAAACTAAATAAAGGAGAATGTTATCCTTTTTTTGAGAAGGGGATAAATGATGAACTTATATAAAGCTTCACGTTACCTCTGTTGCCAATCCCTTTTGTATAAAATATTTACATTTTCCAAACGTTTTGTTCGAAAGTTGAAAAACGAGCCCCGCGCTAATTGAAATATTTTGTACCAAAAACGGAGAATAATAAAAAGGATTAAGAAGAAAGAAGATTATTGTTGATGTTTCTTAGTGCCGTTACTTTTTACTTAGAAAGTTGTTAAATATTTAAATTGTTTGGTATTCTTTGGTCTTACCTCTTACCTGGCCAAATTGTTCAAATTTCTGAAAATTCAAGTTTGCTAATACGGTTCGTTCGTTTCGTATAACGACATTTTTGTATTTCTTGGGAACTGTAATGAGTGCCGTAATGGTAATGAATGTAGTAATAAGTAATAATAGAAATGCCTACACCATCCGATGCTGGTTGCGAGAAAGATTAAATTCAGTCAAGATTCAGGATGTTTTGAAGAAGTTAGCGCCGAACAAAATTTTAAAATGTTTCGGTATGTAAATTGCCTTTCTCTTATTCAAGCGCAAACCGCACCGCTATGAAAGTTGCCCTTTATGGATTTTGGTGCTGAGAGGAAAGCGAGCTCTAATCTCTGCGTAGCGCGATACAACCAAAGAGTCACGAGTTACTTTATGCAGATGGAACAGTGGCGGATCTTGATTTTGGGGAGCCCCAGGCGCAATCTGATCTGGAGGTCCCCTAATTGAATCGTTGTTTTATTAAAAAATGTTTTAAAAATATTTTTAGAAATCTCTAGTATGAAGTCCGAAGCTTAAAGTCAGAAGTTTAAAGTCTGAAATCTGAAGTTTAAAGTATAAAGCGTAAAGTTTAAAGTCAGAAGTGTGAAGCTCAAAGCCTGAAGTCTAAAGTTTAAAGTCTGAAACCTAAAGTCTGAAGTACAAAGACTGAAGCCTGAAGTATGAAGTGTGAAGTTCAAAATCTGAAATATGAAAGTGTAAAGTTCAAAGAAGTTCAGAAGTTCTATTTCTGAAGTCAAAAGTCTGTAGATTCAAGGTCACAGTCTGAAGTTCAAAGTCTGAAGTGTAGAGACTGGAGTCTGAAGTATGAAGTGTAAAGTTCAAACTTTAAAGTCAGAAGTTCAATTTTTGAAGTGCAAAGTCTGTAGACAGAAGTTCACAGTCTGAAATCTAAAGTCTAAAGTTCATAGTGTAAAGTGTAAAGACTGGAGTCTGAAGTATGAAGTGTCTAGTTCGAAGTCCAAAGTCAGAAGTTCACAGTCTGAAGTGCAAAGTTCAAAGTCTGAAGTGCAAAGTATGAAGTGGGAAGTTCAAAGTTTGAAGTATGAAGTGTAAAGTTCAAACTCTGAAGTCAGAACTTCAATTTTTGAAGTCCTAAGTCTGTTGACAGAAGTTCACAGTTTGAAATCTAAAGTCTGAAGTTCATAGGGTAAAGTGTAAAGACTGGAGTCTGAAGTATGAAGTGTCTAGTTCGAAGTTCAAAGTCAGAAGTTCAATTTCTGAAGTTCAAAGTCTGTAGACTGAAGTTGACAGTCTGAAATGTGAAGTGGAAGTTCAAAGTCTGAAGTGGAAAGTTCAAAGTCTGAAGTGCAAAGTTCAAAGTCTGAAGTATGAAGTGTAAAGTTCAAACTCTGAAGTCAAAAGTTCAATTTTTGAAGTAAAAAGTCTGTAGACAGAAGTTCACAGTCTGAAATCTAAAGTCTGAAGTTCATAGTGTAAAGTGTAAAGACTGGAGTCTAAAGTAAAAAATGTCTAGTTCGAAGTCCAAAGTCAAAAGTTCAATTTCTGAAGTCCAAAGTCTGTGGACTGAAGTTGACAGTCTGAAGTGTGAAGACTGGAGTCTGAAGTATTTAGTATAAAGTGGGAAGTTCAAAGTCTGAAGTGGAAAGTTCAAAGTCTGCAGTGCAAAGTTCAAAGTCTGAAGTGCAAAGTATGAAGTGTAAAGTTCAAAGTTTGAAGTGTAAAGCTCAAAGTTTGAAGTCAGAAGGTCAATTTATACATACATTTATAAGTCTGTTGACTGAAGTTCACAGTCTGAAATCTAAAGTCTGAATTTCAAAGTCTAAAGTGTGAAAACTGGAGTCTGAAGTATAAAGTGAGAAATTCAAAGTCTGAAGTATGAAGTGTAAAGTTCATGTCTAAAGTCTTAAAAGTCTAAAGTTCAAAGCCTAAAATTTAAAGTCTAAAGTGTGAAGTTCAAAGTATGAATTCTGAAGTGTTAAGTCCAAAGTCTGAAGTCAGAAGTTCAAAGTCTGTAGAATGAAGTAGTACACAGTCACAAAGCACACAAACTTTTAAGAATTCAAAATTGTTTTTGTAATTAAGATAGCTTCCTATTGCAAATTGCAAATAGAAACGCCCAGTATAATTTTAGTTTTTTTAAATTAGGGAGAGCTTCTGAGCATACTATTGTTCGGTACTGTTTCTGATATTTCTTTAAAATATGTTCAACGCGTACGCAAAAGTCCTGTTATGGCCGCATATAAGTCGTTTTTTGACTGTTTTTGATTTCGGGGAACCCAAAAGGTCGAGAAATTAAATTTGTTTTCGTTCTTATTCTCAAAGTAGACGAAGTCCACGAAAAGGTAAAATCGCAATATATTAGGTCTAGATTCTAGATTATGACGTTCTTCACAATAAGTCACGTTGCTTATACACAGATATCAAACGAGATTAGGAAAAGATTCAATGGAATTCATTTGGTTTGACGTCAATTTAAATTAAAACGAGATTTGATTTTGAGATAAAACCGACTTATATGTGTACATATGTACATTAATAAGTAATCAATACAATTGATGCACACTTCAAATCAAATCTATTTTTAAAATTAAATATGTTATTAGTTATTAATTAATTACTATTTACGTTATTATACTAGTAATATGGAGTATGGAGTAGGTACTTTGAATCCGTACTTTGCTTTTATTTGTGACTACGTAATTATTAGTACATATTTACAAATTTTCAGTTTACAAATGATGAGTAGAATCAAATTTCGTTGATAGTTGTTACAGAATGTTAACAATATTAACAAATTTATTTTAGTACATAATTCGATAAAATTGGGCAGCGATCCAAACTACAGTTCCTCGAGTAGTCTATGGAAATGCTTTCCAAGTGTAACTTTACTTATTATTTCCCTTTTACATTTTAATCCCGAAATAAACGCATGTTGGACCAACCCACGTCAAATCATGCAGGCCATGACACCATTACGCCCAGAATATTCAAAATTTTTTGTATAAACTCTACTAAAGTAGATACCTGTGATGGTTAATGATATACTTACTTATGTCTCCTTGCCTGGGTCGTTGGGACTCATTTCTAAATTATTCCTTAGTTTTAACACTGAAGATCAACATTTTGGTTGCTCGAAACAATTGTCAGTTTCCGACACGTCTCCTCAATTCCTTCAGAGTTCATCAAAAATCAAAACTGAATTTAATTCCGAAATAAAATTACTTTTATTTGTCAGACTCACAATGGAAAAAAAGTATCTGAAATTTATTACCCAGCATTTCACGTATTTATAAAAATATTATTTTCCGGCCACAATAAGTTCGAAATTGTAGCGTGTATCATAAGGGTTAGTTACTTCAGAATTATGATCTTGATTGATGACGATTTTTCTTTAATATAACGGAGCTATTTTTTTGTAGCTTTCGAGTTTTCGAAGTGACATTATTAATAGTGCTCGCGGTGTACCTACATCTACACATTAATAAAATTATAAGGTAGTAGGCGTATCGAACCAAGCTCAACAAACGGCCGCTACAGACATTTTTTAAAACTTGCGTTACTTTTGATGCATTATTGAGCTCTTATTAAGCTCCCCGTCGTATTATTAATATTCTTTGGCCCAGGGCCGTCCTTAGTATTTGCGAGGCCCAAGACAAAAATAATTGCGAGGCCTACATGACTGCGCCGCAGGCGATTTTTTCCAAAAAGGGGCGTGGCCTAATTTAACGGCTTTTAGCGAAAACTAATTTTTTTTGCTTGTTCAAGGTCAAACAGCGTAAAACGAAGTTCCGCAATTTTAATAGCGATTGATATTGTCTCCAAAAAAGATGTTTTATGGTTAAATTAAGCAAAAAAGCGCCAGGCCCGGGGTTTGGGCCCTGCTCGCTCCCCTAAGGGCGGCCCTGCTTTGGCCTTCTCGAAATATGTTTATATTCATAAGCGTAATTTCGTTTAATGCAACCTGAAGCTAGAAATGAGTTATCGTTTAAAAGAGGAAAAGAGGAAAATACGTGTATGTTGTACTATAAACGATAATATAGAATATAGATTTTCAAATCAATATGGTCGTACAAATAAGTTTATTTGTATGGAAAAATATAAAGTATAAATTAGTAGGCGATGGCAATTACTAAATATTAAAAAAAAATGATTGCAAATACGTTGTTTCATTTTTCTGATTGCCTAATTGAGTCTCACGAGGAACCTCATTTTCTATTGAAATGATGAGATATAGTCTGAAATTGCCAATTATCTACAGAATTTGACTCAACAAATTTATGTTAGGATAGAAGAGCTAAATTAAAACAAAGAGATAAAAAAATTAAATACATTTTTTTTCCAATTAAGTCCAACAAATCAATTTAGAGAAAAATATCTTCCCTGCCCGTCTACGGGTCTGTCTGGATTTCGATTGCTTAGGGAGGGTGAATTCGGAGCTAGCTCCCTGAAATTAGACCACTTACTAGAACTCATTGTACATCCTCCAACTTCCAAGAAGTCTCCTCGTGCCCCGATGGGGCTGATCTGATAATCTCGAGCGATCCTACTTGTAGGATCAACTTCAGAATTTTGACGGAAGGTGTAGTGCTTATTTCTAACCATGTCCAGTCAGCAGTCTTCCAACACGAATATTTTTGTAGACTTTACAGCTGGACAGTCGCAAAGAACAAGATCTACTCTTTCGTTTTCTAGTTCACATCCCCATGGCGTATTATGGGATTATCTACTACACCCAATGTGTGAAGATGCTTATGACCCTGCAATTGTTTGTAGATTAGTTTGAGTCAGCTGCCGACAATATTGTGCACGCTTTTCAGAAGGACTCAGTATTGCTCTTTAATCTAACAACCGCTTACTAAGAAGGGCGTTAACAGTAGTTACTGCAGGCTTCATGATTGGCTCAGGGTCACAGGGAAGGCTGTTTGAGCCTTTCTTGTTCAGCTCGTTTGCTTTCTCATTACCCCCATCTCCTTAATGGCTTTTAACTCAACAGAGTATAAGAGCATTCAGCAGCTCTACACACTCAAGTAGGAGGCCAGAGATTACCTTGCAGGTGTTTATAATATCCCCATCAGCTCAGTTTGAAAACCTGGGACATATTTCCTCGGCGGTTTTGAGCTTGCCAGCTTAGGTGAGTACGCACCTGCTCCAGATCCCTTTTGATTTTGAGATCTATCAGTAAAGACAGTTATGTTTGTTTCGATGCTCTCAGTTAGATCCATTAGAGTGTGGAAGACTTTATTGAATGTATTGGAAAGATATGGTCTACATCCATCTCCAAAAAAGGTAGTTTCTTGAAGCACTCTTCTATGATATTGGCGTGCCCGTAAATTCCATATTTGATGGGCCATAGCCTCCATCCTCGAAATTGAAGGGTTGCTTTTGTTGTTATCTTCTCCACATACATATAAATCGTCTGAGTGGAGGAAGGCATAGCAACGCCTCCATAGATCTAATAATGACAGTGTAGAGCCAAAAAAAAAAGTTTTGGGAGAAAGTATCCGTCTTTCCCATAGCCATGCAGCACAGCCAGAATGCTAGACTCGCTTTGTGTAGTTTGTTTGCGATGACGTTTCCCCAATTAAGCTCATGGTCTAGAGTAAATGCCCAGATACTTGACCTCGCTTACTAGATTTAGGAAAAATCCTTTCAAAGTAAGCAAAATCATTTTACTTAGTCTCCCTTTTCTGGCGAAAGAAAGCAGCTCCGTTTTGTTCGAATTTACCGTCAAGGGGTGTTCGATATACCATTATTTTGAGAGCTTCCTATAGTATTATAAGTACTATAAGTAGAGTGTTTCCATGTATGCGTTGTTGTTGTTTCGGTACAGTGGGGCTCTCGGCAGATACGGCCATACGCATGCGATCTTTAGATCATTTGGCTGCTGCAGCCTCTGCACTGAAAGAGCTGTGGACTAGTCTATCTGCGGTTGTACTTTAAATAGTAACGGGAAGACGAGAGTTCTGGTAAGAAGTACTTTGGCGCTTCCGTAGTATAGTCATGCTCTAAATGATTAGGCACGTAGGCACCACCAGTGCGTGTCTAGGCTTTCCGCTATCTACCTAATCCCTGTTGCAGGGGCAAGTCCCGCTGTTGGCGTGTGTTTGGTGTCTCTCTTAGCACACCATCATGGAAAACCTGGTCTGTTTATAGCAATTATGTGATGGCTGGTAGAATGGTTAGAGGTTTCCTGATTCCGAACCGTTACCAATCACAGTAGAGCGCGAATGCGAACATGGTTCCGCTCTGCGCAAACCGCCGCGCCTGGGGTGGCTTTAAAAAATCCACTCTGTTATTGGTACTGCGCAGTGGATTACGGCTTAGCTGGGGGGTGGTGCCCCCCCCCCCATCAACTTGCTTTATATAACCCTGAGATACTAATAGTAGGGGGGAAACAGGAGGATCCTGGATCCGTTAAGTGTTTTCAAATTTGTTTGTTTGTCGAATCGTGATATCGTCTACGTAGCCTATGGTATAGAAACCGTAATTGTTAAAGCGTCTGATGAGACTGGAATGGAAGAAGAGTTTGTGGATTCCTAACGGCACAAGAGCGGAGCCTCAAGATGTTGGTAAAAATCAGATTGGAGGAGGGGAACCTAATAAAGGAGAGGGGTTTAAGAATATTATTATGCGCAATTGTTGCTTTGAGTATAATAAATTGATAATACGCCTCTTATACTATCATACACTTTCTGCTAACTATATAAGAGGAGAGGCATGAAAAATGAAACATTTAAAAATTATTTTCTACTTGAATTTAAAAATTCGACGACCTTATTACCTATTATGACGGTTTCAAAAGAGTCGTTGCAATTTTCTATTAGGTACCTACCTACAGATAAAATCAATAAATTAAAAAAAAATTTTTTCAAGTAAATCTAAGGTACTCAAATTGATTATAAACTCAAAAATAACTTTTCAAACAGTGTTCACTTAATATTGAGTGACGTCAATATTTTTACGCAAACAAAATTTTCTCATTTAAACGCAAATACGTTTAATTTCGTGTACACGAATTCAGCAATATTTTATAATATTATTAAGGCACTTTTATGTACTGAAACAATAGATATTGACGTCAGTGGCTGTAGCTGCTCCTAAAATTACTGTTAATTATCTAATCTTGTTAATTTAATTAAATTTTCTCTCTTTTTGAAGTTACTCTAGTAAGGTATGCAAGTTCAAATATTGTATTTTCTCTGATAGTACCTACCAATATAAAAACTAAAATGTTATTTATCGATTTCCTTATTTAATTATTGAGTAAGTCGTTAGTTGTGTGCTCAATTCGTATTATTAAGGGCGAAACTATGATTTTCATCTACTTTGTGGGGCTAATTAAATTACCCAGTAAATGATTATTATGGTAATTACGAAAAGAAAACTGTGCAGCTGATGTGCGGCATAAAATATTATTCTTTCCACGATATTTCGAATTTATTTTTCATCGCCGTCTTGTAACTTGCTGATAGGCGTAGTTAAAGCAGGACGAGGAACTTGGACGTGTAAAGTACCTGCAAACATTTCTATAATGAGCTCTTCGAGTACACCGACTCGGGATTTTATTCCCTATTGGGAAAGCCACGTGACGAATAAATAGAAAATTTCCTTTTGAAATAGGTATAGGTAGTCGCTGTAATTGTTTCGTTAAAAATGACTTTCGTAGAGAAACAAATCTAACGAATGCCACGCGCTCTTATGACTGTAACCCTGCAACCGATCAATGTATACAAAAAACGTCTTATTTATAGGCAATTTATTCTACTTTGTTTTTGAAAACTTGAGATTTTTCTCTAAAGTAAACCCAAGTTGAGATATACGCGCGAATATTCCTGAAAATGTATTTTTTTGCATAATATTGACAACTAAATCGTGCATATACGGGTATTCTCTACTAGGCAAATTCAAAATTTTATTACCGATTCCTCCCCGCATTTGACTAATTTTGAAATTAAACGCTAATTACTTAACGAGCACTCAAATTATTTAAAAAAATAATCCACGGTTGAAGTTAAAAAGCGGTTGGTTTTGACGCTCATTAATAATTTTAAAGTCAACTCACGTCATGTATGAAGTACATAAGTGAGTAAAAGCTTTAGGGCTTTACTTCGGGGAAAAAAAGAGCATTCAAAATGTAAATCAGAAAAATTGTAAAAAGCGAACAAAATTTGATTTAACCCACAGTGCCCCTTTTATTAACATCGATCGGCGATCCTAATAAAAATAAAATAACATCTATTTTGAAAATGTTCTCAAAATACTTCAATTGTTTATTTTGGTGCTGTTTAACGAAAAAAGAGGTAATAGTAAAAAATGAGCCACTACAGGAGGCGGCTTTTGTTGAAAATCCAAAATTGGCGGAGAAGTAGTCGGAGTAGGGTGGGGCAATTAAAATCAAAAATATTTGAGAAACTTAAAAGTTGGTACATACGGAAAAAATATGGCAGCTCTAAGCATTGCACATTGGGCTTCAAAAGTTCTTTTGGAATTAGGATTATTAACGCGTACGGCCCTCGAAGTGCAAATCCCTACTGAATATTTAAAATAAAATTTTTTTAAGTTAAATTGAATTACATTTTTGAGACTGACCAATGGAAATGTAGGCCTCGGGTCAACGCATAAAAGATGTCCAAATAGTTTTGTTTTAGGAGCGATTGAAATTGAATTATTTTCAGCAAAAATCAAAACGAATGGTTTTTGTTTACAGAGCGGCAAATAATTTTTCAAGTTACTAAGTTACGCACTTGTCACTTCAATTAGTAGTATACAACTCCACGGTTTTAAAGTAGTTTCGTAACGATATGTCACGTTATTAAAAACGCCGAACGTGAGAAATAGAAAAATTTCTAATTTAGACGGATCGATATGACACAAATACATTTCCGTCCATAAACTACATTAAGTTTTGTACAAATTATATCTGTTAGGTTTTTCGTCAGACAAACGGCTTAGGCGCTAGAGCGCATTCGATTTTACAAAAATTTCAAAATTGACTAGAAAATTTGATATTTTTAGTTTTCGCTTATAACTGGTAAAGTACGCACTTCATGAGATAAATATATGTTCGCATAGAAAAATAAAGTACGTTACACTTCTCCTAGGTATTATGTCTCTTAGGTTTTTTTGTAAGACAAGCGGTTTAGGCGCTAGAGCGCATTAAAGTTTGACAGAAATTCCTAATTAGCCAAAAAACTGATTTCTTTAGCTTATCGCTTATAACTCAAAAACTACGCACTTAAGAAGAAATTTGTTTTTTTATAAAACGAAAGTACATTACATTTCCTACGTATTATGTCTCTTAGGTTTTTTTTGTAAAACAAGCAGTTTAGGCGCTAGAGCGCATTAAAGTTTGACAGAAATTCCTAAATAGCCAAAAAATTGATTTCTTTAGCTTATCGCTTATAACTAAAAAACTACGCACTTAAGGAGAAATTTGTTCTTTCATAAAAAGAAAGTACATTACATTTCCTACGTATTATATCTCTTAGAATTTTTTGTAAGACAAGCAGTTTAGGCGCTAGAGCGCATTAAAGTTTGACAGAAATTTCTTATTAGCCAAAAAACTGATTTCTTTAGCTTATCGCTTATAACTTAAAAACTACGCACTTAAGGAGAAATTTGTTCTTTCATAAAAAGAAAGTACATTACATTTCCTACGTATTATATCTCTTAGGTTTATTTGTAAGACAAGCAGTTTAGGCGCTAGAGCGCATTAAAGTTTGACAGAAATTCCTAATTAGCCAAAAAACTGATTTTTTTAGCTCATTGCTTATAACTTAAAAACTACGCACTTAAGGAGAAATTTGTTTTTTATAAAAAGAAAGTACATTACATTTCCTACGTATTATGTCTCTTAGGTTTTTTGTAAGACAAGCAGTTTAGGCGCTAGAGCGCATTAAATTTTAACAGAAATTCCTAATTAGCCAAAAAACTGATTTTTTAGCTTATCGCTTATAACTCAAAAACTACGCACTTAAGGAAAAATTTGTTTTTTATAAAAAGAAAGTACATTACATTTCCTACGTATTATGTCTCTTAGGTTTTTTTTGTAAAACAAGCAGTTTAGGTGCTAGAGCGCATTAAAGTTTGACAGAAATTCCTAAATAGCCAAAAAATTGATTTCTTTAGCTTATCGCTTATAACTAAAAAACTACGCACTTAAGGAGAAATTTGTTCTTTCATAAAAAGAAAGTACATTACATTTCCTACGTATTATGTCTCTTAGGTTTTTTGTAAGACAAGCAGTTTAGGCGCTAGAGCGCATTAAATTTTAACAGAAATTCCTAATTAGCCAAAAAACTGATTTTTTAGCTTATCGCTTATAACTCAAAAACTACGCACTTAAGGAAAAATTTGTTTTTTATAAAAAGAAAGTACATTACATTTCCTACGTATTATGTCTCTTAGGTTTTTTTTGTAAAACAAGCAGTTTAGGTGCTAGAGCGCATTAAAGTTTGACAGAAATTCCTAAATAGCCAAAAAATTGATTTCTTTAGCTTATCGCTTATAACTAAAAAACTACGCACTTAAGGAGAAATTTGTTCTTTCATAAAAAGAAAGTACATTACATTTCCTACGTATTATATCTCTTAGAATTTTTTGTAAGACAAGCAGTTTAGGCGCTAGAGCGCATTAAAGTTTGACAGAAATTTCTTATTAGCCAAAAAACTGATTTCTTTAGCTTATCGCTTATAACTTAAAAACTACGCACTTAAGGAGAAATTTGTTCTTTCATAAAAAGAAAGTACATTACATTTCCTACGTATTATATCTCTTAGGTTTATTTGTAAGACAAGCAGTTTAGGCGCTAGAGCGCATTAAAGTTTGACAGAAATTCCTAATTAGCCAAAAAACTGATTTTTTTAGCTCATTGCTTATAACTTAAAAACTACGCACTTAAGGAGAAATTTGTTTTTTATAAAAAGAAAGTACATTACATTTCCTACGTATTATGTCTCTTAGGTTTTTTGTAAGACAAGCAGTTTAGGCGCTAGAGCGCATTAAATTTTAACAGAAATTCCTAATTAGCCAAAAAACTGATTTTTTAGCTTATCGCTTATAACTCAAAAACTACGCACTTAAGGAAAAATTTGTTTTTTATAAAAAGAAAGTACATTACATTTCCTACGTATTATGTCCCTTAGGTTTTTTTGTAAGACACACAGTTTAGGCGCTAGAGCGCATTAAAGTTTGACAGAAATTCCTAATTAGCCAAAAAACTGATTTCTTTAGCTTATCGCTTATAACTCAAAAACTACGCACTTAAGAAGAAATTTGTTTTTTTATAAAAAGAAAGTACATTACATTTCCTACGTATTATGTCTCTTAGGTTTTTTTTTGTAAAACAAGCAGTTTAGGCGCTAGAGCGCATTAAAGTTTGACAGAAATTCCTAAATAGCCAAAAACTGATTTCTTTAGCTTATCGCTTATAACTAAAAAACTACGCACTTAAGGAAAAATTTGTTCTTTCATAAAAAGAAAGTACATTACATTTCTTACGTATTATATCTCTTAGAATTTTTTGTAAGACAAGCAGTTTAGGCGCTAGAGCGCATTAAAGTTTGACAGAAATTCCTAATTAGCCAAAAAACTGATTTTTTTAGCTCATTGCTTATAACTTAAAAACTACGCACTTAAGGAGAAATTTGTTTTTTATAAAAAGAAAGTACATTACATTTCCTACGTATTATGTCTCTTAGGTTTTTTGTAAGACAAGCAGTTTAGGCGCTAGAGCGCATTAAATTTTAACAGAAATTCCTAATTAGCCAAAAAACTGATTTTTTAGCTTATCGCTTATAACTCAAAAACTACGCACTTAAGAAGAAATTTGTTTTTTATAAAAAGAAAGTACATTACATTTCCTACGTATTATGTCCCTTAGGTTTTTTTGTAAGACACACAGTTTAGGCGCTAGAGCGCATTAAAGTTTGACAAAAATTCCTAATTAGCCAAAAAAACTGATTTCTTTAGCTTATCGCTTATAACTCAAAAACTACGCGCTTAAGGAGAAATTTGTTTGTTATAAAAAAAAAGTACATTACATTTCCTACGTATTATGTCTCTTAGGTTTTTTTGTAAAACAAGCGGTTTAGGCGCTAGAGCGCATTAAAGTTTGACAGAAATTCCAAAATTGGCCAAAAAACTGATTTGTTTAGCTTATCGCTTATAACTCAAAAACTACGCACTTAATGAGAAATTTGTTCTTTTAGAAAAAGATTGTATTACACTACATTTCTTACCTATTGTCTCTTAGGTTTTTTGGAAGACAGGCGATTTAGGCGCTTATAATTCGAAAACTACGGACTTTTAGAGAAAACCGTTTCTATAGAAAAATAAAATAGGTATTACATTAAATTTCCTAAAAATTATGTCTCTTAGGTTTTTTTGTAAGACGAACGGTCACGAAACCCAATAGTTCATGAATCGATTACTAAAACAAAATCTATATTTAGTTTATCTACCTACAGAATCAAATAATATTGTTGAAGTTTGTAAACTAAAACGATAAACAAACGCTTTCTCAAGACTCAAGAGTCAATTTACGCACGTAAGATTAATCAATAAGTATATTCGCTAATTTGAGAGAGAAGAACAAATATTGAATCAGAATTTAATTGATTTTAAATCGAAAATCCTAAGAATAACAAAACAAGCAGCAGTGTTTAGTATTAAGTCGAGCAACTTTATATGAGAAAATCGCATCATCAGTGCTTCATTTCGACTTCATCTCCTAAAATCAATTTAACCAAGTTTGCGGCACTTGTGTCGCCCCACTGAGGATTTTAGTGGTGGAAATCCTTCAATTAAGCTCATCTATTTTACACAAATCAAGGGTGAGTGCTGATTATCGAAGAAGGGCCGTCTTCTAATTTTTATTTTAGTGCAACTCGATTCAGGCCACGTACTTCGTATAGAACATAATAGGACACTCGCCCTGTATAAATAAATAACATAATCCATATAGGCACATAAGTTTAAATTACGTTGAAATTATTTATTATTAGGTCAAAATTAGCTCGAGTGTTTTATAAGTTTATAAGCAAAAATTTATCATCCTCAATTGATATGCCATAGACGTCACTAAACCACTTACCATTTGTATTTGTGGAAGCGATTGAAAAAATAAATTTTACAAGAAAAGGTTAAATCAATAACGTTATCAGTTATTCAAACAAAGAAAATTTCTCCTTCAACATTAAGCAAACTCGAAACAATGATAAAACAAAAAAAATTAAGTTTGCCAATTTTCGTTCATTCAAAAAAGGTCGGCAAAATCGATTTATTGTGGAATGGATTTGTTTGCAAAACGGAATTTTTGCCTTTTATATTTACATACTTTTGATAAAAAAAAAAGAGGAAATAAGATGCGACTTTTAATCAACACTTTACTGAAACTTTGAAGTTGGTAATTTTGCTTTGCAAGAAAACGCCCTTAAATGTTTATTCGGGCCATTTAGGCGATAAATGTAAAACTTGTAATAACATCAGCGTTATTTCATAGAAAAGTTGAAGCAAAAAAATTAAATTTTTTGTTTGATCTTTATTTTGATACGTAATTGCAAGATTTTGCAGTGCGTAAAGTTGGGTAGCGAAAAAGAATTATTTATGCTTATTTCGTTTACGAAGAATGTCGGAAATTTTACCAATTGGTTAGATTTGCTTTTCGTTGTGTTTTTTCAGAAAAAACAAATTCCCAAGAACATTTTCAAGAGCAAAAAGTTGAAAAAATGTTTTGTAATATTTATATTACATTCAACTTGTACAAAAATGTTGCAGTTTAGGGTCTAGATCTAGAGAAGTTTATAGAATTTAAATCTTAATATGGTTTCTGAAAAGTCACATCCTATCCTATGAGTTATTAGTTCACTGTTAAGGGTGGAAGGTACCCTAGCTAAATTCGTAACATTTTAAATAGGCAACCCAACTTACTTGCCTTATTTAAGCCTACGTATACATCGTGTAAGGCTAAGTAGCATAAAATATAAAAGAAATAGCCAACTTTACCGATAACAATGAAGAAAATAAAATCGACAAGCAGGTACACATAATCTTTTGTATGTACCAAACAGGTGGCGACTTTTCGTTGCATTGTATAAGAACAGTAAAAGTGCCAAGTACTTATGCCAATAGCAAAGATTGCCTAGTTGTTATAGTATTATTCAACAATCTTGACGCGTACATGCATCAATTTATGAGTTTCATTATTGCTTCCACTCTCATCCCAACGTTACTTAGCATTAGAAGTGCGTTGATACAATAAATGACATACGTTTTTGATTTTATGTATGTCAGGTTCCCTTATTTTTCCGTATTTTATGAATTATGTCCGATAATATATAATGACGCACACGCCAAGAACGCTGAATGATACCATATTATAGTATTTATTAACAAATTATCATTTTATACATGTATTTACGTTTCCTAATTTATATACGTACTATTATAGATTTAGCGCCAGGATTGTAGCCTAAAGTGCGAAGCGCCTAGGGTTACAAGACGCGTGGTCTATAATAGTCTTCGCAACGGTAGTGTATACACGATTATTTTTACTAATAGCACTTTAATCTCATTAAATTAAAAAATTAAATCTCTCAAAATTAAATCACAAGTTCGATCTAATATATTTAATTGACCTTGAATTTGATAAAAGTATTGGTAATTTTTTTAAAATACAATTTACCCCGCTCAAGTTTTACACACATATTGTTTTGCTTATTTTTTTAACTTTCCTTAATTTTTTGGGTTTTTATCGAATACAAACACTTGACTTCCACCAATCCATTATCATTCACTAGTCCATCAGGGCTACAACATAAGTGAGGGTATTCTTTAGGTATAAAAAAGCCGCTTGACTTGACTTTCCACTTTCTTGATTTCCTCATATTTTTCTATATCAACATTTTCGTGTGTTCTACCATAAAATTTCTACCAGCAAATTTTGCCACAAGACTCGTATAAATCTCTCCGTATAATTGGTAGTGACATTTCTAGAAAGACGATTTGATTGAACAGCGTTGTCATTACTTTGCAAATCTCTTCAACAATGCACTTGTTTGCAGCAAAGGCATATTATAGTTATCATCTTTAATTGTCTTTAAGAGTTTTAAGAATAGAATCTATCCGTTTGAAACATCTGCTCAGTTTTTTAATATTTGTATTATTATCATTGTTTTTGAGTAGTTTGATTAGCTGTTGAGAGTAGACTTTTAGTCATTAGTCAGTAAGAAAGTATGAAAATGCGATTCATTAGAATACATCAAAATAGCACGATAAATGAAATTAGCATAAAGGTTTAAAAAATGAAAAAAAAAATAGGCTAGAAATCTAATTTCATTTAATATGAAATTGGAAGTCTCGTAATCTCATAAAATACATTTTTGTTGTAATTCTTCAAAAACTTAGGAAATGACCCCGGGCGAGAAGGGTTGTGTCTTTTATATCGCAGGTAAAGTGCCGAAATTCGTGTACTTCTCTATCCTTTTCTGGGCTCTACCGCACTTACTCTGCGATATTTTACTAAATTATTTTAGATAAGTACAGCTTTAATTACCCATCGAATATAAAATTTTAAAAGTATATCGTATCATCGTGATTCAGTTCAGGGTATAACAAAATTTGAAGCAAATTGGGCAATTAGGTAAGATAATATGACTACTTTTGTGTTAGTGAGACATATTACACATCTAATAAAGTTGAATTGTACAAGTATCAAAATAATAAACAAAATTTTAAATATGTCATACCCTGGAGTAAGGGATTCTCTATAACATGGTTTAAACGCCGATTTAATTAAACTGATATTAAGTCCGTGAATATCTAAAAATCTATCTTTTAAACTACAATGATTATGACTTTTATATTATACAGATATTAACTACAGCCCTAGCTAATATTCCCCACATCATCGATTTCTGAAAATAAGTTTTTTATAAGCTAAAAAAAAATTTTTTAAGTTCTAAAATTATCGGGTACCTTCCCTCCTTAACTGCCAAAATGTTTAATAAATAGAGTGAAGCATACAGAGGCGTAGCGAGCATACCTGGCGCCCGGGGCACGATACCGTTTTGGCGCCCCTATTCTCGAAAAATCGTAATATAAAATATGTACTTTTTAAAATACAATACGTTCTCAAAAAAGAATACATAGCATAAACGAGAAAATTTGCTCAACATCTCTACCCCCCCCCCAAATAACCATTTTAAATTGAATAAATGTTGAAATGTGAGAGAAATTGTTATGGTTGATATGGGGAGTGGAGGGGGAGGGGGCTGTAACAAAAACTTTAAGCTGCGAGCACTCATGACTCATTTTTCGACATTTATAGGTTATAATAAAACTGCTCTAACTTTGGATCTGGTAGAGCTAAAATATCAGTGATACACTCAGTTTGAAGGCAATTTAAAATCCTACAACTTTTGTTCTAAAGAATTTTTCCCAAATGAATGGTAAAAAAGTTTCAAAGCGAAGTTTACCAAAAAAATTCATTTTTTCTAAAAATAGCGATTTTCTCCAGCTTATATCTCAGAAACCGTAACAGATAGGAAGAAGATGAATGGAACAAATATTATAGGGCATTTTGTCCTCTTCAAAGTTGGATTTGACAGTTTTGTCGTGGGATCAACCGTTAAGAAGTTAAATCTGAAAAACCAATTTTCGTACCTTTAATCCAAGATAGCGGATCGCGCGGACCCCCCTCAAGGTCGAAAACTTAGATTTTTCATCAGGGCCCCTAACTCAATAACATATTCAAAAATCAGAACTACACCACCTTATGTAAAGCAATGGCCTGTTATTCTCCCCATTGACTGGACTATATCATCTAATTAAAATTAAAATTTGCGATCTTTTTGAAATTTGGCATAACGCCTCTGAGCAATTTGGTTATACAATTTTGCCATATTATTGACCTAAAAAGCACTTTACCTAAATAGAAAATAGTTTTTTCTTAATTGTCGTTGTAATTTTAATTGTAATTCTTAATTGTTTCTTAATTATTAATAATCGGCTGAAAATTGTTTTTAAATCAAGCAAGGCGACATTCCAAAATATCAACACCAAATTCTAAAATTTATTGTCCATTACACCTATTGGCAATTCAATCCGTTTACACGCTGTATTTTTGGAGAAACAAGAAATGTTTTTAACAGATGCAGTACGCATTGTAAATAGTTGTTGTTTATAACGCGTTGAAAGCTTTCGGTCGAAACCCTATGGTTGCCGACCAGGAAAAGACTGTAAAAAATAATAATAAACCCATCAAACTGATCGTAAAATTATGGAAAATATCATGCACAATGCACATGCCGGTACCAACTACACATTTTAGACAATTATAAAAAGGACAATCTTCACCGTAGATATTTGATTAATTTAGGTACTGCATATTTTATCAGACGCTTGTGAGAAGATTGCTCTCGGAAGTGTTAAGGATGAAGAAAAAAACAAAATACAACAAATAATAATAATAATAATAATAATAAATCATTTTATTCTGGAGCGTACATGGTACATAGAACAAGTCAAAAGTTATATTGCTAATTACTAGATCCACTCACAAAACCATACAAATCGACATCAAACTAGTACCTGACAGAATTCGTCTAGTCTATAATAGCTCTTGTTTAGCAAGAATTTCTTTAACTGACATTTAAACATTTTCTTATTACAATTCTTAAAGCTGTCAGGAATTTTATTGTAGATTCTTATGCATCTGTTTAAAACACTATTGTCTATATAAGACTTCCTAGTTTGAACGGTGTTCATTTTACAGCAGTTTCTAGTTTCATATTTGTGTTGCTGATAATATTTTTCAAACATATTGTTATTCGAGTGCACAAAAACAGCGCACTCCATTATATAAATATCAACAACAGTGAGCAGTCCCAGACGTTTAAAAATTGGACGCGCATGGTCTCTTGCTCTCGAATTTGTAATTATTCGGACACATCTCTTTTGAATTTTTAAAATTGTTTCAATCTCACTTGAATTACCCCAAAAGAGTATACCGTATCGGATGTTTGAACAAATTTGTGAGTGATAAACCTGGAGCAAAACCTCCAAGGATACCTCACCTCTAAGCTTACACAGTGCGTAACTGAGCTTCGACAACTTGTTCGACAGAAACTCGATATGTTTTTTACCATTTAGGTCGCGGTCCAGGTATACTCCAAGAAACTTAACGTGCTCAGCAATGGGAACACTTTCAGTTTTAAAGTATTGCCCTCAAACCACCGAAGCAACAAGTCAAAGCAATCACTCACACTATCAACTACAGCATTACTACTTTTACCATGGAAGAACAAAGAGGTATCGTCGACAAATAGGACCATTCTATTATTTATGTTTAACGGTAGGTCGTTAATATATATTAAAAAGAGCAAAGGGCCTAGTATCGACCCCTGTGGCACTCCTCTTACCACAGTTTTGCTCTTGGAATATCGCTCAACCTTCCTGTTGCCACGGGTAAATTCTATTTTGACTTGCTGCGTTCTGGCAGTCAGATAGGATGTAATTAAGTTTAGGCTGCTCCCCCTAATTCCGTATTTTCCTAGTTTATAAATCAGCAAATTTATATCTATAGAATCAAATGCCTTACTAAGATCTTTAAAAGGTCGCTAAAGTAATTTCGTCATTATTCAGATTACCGAGTATTTCCAAGAAGGCCTTGAAAATGGCCTGGTCAATTGACCTTCCATGAAGAAAACCATGCTGCTCCGGAGTCATCACACCACAAGTTTCAAAAAACGACGCCAGTCGGTCATAAATGGCCTTTTCAAATATTTTAGAAAAAGTTGTCAACAGAGAGATTGGTCTGTAGTTACCCAAGCTTAGTGCATCCCCCTTCTTAAATATGGACCTTACAATTGACTTTTTTAACGCTGTGGGAAACACTCCCTGAACCATACTTTTATTGACCAAACAAAGAAGTATCACCTATCACTTCGATTTTGTTCAAAAAAATTCTTATAAGAGGGTTGGTGAACTAAAGTCCTCTCCATTTAAGCTGGCGCATGACTCATTGCCTTACGTGTTTTTCTGGTTGTTCGTTGAAACCTGCAGTACAACATAATAAAAGTCTCGGAGGGTAGAGGGCGAGCGAGAACGAGAGGAGATGTTTGAAGACTTTTCCTGAATTTTTGCTTATATCTCCGCAACTATCAACCCTACGGAAAAATGACTTCTATACTAAATTAAAGTAAATCAAATTTCCTACAAAAGGCCCTATTCATTTTTCTCGTATTCGGCTCAAACATAGAGGTACGACAAATACCTCAGATGACATTGATTTCAGAGCAGATAAGTTGGCAAACGTTGCTTTATTGTTGCGCCACTTTATTTGGACTGGACCATACAAAAGTACTACTCAGATTCTACGGGGTTAGAGATGCAAATTACAATTTTTTACTTTACGCGTTATTTATAACAAAAACTTGTTGACTTTGTTTTAATACAAATGACCGCCAACGTTAGAAAAAATTAAAATTTCACTACTCCACCTACCTGTACATCCACATTTTGTCAGATAATCGATTGAAATGTTTTATTTAAAATGTTCAAAACTTTCTTCGAGACTTTCAAAGTCTTCCATTTACAAACTGGGCGTCAGAAGCACCCTTGCTCGTGACCAAAAACACTCGATGCCAGAATTTACCCTTGTTCAGTTGTACGATTAGAAAACTAGAGAGCCGTACAAACTTCACCAGCATAAAATATGAGAAATAAATAGTTAATGGAGCTGCCCACGACTTTAACGAAAATTTATGAGTTAAGCTTCAAACTATAATACGAGGTGCGACCAAAAAGTATAGCGAGCGTAGTCACAGTCGCGATTTTTGTCCTTAAAAGAGAGAACTAGAGATAAACCAGTCGCGCCAAAGATATAGACGGACTGGCGCATGCAGATCGAGAGACCACGAGACAACACAAGCAAGCACTTTTATCATCTCGTGGTCCTGCAGGAAAAGCGAAAAGGTAACGGTTTTGAACGGTGGGATTTAAATCTTTTCTATACATACGCGAGATGAATTGTCGGTTAACCTTCTAATTTTAAACTTTCCATGCATCACCTTAACGGAGAGACTCTTTGAAATACCTCGTAAACAGATTCAGTAATTTATCTTTTGAAATAAATAGTTTCCACCACGCATATGGAAATTTCAAGTTAGGGGGCCTTGAAAATTAAAAACCAGATTTATGATCCGAGTCTAAGTTTTTAAATTTCTTTCCTGATCTTATTGGCAAAGGTTAACAAAACGACCGCCATAGGCGCGATAGTCTACACTAAAACTACTCCATTTAAGTATTTCATCTTTCATTTGCGGTTTTTGATTTATTGATGGTATATAGTAAATTACAATGAAGTCTCTTGATTGACTCTCCTACCCGCATTTAAGAGCCTTTGTATAGTTATATGTATATTTAGGATTTACCTATTCCATTAATATCTGTACACCCGAAACCGCTAACCGCTAAACCAACATTGTGCTTAGGTATACCCTAACACAATAAAATTTATCAACGTTAAAAAGATTAATATATTGAGTTTAATTAATTTAAATTTTTAATTCTGTGTCATAATTGCCCAAATTTATTTCCTTCGCTTAATGTACCGCTATTGAAAATTAAAAATATACTCTTTCTAAAATTACTATTTTTTTACAGCAAGAGAAAAACAACAAAATATTGTCTGTCTGTCTTCTGGTCCAAAGACCACATGAACTTTTACGTGAAATTAGCAAAAAAGCTGATTTTTTTTAGCTTACGCTTATTACTGGAAAACTACGCACTTAATGAGAAAATCGTGCTTATGGAGATAGAACTTACATTAAATTGTCTACAAAATATGTCTCGTCTTGGTTTTTTTGTAAGACCAGCGGGCGCTAGAGCATGTTAAATTTTGAGAGTAATTCAAATTTCGGTATAAAACTGAAATTTTTAGCTTATCGCTTATAACTCGAAAACTACAGACTGAATGAGAAAATCATTCTTATGGAGAAAGAAAGTACATTCAATTTTCTACAAATTATGTGTCTTAGGTTTTTTTTGTAAGACGAACGGGCGCTAGATCGCGTTAAATTTAGACCATAATTTAGACCATAATTTAAAAATCGGTCAAAAAACTGATTTTTTAACTTATCGCTTATAACTCGAAAACTACGCACTTGATGAGAAAAGTCTTATTATACAAAAATAAAATACATAAAATTTCCTACAAATTATATCTCTTAGGTTTTTGTGTAAAAGGGGCAGTTTAGACGCTAGACCGCAATAAAGTTTGACAGAAATTCCAAAATCAGTCAAAAATCTGATTTTTTTAAGCTTATCGCTTATAACTCAAAAACTCCGCACTTAATGAGAAAAGTCATTTTATAAATAAATAAAATACATTAAATTTCCTACAAATTATGTGTCTTGATTTTTTTTGTAAGACAAGCGGCTTAGGCGCTAAAGCGCATTAAAATTTGACAGAAATTCCACAATTGTTCAAGAAACTGATTTTTTAACTTATCGCTTATAACTCGAAAACTACGCACTTAATGAGAAAAGTCTTGTTATAGAAAAATAAAGCACAGAAAATGTTCTATAAATTATATGTTGTAGAGTTTTATAGCAAAATAGCGCTTTAAGGCTAGAATGCGTAAAATTTTTACAAAAATTCGAAAATCGGTTAAAATTCTGATTTTTTTAGCTTATCGCTTATAACGCAAAAATTACGCACTTAGTGAAAATATAAATATAAAATACCAAATTTTCTACAAATTATGTTTCTTAGGTTTTTTTGTTAGACTAACAGCTTAGGCGCTAGAGCGCCCTAATTTTGACAAATAATAATGGCCGAACCCAAACTTCAACAAAATCGCCTTTACAGTTTTTATTTGACCGCTTTACATTCACACATCCATCCACCCAGACAGACAGACATTTTCTAAGAGTTTTCTTTGTTTAGCGTTTTGGATTCAGGGGGCCCCCAAACGTCGAGAAATAATTAAATTAAAAAAACATTTTATTTTCGATCATAAACTTTCTCAAAAAGTAATATGTGTACGGATTCAGCGAAAAAGTAAAAAATATGAAAAAGTTATCTTTCAAAACATTATATTTTACAGGTCACAGGTAATAGCGTAGTGTATAAGCGGGGAAGCACCTGATATCAATAATACTTCACAGCTTTTTGTAAATAATAATAAGTTTACGACAAAAACATTAAACATTTAATCGATCACACTTATCTTCTCTCATCAGTTATTTAAAAAGTATGGAATCGAAAGAGAAATGACTGGAGAGCTTTAATACGCGAGCGATTTAAATTTTTGATGGTCTTAACAACCGTCGAGTCTTACTTAATTTGACGTTTAATTTTTAAGACTCCAACTATGAGCATTTCAAAATTATCTACTTAAAAGAAGAGCAGAAGGTTTATCTCTTTGGCAAAATTTTAATTTGAATTACATTCAATATTTCATGCAAATTGGGTTATCGGTCATGTATACCCTTTAATTATTGTTAATAAGTGTCTCCGTTCTATTCTCTAATTAGATGCATGATGTATTTATAGCCCTGGCTTTACATTTTAAGGGGTATATTAAGATCAAATTGATATTTGATGGCTGTTGATTAATTTTAATTTTAAGGAAATTAGTTATTATTGTCGAAGAGATGCGATACCTACGTTAGAATTTCTGGGTCGAACAACACACGCAGCGGAGAGTGTAGTACCAAAGTACTCATACTAATTATTATTTATAATGCCTTGTTATATCCCTCTTCAAATCAATATTTAATTTGTAAATGTGAATGACGTCCATTAGTAAGATGAGAAGAGAAAATTATTATATATATTTAACTGGACTCTTTTGGTTTTAAATTCTCAAATTTAGCGATGATTGGACGAAAAATAAATGAGACGAGCTTAGTGAACTAGGAGGTGCCTAAAGTGGAACTTCATTCGTAAAATCGGAACTTTGCTGTAAACTACCAAGTACTGAAGCCACGGATTATAGCACGAGTACAAATTTAAAATTCGAGGAGCGTTGTAATGGAGGAGTGCTACATCAAAATTTAGGGATTTTTGTGATGGTTTGCAGTAGTTGGCAGTACTAATTGCAAAGTGACATTCAAAATTTAAAATCCAAATAAATTGTTTTGTAGTTTGTATTGTTTACTAATTAATTGTAATTATTATAAATATTAGAAAATAGAACCTTAGTCCGGTCAATCTAGACTAAAAAATGTGAGAAGTGGTGCATAAAGTCCCAACAAGCTGAAAATCACTAAAATTGTTCAAAACATAATTATAAATAAAATTTAAAAGTTCCCCATCATTCCCGTGTGTGGAAAAAATTTTATTTGAGGTTAAAGGTAAAAAAATGAGTTTTTCGCGATTTTCAGCAAAACGGTAAGTTTTATCAAAAAAGTACTTCAGACAAAAATTGTAGATCATAAAATTATCTATAATAATTGTATCAATACTTTTTTCCTACAAGCCACCGTTTCTGAGATATAACGATTCAAAAGTTGTAAAAGTTGTATCGTCATAATATGCATGAGTACGCCACGTATACAGGGTGTTGCATGACGTACTGTACAAACTTAAGGGGCATTTTTCTGAGGTCAAAATAAGTCGATTTGACCAACTTGCCCTATATACCAAAAGCCCGTTATCCCTTATTTGCTGACATGCTTCAATAATACGCTGCTGCAGTTGAGCTCGAGTATTTATTTGTACTTCGTACACTAAGCTTTTAACATGACCCCACATACCAAATTTGATCAAAATCAAACTAAGCATTTTTGAGTTATTAAAGAAAAAGAAAAATTTTTTTTCAACTTTGAAGCACCCCCACGGGCTTAGGAACCATTTTGATATATAGGGTAAGTTGGTTAAATCAACTTATTTTGACCTCACAAAAATGCCCCTTAAGTTTGTTCAGGACGTCATGCAACACCCTGTATACATCTCTTAGAGTTGTTATATAAAGGGTCTTTCATTAAGCGTGTCCTATCTTTAAATTTAAATAAAACAAAGTGTGTGTGAGATATTATCAAAATTATTTATTTATTTGAAAGATGTAGTGATGCCATTATGTGTGGAATATGACATCATTCAAATGTCCGCCACGGCTTCTCTGGGTGGAGCGCATGCGAGATATCCAATTTTCCATGACTTTTGCGCATAAATCTGGCTGAATTTGACCTATGGCATAGGTTATGTTGGTTTTGAGGGCCGCTGTGGTTTGTGGTTTATTCGCATAGACCTGCGACTTAAGAAAACCCCACAAGAAAAAGTCTAGCGGGGTTAAGTCACACGATCTCGGTGGCCAGTTCACATCAGCTCCACGTGAGATGACCATGCCCTCAAATCTCTCATGCAGAATATTCAATGTGGCATGAGCTGTGTGGCACGTAGCGCCGTCTTGTTGAAATCACATGTCGTTGGTGTTCAGATGATCCAGTTCATGCCAAAAAAAGTTGGTAATCATTGACCTATAGCGCTCGTCGTTGACAGTGATGGCTTGGCCAACGTTGTTCTCAAAGAAATATGGCCCGATGACGCCGCCAGCCCAAAAACCACAACAAACTGTAACTTTTTCGGGATGCATTGGACGCTCTTGGATCTGGATTGGTATCGTTCCAAATTCGACAATTTTGTTTGTTTACGTACCCATTCATCCAGAAATGGTCCTAACCGCTGAAGATAATTTTTCTGTGAAAATTACGGTCAGTTGCTAACTGCTCCAGTGCCCATTCAGCAAACACACCTCGTTGTCTATGGTCGTTTACCTTCAATTCCTGGCCAGGCCCAAGTCACGACGCAAAATTCGCCAAGTTGTGATCTGTGAAAGGCCGAGTTCTTGTGAACGACGCGAAATCGACTGCCTCGGATTCTCCTACACACTCTCACGGACATCGGCAATGTTTTCGGCGGATCTTGCGTTTCGTTGACGTACGGGTGTTGATCGATCATTTACCGAACCAGTGGACTCAAATTTATCCACCACACGACGATTAGTCTTCTCGGTAGGACGATTATGGCGACCGTAAAATGGGCGAAGCGCGCGGTGCGTTGCCCGAACAGAACACTCATTTTGATAAAACAATTTTACCATTCGCACGTGTTGTTGAATGCTATAACTATCCATGATGATTTGGCAAAACAGAATGAATAAATGACAACCAATTTGACAGATGTAGCTTCAACAAGATGACCGCTACCAACTGTCAAAGTTCGGACGTGCCTATTGGAAGACCCTTTATATATACAACTTTTTGAATCGTTATATCTCAGAAACGGTGGCTCGTAGGAAAAAAGGTTCTGATACATTTCTTATAGATAATTTTATGATCTACAATTTTTGTCTGAAGTACTTTTTTGCTAAAACTTACTGTTTTGCTGAAAATCGCGAAAAACTCATTTTTTTTACCTTTAACTTCAAATAAAATTTTTTCCACACACAGGAATGATGGGGAACTTTTAAATTTTATTTATAATTATGTTTTGAACAATTTTACTGATTTTCAGCTTGTTGGGACTTTATGCACCTTCGAATGTCTAAATTGACCGGACTACCTGCTAATTACAAAAATAGTCGTTTTATCTTTTCTCGGTTTGACAAAATATGTCAAATTACATATTGCTACCAACTTGGGAACAGAAAATATCACCAAAGCTATTATAGCACTCATATGGGTGCTGTAACAGGGTTTCTTACAGACACAAAATTAAAACCCAAATTTAAAAAAAAAATTAATTTCACGAAGTTTCGGGCCCCCCTGAATTCAAAACGCTTAACAAAAGACAGTCTGTGTGTATGTAACGCCGTCAAATAAAAACTACTAAAGCTGTTTTGTTGAAATTTGGTTGAAGCCATTTTAAAACAGAATTTTCCGATAAAATAAGGTTTTGGAAGAAATCGTTACAGGGTGGCCCAAAATATGAGAGTTATTTTAGTCGCATTTCGGAAAATTTTGCCCCACAGTATTTATACTCGGCTATAAGTTAGTACACATCAGTTCTAATTAAAAAATTGTTTTTTAAAATTTCTTAATTTGAAATGGCGGCCAGTATAACGATTTACGCATTTTCTAGTTTTTTAAATATAACTTTGGAGATAATTTTTATTACAAAAATCTAAAAATAGCAATATTTAGACAAAATATAGGGCTTTAGTTTAGATATAGTCGATTTAAAAATAATTTCAAAATTTACCACTTTCAAAGGACCAAAGTTGACTAAAATTTAAAACTGATTTTCTCAAAATCGGCTCCAGCCATTTTGTCTACATTTTGATATGTTGTAGATATCAAAGTTCTTAATTAAACACCGTTGTTTGGTTTATTTTAAATGAGCAGATCCGGAGCTATGATTTTTTGAAAATTGAAATTTCAAAAATCTAAAATTTTTTTTGTAATTAAAATTTTTAATTACAAGTTGGTATATTAATTTATTCCATAACTTTCTATCATTGGTTACAATTTTGGTTTAAGAAACACTTCCGGTTAAACCGGAAATTAGCCAAGCAAATATAATTTTTGGAAGCACCCTGTATTTTTTACGATTTTTTTAAATATCGGAAGATTAGCTGTCCAATGATACAAAACATGTTAAATTTTAAACACCCTGTATAATTTTAGATTCTTGAAATCAGGGACAACTTCTGAGCTTACTATTGTTTGGTATAGTCAGACCATTTCGTAAAGTTCTTTTTAACTTACGCCACCCATAGAGAGGTTGCAATAGTAAACAGAGGCCTCCCTTAGAAAAGTCAAGTGTTTAAATCTGCGTAGACCTGCATTGAAAGCTCAGGTCTCAACCAAATTTAATTTTTTCAACAAAACTTGTATTTAAAATGTGGTTGTATTTATAAAGACAACATCTGGGGTGTCAGGCAAACATGTTTTCTGTAGGCCATCCCTTTATATTTTTTTGCATAAATGCACTACTAACGGCCTCATAGCGGATTTCGTTTTCGTAAATAAGCGGCAAAAACTCTTAAAAGGTCTCACCACATTTCAACAATAGCCTACGTACTTAACTTCTCTAAGGGAGGACTCTATTCACTATTGAAACCTCTCTGCTGGTGGCGTAAGTCAATAAGAACTTTAAGAAGTGGCCTCACTATACTATTTCCGATATCTTTTTAAGTATTTTAGGCCTGGTATGGGCACATCAGCACATCAGCCGTTTGTGCAAGTTTTTATCTAATATCCATTCATTATGCATTAACGTTGTAGCTTCGCTACAACCAATAACCACAAAAACTTCTGGACACTTCTCGAACATACCGAAGAAGTATCCAAGTAATTAATTTGAGAGGTTGAGAGTTTCTAATTAAAATTCAAATTCTGAGTTTAGATTAAAAAGATGTCAACACTATTTAAGCCCTTAATTTTAAAAACATTGCAGTCTCGTGCAGTTAACTCGAAACATTTTCTCATTAAGTTCAGTTTAAAATATTAATCAAGACCTCGACAATTAATTACGAAAATCGCGCGTTTTCAGTGTTCATAATCCGTCACTAATGACAGACGACGTTGCCGTTTTAATTAATAATCCAATTATTTGCGGTGGTAAAAACTCATGTGGTCATTTCAAAACGATTTTTTGGTCGAAATTCTTCCCGAATCAAATAAGACGAATTTCGTCAGAAACACAAAGGACGAAGGAAAATTCCCCATTACATTTTTTAAATTAGATTTTAAAACCCGCTTTTAAGCAAAAACAAAAGGTGCGTTTATACTTTATACTGCGTGTCGACCGACCGTCCCATTTAATTTTTCGAGTTTTCTGATTTAAAAAGGCTTTAATCGGCGGTGTAGTTTCTTCTCGCAAGGTATGGAATCAAACCGCATTTATTTTAAAACGCCTAAAGGCACCAGATTTTAATTTCCTCCGCACCGTTAAATAGGTCATTAGAATGCCTTTATTTTCGTACATCACAAAGAGCATCATTCGAAATAAAAGCAATGTCAGATAATAATTTTATTAATTTCAAAAACATCAGTGTCAAGTTAAATTTGTAAATTCTTGTCAAATTTCGCAAAATTCTTTGTATTTCAAATTTTAATTTGGTAGATATTTTGAGGATGAAATTAAGTCGACATGCTCGAAGCTTTCGTTAAAATTGTTGCAAATGGCACCAAAATAATATTTAAATCTTTGCGTAAATCCGTAAACGAAGAAATTGAACTAAGCAAGGAAGCTGCTCGTGTTCGGTATATTAATACTAATAGTAGCGAGTTTAATGAGAAAGAAAATACTAAATTTAATTTGTCTTTAGACGAGGCTATGAAAATTTTGAATGCGGATAAATTGAATTCCGAACTTGTCGGCAAACGTTACAATTTCTTATTTACTGCCAATGAGAAGTGTAAAGGTGGCTCTTTTTACATCCTGTCCAAAATATACGTAGCTAAAAAACGAATTGATTTTGAAATCGCCAATAAAAATGATTTATAAAATATTTGTCTACTGCTTACCTACGTTGTACGTATATACAAGGTGTTTCAGTACTTTAATGTAGCATCGTGTCACAGGCTGTTATAGAGAGAGAAAGCGTCGTACATCTTTTTGCGTTACTTGCGAGACACGCTGTATATAAAAGAATATTAATGGAACAAGCAATGTTTCTAACATTTTGTGTAATTTACAAACTTATCACAATTTGAAGTAACCCGTTTAAAGTTTAAACTTTAAACTCATCAAAATATCATTATACGTTATAAGGTTTTGTAGTATAAGAAAAAAGAATAACGAAATGAAGTGGAAAAATTAAATTGTTGACTTGCGAGGGTTAAATGTTTTTACATTAATTTGTTTATTTAGTTGCAAAGAAGGCATAATTGAGACTGGAGGTTTAGGATTGACTAGGAGGCATTTACTATAGAAAGGCTATTTCAGCTCTCTTGGTAAAAGAGAGAGTAGACGCACATTATTAGTCTCAAACACTCTTATACGTTTTTTAAATTCACCCGCAGTGTGTTTAAGCCGTCTGCTATTCCAAAGTGGCAGCACTAGCTTGGTGGCTCGAGAAGAGTGGATTTTTGTTCTTTTTTCGATTTTTCGCTTATAACTCAAAACCTGCGCACTTGATGAGAAAAGTACTTCTATATAAATATAAAATCCATTAAATTTCCTACAGATTATGTCTCTTAGATTTTTTTGATTAGACCATCGGTTTAGGCGCTAGAGCGCGTTAAAGTTTACCAAAAATACCACAATCAGCTAAAAAGCTGATGTTTTTAGGTTATCGCTTAAATCTCGAAAATTGCGCACTTAATGAGAAAAGCGTTTTTATAAAAAACTAAAGTACATTAAATTTCCTACAAATTATATCTCTTAGGTTTTTTATTAGAAAAACGATTTAAGCGCTAGAGCGCGTTAAAGTTTACCAAAAATTCTCAAATTGGCCAAGGAACTGATTTCTTTAGCTTATCGCTTATAACTCAAAAACTACGCACTTAATGCGAGAATTGTTCTTTTAAGAAAACAGTCAATTTCCTACAAAATGTGTCTTTTAGATTTTTTTTAAGATAAACGGCTTAAGCGCTAGAAAGCGCTAATTTTGAAAAAAAATTTCAAAGTTGGGCAAAAATAGATTGTTTTAGCTTATCGTTTATAACTCAAAAATTGCGCTGTTAATGAGGAAATTGTTCTTATAAAAAAAGAAAGTACATTAACTTTCTTACACATTATGTCTCCTACGTTTTTTTATTAGACGAACGGTTTATGCGCTAGAGTGCGTTAAAGTTTGACAAAAATTCCAAAATCGACCAAGAAGGGGATTTATTTAGCTTATTGCTGATAACTCAAAATCTACGCACTTAATGAGGAAACTGTTTTTATAAAAAAATAAGATACATTAAATTTCCTACAAATTACGTCTCTTAAGAGTTTTTGGTAAAACAAACGGTTTATGCGCTAGAGCGCATTAAAGTTTGACAAAAATTCTAAAATCGGCCAAACAACTGTTTGATTGCTTATAACTCCAAAAGGACGCACTTTTTAAGAAAAGTATGTTTATACAAAAATAATGTTTATTTAATTTCCTACAAATTATGTTTCATTAATTTTTTTCGTCAAACAGACAGTTTAGGTGCTAGAGCGCGTTGAAGTAAAGCTCTTCGAGAAGGGTTACTTTTTGAGGGTCAAACTAAACCATAGAGTAGTATATTATGAAAAAATTTTGTATACAAAAAATTTAATTATTTGTATATATTTTAAATATAGAGTGGCAGACGGCTTTAAGTGCAGCTTTCGTGGTGGCAGGCGCCTTTGAAGTCTTAAGACCGAAGGCCGATTTTGTCAAACTGTAACGCGCTTTAGCACCTAAACCGTTCGCCTGAGGAAAAAATCTACGAGATGTAATTTGTAGAAAATTTGATGTAGTTTATATTTATATAGGAGCACTGCTTTTCTAAAAAGTATAGTTTTCGAATTATAACCGAAAAATCGAAAAAAGTAGCAAAAACCTACCCTTTTTGCGTCACCCCCAAGTTAATGCAGCCATCTTGGAGTTACAGACGCATTATTATTACTACCTACTAATTTGCAATGTTCTTTAAGCCTGTATCGTTTACACAAAAAAATTGTTTAAAAATGTTTAAAGGACGCAACCCACAATGCATCTGTGTGTTGTAGGACAATAATTGTTTTCCTGATTTTCACACGAAATAAACAATTCTTGTTTACTTTTCATTAAATTCAATATTTCAGGCTTTACTAAGTTTATAAATTGTGGTTGAGGGTTTTTGTTTATAACTGAATATACCCCCCCCCCGGCTTAATTATTTGGTAATACTAATAAGATAGTTCGCAAAATCCATTTAAATGTTGAAATTTCAACCTAAATTAGGCTCATAAGTTTTTCAAAGTATGGAAATTGTTTACATATAAGTGGCGCTGAATTATTAATTTAATTTTACCAACTCTAATTTTATTCCCACTTATTTGCTGTAACTAATTTATTTATCTAAAATGTATACCTTTTAGATTTTGAGCCCAGTAATTACAATTAGCTACTATTAGATGCTCACGTTCGTGTATTTACGTCACACATGAAATTTGAGAATCAGAACACAAACTGGGGTTATTTCGTTATTGTGTTGTAATTAGAATTCTATAAAGTTTTTGTAGAGCATCAGATAGGGATAAAGTAAATAATAACTTCTATACACATTATTTTATATTTTCCAATAACTCAAACGCCATCCCCAAGCTCGTTCTGTGAAACGGATGCGTTTTTTTAGTCGCTCAAGCTTTATTGCGGCATTATGGAAATGGCATTATAAACGAATTACAGTTAAAAGAGTTTTAACTTACGTCAAATGCATTTTATACGTAACGAAGTTTTGCATTAACATTCAACTCAATTTTAATGTGCAAGCTTTCGACAATTAAAAAACAAATTTCCCCCATTTTATGCAGTTGTTGCTTGAAAAATGAAGAAAATTAGCAAAACTCGACTTTTTTACCTTTCCAAACAATTTTGTAATTATTTAAAATTACATCAAATATTTGTAAGGAATTTAATGTCTTGCGACTTATCTTAAAGTCGGCACAAAAGAGAATGGTGAAATTTTGGCAAAGAAATAGAGTAATATGTCAAGAACAAAAAGACGTGTTATATGCAAAAAAAGTTTAAATTACACAAAAGAAAAACGACTCGATAAATTGCGCGTTCAAAGAAAATGATTTTTTATTTTCCCAAATCCTTGGAGAGTTAGAGAGAACTGTTTTTGTTAATCAAAATTGTGACACGAAAATTTCCAAAAATGAAATAATTAATGCGTCGTGGAAGATTGACCTCTCTTTGGAACTTGGAACAAAATTGCGAAATTACTATTTCGTGACTTCGAAGATTATTTTAAGTTCGTCGATTATGGAACGAACCGTCGTATAATATAACGGAATGTTGTCAAAAGTGTTCTCCAAAGACCTATCCAACTTTATTCGGGGCGAATTGAACTTTTAAACGTTCGTCAATAATTCATAAAGTTTTTTTACAAATATCTACTGATTCAAACTTTGAGAAAATTTATTTTTCGTAAGTACTTTTTCTGTTCGCTTTCTAAGGGCATCGTAGGAGAAATTTTCGGCGTGTTTACGTCAAAGCTAATTGAATGTTTTTGTATTTCGTCTTAAAATAACTCTTGTATAGCATACAGGGAGATCCATAAGTTTGACTACTTTTAGAGTATATTCGTTACTTCTTAATTTACACAGAAATACAAGATGTTGCATTTAAAATAGAAAAACTAGCCTCATTTCCGGTTAAACCGGAAGCTAATCATAAAATTAGCAAATGATCCCAAACATGTTACATGTAACATGGGGTTAGCTTATGTATTTTAAATACAACGCCCTGTATATGTTAGGTTGTTTGAAATATTACTAAATGAATTATCTAGTGATACCAAACATTTAATATTTTGACTTCCAGTTCAACCGGAAATGATATTAACTTCAAATTTCAAATGGAAACGCCCAGTATAATTTTACTTTTTTGAAATCAGGAAGAGCTCTGAGCATAGCAAGTGTGTGAGGACTATTTCGTTTTTATTTCTAAAGTGTAAATAGGTAGTTGAAAAGTCTTTTGGTTATTATGTACATTCCCTGTAAATAATCAATGAAAAGTTACCTGTTACGCATTTGTGGTCGTTGAGAAATTTACTCCTCATATGCCGAAGAGACTGCACTTGCCGAAATTCTTCGGGTCCTTCGATTGCAGAGAAGATTGCAGCTCCCAAAATTAAAAATACTACATATCCTCCAAGGAAACAAATCAATTTCGTTACTTTCCGACTAATAAAGGCCATTTTTGATTTTTTCTGCACAAAAAGAAATTTTTGTAAAACTTTTTTAATCTCCAAACTCAACAAGTTTGTAAACAGTTTTTGGAAAAAACTCGAATGGAACTTTTCAAAGACTGTTTAATATTACTTTTGGGTTAATAATATAATACAAAGAAATTCGATTTGTGTTTTGGTTGCGCACATGTATGCATAATTTAAAATGTTGTGAACGTCATACAACCACAACCAAATAAAAATGTTCTTCAATACTCAAAAACTCACCTAATTTCACATATTCAGATCATACTTGAATTAAACCACTTTTTTTGTCTAAAAAATTTTTTTGGGAGCAATAGTTAACAACTATTATATTGCGCGAATTTTTTTTCGCTCAAAAAATACGTATTTTAGTGAAGGAACATCGTACGATATCCGTCACATGGGGCTTTAAAGCCGCACCTGACATGCAACCGGTCGCGCAATTTTGCCCTCGTACAGTTTTTGTACCTCTTCGGTGGCGACTGCGCTCGGCAATTTCAAAATTAATCGAAAATTTACTTTAATTGTTTAAAATGAACAATGAAATCGCACAAGTTCGTTCGAAATGGCACATGATCGATTTAAATTAAATCGCCTCTTAATTATAAATTATACGAGTCGAGCGTACAATGATGGCTCGGATTGCTTCAACTTTTAATCCGTCGTAATTAATTATTTGGGGATTTTTTGCAATTTGTTCCTTTTCGAGGGCGGGATTTTGTGAAAGGGTAAAATATTGTTGCGTTGACGTTCCGAGATCGTAATATAAAACTTTGTCTCATTTTTATTCGACCTGTTGATTTATTATAGCTATTGAAACTCCAATTGAGACGAGAATACGCGCTAAATGGGGAATCTGATTTGCCATAATTGAAAGAATTGTCGATTTCCAATTATATTTCTTTAAAAATTGGGACTTTTTGTATTAATAACATCAATAGCAGCTTTTAGAGCGTTCGATAACACTCCAACACTTTAAGGTAAGTAAATGAGCTCACGGAGTTAGACTGGAGGTAATGTAGCCA
Organism: Malthinus flaveolus; assembly: GCA_950108345.1. NCBI lineage: Eukaryota > Metazoa > Arthropoda > Insecta > Coleoptera > Cantharidae > Malthinus > Malthinus flaveolus. The sequence continues at coordinate 19,245,818 of OX467286.1, read as the reverse complement.
GCACCAGAAGATTATGCTTCGCACAAATGGTCGCAGTGCTACTCAGCAATAGGCAATTTTTAATTTTTCTTCTTTGAGAAGCATTGAAACTGCTTGAAAACGGAAACGGCGACTACGAAAGGGAATAGGAAGGTAACATTTTAGAATTTATGGCACTTAAGGCGTATTGGCAACCAATAAACACAGTTACGGTATATTATACGTATAAAATTTTCAGATACCTACTTAAGGTAGGTTACTAATTAGTATGTTAAATTTCGGTTAAAAACCGAAGCTGATATCGCTATTAATAACGTAGTTTTATACCGTTATTTTTCGGTTTTTATTCGGTATAAAAATACGACAAATAAACGAAGCTGTTTGGATAAAAAATGGAGTTGCTATCGCTCTTTAAAACGCAGTTTTAGACCGTTTATATTTCGGTTTTTATTCGGTTTAAAAATACGTCAAATAAACGCAGCATTTCGGTTAAAAAACGGAGCTGAGATTGTTCTTTAAGGCCCAGTTGTATAAACGAGCTAATCTGGGAGTCAGAGTTAACTCCGCGATTAACCTAAATTCAACATAAATATCAACTAATTCTGGGTTAAATTGAAATATATTTGACTCTCGAAAACTGATGGGTTAACCCTGGACCTACGAGCTAACCTAATCTAATCTACGCTAAGATTTAACCTTATATTCAGATCGTGGAGTTAACTCTGACTCCGCGATTATCTCGTATATACAACTGGACCTTAAACGCAGTTTTAGACTGTTATTTTTCGGTTTTTATTCGGTATAAAAATACGACAAATAAACGAAGCTGTTCGGATAAAAAACGGAGTTGCTATCGCTCTTTAAAACGCAGTTTGAGACCGTTTATATTTCGGTTTTTATTCGGTTTAAAAATACGTCAAATAAACAAAGCATTTTGGTTAAAAAACGGAGCTGAGATTGCTCTTTAAGGCCCAGTTGTATAAACGAGCTAATCTGGGAGTCAGAGTTAACTTCGCGATTAACCTAAATTCAACATAAATATCAACTAATTCTGGGTTAAATTGAAATATATTTGACTCTCGAAAACTGATGGGTTAACCCTGGACCTACGAGCTAACCTAATCTAATCTACGCTAAGATTTAACCTTATATTCAGATCGTGGAGTTAACTCTGACTCCGCGATTATCTCGTATATACAACTGGGCCTTAAACGCAGTTTTAGACTGTTATTTTTCGGTTTTTATTCGGTATAAAAATACGACAAATAAACGAAGCTGTTCGGATAAAAAACGGAGTTGCTATCGCTCTTTAAAACGCAGTTTGAGATCGTTTATATTTCGGTTTTTATTCGGTTTAAAAATACGTCAAATAAACGAAGCATTTTGGTTAAAAAACGGAGCTGAGATTGCTCTTTAAGGCCCAGTTGTATAAACGAGCTAATCTGGAAGTCAGAGTTAACTTCGCGATTAACCTAAATTCAACATAAATATCAACTAATTCTGGGTTAAATTAAAATATATTAGACTCTCGAAAACTGATGGGTTAACCCTAGACCTACGAGCTAACCTAATCTAATCTACGCTTTAACCTTATATTCAGATCGTGGAGTTAACTCTGACTCCGCGATTATCTCGTTTATACAACTGGACCTTAAACGCAGTTTTAGACTGTTATTTTTCGGTTTTTATTCGGTATAAAAATACGACAAATAAACGAAGCTGTTCGGATAAAAAATGGAGTTGCTATCGCTCTTTAAAACGCAGTTTTAGACCGTTTATATTTCGGTTTTTATTCGGTTTAAAAATACGTCAAATAAACGAAGCATTTCGGTTAAAAAACGGAGCTGAGATTGTTCTTTAAGGCCCAGTTGTATAAACGAGCTAATCTGAGAGTCAGAGTTAACTCCGCGATTAACCTAAATTCAACATAAATATCAACTAATTCTGGGTTAAATTGAAATATATTTGACTCTCGAAAACTGATGGGTTAACCCTGGACCTACGAGCTAACCTAATCTAATCTACGCTAAGATTTAACCTTATATTCAGATCGTAGAGTTAACTCTGACTCCGCGATTATCTCGTTTATACAACTGGGCCTTAAACGCAGTTTTAGACTGTTATTTTTCGATTTTTATTCGGTATAAAAATACGACAAATAAACGAAGCTGTTCGGATAAAAAACAGAGCTGATATTGCTCTTTAAAACGCAGTTTTAGACCGTTATATTTCGGTTTTTATTCAGTTTAAAAATACGTCAAATAAACGTAGCTATTCGGTTAAAAACAGAGCTGATATCGCTCTTTATAACGAGACCGTTATATTTCGGTTTTTATTCGGTATAAAAATACGGCAAATAAACGAAGAAATTCGCTTAAAAACGGAGCTCATATCGTTCTTTAAAACGCAATTTCAAACCTTTATATTTCGGTGTTATTCGGTATAAAAATAGGGCAAATAAACGGCGATATTTGGTTTAAAGAGCGGCAGTAGTTTTTTTTAAATAAATACGTAATTAACAAAAAAAAAAGTTTTAAAAAAGTTTGTATGCGACCTATAGTAAGAATTGATTCGAATGTCGATTCGTTGATCTAATTATCACGTGGGAAACGCTTATTATGATATTCTTGAAAAAAATGCAGTTAACGTGGTTTACTGGCGAGCGGTCTGGTGGATCCTTAAGTAGGTATATGGGTACGAATCAACCGGTTTGCGCTTTGAGTAGCGCCATCTACATGTATGTCTGGTAATATTGTGTAATATTTACTATTTACACGTAAAATACGTATTAAAAGTAAACGCATTGTAAGGGTAAGGTTTTCTTATGATTAAAATATATACAGTGTGTCCCTGGATTGACTTCACTATAGGTGTGATCGACCAAAAATTTTGGAATATCGTTTTGATATTTTGGGATCCCGCCCTGCTTGGTCTGAAAAGTATTCCGAGCAGATTTTTGATTTAAAAATATCAAGGTGGTCATGACAATTAAGAAAAAACTATTTTCTGTTTAGGTAAAGTGCCATTTCAGTCAATAATACGGAAAAATGTTATTAGGAAAAGTTGTTCAGAATATAAAATTATGGCCCTATGCGGAATTTCAAAAATATTAGATCACTTTGATTAACCCCGTTATTTTTTTGTCCCCGGATTGACTTCACTATTATAGGTGTGATTGACCAAAAATTTTGGAATATCGTTTTAACATTTTGGGATCCCGCCCTGCTTAGTCTGAAAAGTATTTCAAGCAGATTTTTGATTTAAAAAAATCAGTAAAAAATTTCAGTTGCAAAGCAACATTTGAAAAAGTATTGAAATGGAAATGGATGAAAAAAAAATTTTTATTTTTTTATTTCATTTCTCGACGTTTCAGGTCATTCTGAGTAGAAAAGAGCAAAAAAAAATTTTTGTCTGTATGTGTGTGTGTGTGTGTGTGTGTGTGTATGTGTGTGTATGTATGTAACGCCGTAAATCCAAAACTACTGAACCGATTTAGATGAAATTTGGTTTGAGGCAATTTAACAAAACTTCATCGAAAAAACAAGTTTATAAATCAAATCCGTGCAGAGCGAAGCAAAATAAGGGGGTTATTTTGGGCGCATTTTATCAAATTTAAACTTGCGTCGTTTTAACTTGGCTATAAGTTAGTATATCTCAGACCTAATCGAATAAAAATTTTTTCAAATTTTTAAATTTAAAATTGCGGCCAGTATTACGATTGTCCCATTGATCGGTTTTTCTGTTATAACTTTGCCGGTAATTAGTATTTTGAAAATATCAAAACGGTATTATAAAGGCAAAATATAAGCCTTTCATCCTAATCTAATAAATTTATAAAATTGTATTAAAATTGCTTATCTTTCAGGAGTTAAAGTTGACCAAAATTTTAAAGCCGTTTTTCTCAAAATTCCTTCCGGCCGTTTTTTTTCATTTTTGGATATGTTTTAGCAATCATAGTTCTTAATAGAATGTCAAAGTTTAATTCGTTTGCTATGAAGGGTTTTTGAGTTATGATTTTTTGAAGTCCAAAAGTTTAAAAATGCGTACTTTTTTTGGTAATGAAAATGAAAATTTGAAAGTTGCCAATTGTATTATTCTTATCAATCCTTGTTATTCGACATTATTTAAGAGTCAAAATCACTTCCGGTTTAACCGGAAATTAAAGAAATTTTTAGATTGTTTAGAAACATTTTGTATATTTCTTATTATTTTGAAAGAACGTAAAATTAGCATTTGAAAAAAACTAAAAACTTTGTATTTTGAGTTCCGGTTTAACCGGAAATAACGCCAATTTTTTTAATTTAAATAAAACGACCTGTATATTTTTAAATATTTCAGAGGCTGTAAAAGAAGCTTTCAAATACAAAAAAGAAACTTGGATGTGGCCATACCAGGACTTTTTCAATTGAACTGAAAAAGTCCTGGTATGGCCACATCCGAGTTTTTCAATTGTTATGAGCACCTTTATTTTTTTAAATCAAAAATCTGCTCGAAACACATTTAAGACCAAGCAGGGCGGGATTCCAAAATATCAAAATGATATTCCAAAATTTTTGGTCGATCACACCTATAGTGAAGTCAATCCGGGGACACACTGTATGTAGTAAATATGTAGCTTAACGTTTATTTTATGTTTCTAAAATGACGATTGCTTGTTTTAGAGGTACTTTAAACGTATATTATACGTACTTAAAATCAATTTTTTTCGAGTAGAAATTTAGACGTTAAATGTACGTATATTTTTAAAATTTAATATACGTTTTTGTAAAAACGTATAAGAATTGTTTAAGTTTTAACTACCTTTGGTAATAAAACATAATATCTTACATTTCCGTATATTACTCGTTCTTTGATTACGTTTATTATACGACATAGAACTTACGTACAGTTAACGTAAACATAGTTTAAAAAACGCCAATTGCATACGTCTAAAAAATATACGAGACGCGTATATTACACCACGTATTAGACGTATTTTCCACGTATAATAAACGGATCTGTGTTTATTGACGAGCCTTAGAAATGTCTTATCGAACCTTATTTTGCCCCAAATCCTTCTACAAACTCACATCAAAAATCTCCATTCGTGCTATCAAATGATGATTAAATCTGGACGTTGTTGGTTAACGCGTAGTAGTATAAATATTCATTATCCTCGAGGTTAGATTGAGTAATTTTGTGTTTGTTTCCAAATTAAAATATTACTCTCAAACGTCACCCTCCTAGTGATGCATAACCCCCAGATATTGAGATTAACGCGCCCCAATTTAAAATCGAATCTGATGGCGAATTAAATCCGAATTTGAACGTGTGTCGCCATCTTACCAAGTTTAGCACGCACTTAGAAATCGCGTCTCACATCGCAATTAATTTTTAGCGAACTTATATAATTATAAAAATTTTAATAACTTTTGTAATTTACATAATTTACCCTAAAATAGAATAGATTAGTAGAAATTCTACGTGCAATAATTTAAAAAACATTTTTTCCAATTAAAACTAAATTAATTTTTTTTACTTTTATACAACGAGAAGGGATGCGTAGAGTTAGTTTATGAATAAATCATAACACACATTTATTATATGAAAAGAGATTGATAACAAATATGCGTGTAGGTAAATCAATATGTATGTCTAGCGTCGCGACGCGACGCATGCGTTCCCTAATAATCAATTCTAATGATACTTTTGCTCCTATACACCCTTAAAGTTAGTAGGTGATTTGTGAAGAGAAAAATATTGTAATCAAACCCAACATTCCGACAACAAACAAGGTAAGGCTTGTTCTTTTTAATTTTTTCGCACAAACGGCTCTTTAATAAGTTGTAACTTTCCGCACGGAAGGTTTTCGGATTAAAATGCCAATTTTGTTTTCCTTTCGTTTTTGAGGGGTAATTAAAGAAAGTGGACGTGCAAGTGCAACAGTTTCTAAAAAATTGTAAAAATAGTATAATAACCCTTACTTTTGAGTTTATATAAAAGCACACAATACGTCCAATGAGGAAAATGTTGGTGAGGGTGCAACTTTTTTTTGTTTTCATTTCTATAGAAAGGAAACATAGTGTAATTAATTTAGTCATTATATTTTCATTTTTTGAGTACAGAATAAAATTTAATCACTCATTGTTCTCGCTTTATTTAAATGCGAAACATTCAAAATTTTTAATTTTTGTAATTAAAAGCATTTTTATAGGGGAAGTTGTTTAGTGCTTCAGTCCGTGAAACGTAATTTCAACTAGTAACTCGGGAAAAAAGTTGTTTTCCTCTTTTCTACATTTTCGTTCACTCACTTCGTGTCCCTTGGCCGTATGTACCCCGCTCCCGTGGTTTAAGGCCCCAGACGGTATACATGGCTAAGCAGTTTACGGTGTGTTCAATCTTTATGAAAGACTTTTACTCCACGCAGGCTCAGGAGAGTCTAGGAGGCAGCCAACACTTTTACTAAACCATAAAGTACAACTGCAGGATGAAATAACATTGCAAATAAGGAAATAAGTAATTAAATCGACCGCCTGCCTGTTAAAAGTGGCAGCACTAACTTGGGGTTGGAGAAGGATGGATTTTGGCTCTTTTTCAGTGTTTCGCTTATAACTTAAAAACTACACACTTTTCGAGAAAAATGTTTTTATGCAAAAGTAAAGTAAAGTCAATTTCCTATAAACCATGCCTCTTCGGTTTTTTTTGTCAAACAAACAGTTTAGGTGCTAGAGCGCGTTGAAGTATGAAAGGATGGTTTTGGGGGGTAAAACTAATTGAAAAATTGCCCAAAAGTTACATTTTTTGTGTAATTTTTATATATATTGTAGTAGGCCGTTTTAAGTGCCGCCTTCGTGATTGTAAGTGCTTTTGATGGACGGATATTATAGAGCGAAAGACGATAATACACGAAAGTACTCGAGAAGGTTGATTTTAGATCTTTAATATGTTTTTCGTTTATAACTTAAAAACTAAGCACTTTTAAAGAAAAATGTATCTATGCAAAAGTAAAGTAAAGTAAATTTCCTACAAATCATGCCTCTTCGGTTTTTTCGTCAAACGAACAGTTTAGGTGCTAGAGCGCGTTGAAGTATGAAAAGGTGGTTTGGGGGGCTAAAACTAATTGTATACAATTTTATTGCACAAAAATTGCATTTTTTGTGTAGTTTTTATATATATTGTAGTAGACCGTTTTAAGTGCCGCCTTCGTGGTGGTAAGTGCCTTTGATGGACGGATATCATAGAGCCAGCGAACGAGAGACAATAATACACGAAAGTGCTCAAGAAGGTTTTTGTTTATAACTTAAAAACTACGCACTTTATGAAAAAAGTTCGTAAATACAAAATAAAGTTTATTAAATTTCCTATAAATTATACGTCTTAAGTTTTTTTCGTCAGGCAAACGATTTAGACGCGACCGCGCGTTAAAGTTAAAAAACTTCCAAAATCGGTCAAAATATTGTTTTATCGAGGTACTCCCTCAATCATCGCTTTTACCTAACATATCAAAAAATTTTATGAGAACGTTCTGCCGAATTGCAGAACCCAATTCCTAATACTGATAAAATTTGACACGAATGAAGAAACGAACTTCTCGAAATCTTACAACTTTTTTGTAAATCTTCTTATTTGTCGAACAAGTTCAACCGACGAATCCTATTTTTACAAGTGGTGACACACTTTATCGTTTAAAATAAATATTTTGCATCAAATTAAGATAAAATAAAAATTAAGAATATAAGAACAAATAATTTTTTGCGTCCCATTTAACAATATTTAGGTTTAAGCGATAACATTAAAATTGATATATGGGAGTATCGGCAATTAGTTATTACACAAGTGCGACTGTGATTTTTAAACTAAACGTCATCGTTTATTTACGGCAAACTGATAACAATCCAAAATTGAAACTGGATTTTTTTTAGATTTCAGAAATATGGGCTGCTTCGGAGAGTGTTGGGATGTAGGGCCACCTCCAGATAGCATTCTCTATATACCTCCACCTCCGGCACCTGCATTTTTACAACAATCGTTACCAGATCTGCTACTGAACACGACACCGTGCTCCTCGACGCACGTCTGCGAAGCGTGGGTTAACCACATACAAGGAAATAATGTTGGAATCGCTGGCGGCGATTACGTAGAATTACCGCGCAAAGGTAATTCGTAAAATTCACTTAATGCAGTTGAGAAAAACGGCAATTTTTTCAGACGTGGACGCAACTTGGTCGGTCTCGAGTATCGACGACACGTGGCTCTTGGTCCTAGTCGCCTCTTCCATCGGAGTACTTTTATTGGGAGCGCTTTTGGCACTATTTTTGTTAAAATGTAGAGAGTAAGTATTTCTGATTTTTCTCACAATTGTCAAGTAAAACTGATACTTGTTGTAAGCAACACCTTTTAGTAAATGTCTCGGATTTATTACGGTAAAATATTAAGTTTAAACAAGTAATTAGATGCAGAATAATTTTACAGTTCGCTAGTCTTCACGCCATTTGTAAAACGATTCGATGAAAGAAACTCTAGTAGTGTTTGAAAGTTTCATTAAAAATCTCACAAACCATCTAGCTTTAGGCAAAGTCGGGCCTCGGAGACGAGGACTTGGAAACTGCGGGCGACGGAATTGGGAGTAGTTCTCGTTTGTCGTAGTTTCCAAAACCTCGCTAAAGGGGCCCAAACGCGAGAGAACTTATACATGTGTGACATTAAATTTCCAGAATGAACATTTTTGGAAGCAACGAATGTTCGATGGTCCACAGTCGAGATCATCGCCAAATAAAAAATCACGAGCCGCGCGAATGTTCGTCAATAAACAATATGAACACCAACAAAATCGTACATCCATCCGAAACGGTCTTATACACCGGCCCAACGAACGTACAGGATAACAGAATGGTGTGGGCCGCCCTCACTCCGAGAGGTACCCAGCACTTTATATCAGAAAATTATCCACGAAACTTGATAAATTACGTCGAAGGCGAAGCTCACTACGAAACTATCGATAACTTAAACATCCAACCTGTTTCGACTGTTCCATACAGCACTTGTCAAAAAGGTTTGGAAATGAAATTAACTAAAGAAAATGCAGGTATTGATAATTCTGGATTCGTAGATTATGATTATGAAGATCCCACGCCTCTAATTGAGGGATATCAACTAAACGATATCGAAACTAGAGACGATTCTCCTTATTATTCGTCGTTGAGAAATACCGACATGAGGTGCGCTAGTTTAGGAGGCTCGTTTAGAAGGGGCATTCATTTAGAACTGCCGTTAAGACCTAGAGTATCTTCGCCCACGCGTATAGAACACCCTAATTTACCGCCACTAAATCTTTATCCTCATAAAGGAGCAAACATGACGATGACATTAAAAAGAAACAATTTGGCTTATAGAAAGGCCGATAATGTCGCGTATCGAAATAACGATAACCTTTTACCCAAATATGGATGTTAAAGTTACCTTTTTATTATTAAAAATTCTCAAACTCACTCAAATGCTCATTCCTTTTTATATGAAACGAGGTCTTTAGTGATATATGTTGTCGCCTCAACGAGAATTAATTATTACCTACTCCTAGTCAAGAATGCTGTGTTTTTAGAAATTATTTTCGATTTGTTGTTTCAAATGTAAATGGTCCTTATAAATAGTACCTACCTATCTTTGTTGTAATACTCTATGTAAATGCACGTATTTATTTTGTAATTTATTAAAATAAATTATTCGTGCAACTTCCTCAAACTTTTTTACATTGGGGTTCAAAGTTTAAAAACGACTGATGTGGCCATAACACCATAACAGGACGAAGATATCAGAATTTTGACAATAATTCAAAAATCGGTCAAAAAACTAAAATTTTTTATAACTCGAAAACTACGCACTTAAATGAGATAATCGTTCTTATAGAAAACGAAAGTGCATTACACTTTCTACAAATTATGTCTTTTAGGTTTTTTTGTAAGACGAAAGGCTCAGGGGCTAGAGCGCGCCAATTTTGACAACAATTCCAAAATCGGTCAAAAAATTGAAATTTTAGCTTATCGCTTATAACTCAAAAACTACGCACTAATGAGAAAATCGTTCTTATAGAAAAAGAAAGCACATAAATATTTCTACAAATTATGTCTCTTAGGTTTTTTTGCAAAACGAAAGGCTTAGGCGCTAGAGTGCGTTAATTTTGACAAAAATTCCAAATTCGGTCAAAAAACTGAAATTTTGGCTTATCGCTCATAACTCAAAAACTACGCACTTAATGAGAAAATCGTTCTTATAGAAAAAGAAAGTACATTACATTTTCTACTAGTTATGTCTCTTAGGTTTTTTTGCAAGACGAAAGGCTTAGGCGCTAGAGCGCGCTAATTTGGACAAAAATTCCAAAATCGGTCAAAAAACTGAAATTTTAGCTTATCGCTTATGACTCGAAAACTAAGCACTTAATGAGAAAATTGTTCTTATAAAAAAAGAAAGTAGATTAAATTTTCTACAAATTATGTCTCTTAGGTTTTTTTGCAAGACGAAAGGCTTAGGCACTAGAGCGCGCTAATTTAGACAAAAATTCCAAAATCGGTCAAAAAACTGAAATTTTAGCTTACCGCTTATAACTCGAAAACTACGCACTTAATGAGAAAATCGTTCTTATAGAAAAAGAAAGTACATAAATATTTCTACAAATTATGTCTCTTAGGTTTTTTTGCAAGACGAAAGGCTTGGGCGCTAGAGAGCGTTAATTTTGACAAAAATTCCAAATTCGGTCAAAAAACTGAAATTTTAGCTTTTCGCTTATAACTCGAAAACTACGCCCTTAATGAATAAATCGTTCTTATAGAAAAAGAAAGCACATAAATATTTCTACAAATTATGTATCTTAGGTTTCTTTGCAAGACGAAAGGCTTACGCGCTAGAGCGCGCTAATTTTGAAGAAAATTCCAAAATCGGTCAAAAAACTGAAATTTTAGCTTATCGCTTATAACTCGAAAACTACGCACTTAATGAGAAAATCGTTCTTATAGAAAAAGAAAGCACATAAATATTTCTACAAATTATGTCTCTTAGGTTTTTTTGCAAAACGAAAGGCTTAGGCGCTAGAGCGCGCTAATTTTAAAGAAAATTCCAAAATCGGTCAAAAAACTGAAATTTTATCTTATCGCTTATAACTCGAAAACTACGCACTTAATGAGAAAATCGTTCTTATAGAAAAGAAAGTACATAATAACCAAGTTGGTTTTTAATTTCAAACAACACTCTTCACTGTAAATTTTCCGTTTCTTTTTATGTTTCTGTTTTCGGTTGAGGCTGACCTTCCCTAGCCTCCTCTGAAAAGCGTCCACTGTTTGCAAGATTCAACGAAAAAGTAAAAATATGTACTAGTTTTACTGTTTTTTCAAATTGCCACTTTAGGGCACCTGAAATATAATAAAAAGTTCCATTAGGGCAAAGTGGCGCATTGTGAATAAGTAACAAGTTTAATCAACAATATCTTATATTTTTGAGAATTTTCCAACATTTCGTATTTGACAAATATTATTACATTTGTCGATATGTTTCTAATAGTAAAATGTAAGGTACATTCGCCACTACATTTTTGAATATTTGTTTAAATTATTGTCTAGGTATACAAAACAATTAACAAAAAAAAATTACATTACAATAGAAATGCACACTAAGTAGTAGATAATTAAAAACTAATATCTAACCATTACTTAACTACAATTCGAATAGTAAATGAACAAAAAATGGTATTGCTTGTGTTATTTATGAAAAAAACCATTTACTTAAAAAAAGAGAAAAATAAATAAATGCGACAAATACTCTACATAAAAAAAATAATGAATTGTCTCACGATATAACTAGCAGAATCAAGCAAAAAAATTATCAACTCAAAACCACTTTAGTTATCAATTATTGTCGTCTATATTCTTGCTCTTCTACAGTGATCGATCGTCTACAGTTTCTGTAAAACAGGAATGCGTTAGGTATTATTTAAACAACAAAAAAAATGGGTTAAAAATGAAAATTTTGAATAATTCTGCTTGTCACATCGTTAGACGAACGTCGGAGAATTAAAAACAAAAAGAAGATTTCTACAGGACCTTCTTTCCAAATACTATTATTGTAAAGTAAAAATTTTGATGGCATCTCTATAAAAGAGACGCATACAGAAGATCCTGTAAAAAGCACAATTAAACAAATAACCAAAACAAATTCAAAATTTTCAATTTTAGGTCTTTTATAGCCTCCTCTGTTTATATTTGTACATGTCCAGTTGCGCCAATAAACGAGGCTAGTAGTAGAAAAATTAATTGCCAATAAACCGCTTTAATTATTACAACGACGTTAATTTGATCAATACGTTTTTTTATTGGATTATTAAAATAATTAACGCGTGAGTGTCACACAAAGCGCCACATAATGTGTATCTCAATTTAACTAAATTAGGGGTAATTTAAGTTGTTTCCGTAAGCAAAGATTACCTAATGGATTGGTGCTATAAATTTACATTATATACGGAGTATAAACAAAGCATAAATTATTTTTTGTTGCCTTTCAACACAATTAATACATAAATATCCGGATTAAAACGAATAAGTTAGTACGATTTGGGCGGTTCTTCTTCGAGAGGAAGAGGCCCTTAGCAGTGTGACCAGCGGAGCTCATGGGGCTCTTCTAAATAAAATCTAAACAGCCACCCAGCGCACAAGATCTTAGAAGAACATCTATGAGTTCTTGAAAAAATGGAAACCAATCAATAGGTGAGTCTCTAAGGAGTAAAAAAAGTTGGAAGAAAATGTTTGATTGTCCGATTAAATTAGCTAGTTCGCTAATCAATTGATTGATTACTTAAGTCTCCGATTAATCGAACAATCGATTAATCGATGATTGTGAAACAATCGATTGTCAATTGTGACATTTAACAATCCCCAGCCCTACTAAAGAGTATATTTATGCAGCTGAATGATAAGTTGGCCTAGTTATATCTATGTGAACTACTAAACATTCCATCGGACTCCACGTTAAGAAAAATGGGAATAGCATAAGCAGCCCCTAACGGGGCGCCGAAAAGAATCAGTGAGAAGTCACTTCGAGGAGAAAAATGAAAATCTTTCGATTTCGTGAATTGGCGCGAAAGGTGTACTCGTACAAACATCAAAAATTGACCCCTCTAATTGAATAATTGCGCGAGTACGCGATTGATCATTTAGATCGGCTCCAAGGCGCCCAATTAGCATCGTAACCATCGTAAAGATTGCATCATCGAATAGAAAATTCGTCAATTGAAATAAAACACACGAACGATTTAATCAATTTGTGACAGAAGGCATAGTTACGTATTTGAGGACGCCACGTGTGTGTCTCTAATTCGCCACATCAATTAATTTCAATTAAATCGGTTAATAAACTATCCCGCGTGGCTAGTAGACGCTAGACGTCTATTTAGTTAAAAGAAATCTTTTCGAATTGTAAAGTCTATTTTAAAATAGAGACGCGTTACTTAACGTTAAAATTTAGTTCAGTCTGGAGCCTATTCGAAATAGTTGCCAACTTTAAACTTAAAGATAATTACATGACTAATCAGTAAAGTAATTAAACATATCCTTACTACCTAAATGCGTGTTGAAATATTTATTTATTTATTTGGGGTATACACTGACTCACAATTAATCAATTAATTAGGGCAGGTTTTGCTTGGTGGATAGGGCAGCGCTCTGAAAAGTTTCCATTTTGCAGGTATAAAAGACCAAGGAAACCAGAGAGTCCAGAAATATGTAGTGAGTAGTAATTAGAGCTGAGCAATCGCAATCGACGAACATCGATTAATCGATTTGAAAATCAGGCACGAGCAGTACAGTATTTTCCGGAATGAAATGCAATTGCAGTTGCATTGGTGGTGTATGGAGAGAGCGGCTAACAGAATACACATTTTGAGAAGAATTGGGGTCTTGGGGGTGTTCGATGACACGATGGCTATGACGGTCGATGGTTAAATGTCACATCCACACACACACACAAGTATTGAGAGATTAAAAGTATCAATTCGTCCAAAGGTTCACACCCAAAAGAGCCATAGCTCTACACAAGAGCATGTCGAACTCACCACCCCTTTAGGGAAAAATCGGCAAACATTTTTTGAATAAAAACGAGAAAAAGGAGATCCGCTACAATTAATTTGCGCCATTGTTAGCAATTTATTGTAACAAATGACCGTTGTGAGTTTGTAAAAATAAACCCTACAGTTTCTATTTGACAATGGGATATTATGTTATGATTATCTTTATCTATATTTCCGGTTTCTCAATAAGCATCGAGTTTCCTATCAGTAAAGGTATGACGGAATTTCTTAGAATTAATGAGTCAATTAAAATCTGCCACCGTATTATGAGATAGCAATTAAAGTAATGAACAGACGAATCTTATCTGTTTCCTTAAAAAATTTGCCAAGCACGTTAATTGGACAGTTCCGCTCCATACTTGAAATAGTTTCATCCGTAGAGTTTAAGCGAGCGATTAATCCAACTCCAGTAAAACAATGTTTGGAAATTGATCGTGAGATCCTGATCTACGTCAACCGCTTTCTCGCAAGACCGTGGCGAGCAAATGAGCCCTTAAACAAACGATTGGAATCCAACGTATTGTATGTAGACTGAAGGTCCATATACTTGGCCTAAAAATGTCACGTACACCGCACCCTTTGGTTAAGTCGCCAGGAAAAAATGAGGAATAATTACTTAAAGCAAGCTCAACTGTAAACCTGCCTCATCATTGCCCATCGACAATGGAAAGCTTGGTTGACTTTTGAGCGAGTAATGTCCAATCGGTCCTAAGATGAAAGCTGGTGGCATGCCAACGTTCATCGACCTAAAAAAAGTCTGGAATGTGCATCGATATCTACGCGATGAAATAGACATGATAATCCGTCATCATATTAACCCCACACTGGGAGGCACATCAACAGCAACAGTTCAATGAGCGCCGTGAAGAAACAAGCCCGAATAGACTCAATAAGCAAGCATATTAAGATTAGGCGTCGAATTCCTACGAGAAAAACAAACCACGGGACACTTTGAACTGAATTTGAATAAATGAGACTAATAACGATAAACGTGGTATTTTTCCAATTAAACACTAACTTCCTGATCGAATTTTTAAAAGTCGACAATTACAAATAATTCCATTAAACTTCGATTAGATAAACTGTTCAAATCAATAAGCGACGAAAAGTCTAAGAATAAAATAAAATTCTTATCTTCGATTACTAATTGTTGAAGACCGAAAGTGGAGCAGTCGAGATATGAGAAGAACAAAAAAAATTGGTTGTAGATTAACATTCGAAAAAAATCGTGTGATTTTTTTTATTGTTCTTAAAAGTACTCGGCATTATTTGCTATGACCAATAACAAATTCTTATCGCATCGTGTGTTATCGAATGTAAGTCACTAAGGTTAAAGATTCGTTATTAACATAGTTAATTTAAACTTTTTTGAAAACTTCGACCAATGGCGAAAGATGGACGAATCGCAAATGTTTGTTGTTAATTCCTAATAAGTTTGTTTTCTAAAAATTAGCCCTCCGAAACTGTTTTTAGCAAATTAGTTGATTAAATTAGTGAAAATAATGGCTATAACCCTGTTGATAATTCGTTGGTGCCTTAACTGCAATTAAATCATGCACCTACACAATCATTCCACTTCCTGGTGAAAGGTAGTATCTACCCTGAGCTTTATTGTAATATTTAAAATATAATTTTTTGGGGGATTACCCCATCGTAACTTTTAAGTGTAAAATTTGTGACAGCTTCGCAGCTTTTAGTTAAAATTACAAAGAAGAATTATTTGGAAATCGGAAACAACTCAGTTTGCCTAATAGTTTTTTTAAACCAAATCTGACCAATTTTAAAAACTTGCATTGAAGCTACTTTTCAAAAGTTGCCAACATTGTCTACGAGAATTTTTTCGAGTTGGCAGTGAACGCAATTTTTAAAATTTGCAGTTGTCAATTTTTTAATCTACTACAGCCCTCTCGATTTTTTAAAAATTATCACAGATACGTTTTGAAATATCACAAACAAATTCATAATCACAAGCCTTTTTTTTTTCAATTCACAAAACCGAATACTCGTAGCATCGTTTATTAGCAAAATTTTCATTATTATCACAAAACACGCACGAATATTTCTGCGAATTAAGAAGCCTACCTGATATTTTTCCATTCGGCCTAATATCCAAAGAGTTACTTTTACTAATTTGTTCGCCGTTGAGATTCTTGTGATATTGCAGTGGCTCTTCGCTAGGATCGTTCGAACGAGCTTTTGGAGATTCCACAAATCTAATTAAAAATAACGCCAACGCGCCTAATATAGGCGGAATTCCGGCGTAAATAAAAGCTTTTTCGTACGAAGCGGTCTGATCGTACAAGACGCCGGCCAAAAACGGACCCAGCGTCAACGGAAACGAACACAATCCCAAAAGAAATCCAATCGCTTGAGTAGCACCGTCTTGCCCGCACAGCTCGAATGCGATGGGTCCCAACAACGATATGAAACAACCGTCGAAAATTCCCATACACAAAGAGATCACAATTAGACCAGCGTACGAGCCTTGACTAGCCGGTATGAGCATCGTTAAGACTCCCATGCTAAAGAACGATAATTGTTGCAAAAATATTCGGTTTACACGCGGTAAATCGGCTATGTACCCGAAGAGGAGACGGCCCAAAAGGGACGTTATTCCTATACAAGTAACGGGCAACTTTCCATCGGCCTCTTTGGAGAAGGCAACTTCGACGAACTTGGGCATGTGAACGTAAGGCACGAAATATCCAAAAAGCGATAAAGGTACTAACAAAGCCCATATGACGTATTTTTTATTCCTCCATATAGAAACATTAAAAGTTCCGTTACAAGAAACGTCCTTCTTAGCACTCGGTTTCGTATGTAGAGGTCTAAATAATATAGCACAGCCCATAATAGCGGAAGTCATAACAGCTAATATTCTGAACGTCCAGGCAATTTTAGCAGTCTTAAGTAACCAATCCAATAAATAAGACATAATTACTGTAAAAGTGGAACTTCCGGCAGAAACGATACCATTAACCACCCCCATTTTTCTTTTAAAATAGTGGCCCAAAATAGCCAACGACGGAGTATAAGCTAATGCGCCTCCCAAGCCGAACATAATTCCGAAGGTAAAATATAAGGCCTCTACGTTATAATCACAAAACGAAGATAGCAACATGCCTCCAGAAGCGATTGCACCGCCCAATATTGTCGTGGCCCTCAACCCGATCGTGTCCGTTAAAACTCCAGCTACGGGCGACGCAACGAAGAGAGTGCCCATCGATAACGATTCCACGAGGGCTGAAACAAAAGAACAAAAAAATTAAATTGACATAATTTGCTTCATTGTTAAAAAAATGAAATGGGGATGTGTGGGAAGCTCTTTCGTTCCAGTTTCTCAAATTGTCGTTAATTTTCTAATTATTAAAAGAAACCGAAGTGAACCGATGTTAATAATTTAATTAAATAATTAATTCAATTTGGCCAACTTGATATTGGAGGATTTTTTTATTACTATGAGTAGGCGAATTATTACAAGTGAGCGATAAAGGATAAAAAATTGCAATGTAAATATTTATTAACCGAGATATTAATTTATTAAGCAATCATTTTAATATCACCTTCACCTTCGGTTTCGCGGATTTCGATAAAACCTAACAATATTTTGAATTTGAAAATACGTATGTAGGTAATCGACAAACAAGCAAAGTTTTAAAATATTATGTAACAATTATAATTGTTTGATTACATTAAATTACAAAACCCAAGTTTAGTCGTTTGGTGTCCGAGCAAACACAGAGTCTCTCCCCAATACCATTTCTTAAGGGGTCATGTGACGATCATTTTAGCTATTATAAAACTTGAAGAGCATTCGATTAGCTATCAGAAACGGCAAAAATATTTCACATATCTTTTGCAGTTATTTAATGAGAACATGTAGAGCAAACTCCTAATTTTAGATTATTGGAAGCTTTGGCATATAAAGTGTCTCTCCCTCATATCATTCCTTAAGGGGTGCTCTAGGGTCCATCTTGTTTCTTATAAAAATCATAGGACTTACAATTCGCTATCAGAAACGTTACAAATATTTGCAGTATCTCTTATAGTTACATCATGAGAACAGAGCAAACTCATAATTTTGGATTATTGGATGCTTCAGCATATAAAGTGTCTCTCCCTCATAAAATTCCTTAAGGGGTGATATGGGGTCCATTTAGTCTCTTATAAAAATCATAGGACATACAATTAGCTATCAGAAACGTTACAAATATTTCCAGTATCTCTTATAGTTACATCATGAGAACAGAGCAAACTCGTAATTTGGATTATTGGATGCTTCAGCATATAAAGTGTCTCTCCCTCATATAATTCCTCAAGGGGTGATCTGGGGTCCATTTTGTCTCTTATAAAAATCATAGGACATACAATTAGCTATCAGAAACGTTACAAATATTTCCAGTATCTCTTATAGTTACATCATGAGAACAGAGCAAACTCGTAATTTTGGATTACTTGAAGCTTTAGCATATAAACTGTCTCTCCCTCATATAATTTCTTAAGGGATGACCTGGGGTAATTTTGTCTATTATAAAAACCATAGAGCATAAAATTAACTATCAGAAACAGCAAAAATATGTCCAATATCTATTATAGTTACACCATGAGAATAGAGCAAACTCGTAATTTCACATTATTGGAAGTCTCGGCATACAAAGCGTCTCTCCTTCGTATAATTCCTTAAGGGGTACTCTGGGGTCCATTTTGTCTCTTATAAAAATCATAGGACATAAAATTAGCTATCATAAATGTCAAAAATATTTCCAAATTCCAATATTGGAAGTTTCACAGTATACATAGCGTCTCTCCCTCGTATAATTCTTTAAGGGATCATCTGACGTCCATTTTGTCTCTTATAAAAATCATAGGATATAAAATTAGCTATCAGAAACGGCAAAAATATTTCCAATATCTTTTATAGTTACACGATTAGAATAGAGAAACTCGTAATTTTGGATTATTAGAAGTTTCACAGTATACATAGCGTCTCTTCCTCGTATAATTCCTTAAGGGATGATCTGGCGTTCATTTTATCTTTTATAAAAATCATAGGGTATAAAATTAGCTATCAGAAAAAGCAAAAGTGTGTCCAATATCTTTTATAGTTACACTATGAGAATAGAGCAAACTCGTAATTTCACATTATTGGAAGCCTCGGCATACAAAACGTCTCTCCCTCGTATAATTCCTTAAGGGGTACTCTGGGGTCCATTTTGTATCTTATAAAAATCATAGGACATAAGATTAGCTAAGAGAAATGGCAAAAATATTTCCAATATCCTTTATAGTTACACAATGAGAATAGAGCAAACTAGTAATTTTGGATTAGTGGCAGCTTCCGCATACAAAATATCTCTCCCTCATATAATTATTTAAGGGCTGATCTGGCAATGATTTTAGCTCTAATAAAAATTAGAAGGCCTAAAATTAGCTATCAAAAGGTCAAAAATATTTTAGACGATTTTAGATATCTCTTATAATTTATTATCCAATTAGAAAAACGCTCATGGTGCTTGATATTATGTCTTTCTTCAAATGTGTAATGTTGTGAGTTGAAAGTACCCTGATCTTGATCTACGATTCAAGTGACTAACCTCGATTGCAAATATTATCGAGTGCAAAATTAGCGGGTAGAATTATTATAGATCTGCTATAATAGTCAAAGTGTTAAGGAGATGTTGATAAAACACTAAGAGCAAAACCAACAGACTATACTTTTTGCCATTTCAATTCCAAAAATAAAGCAAATTTTCAAAATGGTAAATTCCAATAAATTCCTCTTTACTACAATTTTTACGAGTTTTTGTACTTTTGATTAATTAACTATTTAGTATTGTATTTCTTACAGTACGCCACTGGGGTATTAGCGACGACCAAAATATACTACGCTATACGCTACTCGACTACTATTACGTTACAAGTTACATTTATCGCTGGTGTGATGAAATACATAGCACCGATAAACGCGCACGTGTTACTTAAAAATTTCACGAGAGCAAAAAATTAATATTTATATATGAAATACCAAACTTTTCAACAACTAACAAGGCTTTTTAACATTAACGAATGAGCAGCAGTTTATTTAAATTCGAAAAAAAAAATTTGAAACTTGCCTGCCTTGCGTGAGGCTTCCGTATCATTCATCGCTTCCAAATGTTGGGATAATTCTTTATGAAAAATTCCACTCGAATTGATAACACCAAATAAAATTCCATTACAAAAAAAGGAACACACCAAAACTAACCAAGCTTTCGCACCACCGTCCGGTGGCTCGAAGTTATCTTCATTTTCAATTTGAACTTTTTTAATGTTATTCGAGCCGTTTTGCAAACTTTTAATATTTACATTGTGCGAATTAACTAAGTTACTTTGTGTATCGTCCATTGTCAATTTAAGAACTAAGCACCCGATTAAATTTCCCGGCTTTTAAAATAATTGTAAACTCTACGATCTAATTTATCACAAACGATTTCTACAAATATAACCAACGAGGAAGAAACTACGATAGAAATATAATCTTAATATCCGAAAGTTGACGATTTCGACCGACACTGTTAACATTCTATTATTATCGTTCGACTTCACAAATTAACATTTTATTTTGTTACTTTTCTTTTGTTTAAATTTTATAATTATACGCTTAATTGTTGAATCGATTTTAAAAAGTGACCTTCGTAAATTCTCTAGTAGGTAAAGTGTCATATTGTAGAGAAATAGAAATTTCCCTAAAATGCAACAATACGTCAAGTTGCGACTGATAACTGTCGTATTTCATCATACTAACAAGTGAAGGTGAGGGTTAAGGTGCTAATTAGTATTGTTACCAGTTCCACACCTATTAAAGTTAATTTAAAAAAGTGGGCGTTCACATTTTTGTAAGAATGAAGTAAATTTAATCGAATCTCGGTCTCGGGTGGCCGCCTGCCATCGGACCTGGTCTTTGGCCTCCTCTCTAATTTTCTACGATTCCATCTCTGCTCTCATGCATAGAGAAACCACTCTTTTGTTTGTGACACCGGTGACTTACGCTACCCATAGAGAGGTTCAATAGAATCAATAGAAGAAAAGAATCGAAGGAGATTAGTTCATTATTGTACCTCTCTGCTCGTGGTAAAGTCACCAGCGCCAGAACGGAGTGGTCCGTGGTCTTTCTATATACGATATCATTTCCAATTTTGAAATTCTACTATAGTCTGTTTCGCCAAGATATGTACATAATGAGAAGTGTCTGCGTTTCAAGTACTTTTTCCTATTTGGTAAAAAATTGAAATAAATCCTAAGCCTGATGCATAAAATATTGCCATCGTTGTAAAATTGAAGAAAAACTTAGACTTCTTGCGCAGTTAAGAATGTCGAAACACAAAATAAAGATGAGAGGACAATGTGGTCAAAAAAGGATTGTATGTGCTTCTTAAAAAGAGCATGTGACAATTTAGGTAGAACGGTAGACCGCGTCGTGCACGACCGCAAACAGGGCTTGGCAACCACAGCACGTAAAACACGCGTACGTTTTTGAGCCTGAAGCCTCACAACCCTTTATCAAAACTTCAGTACCTACTTTTAAAATTGGAAAACCTTGTATTAATTTATAATCAGTTAATAAAGATATTAAACGAGTAATTTAGTTATTGTAAATAAGTAGTAAACAAATAACAACGTTGTAATTAAATAAGATCGAATAATCGTAACAATGGCTTAACTTTTACAATTCAAAAAATAATTAACATAATAACCAATAACTCCAGAATTTAGGCATTTTGAACAAATATGAGATTTAATTTAATGACATTTTCGACCCGGCTTACTGTACCGTAAGTAAAGCCAAGAAGTCTTTTTGGAATATCGTGAATCAGACTATACTTACTTTACCCATGTCTTGAACTGCCACGTTTTCAAAACCAAGTTGTCAAAGGTAAGGAAACGCTAAAGGCCCCTTTGAGGTGCTTCATCATTCGCCTAAATGTTAGTAACAATCGATTTTTGTTTGAACTTTTTCAAGGTCGCGATTCATGAGATTAGGAAATACCTATATGCACAGCAAATTAGAATAGGCTATGTTCAGGAGTCCTAGTAATCACCATGTATAACGCAAGTTTCTAATCTGATTTAACTTTTTTGTGTGGTCGAGTCAATACCCTTTTTATTGTTATAATAACATGCAAGTACTTAATCAACAAAAATTATTAAAAATGCAGCAAATTATACAAACAGTTCAAAGATTAGTACGATAATTAACAAGGAACCGTGATAATAGCTCATAAATTTCCACTTTAAAACTGGACAAAAGCAAATTTTAATTCAAAATGCTTTTATTTAACAAAAAATAGTTACGTCGATCAATTTATCAATTTTAAAAATAATTTACAAAGGATTTAGTTTTAACAAAAATACAATAACACCGGGCAATAATTGTTCACGATTAGAAGCTTATTGTTTCTCTACAGGTACTTTTTTGAAATCGATGGCGATACTTTTTATAAGTGGAAGCTTCTCCTTCAACTGCTCTTTTATATTATCGGCATCCGAGCTGTTGTTTAACAAGAGAGTCACCAAATCTAAAAGTAAATGTACAATTTCAAATTTTTGCATTTTATCCCGTCAATTAGAACTTACCATAATACGAGGTTAACTCTGCAAAATGTTCGGCGCTCAAGTATTGTTTTAAAAATGACAAAATCGTCACTACATGCCTTCCACTGGCGTGTATAATATTTTGTGTGGCATTAATAAAAATAACGAGAGTGCTCAGATGTAAAACGAGAGCAGGATCTTCGCACGTTTCCAACTGGTTCAACAAACCATCCTTGTGATTGAGGATCAGTACCCGATCTTTCTTCTTGTCGATTTTCTTCACGATCATACTACAACTAGCCAAACTTTCTTCAACTGCCAAAGTGAAAGTTTCGATACTATGTCCAGAAACCGCCTTAAGGAGGCCTTGCAGAGAAGTTTTATAATTCGCCGGTAGATCGTTTATGAACTTTAATTTTTGTTCATTTGTGAAGCTGTCGTTAATTAATAGTAGCCCTTCTTCGGAAGCGATGTAGTTTAAAATTTCATTAATGATGTCCCCGCCTAAAGCTTTTAAAAGATATTTACATAAATGCGATTGAGAAACGTGCGGTAGTAACTTCAACCCTTTCTCAAAGAGGCGGATGTCGCCTAACAAGACGTTCACTTTACTCTGGACGTCGTTGTGAGTGTGCTTTCTGCTAGCGGATCGATCCGAAACTGTGCTTGCGTACAGTTTAGCGGCGGTTTCTAAAGCAGTCTCATTTAGTGACGGCAAGACGTAACTCACGACACTATCTAAAAGCTCGTCCAAACTTTCTTTTTCCAATTTTACAGCAATCAACGGCGCAATGTCGTCCACTGCGAGTATTTCTAAACTGAGCTTCTTTTTAGGCTCGCCGTCTTCGTCACTCTTGTCGATATCGACAGTTTTAGTGACTCGATACAATTTCTTTGTGGATTTAGTTTTCGTTTCACGTCCTTGTGTTCCCCCACCACTTTTGCCACCGGATGCCTTTTTTCTACGGTCGTCACGTTTATCGGCTTTTCCATCTTCGGCTTCGGGTTCATTTTTATGACTTCTACTGGTGGCCATCATTAGTTCAGTTTGATACTTTTGATACTGTCCCGAAGCGACGACGCTTTTAGCTTTATCCTGTATGAGCTTTTGACAATTGTCGGTGAGTGATTCGAGAAAAGTTCTACTAACAATATAGTTGTCTAAAACTATAACTTGTTTTTGTCTCTTGGCAGTTAATATTTTGTCTACGATCATTTTAATATCTTCATCGTTAAAAACTGAAGGTAGAGAGTTTTGTAAGTCAACGTAAGAGTTACTTGATATGCATTCGTCTACATCGGCTTCGATTCTCTCAAATATACTTTCCGATGCAATACAAGACTTTAAATAAACTATATCTTCGTTCACAAACTGCTTTTTCAAATATGTTTTGTAATCCAAAATTCCTATTCTAGTCAAACCGTCAAACTCCAAATATCCATTTTGTTTGTAGAAGTTTCCCACCCATTCGGCCTTAAACAAATTATTAATATTACGTACAAGAAAAATAATTTAGTTTCTTTAAAAAAACCTCACCTGCGATTTTGAATAGATATTTGGAATATAAACTGCCCCTTGCATACGGCTTGTGAGTATTCCGTACGATGCAACTTGGTCGAAAAGAGAAAAAAATAACTTCTCGTTCATGTTGACATAACTTAGAATAACCGAAACAGATGTGGGTCTCGTCAAACCAACCAAACAGCCGGCAATTTTAGCCTTACCCTCCGCAATAAATGCTTCAGTAAAATAAACTTTCGAATCATTTTTATCTTGTTCGCCGTAAATAATTTTTCCTAAATATTTCTCGACCACATTATTTTGTATAAAATCAGCTGGAAGATCGTAATATATGGTTAACTCGTTTATATTAATTTGTCCTTGTTGGGAAAGCTTCTCATTAATTTCGCTCGCAATTTTAGTGATGTAAGTTTGATCTACGAGTTGGCCTAATATCGAAAATACGTCCTTTTGACCACGTACGACTTCGCTAACGTGATTAGTTATGTGACTTAAATCGACTCCTATAGCTTTTGCTAAATCGACAAAGTTCACACGTCCACCACTAACGTACAATTCGTCACGTATGTCTTGTACTAATTGAGACGACGTTAGGTACTCTTTACCGTCGCTAGTAAATATAAGATCGACGTACTTCTTATTTAGTAACCACGAGACTATTTCGATACAGTTTCTTTCAGACAACCTAAAGCAAATAATTGCGGAAATTTTAAGTTTGTTACAAAGTAAGGTTTACCTTTGTGTGGTGCCGCTGAGTTGCACTTTTTTGAAATCGGCTGCAAGAGCTTTAACTTCTTCCCAACTTGCCATGGTTACTAAATTACTGAATTCCGTTATTTACTGCTATACTCTAATGTCAACATATGGTTTTATTTCAGCGATTATACTTCGACTACGTATTTTTGAGGTTAAATCTACTTGTCAAATTTGACAACTGAATGACGTTTGGTAACCAGTGACGTAGATGTAGATGCTGCCTAATTCAATTTCTATAAACGCAAACTATTTTCTACTTTATTCAAATTAATGTTTTGAAAGTGTTTAATGATTTAAATATTATGTAAATAAATGTTAATACAGTAATTAGTTTTATTATTGAAAAATATCGCCTGGCGCTTATACAACCAACAATACACCACCCTGTAACCTTTATTCTTGATCGCTTCGTGTCGCTCGCTTGTCTCCCGTACGTATGTGTGTAGGCGTTAACTTCTTTAAAACAAACCGGGGAGGTATCGAATAAACTAGAGATTGAGAAGCTCCATTTTCGAAATCGACCAGTTTCACTTCATTTTCCTCTAATGTGGAACTAGATGCTCGTAAGACTGACCATCTGAACGGTTTATAATTCCTAAAAAGTACGCCTGGTTTCAAGTTGTATAATAAATTTATCACAACTTACGTTTTGAAATTCATGGAATCTTCGAATAAGTCGGGTAATTCTCGATTGTGAACTGAGAAAAGTAACGATGTGCATATCAAAGTGATAATTGTAGAGACGATGGCCATGCACATGTATAAGAAAAAAGTTAGCTCGTAGATCGAGAATATGATTTCTGATAGTAAAAAGCTGAAGCTTCCAATAGCAAAAGCTATTCCAGTACCGAGACATCTATGTTCGGTTGGAAACATTCTTGGAGTGAGATTTATAACGATGAAATACATTCCCATGGAAACTGCATAATTAATCCATTCCAAGATTACTAAATGCGAGTCTTTGAGTCCTCCCTGTTAATTTGGTCGAATAAGTAAGCTTGGCTGTTAATTTTGTTAACTCGCCTGCTTGTAATAGCTAAGAATATGAACTGCGATTGCTATGACGCAACTTATCGCGCTTAATATAGATAACGCCGCCTTGTGCTTGATCGTGTAGCAAGAAACAATACTTAAAATTGCTGCTAGCATACTAACAAGACCAGACATAGAAAGTAGATACAGTATATCTACATTTTTCACCCAGTTACGTGTAGTATCGATAGTAGTCATAAAGGGAGTTACAAACCATAATGCGTATAAACCTAGTACAGGCAGTCTTGTGCTGGAATCTATTAGAAGTTTGCCAAAGTGCACCCTACAATTAGTGTCGAAATTCTAAAACAAATATTAAACTTTGACAACCTAATCTTACTTTAGCTAGTAACTTACAAACGTACTATAATTTGGATTGGGCGGATTCCAACAGTAGACGATATCTTATATCCATTAAACTGGATTACTGTTAATAGGACATTTTCGGCTTGGGTCATTCGATTTTTACACAATAACCAAGATGGCGACTCGTGGATAATTCTAAAATTTGTAAAAAAGTATATCTGAATTATGTAAGTGCCAAACTTACGACATGAAGAAAAGTCCAATTATTGGAGGTATGCAGATTAATAGGGTAAATTTTGAAACGTCTTCAAACATTAGCCATACATACGGTATTAAGGCATAGCCAAAAGCCATCGATAGACAGAGTAGTCCCAAATTGAATGTTCTCAAACAGTTGGATGATATATCGCACGCTGAAAAGAGTTGATGGATCTAACAAGTCTGTTGACTGCCTGTCGGATTGTTTCATTGTTTGATTACATATCTCTGTCTGTCAATATTTGTACGATACCGTATGTCTGTCCGTTTGCCTGCATGTCTGTTTGAATGGATGAGTGGGTCTTGATTGTAAATAATACTTACTAAGAACTAAAGACACCAACATGGATCCAGGCAAAACACAGCCGTATAAAAAATTAAAAGCTGAGTGCAGCGAATATATATCAGTGACTGTTGTTAATACTCCAATACATGGTTGAAAAAATAAAGATATAATTAGTGTTGTTTTCCTACCATACCTCAATCAAAAATAACAATATTAACATAAAATTAACGATGATCTTTTTGTACCTATCTGCCATGTATCCTATGAACAAAAATCCTATTGCTATACCACAGTAGTACAATGCGTTATAAAATTGTGCTTCTTTTTTATTTTGACATACCAATTCAAACTGAAAAAAAAAAAAAAATTTAATTTAACTGCTATTAGATAGCCTGAACCTCCAGATTAACGTGTCTTCCGGAGCACGCAAGTTTCATAATTGATCATGATCACGACACGACCAGTCGCTCTAAGAGAGACTTGAAGTTTGCTGGTGGGTAGGTTATTAAATAAATTACCTGCTGTGTTAGAGTAACTCCAGTTGGATTAGAGTATTTTAGCTTTTTACACAACTTCTGTTGCCAATTATAACAACTAGTAGTTTCGGATTCCTCGATATCGTCCTTACATTGAATTTTAATATGTCTCGGTACTAATACTTCAGTGGCATACAGGTTAATGCCATGAAAAACTACCAAATAGCAAAATACTGAAATCACTATAATATGCCAACAGCTACAAGATCCCACAATGTATGTTAGAAATTCTTCGGGAAGATCAATGTTGCGGCAAGTGCTAGTAGCTCTTCTTGAAGTCGATGGCACTAAACTAGGATCAGGTGTGCTACGCATACCTATTGAAGTTATTTCGAAAAATATACATAATAGCTATTTTTGGTTGTCAAACTGATTATTTTGATGTTTATTTTCCATTTTGTAAGGTTAGAATTTTTTTTTTAAATCTGGTTGACGTTGACGGTTGGTTGACCATAGTTTGTTAAGGTGCATTCACATGATGCGGAATTCTGCATACAAAATCCGAATTTCGCAAAATCGATTAAAAAAATTTTATTTCGTTAGATACCTAACGATAACAAACTAGCAGTAACATTGCGGAATTCCGTATCATGTGAATTCAGCAGTATGGCCCCTACATACAAGTACGCACGGCGTGTTGCCTATCCCAAGGCGCACGTTTTGGTACGATTACGTTTATATTGACCAAAGAAAAATAGAAGTAATTTAATTTATTTTTGAACTTGTTTACTAAGAACTTATTATTATAGTTTATCGTTTTTAAATAAAAAACGAAAATAAATCATAAAGTTCTAAAACTCTAAATGAATAATCTCGAAGAAAATTAAAGAGACGACTGAAAAATAATGCGAAGGTTTGAAACAAACATTCGTAAAAGTTGTTATTTTAGTTTTAGTCAATATTTTAAAATAATTATCGGTATTAATATTATCGTACCGGAAATAATGTTTATCAGAGTAGCCTTTGAAGATTATACCGTTAGAAAATAATTTGTTCGATCCATATTACACATAAAAAATATTAGTGCATTTAGCACCGTTGCAATATTTATGTCTCTAATTATAAAATTCTAAAAATACAGTGCAGACTGTAATGGAAAGTTTATTCAAATCAATATGTAATAGACATCAGTGCAGCTTAAAATATACCTACCCTATTGATTTAGAGCCAGATTAAGTAGTATGAATAATTTAAAAAATTTCGAAACAATGTTAAAAAGGAAGTCACATCAGATGTCATTTACGAAGCAGGTATTATAAACTGCACAAGAAACTTTATAAAGCCTTTTACACACTGATGAGAAAGAGGCGTTTACCTAGTTGGTAAAAATTTGGGAATGTGAGGCGTCACTTATCTTCAACAAAGACTTCAACTTCAAAAGTAGGTAGAAACGATTCTGATTGTAGACGTAATAGCTCTTCTTTTTATCTGCGTGACAACTGTTATTTTTTTAAGTTGGAAACAGGAGTAAAATTAAATTAAGCTGGCATCTAATTAAAGAGTCCGTGAAGTCGCAACAAAACAAATATAATAAATTAGAGTAGGTACCAAATATTTGTTAGCTAACAAAAGTTTTCTATTTTTAAGTAATAAAAATTAGTTTAAGCGAAACCACAAAAAAGAGCAATGTTCGTTATCACGTTATCAGTATTAATTATATCGGTATCAGTTGTAACGTAAGCGATAATTTAAATATACGAATTGCGCTCGTACACGGCGAATTGTCGGTTTTGAAAAGTTTTGGGTGTCTATATCAGAAGCGTGGAAGTTTGTATTATTTCCAGTTTGCGGTAAACACGCGCAGCCGCACGTGTTTGGCCTTTTTATTTATTTAAAAAGATATGTAGTTTATTGAAAGTTTGAAACAGTAGTTACAAGAGTTTCGAGTATTTGAGCGCAATTTAGTTTTCTCAAAATTTTTTTAAATTGGTGCCCTTAAAATGGACGAAAAGAACGATTTGGAGCACCTCATGGGCTACTTAGGTACGTTTCAAGTTTTTAAAATTCACTCCACTAATCAAATTTATTTTGGCGGAAAATTGGGAGCATTGTTTGAATTTATTTTGTTGAAACTAATATTCTTAGTTTTAATTAATTGGCTTTGTTTTTATTCTTAAAACAACTGCTAGGAAGTTATTTATAATCTGTAGGAGGTGTTCTATTATTCTATAGTTACTTCAAAGCCTTTCAGTTCACTATATACTATTCTATAATTGGACCATAAATGTGAGAAGCTCTTTAAATTTCTTCCAATTAACTAGCATTTTTCGGATATTTAAAAAGTAGAAATTAACATAGAATAAGTAACGTGTAAAGTTCATGGACAAATATTTTGTTAAATTCGAAAGTGTAGGTCAGTTTACTTCCAGAACGCGTTTGTCACCTTGGGCAAACCGAAGAGCCAACATCAAATATTTTACCTGATAATGATAAGAATAACCAAAAATGATAAGAGTTGGTAGACAGCTTCACTTAGTTTCTGCAGATATAGCACGTTCATATAATCCACGTCCACTTAATAGTGGAAGTCAACTTTTTACTTTTTAGTATAACTCGGTTAAGGGTGTTCGGTAGAAACATAAAAATTATAATTTTTAAACACAATATTGTTATAAATGACCATTTTTTTATAATTTTTTTGATAACAAAATCCTTTAAAATAATTAGTTTTAGAACAATTAATAATTAATGCTGAAAAACTATTTTTTCAAATTTATCTGGTAGGTATGGCGAATTATCTTCGATTTCAAAGACGCCTGCCACCACAAAAACTGCACTTAAAACCGTCTGTCACAATACATTTATAATCTACACACAAAATGCAGTTTTTGCAATATACATTTTTCGTGTACGCTATGGTTTAGTTTGCCTCCAGAAACCAACTCTTCTCGAGACGCTATACTTAAACGCGCTCTAGCAGCTAAACTGTTTATTTGACGAAAAAATTCTAAGAAAAATAATTTGCAGGAAATTGAATACAATTTATTTTTCTATAAAAAGACTTTTCTCTAAAATGCGTAATTTTCGAGTTATGAACGATAAACAAATAAAACAGTTTTTTAGAGGATTTTGGAAATTTTGACAAACTTTAATGCCCTCTAGCGCCAAAACTCTTTGTTTTACGATAAAAATCTAAGAGACAATTGAATGTCTGTTATTTTTGTTAAAAAATCATTTTTTCTAAAAGTCCGTAGTTTACGAATTATAAGCGATAAACCAAAAAAACGGTTGCTTGGCAGATTTTGGAATTTTTGTCAAATTTTAATGCGCCCTAGCGCCTAAACCGTTTGTCTGAGAAAAAAAACTTGCAAACGTAATTTATTGCAAATTTGATGTACTTTACTTTTATATAAGAGCACTTTTTTCAAGAAGTGTGTAGTTTTGAAGTTATAAGCAAAAAACCGAGAAAAGAGCAGAAACCAACCTTTCTCGAGTTAATACTGTCACTTTGGAGTGACAGACGATCGGTTTTATTACTAATTTGTTTTTAGTCCGTGTTTCTTCTTATTAAATAGGGGTAGAACTAAGGAAGGGTTATCCGAATTCACAGAGAAATAATTTGCAGAAAATTGAATACACTTTTTTCTATAAAAAGACTTTTCTCTAAAATGCGTAATTTTCGAGTTATAAACGATAAACAAACAAAACAGTTTTTTGGCAAATTTTGGAAATTTTGTCAATTTTTAACGCGATCCGGCGCATAAACCGTTTATCTGAGGAAAAAACCTAAACAACACGATTTGTAGAAAATTCAATGAACTTTACTTTATGTAAACGCATTTTTCTAAAAAAGTGTGTAGTTTTGAAGTTATAAGTGAAACACTGAAAAAAGATCAAAACCCCACCATTCTCGAGCCGCTCCGAAGTGAATGCTTCCACTTATGAATGGCAGACGGTTGGTTTTATTACTCTTTCGCTATTTTTCTTACAGCGTGCATTGGCAAGTCAAAAATTTTGTATTTTATTATATCTACACTGTGCCTTCCGGGCACGCATTCCCGCAATTCCGCAAATGCCGCCAGGTCAGCGTATTTTATCCAAATCGCATTTAAGCACAAATAAAACAAATACAAAAATAAATAAATTGTAGTGTAGAGCATTGAACTAAATATAAATAATGTTATTCATAGAATTGATTTTATTTTTGTTATTAATGTTTAATTCAAGGGTAAAGTGTGGTTAACTGGAATAAAAATGGCGTCGTTATGCGGTACTCTGTATATCAACTGGTTCTGATATACACTAAACTTAGCGCGCTATACCACCTAAACTGTTCGTTTGACAAACAATCATGATTTGTAGAGAATTGAATGTACTTTATTTTAGCAAAAGAGTACTTTTCTCTAAAAGTGCTTAGTTTTCGAGTTATAAGTGATATAATAAAACAGTTTTTAGACAAGTTTTGAAGTTTTTGTTAAACTTTATCGAGCTCTAACGCCTAAACCCTTTATTTTGGAAAAAAATTTAAGATATATAATTTGTAGAAAATCGGATGTAGTGTATTTTTACATAGAAGCACTTTTTCCATAAAAGACGTACGTTTTGAGTTATAAGTGAAAAACCGAAAAAATAACAAAAATCCACTACCAAGTTAATGCTGCCACTTAGGAGTAGCAGGAGTTAAACTACTTGTACTTTATCATTTTGTAGAAGTGCACGCTATCTCCCCTTGTTGAAAAGTTTAAAAGTCGCCTTTTATTTATTTACGAGCTCACTACGCTGTCGGTAGACTGTAATTTTCTTCAAATATTTGGAAAGTACTACGAATTACTACTAAACACTTTGATTCGCCAGACTTCAAGTTTATTTACTTAATTTGAATAGACCTCTCTACTAAGAATTTAACATTCGTACTAGGTATATTTAAGATTTAAGTGCGCTTTTATTCAAAAATGTAAAAAAATAACGATTAGTAATTTTTTTAACATAAAAACACACGAAACAACCTATTGATTCTGTAACGGCGTAATAAACAGAAATTGTAATGCCATTGTAATTAATTTCTTTAGGTACTAATAATTTTTAATTGGGCCCATTATAATTATTACATTAATATTTTGACTGTATTGAACGTAAAAAACTATAATAAGGTCTCATGAGGCGTCTCATAATCAAAAATCAAAGTAGCGATTGATTAAAGTAGCGCGCAGAGCCGGCCTTTGCCGTTGAGAAGCCCACGACACAGTACATCCGAGACTCCTTAAATTTTTGTACAAAAAATGCCACTTTATTGATTAAGGGCCAGTTCCACCAACTCTCATGAAAGAATTAAATCATGATTAATGGCAGTTAACCGATGGGAGATAACCGAGGCGAAGGTAATAATTGACGTTTTAGAGATTCAGCCAAAAGCATTACAAATAACAAC
Source organism: Malthinus flaveolus (assembly GCA_950108345.1). Taxonomy (NCBI): domain Eukaryota; kingdom Metazoa; phylum Arthropoda; class Insecta; order Coleoptera; family Cantharidae; genus Malthinus; species Malthinus flaveolus. Next base: position 19,213,121 of record OX467286.1, on the reverse strand, counting down.
TCCCACGGTGGGAGTCCCACCAGTAACACAACAATATTACCCCTGTGTAGCTCTCAAGGAAACAACTGCAGTCTGCCATTCGTATCTAGCTCTGCCTGTTCTGAGTGCTCTGAGTAGAGTCCCCAACTGTCGTTTATTGAAAGTTCTGTTTAGAACTGACGACATTCAAGGACTCTCGTTTTGAGAAGTTTTACTTTGAACAAAACCACTTTTCCTCCAGTGTCAAGTCTAGTGTCTAGACTAGAGATAATCGAGAGTCGAGAGGTTATTGGCTAATATTGAGTAAAGACTCGCGGTTCACGGTGCTGATGGAAATACTTTTAATATTGTCGGATAAAATCTATTTTTAACGACGTTTTGTTTTATTCGGTCATCTATAGGGCGTTACTGAAACAATGCTGTCCTTAAAGCAGTCATAAGGCCTTGATTTTGAACTACAACTTATTTATAGCAACCGAGCTGTCTAGATCAATAAAGCTTTGTCTCGTTTAAAAAGTCTTCGATTAATTAATTTTGTTTAGCGACTATTTCTGTATATTTGGGTTCTAAACTTTTCTTTGAGCCGGGGCCCAATTATCCATAATAAGCATCATGGGGCCTTATAAAAGCTCCTGTTGCCTACTAAAACCATTTCCATATTATCTGAACAATCATAGACTGTGTCATTTTCATGCATTTTCTGCAAGCTCTGTATTTACTTTTAAAACTGCCAAAACGTTAAATTGCGTTCTAGAAAAATACAAATTCTCGCTTGTGCACAACACGTAAGCATGACGGATTAATCCTTACGCCATCAGCCAACATTAAGAGTCAAGATTGACGTAAAATTTTGTTTCGAAAATCTCAAATATTTATAATTAAAAGATTTGGGTAACGTTACTCTTATAAAAACTAAGCTTAATCAGTTGATTAAAACAGAAATAGTGTCGAAATCATAAGCGTATAATTGTCGTTTCTATTAGGTATCTAATAACCAACAACTCTTCTTGAAATTGGTCTCATATCTACAATTTGAAGAAGAACGGTTCTTCTCCCTCATTAATTTATAGGCAAAAAATTCGTACCAATTAGATTGAAATAGTTGTAAATATTAAATTATTAAAAGATACACTTCTTCTTAAGGTTATCTTTATGATTATGTAAGACAAGTGACCTAATCTAAAGGATAACCTACACCAAGAATTCAGCGTAGAGGAAATTAATTTTTGTAGTAAAAAATAAGACCGCACAGAATTAATAACCTAAGACATTATAAAGTAATCAAGATGGTCAATTATTTTTAGTTTAAAATTTTAATTTATGTCTGTTTACAATATTGGCCATGAAAAGATGAAAACAGAAGGTTCGAGGACTGCTATTATGGGTGCGTTCGGGGAGTTCGCTTTCACGCTATTAGCACCACACGCTATTATGACGTATTACTGTGCGTTCGGGGAGGCTTTTAGCGTTTGACGTTTACGTACTGGAACAGTGACGTCACGAAAGCTTTCATAGCGTTGAAAGCGAGCTCCCCGAACGGCAAAATCGTGCTATTAGTACTAATAGCGAGCTCCCCGAACGCAGGGTATGGCTCTCACCTAAATAACTGTCAGTTCGTCCATCTGTATTTAAACAAAGTTGGCCTATTTGGAGGGTGTAAATTAAGGTGGAAGTTTAAATTCGGGTAACAAACATGAACTCGAGTTACTATAAAAATTTAAATATACAGGGTGATTGAAACATTTTCATTGCCACTTTCTAACCTGCTATCGAATCCGTAATAATAATAATAATAATCTGATTTATTGACCCCCAACCATGCACCCTCAACAATTATTACAAAGAGACTGATACATGTATGGAGTTCAAAAGGCCCCTAGTTCAGGTTGAATGTTCAAAGAGAACACCCACCTGCTCTTCCACTAGGTTCTACATCAATTCGAAACTTAATCCATTTCTTCCGCGAAATCCACCAACCAGCTGAAAAAAGAAAAACAGGAGAAGGAAAACAGGCTACAACCCACACATCTACATGGTATCTAAATGGCACAGCACACCGCACGACCCAGCCCCTGCTGCTCAAAAATAATGTGGCGCACACAAGTCTTAAAATTAGCTACTGTACAATTTCTCAGATTTGAGGGAATCACGTTATAACATTTCGATGCCTGGTAAGAGAAAGATCGCTCGTACAATGCCGTTTTGTGAAGAGGTGGAGTTATTATGCCCTTAAATCTGATGTTAATATTATGTACGTCGGTACAAAATCTTATTCTGTTCCACAAATAAGGCGGCTGTCTATAAAATATCACCCCGTGAACAAAACAAAAAAACTGCAGCTTCCTCCTGTTGAACATGCTCAACCAATTACACTCGATGAGCTTGTGAGAAATACGTTCGTATTTTCGAATGTATTTTATTAGCCAAATCATGTGTTAAGCAGGAGTGATAAACCACAGAACAGTAATCGAACTGTGAGAGAACAACTGAGTCACATAGAACCGTTTTAGTCCTTTGCGACAAATAGTGTCGGTGCGGGAAGAGCATTTTGATGCCCGCGTAAGCCTTCCACACACAACCGTTAATGTGAGCAGAGAACCGAAAACTATTGTCGATGAGGAGACCCAAGTCCTTCACCTCATCCTTAAAAGGGATCCGAACATTGTCAACATTTAGTGCTGCTAGGCCTCTAACCAGCTCGCAGTCAGACGACTTGCCAAAGACCACAGCCACACACTTACTCGGGTTCAGCAGCAGACCATGCCAAGATCCGCATTGATATGCACGATGGCGTCAGCACAGCTGCCAACACTGAAAGAATGCAGCAACTGAATATCATCGGCGTACATGTGCACCGAACACCACTCTACACAGTCAGGAAAGGTCGATGTATATAATATACTAAATAAAGTGGGCCCCAGAATGAACCCCTGCGGAACACCATGCAATACACCCCTTCGATCAGACACGGAATCACCAATTTTAGTTAACTGGAGTCTTCCAGACAGATAACTTTCAAAGAGCGAGATAGACAACCGATCCAAACCAATGTACCCCAACATAGCCAAAAGAATCTGGTGATTAACCGTATCAAATGCTTTTCTAAAATCAAGCAGTGTCAGCACCGAGACCAAATCATCATCCCTCGCTCTCAAAATCTCATTAATTACATTGACGAGAGCAGTCGTGCTACTGAAGCCAGGGCGAAAACTCGATTGAGACGAAGGAATAATCTTGTACCTCGAAAGGTAGTCCTGTATCTGACGATTGATAATCCACTCAAAAAGCTTCGAGAGAACCGGCAGTATACTAATTGGTCTTAGATCTCCAAGCGTAGCAGGCTTCGATATTTTTGGAACGGGCACAATAGATGCGACCTTCCAACAAGAAGGAAACACTCCAGTCTCGAAACAACTATTAACAATGTGAGTAAGGTAGGGTACTATCTCCGGACAGCACAACTGTTACATCCCCAAACTCAACCCGTCACAACCAACCATTGTCAACAATCACCATTTCGATTAGTTGATTTGTTTTTGGTCTATTAGTGTCAACTTTACTTTTTCTTATAGGCGCCATATTGGATCTTTTTACCAAATGGTCTCTTTTTCAATTTTAAATGCAACCATCTATCACTCCAAATTTAAAATCTAATACGTCACTCATAAAAAAATAAAGTTAGCATTAAAAAACCAAGAACAAATTAACTGATTAAAATTATGATTACGGATTCGAAAGCAGGTTAAAAAGTGTCAATGAAAGTGTTTTTAGCAAATTTAAAAAGATTGACAAGTAAAAAAGTTATAGCTAAAAAAAAAAAATAAGAATTTTCTTTTTTTTTTAGTTTTCGCAAAAACGCGTACCTTTATTCGAAAAAATTTTTCAGAATATTTGTCAACACCGAATTTAGCAATTTTGTCAAATTTAAACCTATGATCTAACTCTTCAGATAAGCGAGATCTCCATGTTACACGACGAATTTGAACTTCCCTGTATGGTTTATCTCACGAGCTTATGTCACTGGCACATATTTCTTCCAAGTCTGTTTCAGACGTTAAAATAGCCGTTTGTTCATTGAGCAAAATGTATTTTCTTGGAGGAAGAAATGGGGGATGGAGGAAACACTCATACCAATACTTTTTATTTGAATAATTATTACTGTTCGACTTTCACTTCCCTGTTAGTTGTACACTTTATAAAAGTGCATTGATAATAAGTACGCTTTAATTATTTATTAGATGATAATATGGAAAATTAATTAAAATTCTGATACGTCATGTGCTCGATAGCATTATATTATACTTCTTACAAGTAGGTGCGCGTAACAAATTCAGGAAATTAGTAATTAAACCGTATATTTAAGAGGCTGTTGAAGTGGATTAATGAAGGTTAGATACGGTTACAGTAATCTTGAGTGTAGAGTAACCAAAATTGCAATTATTGGATTAGGTAATTGTGCATTTGATTGAAAGTATAAGTTTATGTCGATGCTGAGCCACCATCTTCAATCTTCACAGTTAGTGGCTCAAAATTAATTTTATCTGGTGCTAATAAAACCGTATAGGCAGTCGATAGGCGATAAATGACCTTAAAAACAATTTAAAATTCCACTCTAGTGAAGTTGTTGCACCTAATAAGTAATACAAGTGGGTACATTCTAAAAATTCCTCAAATGGAAATTGGTTTAGTTCGATGATCTAATATTTTTAAACAAGCGCGCGTTCCACTATCCTCTTATGAAATTGACATTTAGGTACGTCTCGAAATTATATTACACCGTGACGGTTATCGTAATAACAATTGCAAACAATAAAAGGCAAATTAGCATTCAAAGGTCAGATAAAAATGTAGTACGCACACCTTAGTGAAAAATAACTTAACTGAGGATTTGCGATTGTTTCAAGCGCTCTGATTGTAATCTTGTTGTGAACCCTGAAAACTTGTAAGAGTGATAGTGACGATTAGCCTCTTCTGGAGTTATTGAGTACTCCGGTACTCAAATTTTGATTTAATAATAGTATATTAAAGTACAAGTTTCATAAGGCACCGTGTTAACGTACGAGTCCAAGTTTTGAAAACGAGCCGCTTGCGGCGAGTTTTAAAAAGGACGAGTACTTAACAAGGCTTATGAAACGTGTAATTTATACTATTTTTTCTATTTCACATTTTAATGAAATTAATTTGTTAAAATAATTAACATCATGGTGATTTTCTTTTTATAATAATTGTGGTGGCACTGACTGAGATGTCACATCATTTAGTTCAATGATTCATAGATGTCGCAAGTTAATTTTTTTAAATTTAAATAATGTACCTACTCCTGTCTGTATAATTTAAATTTTAACAAATAAAAATGAATGAAATATGTAAAACCATTATTCTTTATTACATTTCAATTCTAATAAGCTCTAAAAATAAACATTTTATATAAATTATATTTGACATTGTTAAACGTCGTAGAAAAAGTATTTTTCTATTTCGGTACTTTAATCCACTTCTTAACGTACTGTTTTGGTCTCAAAACAGTGCGTTAAGAAGCTCTCTTAACGTACTGTTTCTGGGGGATTTTCTTCTGCTAAGTTCGCGTCAAGTTGAACTGACGTTTAACAATGTCAAATATAATTTATTAAAATGTTTATTTTTAGAGCTTATTAGAATTGAAATGTAATAAAGAATAATGGTTTTACATATTTCATTCATTTTTATTTGTTAAAATTTAAATTATACAGACAGGAGTAGGAGCATTATTTAAATTGAAAAAAATCAACTTGCGACATCTATGAATCATTGAACTAAATGATGTGACACCTCAGTCAGTGCCACCACAATTATTATAAAAAGAAAACCTCCATGATGTTAATTATTTAAATATTTTTTTATATTTTGCGTCTGTAAGATCGCTATTATAGCATCCATTTGCGTGTCGTAATGAGATTTAGCGTGCTGTAATAATTTTGGTAAAATTTGATGTTCGAAGTTGGTAGTAATATTTAATTTGACATATTTTGTCAAATCGAGGAAAGAGAAAAGGACAATTTTTATAATTAACATGTTCTATTTTTTTACATAATAATTAAAATTAATTAATTAACGACCAATTCAAACTACAAAACAATTTATTTAAATTTTTAATTACGAAATGTCACTTTACAATTAGTACTGCCAACCAGCCAACCATCACAAAAATCCCTAAATTTTTATATTTTGATTTTTTTTCTTTAAAAATGGACTTTAAAAGGCGCAAAATAGCAAAAATTGTATAAAGAACTCATTTCATAAGTCATTATAGCGATTATAGCACTCCTCCATTAAAACGCTCCTGGCTACGCCAGTCGCATTTTAAACTTGGAGTCGTGCTATAATACGTGACTTATGAAATTCGTTCTTTAGGATACTATTACTTTTAATTATTCTACTAAACGCAAAATTTCTTATTGGCAAGCCACATCCAAACAGAAAATATACTTTTGCATATCTTTATGGTTTGTTTACGGCGTGCATTAAATAGCTGTCCTTCTGAAGTTTCATTATCTTACATTATCTTTAATAATTATTACTACATTACTTTTTTGAAGAAAACTTATACTGCGTTTTTGAAGTATTGGGCATTAGTTCATGTAAGAGCAGACTATAGCAGTAGAATAGTCTGTGGTTATTGGCGACTAAAAGATGTAGTGTTTTTGGAAAGAAAGTACTCAATACCTTACAAAAATGCACACATGCGTAGGCCATATTGGATATTCTGCTGGGTCAAAGGACACTACAAAAATGAGGGTAATGAGAATTGAGAAAGCATACGAGCTGGCCAAGAAAGGCTCAAGCAGCCTTTCCCACGGCCATGGGCCACTCTAAAACCAATTGTAAATACTGGTACTACTTTTTTCAAAACTAATACACACGGTAAGATTGACGAGCAACACAAGGTGTCGCCACAGTAGAAAAGCTATTCCGGCTTCCTCTAAAAAGCTTGCAAAATATTGTCTAAGATTCTCACGAGCCACTACCGACTAAAGAAGCACATCCACACACTGGAAATAATAGACATTCCTACCAACCATGGATGTGAACTAGAAGACGAAACAGATGAACACGTACTGTGCTACTGTCCAGCTCTGAGCTCTTACGTCGACAAGAAGATCCAGGCTGGGGGAATTACGGCTCGACTTAATTATAATTAGCACCTCCCCTCTCACCACAATTTTGCAGTACACTCTGCAAGTGGGTTGACTCGATATCTGATAGGCTTGGGAAGAATGCTCGGAGAAAGCACGTATTAGAGGCCTCAGTCCTCAGTACATGGCTACCCTTCTTGAACAATTGAAAATTATTCGTAAGGCATCAAAATTGTGCTAGAAATGTCACGTTCAGGAAGAGATCACCGAGCGTACTGAACTTACCGCTACTAGACATAGACACCAACCTGGGTCTACCAAACGTCAACTTCCAATTATTTTTGAATATATTTCATCACCTACAACATAGATTCCCGTTTAATATCTGGGATGTACGGCAAGACCGTAACCAGGAACGACATGGTCAGAGGGGTCTTAAAATTTCCTTGAGAAGCTCAGAAAATCTTCAGTGGGAAGTCTATTAACTCTTTTTTTAAATTAACTTTTGAAGAAATTTGAAAAAGATAAATTTTTGAACCCCAATTGTAAAAGGGGCTGATTCAGTTTGTACAGGGTGAGCAAAATTCTATGATTCTTGTGTAGAAATCAATAACTAAAAGAGATTCGGAAAAATGGATGGTGCATCCTCTTTCTCTTTTTTTGAAAACATTAAAGCAAAAATCGGAGTTCGCGATGCTCTCTTGTTTCAGAACTCGGTTACAGAAATATTAGCACGATTTACTTAGCGTGTGGATTTTTTGAAATTTGTTTTTGAAAACTGTAATTTTCGTTTTAAATTACAAAAGTGATTGACTCGACGTATTGTAAGTTCTAAGTGTGTGAATTAAAAAAATTAATTTTTTTGAGTGTTATTTATTTTAAATTACAACAAAATGAGTTGTGGACGGAAAATTTTACAGTTAGTAATTATTTAATTATTGTATTTTAGAAAGATTTTTATTAATTTAAGTGTTCTTGTAAACATTATAAACCATTTTATATTTTTATTTGCGTTCTTATACCCATTTTTTAAACAAACTAATAAATAACTATCATAATATCGTGGTTTTATTAACTTCCAAAACCAATAAAGCAACTAGAATTGACATGTGAGCGAAATGCTCACTCGCGACGAATTGCGTTGCAAAAACAGTAGCGACAATTGACGGGTTAAAAAAGTGCCCGAAGAACGTACTAATATTTTTTTTGCAACTTGACAACAACCGTATATCGAAATTTGGCGAAAAATTGAAAAATCGAAGCTTATAGCTGCAAAACAAAACAAAAAAGAGAATGAGAATGCGTGATTCATTTTTTCACATATCTTCTAATTATCGATTTCTCTATAAAAACCATCGAATTTTGCCCAGTCTGTTTACAATAGAAAAAATATAATTAAAGGCGTATTTTTCTTGTATCTTTTCGCTATAATATAGTACGTACATTGTAGACTATCTCGACATTTATTTTTATAACCAGTATTTGTTAAGATTTTCAATTAATTACTTAAGTAGGTAGTAGACACACTAACCTTAGTACACAATTTGAGATAAGGTACAATAATTACGAAATATTATATAAAATATAATATAAAAATAATAAAGTTTGTGTTCTTAAACTCAGGAGATTTCCTTTACCTTTTTCTTACAACTTACTACAAACACGAAGCGTTCTCGGTTTTAAACGAATAATTCTAGAAAAACAATAAAATTTCTGCGACGTTTGTCCTATACCTACGTATTACTTAATAAATGATGAGCAGAACTGTAAAAATACTGTAAAGATCAAAAAACACCGGAAGAGAAATATTAAAAATTTACACACGACCAATTATACCATTATGGTTATTAAGGTGTCAATTATGCTAGAAATATTTGCTCAAATTAGACTTATACAGGACGTTTCTCGATATATGTAAGGAAAAAATTAAACGAATATAAATATACAGTGTGTCCCAAAGGTATGGAATATACTATACAGCGTACAGCGTAGTAAATATCCATTTTTTACAAAAAAGTTTCAAATAAAAGTTGTTTATCAAGTAGTTATCTACTACTTTGTAGCCATAAACTCGATTTTTTGTTAAAAACAAAAGCACAGCGAATGACACTTGAAGTTTTTTAAACAGCAAGGCATGTCGTTATTATACTCATTCGATAGAGGCACTTTTTCTCTTTTTGGCCATGTAAGACTTGAGCCCTCACATAAGAAAATTTTCAAAAAAAAAACTTTACATTTATTTTATTGTCCACTTTAAATAATAATAAACTTTTTTTTTGTTTTTAATAAAAATTTTCTAATGTGAAGACACTAAAATTTTACATGTCCGAAAAGAGAAAAAAAGCCTCTTTCGAATGAGTATAATAACGACATACTTTGATATTTAAAAATCTTGCAGTATTATTCGCTATGCTTTTGTTTTTAACAAACAATTCAGTTTATTGCTGTTAGTTGGTAGACAACTACTTGATACACAACTTTTATTTGAAACTTTTTTGTTAAAAGTGCACATTTACTGAGCCATCTTACCATACTTTTTGGACACACTGTATAACTAACAATCCTATTAAGAAATAGATAGTCAGATAGGCACTTGAGCGTAGAATTATTTTCCAGTCCGATATTAAATTACACAAACAATCTAAAAGTACAATAACTTTCACTTCAGGCAATTAGAATTAAAACCTCAATGAAAGCGAAATTAAATTTTTTGTTATCTAGTGGTTTGGTAATTGAAATCTGTGTTTTAATATAATATAATGTGTCTCACGGGACGTGGGGGATCTGTGATATAGAAAAGGCAGACAATTGGTTAAATGGGCGTGTTACCAAAAAAAACAATTAATTTCTTTAAAAAATGGATTCAACTTTGCTTTATTTCTATTAGAATTTCAATTGTTTTCTTAGAGACTTATTAAAAATCACCAAAAGCTGCATCAACTTCTCCATTTAACTATATTATACAGGGTGTTTCCCATAAGTGCGTCATAACTTCAGGGGCTGTTACAAGAACTCAAAAGAAGTCGTTTGACCCTAATTTTCTTATACCGAAAGTTCCCCCATTCAGAGTTACAGGGTGTTTTAGCTGAAATTTTCAAATTTTTGAAAATTTATTGTGGCGAAACGAAAGCAGTTGAGAAAATAATTTTTGTGGAGATGCCTTATGTATTTTTAACTCTATGAGATAGATTTGGTACTTTTGTTTTTCAACTGCCAATATGGCGGATTCAAGATGGCGCTAATCGAAATATTAATGGGATTGCAATAAAATTTTATATACATGGGTTTCTTGAAAATTCGTCGACAAATCTGAAATTAGAATTTCAAAATTTAAAAAAAAATGAGAAACGCGTAACCTGAAAAAAAATTTTTTTTTTCAAATTTTATTAAAATAAATTATACTGTTAGGTACTTTCAAATATTGGCTTTCGAACTATCAAGCCTAGCCCACGAATGGTCCAATTTACACACGTATTGTGTGGTACTGGGTACTGTATATAATTTTGAATTTGCAGCCATTCTGTCCCCTATTCAAATGAGTTTTTCTATTGTTTAAGGGCGATACTCTAACTCTTCCACCCAATCCGGTTCGAAGGACCACATATCTAATCTTATTTCTTATTTCCAATACACTTTTAACAAAATAAATCTTTTTCAGGCGACTGGGGCAAATATCAAAGATACCAATTCTTCTTACACATCCTGTCGGCAGTAACTGCAGGAATGCACATGTTAAGTCTAGTGACCGTAGCTGCCGTACCAGACCATAGGTGACCCATTAAAAAAAATTTCATTTATCCACAGTTTAACCAATTCTTCTTCCAGATGCGAAATACCAAAGATCGATTTCAACAGCACAACAAGAAACTACTCAGTACCTGACTTGGAATTATACGTTCCAAAATTAAAATCCGGAGAATTCGACTCCTGTCACATTTTCAACGTCACAAACGAGACCACCATACCGTGCAACTCGTGGGTGTACGACGACACTTATTACACGTCGTCGCGAGCGATAGAATGGGATTTCGTTTGCGATCAAAGATGGATGGGCGCAATAGCACAATCCGCGTACATGTTTGGTGTTTTTGTCGGCGCCGTAACACTAGGCAGTGCGGCCGATAAGCACGGAAGAAAAGTAATATTTTGCTGGTCGGCTCTCCTACAACTTTTGTTCGGCGTAACCGTAGCATTTACACCAGAGTATTACACGTTCCTACTCCTCCGATTTTTATACGGTATCTTTGGATCGGCCGGTAGTTACATCACGGGATTTGTTTTAACCATGGAATTGGTCGGACCTAGCAAACGAACCGTTTGTGGAATCGCTTATCAGGCTGCTTTCGCTTTTGGAATCATGTTGGTTGCCGGATGGGGAGCCCTCATTTCCGATAGACAAATTCTCCAAGTGATATACGGCTTGCACAGTTTAATTTTAATGGGACATTGGTGGTGGATGGACGAATCTCCAAGATGGCTTTGGTCGCACGGTAAAGCAGTCGAAGCGGTGAAAATAATACAGAAAGCTTTAAAGATGAACGACAGCCCGATTCAAGTGGAGCCGGCAGAGTATCTTTCAAAGGCTAAAGTAGAGTCGCGTACAGAAAGTAGTGCCGGCATGACCGATTTATTCAAAACTCCTAATTTAAGGAAGAAAACTTTAAATATTTGTTTCGCGTGGTTTTCTAACTCTTTGGTTTACTACGGACTTTCTTTGAGTACGGGGAAACTTAACGGAAATCCCTTTCTTATTCTATTTTTAACTGGAGTCGTCGAACTTCCTAGTTATTTAATTACAATTTATTTAATGGATCGAACGGGAAGAAGATCTTTGACGTCATTTTACATGATTACTGGAGGCATCGCTTGTATAATTGCGGCAGAATTAACTCAAGGTACGACGACGGCAACCGGGGTGGTGATGGTTGGAAAGTTTTTAATTTCTAGTTCTTTCGCGATCGTTTACAATTATTCCGCCGAATTGTTTCCTACCGTTGTTCGTAATTCGGCCATGGGATTGGGTTCGATGTCGGCTCGTTTATCGGCAACTTTAACGCCTTTAATAGTACTTTTAGACTCGTTCGATCCTACTTTACCGTCGATTATATTCTCTGTGATAGCCATGTTTTCTGGATTTTTATTGCTATTTTTGCCGGAAACTTTAGGATCCCCGATGCCCCAATCTCTAGAAGACGGAGAAGTGTTCGGGAAAGGTGATACTTGTTTCACAGGTTTTCGAAATAAAAAGCGCCCGCCTGTTTTAAATAAACCCGAAACATTAGAACAATTAGAACCTTTGAATAAAGTTTGATAACGAAGTACCATTAAGTTCTATTAAGAGCTGCAGACTGTAAATATTAATTGTAAATACCTATAATAGAAGTTACTTATTGTAACTTGACAGACGATGAAAATAAATATTGTTAATTAAAAGAGTTTTTTCTTCATGGAATTCAATAAAAAGGCCCCTTGCATTTAGACCTCGGTGCTGCAAGAGCTGATGAGCAAGTGCTTAAATTGTGTCGAAAAGATTCGCTTTCTTCCCTGCAGCCCTTACATGTGAAATGCTTCTGGTAAGAACAAGAACAGAACATTACTTCGTTAGATGGAATCTTCATATCATTCTTGTCGGCCGATTCATATAAATTTCTCAGTCAAGAGCTAATGAGATTCAACTTCTTTAGATTTGTATATGGTGTCAATCACTTCGTACTTAGTAGAGCTCGAGGTGTCAGTGAAGTTGGCCCAACCCAGTCAAAAAATTAGTTATGTCTCAAATGAAATCGATTGTTTACACCACCGTATAAGAACCTTATTTAGGTTGGACCAACTTAACGGTAGCCAAGTCCAAAGCGCAATAGCCCTCGGCTCATGTCGCAATTCATTCTGGTGAGAAATGAGCACATAACATCAATGAGCCCCATTACCCGTTCGTTGGATAATAATATTTGTAAATTATATATTAAAAATTGTAACCTGTCAGATTTCATAACCCTTTTTTACGCCAATTGGGTTAAATTAAATCCAGTACTACCAGCTTAAATTTTTTAGTTCACATTTATCGAACGATTACAACATTCGCCTTCTAGTACAGGCAACAAAGCGAAAAAAACAGCCTAACCTGAAAGAAATTCCAAGAAACAGATTTTTCGCGGTAACCTGTTTAGAATTTTACGCTGATTACGCCCATATAATAAAGTCTACTCCAAAAATATGTTGGGAAATGGCAAAATTTTGGCGTATAATGCCACTACTTTTAGATGTTATGATACAGAATACGTCTGAATGATGGATAACAAAGACAGTTAAATGCTACATATCTCCAAATATTAAATGCAAGAGACGCTACTGAAAATGTTAATTGGGTTGCATACATACTTTTACGCGCCATAACCTGTACATAACCTATAATTCTCCAGCCATAAACAGACAATATTATGTTAATACACACAGGCGAAAAGCCTTTTAAATGCAGTGTGTGCAATTAGTATGTTAGTGCGTCGAAATCGTATATAAAAAAACATTAGCCCTAAACCGTACAAATGTATCATTTTCTAACACACTGAAATGCTGCTTAAGTTTGAAATGCGAGTTTACATGTCTCCTAAAGATGTTTTTTAAGAGATTGGGATTGAAATCTAAAGAGTGTCGGTTTACGATTGCAAATATTGGCAGAAAGCTGGCTTTGTAGAATCGTGATCTAAACCCTATCGGAAATCTGCGCGAAGTAAAAGTCTAAAAGGAAAGAACGCACCTGAAACAGCTTACGCATGCAACAATACGATAGACTTGACTCACAGACACTTATGAATAGGCGACTTGAAGGTATTTGCTTATTTGCCCGGACTATGTGGATGACGTACTACATTAAATATCCTCTTCGCAGCAGCAAGCAATCTCGTTGTATTTCAACCTTACCCTATAACTACGCCCTGTAGGCGTGGGCCATCTACTCAAGACACTCATGGGATCGATATTTGAGCCACTGAAAATATTTTCTATTGTCGAGCAATGAGTGCTTGGTATTATAGTTGCCCGAGAGGAACCTGCATTTGAACACTGTTGAAGCAAAAATTCAGCTTTTGAGGCAGTCTACCCTAGACTCTGGTTATCTGGAACCGTGAACATACTACTGCACCCCTAACCCATTGTAGTCACTCGAGCGAAATCTCTGCTCTTATCAACATGGTTCGATTTGACTTACACGAACTTTTGTTACCTCATCTGGCCGTGCTGCCAGTCGAAATGTTGGTCTACATTTTCGACTTCTTTCACCTGACGATTTAATGTGTGCTTACTGGACATGCAAATATTTCAGGAACATTTGCAAGGGAGATCCAGTTCTAAGGAACACTATCAGCAACAAACTCGGCAGGAAGATACCTAAGGCAGATGTAGAAAAGTCAAATGAGACTTCTAAAGTGAAACGGCGCTCTAGACCTTATACTATTAGGTGCTAGAAGAATCAAGTACTAAAACCAAAGGCGACCAACCTGGAAATAAATGGACTAATCCTCTACACAGTAAAAAATTTTATGTTGTTAAATTTTATGTTGTTATTTCTTTGGATTATTTTGTCAAATTTGCTAAATAAATTAGCCAACATAACTACAAATGTATAATGATAATTTTGTTAAATTATTTTCTTGTTGTTTTACAAACAATTGTATGCAATTTTCATATTAGTATAGCATATATTCGAAATGCACAAGGGTAGTAGTCAAATGTTATAAAAGAGTGTTAAATTTCCAATATGATTTTGCACTTCCGATGTTAACTAAAATATTTGTGCTTTATGACATAATTAGTTTTATTTTCTACCTCCTAATATGTTAACATAGCATGTTGTTCTTGTATTCTTTGCAAATTAATTTGTAGGATGATCAAAAAAAAATGTTTTATATTATCAACGGATATCGTGGATTTTACGACATAAATTAGGCAAATTAACAATAATCTCGTGTAAAATTTTTAAACCAAGTTGTTAAATTAATAAATGATTTTCCTTAATTACCTACAAAGTGTGCTTTTACTGATATACGCTGAAACATCAGAATTTATCACACTATATTAGTAATATTAGCATGACTTTTTGTCAAATTCGCAAGTAGTTTAGTTTTTAGACCTACTGTCTTGGTTAAAATAACAAATGCGTAATGTTACCAAATAGATAAAAATCTTATTGATATTTTTGCGTACGTGCGAAAACTGAAACGTGGGTGAAGTCAGTGGTTGATACACAACAGTTGTGCTTGTGCTGTTTTCATCGGTAGTCGATGATATTTATATTAGAAGACTAAATAAGTTTTTTGTAACACGAAGTAAAATGGAATACAATCCGGAAGAAAGAGTTATAAAATTATATTTTAGGGTGCAACTAGACAGTGAAATTGAATGGTGTACTATTGATTCACCAACAACATATGAAAACATCATTTTAGAAGGTACGTAATCAGTAATTATAAACAAACTTTAAAAGATACCTTAGTTAATTTCATTGTTTTAATTGCCAATTATTAAGTATATTTGATCCACGTAAATCAGGTTCACTAACTATTTTTTTATCATGTAGTGCGCAAAATATTTCCAAGTCTTGAAAACGAAGAATTTACGTTGCAAGATGAGTGTGGCGCCAATCTTCGCGCCAATTTCGTAGAAGAGTATATCAGAATAACGCCCCGGGGAGTTTTGATCAAAATTCGTAGGCGTAAGTTCATTTTTTTATTTACTTTCGTGAATTAGGTAAATGTACCTACTTATTGTCTAAATTTACTGTCTTAGTTCTTAACGCTTAATCATTGTTAGACGAGCCGGACTGCTCTTGGCGCCATAGATGCAATCGTGGCGTGTTTTGTTTAAAAATTTGTTATTGCGTTTTTTAATTCGTTGACTTTATAGTGCCCAAAGTAAATGCGTAGCCCTTTATTAAAAAATATTTCGAGTCCTAATTTTTTAAGCGTTTTCGATTGGGTTTTTGTAAAATATCACTCAAGACCAAATTTTTGATTTTATAAGGTGAATAGGCTTAATTAACGCTTCAATCTTAATTTTAAAGACTGCTTTAGGTTCCCAGAGGTTCAGCTGCCCCGCATTATGAATATTTTGAACATTTTTTATTTATGTACTTACAATGAATATTGATTGATTAGAAATTTATTAGTATTCCTGTTCATAGAAATACATAGTTGCAGTGCTTAATGGAATAAATTTATCTGAATTATTTTACAGCAACTCAATCATTTTCGTCTGATTCGACTTGGTCGCTCTATAAGTTTGACGATCAATTGTCAGACACGAGATCTGAGGCTTCCTCGTCTAGTTCTGTATTTAGTTTTGAAAAGGATTTTAATACAGACAATTCTCCATTAACCCTCATGGTACCATACAAATTTACAACTTATACCTACCGCACGGGGTACCCGGGTACCCTGCATGTTTTACATGGAGAATGAGTAATAATACAGCTAATTAGTTTATATTTGGGCGATATTAATTATTATTGCAACTTGCAAATGTATTATTTTTTAAATTATCATTTAAAAAAAATTAAAATAACAATTTTTGTTGTCAAATTGAAGCGGTTTTGTGAAGACATGGCGTCTTCGGCATTTACAACAGAGTTTATGTTATATTACACTGCAATATTTTTTACAAATAAAGCGTGTATCGGCACGTGCTTTATTTCGACAGTGCCCAGAAGACAATTGTTTGTTTCCCACGCCTTTTTACCTAATCCAAAATTTATTTATAACCAGCAAATGACTATTTGCGTCTCAAAAGTAAAGCTGTTTTGTAAAGATTACATGCGCTTTCTGTGGGCATAGCGTCGTGGACATTTACAACAGGGTTTATTTTTATTTTGTACTGCAACATCTTTCCAAATAATCCGTGTTCAGAATCATAGAAATAATTTTTTTTTAAATCGCCCTATTAGCTGCCTTCAAAATCAAATCAACGTAGGACAATTTTAAAAGATTTAGGAAAAACTCTTTGTATGCCATCCATACTAGATCGAAGTATATAGGATCTATACTAACTAAACTAGGGATTAGAGATTAAGGATTATGAACTAGGGAACTAAAGGATTAATTGTTCAATTTCATTTTGATAAAAATTGCATTGTTATCATTTCTTGGCGTCAAAGTAAGCATTACAAAACCACAGCCACAAATAAACGTTCAAGAACGGGATAAAACTGAACGACTGAGGGTAATAATTGGTTGTTGCCTAATTTGGGAGAATGGTGAAAAGATGCCAAACAGAAAAACGAGGAAGAGATGAGAAAGTTGTAAAAATTTTGTCTGTGATGGGCATATCTCACCGACTTCCATTAGATCTAACGATTGTGCAAGTACAAAAGTTCATCACCAACTTTTTTTGCGATTTCTAATTAGTAATAATTATTGTTTATAATAATAATAATAATTTATAATATAAAAATGTGTAATATAAATGGATAATTCGAATACTTCTACTTTTAATTGATTGATTCCCCATGAAATACAAGCAAATAACAGCGAGGTACCCGGGTACCCCATGCGGTAGGTTTAAGGTGTAAGTTATTAAATTACAAAAATATCCCATCTCACTTAATTTTTTTGTGCCCTTCTAATATTTTCGTATAAAGAATTAAATTTTACAGGATGTCAAAGAGTCTCAATAATATTCCTTTAAAATAAAAAAAGTTATAGGCTTTTAAACTCAAAAAAGTACCCGGGTACCCCGTACGGTAGCTTTAGGGTTAAGGAAGAGAATTATAACTTCTCATGCCCAAAAAGAGATATCTCACGAGGCGGGGAAATTTAACGTACCTATAAGTACCTATACTTCTAAAAAAATATAATTTGTTATTTCAATTTAGGCACTTTATGAATATTTAAAATGCACGGCTGGAGGGCAAGATGTCTGCCGGTTTTACAGTAAATTTGATACTCTAAATGATGAACACAGGAAGAAGTTGGTGAATACTGCTGTTAGCTATTTATTAACTTTATTTCCCAAATACTGTATGCCATCCGCTTTTTCAAGGGAACAGTGCGCGAAAGCTATCATAAAAATATTTCCAAAATTAAGAGATCCGGGAACACCTGAAGGATTTGTAAGTAATAAGTACTATTGTCCACTAATGGATGTTATTTAATTGTTGATATTATATTTTATAGGAGGGATATTATGATCCAGTTACTACTGGGGGATGTATTCATAAGATTGTCTTTATTGGCCAATTCTATACTATACCTATAGGTATTATGTAACCAATATTATATTTTGTATTTTTATTACTTAATTGATTTTTTTGTAACTTATTCTAATTTTAAGTGACGTAGGTATGTAACCTACTTATTTACCTAATATGTAATTAATTATAGTTTTGATAATTTGTGAATAAAATATTATTTCTATCACGTATTTTGCTATTCAATAAACGCTTCAAATTTAACAATAATTTTGCTTATTTCATCAATATAAATTTGCGAATTTGAAAAATATGGTTTGTAGTTTTTAACAAGAAGCTATAGTTACATTTAACAATAATCGTGGTTGTTTCAACAATAGAAATTTGCGAATTTGAATTATACTGTTAGTAACTTTTAACAAGAAGCTCTAGTTACATTAACATATTTTTGCGATGCTTGTAACATAAAGAACTAGTTACAGTAGCATCACAAATTAGTATAAGTATACTAATGTAGATGTTAAATTAAATTAACGAACTTGCCTAAATATGCTATTTTATTTGTCAATCCGACAAAAAGCGTTTGGAATTTAACAAAATATAGTAGTTTTTTGCGCAAGTACTACTTGCAGTAATGACAAAATTTAAGGAAATATTAAATCTTATTTTTAGCAACATTACGTAGATAATTTGTAAAGTTGACTAAAATTGGTCGAACCCTTTACAATATCAGTAGTAAATGTTTTACTACACAAGAATGTATAAGTAAAGCAAGAAGAAATTTTGTTATTTTAACTACAAGATCAAGTGGACCGTATAATCCAACAACTCTTGTTAATATTTAGTTAATTTTAACAAGTAATTTTTTACTGTGTACGAGAAGATACTTCGATTTTAAGAATTTTAATTAAGGCTTTGATTTCCAGCAAATGACCAAACGCGGCCACGGCGATTTTGCCATCTGGACGAGTGGTCATGTGATCAATAATCAGTGGGTTGTGCCCTATAATCCCGCCGTATTATTGCTGATGGATTCTCATTGTAATCTCGAAATATCTATAGCACCGCTAATATCGTAAAGTACCTTTACAAGTATATTCACAAAGGATTTGATTATGCAAATATCGCAGTACGAGGTAGCAACGAAATTGACAAATTCGTCAATTTTAGATACGTCAGTGCTACGGAAGCGGTGTACGGAATATTGGAGTACGACACTTGCTCTAGAACTCCAAACGTTATTGCGTTGCCCACACATCTTCCAAACGAAGAGAGTATAATTTTTCGTCAGGGCGACGAGCAGCGTGCCAAAGAAGCATCGTATTCGAAGCTATTGGTTTATATTAATCGACCACAAATTAATGAATTGATAAACTTAAATTATCTCGAATTTTACGAACGTTATAACGTCGACAGCAAGCCTCGAAAAGCAGCTACCGTTCCGGTAATAGAGCACGTTTCGGGAAAACACTACATCACTAAAAAAGTGCGAGGCGAATGTGTTGCCAGAATTCACTTTATTTCCCCTAATCTGGGCAAACTTTATTTCTTGAGAATGCTACTGTCTCGATTTCCGTGCTCCAGTTTCGAAGACATAAAACAGTCGATGGCGTAATTTACGAAAATTATCAAAGAGCTAGAGGCATTTCGAACGACAATGACGAATTTCGCGAAACCATTCGCAAAGCCGGCGAGTTTAAGACCGGCTAAGAGTTTTCAGTTTAATAACGTTCGGTGCTCCTGCGGCCTTGCTGTGGGACGAATTTAAAAACCTACTGTGCAAAGATTATCTATTAAATTATCCCGAGAAAGCCGTAAATCTCGGTCTTTGCGATTTAGATCACCTTCTCAGATCGCATGGCAGAACATTGACAAATTTTGGTCTACCTGCGGTCGCGGATACGACCACAGAATTGGGAAGAGAAAATATCAAATGGTCCGACGATGGTTTCATGTAACCAATTCTTGGAAACGTGGGAATGTAGACTGAGTTCGGAACAAGCTGACGTTTATAAGAAATTTATGGAAACATCAATTGCGAACGAATTAAAGTCAAACGTCTTCTTTCTAGAATTCTAGACGGTCCTGCGGGTAGTGGCAGAACCCTACTTTTAAACGTAATTACTTAGAAACGAAGGAAAAGTTGTTCTTTGCACGGCCTTGACCGGTATAGCGGCTATGAATCATCACATGGTTCGACTCAACGCAATAATTAATTAATAGCAATAGAGGTGCTGCTTTGCCTTTCTCCACTAGATCTATATGTGGAAGAGATGGCAACAACAGCAGCGCGGTCTGTCTGTCAGATACGTAATTTACGGACACACCAAAATCCTCGAAGAGTGCTCCAAGAAGCTACCTCTCCTTGAGTTGGATGCAGACCGTATCTCTCCAAAATATACATTCAACAGAGACTTTCAAACTCCAATGGATTCAACTGAGAACATTGTAGCGGACATAACTGCCTTTACCGACGGATCTAAAAATCAAGAGGGATCTTGAGCATGTGAGTTTGTCCTAGACTTAAGTCTACCGCTGGGGATATATGCCTCAGTCTTTCAAACTAAACTGATGGGAATATTACACAACGGAAACAAAATCCTGAACAGAAAAATTCTGAACAAGAAAATACTGATATCGACGGACAGTAAAGCTGCCTTGCAAGCCTTAAACGCCTGCAAGGTAACCTCTGATCTCCCGCTGTGGTGAAGAGAGCTCTTAAACCAGATATTAAAAAACAATGTTCTTACACTCTGTTGGGTCAAAGGACATCAATGAAATGAGGGTAACGTTAAAGCAGACGAGCTGGCTCCTTCACCTATCAAAGATGCACAAGCAAAGTAGAGTGCCTCCAAAGCATAATAGCTCTATTGGCTTCTTCTAAAAAGCTGGCACAATACTGTCTACAGCTGTCCTAAACTAATCTACAAGCAATTGCAGGGACACTCGCGAGACACGGTCAACTACTCAAACATTTTCACACTCTGGGCTTGGTAGATAATCCCATATGTCGTGGATGCGAAATAGAAAACGAAACCGCTGAACATATTATGCTTTGTCACTGTCCACAGCCCTAACGTCGATAAGATGATCCGTGTTAGGGGACTTCTGGCTCGACGTGGTCAGAAAAAGCACCACCTCCCGCTCGCCAGAATTCTGGAGTTCATCCTACATGTAGGATGGCTCGAGATCTGATTGTCACGGGGAAGCCGCTTGAAGGTTGTACAATATGGGCCCGATTAGGTAGCTGAAGTGCTTGGAGTTTGCTCCGCCTCCCAAAATAATCCAGATCCATCATTGTTTAGTCTGTCTCGGCAAAGTGAAGTTTTGAACAAAATCTGTGAATAAAATTTTCAATGTTATCTCGCCACCTATATTTTTATTTATTATCGGGATTACATTATTATCCATTTTTGAAACCAACTTATCAAACGAAATGATGGATAATTTTTAATGTAATAAAATTCGATTTTTGTCGTGTAAATATCAGCAATAAGTAGGTAATTTCGGTAAACTGTAATATAATTATTGAATTAGTGAGGTATAATGGTACAATAGGTACCTACTAAACAAATTTGTTTGTTCAAGTTTCTCGTAAGTTGACTATTTAGCATAAACAAGGCGAAGGGTTGAAGGCTTCATTGCATCATTATACCAGTCGAGAGATAAGAACAATGGAAAATGAAGAAAGTGTATTCTCAGTATTGCGACCAATGTTTTTTCTAACAAGATTATTTGGCTTAGTGCCATTTAGTTTGAATTTGAGCAACTTTGGAGAGTTTTCTTTACCGAGTGTCTTTTGGTCTCTTTCTCTAGTACTACTTTCGTTGTTGGTATATTATGGAAATGAGGGTTTTTCCGTAGATTTCGACTCGTCGCAAGGAATTACGACACATCTTTATGATTATTTGAGCAGCTCATTTGCAATAATCGGCTACTTGTCCTCCGCCATTAAGAACATATATTCGTATAAAAAAGCAAGTGTCTTTAGTATAAATAATCCTCTTAAAAACTTGATAAAGGTCAGAAATCTCTATAAAAGTCTAAGTCTGTCGTAGTGTGGGCCGTTTCTTATAATTCATTATTCATATTAGTACGTACAGTAACAGAAAAATCTATTGGGTACTAGTAAGTGGAGAATGGAGTGCTGTAACCTGTAACTATAACACAGTCTACTGGTAATTTGTAAAAATTTCATTGCATAAGATGCGAATTTGCCAAGTATTCGCCAAACACTTAATAGTGTCTAATAATTATTTCTTCGACGGTACTAATATACAATTTTGACCCAAAATAAAAAAATTGCATTTTCAGATAATCGATTTTTTAAAAGAAATGATAGAAATTGATAAGGATATTATGTGTTTGAAACTGAAAAGTATGAATATACAAAAAATTTATAAAAGAGACAAATATTGCTGTATTATTACGACGATGGTTATATTATTTGGACGAGTACCAATGTATTACTATTATTTCACAAGAATGTTCTCAGGAAAACGAACAAACGAATTGACTTTTGCGGACATCACTGTATATTTTTATAATCTACTTCCGCTTTTTACAATTTTTATACTACTTCAATTTTGCTCCTACGCTTTATTGTTGAAACAACGCTTTTCCTGGCTAAACGACATAATAAAAAATTTGAAGAATATTATTGTTACAGATGGATTGTTAGCAGCTAATAAACACACAAATATTACGATTCCTTTGTGAGTATTAATAATTCACTTACCCCCAATTTCTTAGAATAATTGGTAACAACTGTATAAGGTACTACAGTTACTATAGCTTCTCAAAAATAACTGGACGAAGAAGAGAGAAAAGAAAAGTTTAGAAAACTGGAATTAATTTATATTACTTGGCCTGCGGAGCTATTATGGCCAAGCTGTAGACTTCGTCCCAGATAGAAGCACGAACGAGGCCGAACCGTTATCTGGCCAGGATCCTATCATCGATCGGCATAAAGCTCATGAGCGTATCAGAACACGGTCTTGATTGTAATTGATGTTTCTATTTAGCACGGTGTCTAGTTTCATATTTTCTGAAAAATTAAAAATGACTAACCTAGGTGCACCGAAGTCAATTTAAATATTTTAAGAAATAAAACGTTTAGAATTTGTATATTAATATACAAATTCCCACCAGCCTTCAGTTTCTGAATTAACCAATTATTTGTTTTTAGATGTTCGAGAGAACTTAGTGAGGACTCTATTTATGAACTCGCCGTAAAGATCCATTTAATTTTTAACAAACTATCTAAAAATCGTAAATTGCTCAAAGAAATGTACTCGTTCTATTTTTTGATATTCGTAACTCAGAACTTTTTCTCTGTGCTCAATCTTTTACATTTTATTTTTCTTTACGCGGTAGTCCTAGCCGATACTGACGATGACAGAAGTGTACTACTTGCAATTCTAATGTATTTAACAATTTTTATGCTACTTATACTTATCGATCTACTTCTATTCGTAACAATTTCTTCGTACACAACTTCAGAGGTACTTTTGTCACTAATATGTAAGCGATTGGGATATTAATCAAGATTTTATACGTTTCAGGCTAACAAAACAAAAGACATGCTGAATGAGTTATTATCTTCTATTAAAACTCCGTGTCAAGACAATACTTTCTTTGAAGTAAGTATCGGCCGAGGAATACACACTTCTATAGTCCATTCAAATTGAAGGTGCAAAATACGTCAACACATACATGCAGATATCTTGGCAAATTACGGAATGTAAAATTTTTTTTTTGTTTTTGATTAGGTGCTCGGTGGTGCCTAGATATTTCGGTAGTTAGAATAATATCAGCAGTCAATTGCAGTTGATGCTATCGCGATGATCACTGTTAACATTTACTGCATCTCGAATTTGAATGGAGTATATTATGTTCAACTGAAGCCCAAATCCTCGCTAAAAACGTCAACTTAAGATTTTGGAGACTCTTCTTTTCTAATCGATGTCGGTATAAAGAAACTAATCATTGTTATAAAATATGCGTTTTAAAAGTTTCACCGAAAATTTTGGTCTACGATGCGCACGGGGAGAAACAGTTAAAAAGAATTCCCAACTAAAATCCGTATTTACAGATTATTAACTTTTCATTGCAATTACACCACGAAAAAATTGAATTTACTGCACTGAACATGTTTTCAATTAATGGATCTACATTACAGGCGGTAATTTAACGAATCTTTGACTAATTCTAAACTCTAGTCAAACTAAAATTGTAGGTGTTGAGCGCAATAGTAATGTATTCAGTCATAGGATGGGAATTTGATGATGCACTTAAACCAATTGACGAGATGAGTTTAGAAGATTTCGTTTCTGAGAAATAAAATTCAAAATACTGTGGGTTGGATGAAGCAATATATTCTTAATTTAACGATCATTCTTCTCCAACTCACTTATGCCCGTACTAATAGTCGTAGCTCAATTCTCGGATTAAACCAGGATTGAGCAATCCTAGATCCATCAATCAAACTCGTGTTGACAAATAGTCGTTGCTTCGGGTAGTAATTTCAATCCTAGATTTAGTGTTATTTCTAGTGATTTCTAGTGAAACTGAATATGTTACTAAGCAAAGTTGGCGATAAAAGTAAATCTGACATTGACATGCGTACCTGCTTTCAAGTTTTGTGGCAGCGCATTTATTTAAAATCGTGAACAAGTGGAGCAGCGTAGTCAAGTTTCAATTTTCGTGTTATTCTGTATTGTTTGTTTTCATTTATTATTATTTTATGCTATTATTGTTATTCTATTATATTATTTTTATTCTATTATATTATTAGTATTCTATTATATTATTCTATTTATTAATTATTGTAGTTATACAGTTGGGTGTTGGTCGTTTTCAATATCATCTAAATAATTAAAGAATTCGTCTCTAAAATCAGCTTCATCCATTATATTTATTATGATTAAATAATTAGTAATAAATTTAATTTCAATACACAAAAATTCTAAAGAGTCACAACGCGCATACGCAACGAAATAATCTAGGATTGAGCGTGGTTGAGGGTAAGATTATTCAAGTAAGGATTGATCTCGCTCGAATCTCGGATTATATCGACTATTGGTAAGAATCCGAGTCAATCCGAGAATTATTTGTCAATCCCGGTTCAATTCTCGACTATTAGTACGGGCATTAGGTACACTTACTAACTAAATAAAAAATTAGATCTTGTGATGTTGACTTGAGTTTTCGATACACAATTTCAAATGAAATATCTTGTTCTTGCATTCTTGCATATTATTATAATAAAGAAATAAATTTTTTAAGTTTAAGCACCAGTTGCTACAACCAAAAATGTCTCCTACTTTATGCTCCTACTCAGAACGAAATGCCAGAAAGACAGAAACTAGTCTAATGTAAAACTGGACTATTAGGACTGGACGGTTAGGAAGTCTTGCAGAAGTCGCTTGCAATACTGCAAATATGCATTGGAAGCGATTTTTGCGAGACTTCCTAGAGTTACTCACATATTACGTGTCTGTCGGGCATTTCTCACGACGACGACGAGGCCTTTAGGCCTCGTTTTAGTGTAAGCAATAGTGTAAAGAGCGTTGCAAGCGACTTCTTCAAGCCTTTCCCGAGTGTTCTCGCATATTACATTATCTGACAGTCCGTCTGATACTTTTTGCATCTTCTTGCTGCAACTTCTCGCAGCTTCTCGCTGCAATCTATTGCTGCATCTTCTAGCAGCTTCACGCTGCAACTTATCGCACCTTCTCGCTGCATCTTCTAGCAGCTTCTCGCTGCAACTTCTTATTGCAACTTCTCCCTGCAACTTTTTGCAGCTTCTTGCTGGGACTTCTCATTGCAACTTCCCGCTGCAACTTTTAGCAGCTTTTTGCTGCTACTTCTCGCTGAAACTTTTCGCATCTTTTTGCTGCTCTTCTCGCAGCTTCTTACTGTAACTTCTTATTGCAACTTCTCCCTGCAACTTTTGGCAGCTTCTTGCTGCGACTTCTCATTGCAACTTTTAGCAGCTTTTTGCTGCTACTTCTCGCTGAAACTTTTCGCATCTTTTTGCTGCTCTTCTCGCAGCTTCTTACTGTAACTTCTTATTGCAACTTCTCCCTGCAACTTTTTGCAGCTTCTTGCTGCGACTTCTCATTGCAACTTCCCGCTGCAACTTTTAGCATCTTTTTGCTGCTCTTCTCGCAGCTTCTTACTGTAACTTCTTATTGCAACTTCTCCCTGCAACTTTTGGCAGCTTCTTGCTGCGACTTCTCATTGCAACTTTTATCAGCTTTTTGCTGCCACTTCTCGCTGAAACTTTTCGCATCTTTTTGCTGCTCTTCTCGCAGCTTCTTACTGTAACTTCTTATTGCAACTTCTCCCTGCAACTTTTGGCAACTTCTTGCTGCGACTTCTCATTGCAACTTCCCGCTGCAACTTTTAGCATCTTTTTGCTGCTCTTCTCGCAGCTTCTTACTGTAACTTCTTATTGCAACTTCTCCCTGCAACTTTTGGCAACTTCTTGCTGCGACTTCTCATTGCAACTTTTAGCAGCTTTTTGCTGCTACTTCTCGCTGAAACTTTTCGCATCTTTTTGCTGCTCTTCTCGCAGCTTCTTACTGTAACTTCTTATTGCAACTTCTCCCTGCAACTTTTGGCAGCTTCTTGCTGCGACTTCTCATTGCAACTTTTAGCAGCTTTTTGCTGCAACTTCTCGCTGAAACTTTTCGCATCTTTTTGCTGCTCTTCTCGCAGCTTCTTACTGTAACTTCTTATTGCAACTTCTCCCTGCAACTTTTGGCAACTTCTTGCTGCGACTTCTCATTGCAACTTTTAGCAGCTTTTTGCTGCTACTTCTCGCTGAAACTTTTCGCATTTTTTTGCTGCTCTTCTCGCAGCTTCTTACTGCAACTTCTTATTGCAACTTCTCCCTGCAACTTTTGGCAGCTTCTTGCTGCGACTTCGCATTGCAACTTCTCGCTGCAACTTTTAGCAGCTTTTTGCTGCTACTTCTCGCTGAAAGTTTTCGCATCTTCTCGCTGCTCTTCTTGCAGCTTCTCGCTGCAATTTCTCGCAGATTTTTTCTGCAACTTCTCGCAGCTTCTAGCTGCCATTTCTCGTAGTTTCTCGTTGCAGCTTCTCGCAGTTTTTCTGCAAAAACCTCCCAGGATCGCCTCAAATTTGATTTTTGACAACTATTTTGTGAAATGTGTATCTAAAGATAAAAAAACTTATGAAATACGGTTATGTGTACATAGTCCCCTCTAGTTAAATTACAATTACTGATACTGATCAAATATTGTTCTGATACCTTTAATTTAGATCTACCTTTACTTCTTACAGTAATAAACTTCGATTTTTTAACACGTAAATAATAAATAAGTGATCCTCGTTAAATATAATTTAGTAAAATTTGTTTAAGTAGTCTAAATATTAATGCGCTCTCTTATAAAGTTTGGCTATTTGTCACATGAAAGGCAAAGCGAAGGTGACAAGGTGGCAAGCCGAGAGACACGAACTCAAGAACAATGATGGAAAATGAGGAAAGCGTGTTCTCAATATTACGACCAATGTTTGTCGTTACAAAATTATTTGGTTTAGTGCCATTTAGTTTAAATCTAAGCGATTTTGGCAAGTTATCTCTACCGAGTGTTTTTTGATCTATTTTGTTAGTACTTTCGTTTGGGTCAACTATTTTTACGAATCCAATAGATTTAGATGACTTGAAAACGTCGAAAAAAATCACGTCCGATATCTATGATTATTTAAGCAACGTAATTACATTATTCGGCTACTTGTACTCATAAATTAGAAATATATATTCTTACAAAAGAGTAGGAATAATAAATTCTCTTTAAAACCTTTTAGTTC
Source organism: Malthinus flaveolus (assembly GCA_950108345.1). Lineage (NCBI taxonomy): Eukaryota > Metazoa > Arthropoda > Insecta > Coleoptera > Cantharidae > Malthinus > Malthinus flaveolus. The sequence continues at coordinate 19,185,014 of OX467286.1, read as the reverse complement.
AGTCATTTTCTCACCTAAAATACGGCTTAGTTAGAATCAAATGGGGTAGTTCTGATACAAAATGATTGAATAAATATATTATGCAAAAAGAATATTTTTGCGACTATTATTACTAAAATCTAAATTCTATCATTCGATGCTATTTAAATTACTATGACTAGTAATAGAAAACCATTATAAACTTATTATAACATTAGAAAAATATTGAAAATTATTAAGAACGAAATCTTAAAGTGTGAATTTAAAAATATATCTTATGATCGGTCGTACGACAACATAACTTCTATCAAAATATATTGTTACTTTGATACTCATCTGTGATCAGCTGTGCAGCTTGTAACTTTGACTATCTAACTGACAGTTTTGTCCGATCACACATGAATCATGTGACATGATAGGAAAAAAAATAAAACTAATATTTGAGCATACCCACTAACAGTGAGATTTTAACGCCAAGTCAGAACTTGCTGGTTGAACTCGTACGAAATTCTTATAGCGCCATATCTGGCTCGTGGCTAACCATTAACGCACCGATATCTTTACGAATCTAGCTCGCCATGTATCAGATATGACAGATAATCCACCCGTGTATGCCCCGCTTTAGGTAATAGTACCTATATAAATTTTTGATACTAATTAATAACATTTTTAGATAATCAATTTCTTAAAAGAAATGAAAAAAATTGACAAAGATATCATGAGCTTAAAGCTGAGAAGTCAAAATATACAAAAAATCTATAGAAGAAACAAATATTTCTGTATTGCTGTAACAATGGCTATATTACTTGGACGAGTACCTATGTGTTATTATTACTTTATAAGAATGTTCTCAGAACTACTGATAAGCAAAATAACCTTTGTAAACATTCTTTTATATTTTTCTGGAGTACTGGCTCTTTTTATAATTTTTGTAATAATTCAATTTTGCTCCTACGCTTTATTGTTGAAGGAACGCTTTTCGTGGCTGAGCCAAAAAATTGAAAATTTGAAGAAAATTAATAATAAAAATGTAATGCCAACAAATGAAAATAACGTAATTTCACTGTAAGTAATAAGGATATTAATAATATTAAGCTTAAAGTGTTAAAGTATATCTACAGATTGACTGAAATAGCTTATTTGCGGGTAAAAATGTATTTCTTAAAATATTTTAAAAGAATTGGCACTAAATATTTAATGAATGGCATTACTCAGGTCCTGCGGAGATATTACTGTATAATTATTATCTTCTCAACATCTTGACCATTAGTTTCGAAATTAATTATTTGATTTTAGATGTCGGAGAGAACTCAATGAAGACGAGTTTTGGGAACTGATCGTAAAAATGCATTTAATTTTTAACAAATTATCCAAAAATAGCAAAATACTAAAAGAAATGTACTCGTTTTATTTTCTTATATTCGTCATTCAGAACTTTTTTAATGTGCTCAATCTTTTACATTTTATCGTTCTTTTTGCAGCAGTCTTGGCTAATACTAATGATGGGGATATAGTCCGGTCAATTTAGATATTCAAAGGTGCATAAAGTCCCAACAAGCTGAAAATCAGTAAAATTGTTCAAAACATAATTATAAATAAAATTTAAAAGTTCCCCACCATTCTCGTGTGTGGAAAAAGTTTTATTCGAGGTCAAAAATATAAAAAATGAGTTTTTCGCGATTTTCAGCAAAACGGTAAGTATTATCATAAAAGTATCTTGAACAAAAATTGTAGATCATGAAATTATATATAAAAAGTGTATTAATACTTTTTTTCCTACGAGCCACCGTTTCTGAGATATAACGATTCAAAAAGCTGTTATCGTCCACTACCTCATAGGTGGCGTGGAAACGTGTTAAATGAGTAAATCTGCGGCTACAAAAGCGTCCTTAAAAAAATTGCACTAAAAACAATTACAATTTTAAAAATACGATTACAAAGATAAAGGACCACTTCTCCTTGTACTATAATTTGAAATAATTCGTATGAGCCGTTTAATAGTTATTCGCCGTCAAACTCGAAGAATGCATTGCGAGTTAAATGACTACGGCTTCAAAAACGTCGCTTAAAAAAATTGCACTAAAATGATTGCAATTTTAAAAACACGATTACAAAGATAAAGGACCACTTCTCCTTGTGTTATAATTTGTAATTTGAAATAATTCGTATGAGCTGTTTAAAAGTCATTCGCCCTCAAACTCGAAGAACGCATTTCGAGTTAAATGAGTAAATTTGCGGCTACAAAAACGTCGCTTAAAAAAATTGCACTGAAACGATTGCAATTTTAAAAACACGGTTACAAAGATAAAGAACCAGTTCTCCTTTTACTAAAATTTGAAATAATTCGCATGAGCCGTTTAAAAATTATTCGCCGTCAAACACGAAGAACCCATTTCGAGTTAAATGAGTAAATCTGCGGCTTCAAAAACGTCGCTTAAAGAAATTGCAATGAAACGATTATAATTTAAAAAACACGGTTACAAAGATAAACGACCACTTCTCCTTGTACCAAAATTTGTACTAATTCGTATGAGCCCTTTAAAAGTTATTACATAATATGCACACGTTTCCACGCCACCTATGAGGTAGTGTACTTAGCGCAACTTTTACAACTTTTTGAATCGTTATATCTCAGAAACGGTGGCTCGTAGGAAAAAAAGTTTTGATACATTTATTATAGATAATTTTATTATCTACAATTTTGTTTAAAGTACTTTTATGATAAAACTTACCGTTTTGCTGAAAATCGCGAAAAACTCATTTTTTTTACCTTTAACCTCAAATAAAATTTTTTCCACACACGGGAATGATGGGGAACTTTTAAATTTTATTTATAATTATGTTTTAAACAATTTTACTGATTTTCAGCTTGTTGGGACTTTATGCACCACTTCTCTCATTTTTTAGTCTAGATTGACCGGACTAATAGTAGTCTATTTGCATTAATAATTTATTTTGTTTTTTTTCTACTATTTGTACTTGCCGATCTACTTTTAGTCGTAATCGTTTGCTCGTATACGACTGCAGAGGTATTATTAACCTTTATGTGACTGACAATCCCAAAGTACACTAATGACTGGAAAGGTACAGCTGTACCTAGCTGTAGTTTCTAATGATTTAGCAGTAATTTTGAATGTTTTTTGGATGTTGATTTTTTGTATTGCAATATTTAAATAGTAGAAATTCTTTTAAACATAAAAGGCACATCTTTGTATGTTTCCTTTATATTTTATAGTATACACGATGGGAGCTTGAATCGCGATCTAAAAAACCTCGCTCGTGAGCTCTGTATGCCGGCAGTGGAAACTCTTGCTAAGATTCTACGAGTAATTGTATTTTTTGGCAATAAAATGATCTTTTACCGCATAATAAAGGCATTATTATTATTATTATTATTATTATCATATGAATTAATAACATTTCGTTTTTTGTGTAAAACAACATTCAATCCAATATAAAACACATCAAGGTACAGGTGTACCTTTCTCGTCATTAGTGTTTGCAAAAAACAATTTCTTCTTTTTTGAAAAAACAATAATACTTTTTAATGTTTAAAATTGATAAAAAGATTACCCCTTGCCATTTATTAGATGTCCCAGAATACCACCTCCCTAACTTTTTAAATTCATACAAATAATGAAACTCGAAATCGCAAAAGGTACACGTGTACCTACTCAGTCACATAAAGGTTAAATTAAATTGGTACTACCTGTAAGCGACTGTGATCTAACCAACAGTTTACGTTTTTAGGCTAACAAGACGAAGGACTTGATGAGTGAGTTATTATCTTCTATTAAAACTCCGCGTCAAGATAATACTTGCTTTGAAGTAAGTGTTCATTGAGAATGTCGTGCGTGGAATGCTCTAAATATTATATTTCATGTTCATCCGAAGCCAAAATCCTCGGAAACGCTACCTTAAGACATTGAAGGCTCTAATATATTAATGACTGTCGATAAAACAATATGTTGTGATCCCAAAACCTAGCAGGTTGTCGTATCCGAAGATTTTGGTCTACCGTAGATCCAGTAGAAGTAGAAAATAGTTTAAAAAAATTCTCTTCTGAAATTGGTATTACTTAATTTCCAGATTGTTAACTTTTCGTTACAATTGCATCACGAGAAGGTTGGATTTACTGCACTCAACTTGTTTTCAATTAATGGGCCTACATTGCAAGGGGTAATTTAAGGAGAGTCTTGAAGTAATCTTGTTTTACTCACACTTAAATTTCAGGTGTTGAGTGCAATAATAATGTATTCAGTCATAGGATGGGAATTTGACGATGCACTTAAACCAATTGATCGCATGAAAGTAGCAGATTTATATTCTCGAGATCGCGAAACTGCTCGTTCCAACCAAACTTTCAATTCTCTATAATGCACAAATCTCATCATCTTATCAACAACAGTTAACGCGCACTTACTACTTTTATCTTAACTAAGTAGTTTAGTCTTGGAATCTTGCTATTATAGCCCAGTGTATTTAAGGTGGCACATGACTAATCACTAGAGCCCGGATTCTAAGCTTTTTGCTTATAGCTTTAAATTATAAGCAAAAGATATTCCTTTTCGATCTTTACGTTTCTTAAAAATTACGGTGATTTAATCTAATGTTGATAATGCTTTTTTCTCAATATTTTGCTTAAAACGCATCTTCCTGCTTATTTGAGCTTTTTTTGAATGTTTTTGGGCACTTTGAACAATCTTTGTAAATACTATTAAATTGCGACATATAATTTTTTCGCATAACCTGTAGATTGGAACTTTCTTGTGGATCGTATTTTTAATCGTAAACTTTTTAAGCGCTTATTTTGAAATTATAAATGCTTATAAATCCGGGCTCTACTGTTCACCTTACAGCGTATAAGGATTAATCCATATTAAACGTAATTCAAAACCTCATGGAAGACTATAGTTCATTCAAATTCAAGGTGCATAGTAAACGTCAACATATACAGGGTGAGTCTAAAATGGCGGATAAGCTCTCCAGTACGTTGTAGGGAATAATAATTGAAGTAAAAAAAAAATGTTAAAAAAATGTTAAGTTGAGAACTCAACTCCGAATTCTGACAAATTTTGAAACTTTTCATCATGTCCTCTAGTAATTCACGTGTTGTTTAATTATTAGGCAAAAACAAACGCTCCTATAACATCTTATTGTCCTCTAAAATTAATTTTGAATATCGAAATTTCTGTATCAAGTTGTTAAAAAAATATGTGGCAACGATGTTTTGAAACTACCCTTATGATGATTTATGTCACTTATGTTTTTATCTGTCATCGATTATGAACATCCGTACCATGTTGCCAAATCTCAATTTACTTCTTTAATAACTACAAAAATATAGCAGATAGATTTTTCTTATGATTTTTCTTTAGTTTAAATAACCGTCTCCTATAACGTACTGAAGAGCTTATCCGCTATTTTAGACTCACCCTGTACATGCAGATATCTTGGTAAATTACAGAATATAAGTTTTTTATTTTATTTTGAGTAGGAGCTCGGCGGTGCCTAGATTTTAGGGAGTTTCAATAATATCTGCAGTCAATTGCAGTCGTTAGGCGATGATCACTGTTGACGTTTACTGCACCTTGAATTTGAATGGACTATTATAGTTCAATTAGTACTATAAGCATAGAGAAGTATATCGTATAGGCATAGCCAAAATAAAACGCTTCTCGCTACATAAATTAATTAAATATTGCCAAATAAAAAGACTTCGTGAATGTCTCTTACTAAACGCTTCTTCGTTCGCCAACGAGGGCCTCAAATAGACGTAACGACAACCATTTTAATCTTTGAAACTCAAAAAGAAATAAAAATCTAAAGAAAACCGTCTGAAAGAAACTTGAGCTTGCACCACTAATTTGCGAAACCTATAAGTGCCATTTACATAGACAGTAGGGTAATCGTTCTAGTAAGGGCAAGATTCGTCGAGAAGAATAGGGTTTTTTCAATGTGCCCGTTTACAATGAAGTATAGTTGGCAAGGTCGTTGCTAACAATGGTCAGAAAGTTTGTAATGTTTAAACTTCTAGACTACTTTCCTTAGTAAATCGGCACCAGCCAATCATAGAAGCGCATCTCTCCCCCGCGGCCCAGCTATTTGAAATTTAAACAAAGATTTGACAAAATAGTTGCTTTGATTTTATTTCTTCATTTTGGTTTTCGGTAGTACTATTTTAATCTTATCGTTCAAGTATAAGAAAAAAAAATAGGAAAAAAAAAATGAAAAAAAAAGGATTACCACTAAAGTCTATGTAAATGGTTTTACGCCACGTTGCCCACTTGGCGAGTTCTAAACCAGCAAACTACACCATCAATCTGCACTAAGTTCTATGTAAATGGGGCTATAATTCTCCAGCCTTAAATTGATGGAAAATTCTAAATTTTGGAACGCTTAAATAGTACCTACGCTACTTTACTGTACCAAGTTGTCCTGTTAAATAAATAATTTTTACTTTAAGCAGTAGATTGAAGATTACTTATTCCATAGAACTTGAAAAATTGTTAAAATAACTAACCAATTTTTCAGCCACTAGGAAGTAAAATACTAGGTAAAAAATACTCTGTTATGTATATGCCTTTCTACTTCTTTTTGCTTTGTCTAAATACTCCCACTATCAAACTAAATTAAAAGCCCTCCGCTACGCGTCGGGCTTTAAACATTCTCTTGTGCCATAATCTCCAGATTATGCCCTTAATACATAAATAACTATAACAAACCGTCAATTTTTGGCACTCGAATTTATTTTGAAGTTTTAAATTATTCGACAGTAGTGGGCGAGTATAAATTGTCGGTTTTTATAAAATCGTAACCTCAAAAGAATACTAACCTCAAAAGTCGAGATTGTTGACGTCTATCAGCGCGCGCAATTACCGTATACTTTTTGCTCGACAATCGGCTCTTTTTTTTGACGTCAAATGATAAGTTGAGTTCGTTTATTAACACATTTTTGCGAATCTGGGATTTCTTTCTATAATTTTCCGGTGAGCGCTGCGTCGATTTGGCCCCGTAGCCAGATTTCGAATTCTCGAAATTGCGTCTTTGCCAAAGCTATTAGAATTTACACGACCTGCAGGTTGCGGGTCCGCCACTCTGCCGCCCGAAAGTTTAGCCGCCCCTTGAAACATTCCAATTTTTTTGCCGAACCGCCCCTTTCCGCACGATTTGAAAATTTACCAAAAAACCACCCGCAACCTCTTCAAGACGGTAGACCTCACTTATTGATCCAAAAGGGCCTTTTAACGTTAGAAGTCAGTAAAGTAAGTTTATATATATTATTTATTATCGGGATTATAAATATTATTATCGTTAAATATTAGTTATTGGGCAAAGCATTTTTGAAACCAACTAATCAAATAAAAAAATGACGAATAAATTTTAATGTAATAAAATTCGATTTTTGTCGTGTATCAGCAATAAGTAGGTAATTTCGGTAAACTGTAATAATATAACTATTGAATTAGTGACGTATGACCTACGAAACAAATATGTTATTTGTTCAAGTTTCTCCTAAGTGACTATTTAGCATAAACAAGGCAAAGGGGTGAAGGCTTTATTATACCAGTCGAGAAATAAGAACAATGGAAAATGAAGAAAGTGTATTCTCAGTATTACGACCAATGTATTTTCTAACAAAATTATTTGGCTTAGTGCCATTTAGTTTAAATTTGAGCAACTTCGGAGAGTTTTCTTTACAGAGTGTCTTTTGGTCTCTTTCGTTAGTACTACTTTCATTGTTAGTATATTATGAAAATAGGCATATATCTGTAAATTTTGAGTCGTCGAAAGGAATTACGACCTATCTTTATGATTATTTGAGCAGTTCATTTGCAATAATCGGCTACTTGTTCTCCGTAATTAAGAACATATATTCGTATAAAAAAGCAAGTGTTTTTAGTATAAATATTCTTCTTAAAAACTCAATGAAAGTCAGAAATCTCTATAAAAATCTAAGGTCTGTCGTAGTGTGGACTGTGGACCGCTTCTTATAATTCATTGTTCATAATAGTGTGAACATACTTTTTGCTCTCAATAAATTCGGCCTGTATGTACAGCCACAGAAAAATTTATTAGGCACTAGTAAGTGGAGAATGGAATGCTGTAAGGCTGTAACTATAACACATTCTACTGGTAATTTGTAAAAATTTTATTGCAAAAATTGCGAACTTTCCAAGTACTCGCCAAACAACCTAATAGTGGCCAATAATTATTTCTTCGACTGTACTAACACAATTTTGACCCAAAATAAAGGAAATTGCATTTTCAGATAATCAATTTTTTAAAAGAAATGATAGAAATTGATAAGGATATTATGAGTTTGAAACTGAAAAGTATGATTATACAAAAAATTTATAAAAGAGACAAATATTGCTGTACTATTACGACAATGGTTATATTATTTGGACGAGTACCAATGTATTACCATTATTTCACAAACAAGTTCTCAAAAACACCAACAAACGAATTGACTTTTGCAGACATCACTCTATATTTTTATGATCTACTTCCGCTTCTTACAATTTTAATACTACTTCAATTTTGCTCCTACGCTTTATTGTTGAAACAACGCTTTTCCTGGCTAAACGACATAATAAAAAATTTGAAGAAGATTATTGTTACAGATGGATTGTTAACAGCTAATAAACACACAAACATTACGATTACTTCGTGAGTATTAATAATTACATTACCCGCCATTTCCTAGAATAATTGGTAACAAACTGTATAAAGTACCTACTACAGTTACTACAGCTTCGCAATAATAACTGGACGAAGAAGAGAGAACGCCTTCGGCTTCGGAAGAAAAGTTTAGAAAACTGGAATTAATTTATATTACTTGGCCTGCGGAGCTATTTTGGTCAAGCTGTAGACTTCATGCCAGATAGAAGCACGAACGAGGCCGGACCGTTATCTGGCCAGTGTCCTATCATAGATCAGCATACAGCTCATGAGCGTATCGGAACACGATACGTCTTGATTGTCATTGATGTTTCTATTTGGCACGAAGTCTAGTTAAATATTTTCTGAAAAATTAAAAATGGCTAACTTAGGTGCACCAAATTAAATTTAACTATTTTAAGAAATATTACGTTTAGATTTTGTATAATAATAACTTCCTAGCCTTCAGTTTCTGAATTAACCAATTATTTGTTTCTAGATGTTCGAGAGAACTTAGTGAAGACCCTATTTATGAACTCGTCGTAAAGATCCATTTAATTTTTAACAAATTATCTAAAAATAGTAAACTTCTCAAAGAAATGTACTCGTTCTATCTTCTGATATTCGTAACTCAGAACTTTTTCTCTGTGCTCAATCTTTTACATTTTATTTTTCTTCTCGCGGTAGTCCTAGCGCATACTAACGATGAGACGGGTGTACTACTTGGATTTCTAATATATTATACAATTATTACGCTACTTATACTTATCGATCTACTTCTACTCGTAACGATTTGTTCGTACACAACTTCAGAGGTACTTTTGTCACTTATATGTAAGCGATTGGGATATTAATCAAGATTTTATACGTTTCAGGCTAACAAAACGAAAGCCATGCTGAATGAGTTATTATCTTCTATTAAAACTCAGTGTCAAGATAATACTTGCTTTGAAGTAAGTATCGGCCGAGAAACAAACAATTCTATGTTCACCTGAAGCTCAAATACTCGCTAAAAACGCCAACCTTCGATTTTGGAGACTCTTCTTTTCTAATCGATGTCGGTATAAAAAAACTAATCATTGTAAGAAAATATGCGTCTTAAAAAACTCGCCGAAAATTTTGGCTTACGATGAGCACGGGGAGAAACAGTTAAAAAGAATTGCCAACTAAAATCCGTATTTTCAGATTATTAACTTTTCATTGCAATTACACCACGAAAAATTTGAATTTACTGCACTGAACATGTTTTCAATTAATGGATCTACATTACAGGCGGTAATTTAACGAATCTTTGACTAATTCTATAAACTAGTCAAACTAAAATTGTAGGTGTTGAGCGCAATAATAATGTATTCAGTCATAGGATGGGAATTTGATGATGCACTTAAACCAATTGAGAAGATGAGTTTTGAAGATTTGCAGTTTTGAGAAATGAAATTCGAAATACTGTGGTTTGGAAGCAATATATTCTTAATTTAACGATCATTCTTCTCCAACTCACTTAGGTACACTTACTACTTATTACTAATAAAAAATTAAATCTTGCAATGTTGACTTGAGTTTTCGATACACATTTTTAATGAAATATCTTGTGCTTGCATATTAATAATAAGAAATAAAATGTTTAACCACCAGCGGCTAAAACCACACAATGTCTCCTACTTTATGCTCCTACTCAGACCGAAATGCCAGAAAGACAGTTAGAAACTAGTCTAATGTAAAACTGGACTGTAAGTACGGAAAAAAAGTTTAGGAAGTCTTGCAGAAGTCGCTTGCAATACTGCAAATATGCATTGGAAGCGACTTCTACGAGACTTCCTAAAGCTTCTCACGTATTACGTGTCTGTCTGTCGGACACTTCTCGCTGCAAATAATATCATGCGATGACGAGTGACGAGGGTTTTAGGTGTCGTTTTAGTGTAAGCAATAGTGTAAATAGTATTGCGAGCGACTTTTTAAACTTCCTCCAACAATCTCGCATATTATATTATTTGACAGTCTGTCTGACACTTTTCGCAGCTTCTCGCTGCAACTTCTCGCAGCAAAATTATTGCAGTTTCTCGCAGCAACTTCTCGTAGCTTCTCGCTGCATCTTCTAGTAGCTTCTCGCTGCAACTTCTCGCAGCTTCTTTCGACAACTTCTAGCTGAAACTTTTCGCATCTTCTCGCTCCTTTTCTCGCAACAGTTTCTCGCCTGCAATTTCTTGCTGCATCTTCTAGCAGCTTCACGCTGCTACTTTTCACAGCTTTTTGCTGCATCTTCTAGCTGCAACTTCTTGCTGTAGATTTTCGCATCTTTTTGCTGCTCTTTTCGCAGTTTCTCCCTGAAATTTCTCGCAGCTTCTGTACATAAATCTCGCAGTTTCTTGCTGCAATTTATCACGTGCAAAGATGAGGCCAAGATACGTCTGGTTCTACTGTGACCTGTGACCAATCACAGCTGTGACCGCCACATTGCAAGTGGTAATTTAAGAATGCCTTGAAATAATTCTGTTTTACCAAAATATACATTTCAGGTGTTGAGCGCAATAATAATGTATTCAGTCATAGGATGGGAATTTAACGATGCACTTAAACCAATCGATGATATGAAAGTAGAAGATTTTATTCATGAAGATTAAAATTTAATTACAAATTTTTCAAATTTTTAGGGTTAATTATATAGATAATTCTAATACGTTGCAAATGAACCCCAACATACACACATAAGTGAAAAAACTTTAAATGAGAAAATTTGTTTTCCACCAAGCGCCTCGGGAATCGAACCCAAGACTTTGCTATTTCCGGTAGCACGCCTATACCTAATACGCCAGGCGGTTAACATAATTTTCTTAGCAATCCGGCATTGTTTAAATGCGTCGAGAAAGCGAAATATATATAAATCAAATTAGTATGCATACTAATTTGACATACTAATTTACATACTAACTTTTTCGATTCCCGAGGCGCTTGGTGGAAAACAAATTTTCTCATTTAAAGTTTTTTCACTTATGTGTGTATGTTGGGGTTCATTTGCAACATATTAGAATTAAAATTTAAGATATCGTTCAAGAAACAATCACTTTTTTTAATGAAAAGCCCCTTGTTCTTGGTCATCTGCACTTTGACATCGACTTATGAAATGAATTACAACGAATGGATTAGATTAGAATTTAAAATATTATATGTACATAACAAATAGTTATTTTTTTCTGTGTCATTAGTCCTCTGATGTCAATTGCAATGTTCAATTTTCAATCATGTATGTACATCGACAATCGACACTTGCTACTACTATAAAGCGGGTGCCGAGGGTTCCTCGACATCTCTGTGGGTAAAATTTGTACCCCGAACTCTTTTTTATCGTTATCCATATTAGTATATAGATTAATACTTTAAGGAGGTACTGGACGTACAATAAAATCAGAAAGTTTATCTGTCTGTAGGTTTTCGTAACTTGACGTAATCGAACTGTACATTTGAAAATTAATTTTTCAATTCCCAATTGAATGACTTTTTAGCTGTTAAAATTGTTTCCTGATGCATATAATAGTTAAAAATTAAAAAATTACCTACAATTAATGTCAAATTCATAAAATAATACATTTTTAATTATAAAATATTTTTGTTAAAATAATAATAAATTTGGCAGCGCTGCAAATGAATTAGTGATTTTTGACAGTGACAGCTAAGACAAAGTGTTATGCATATTACATGATACATACATATTGGAATGTTCCGCGGTTAATACTATATTTGGCGAAAGCCAAAAAGGTACAAGTGATAACCTAAATGCTAAATGGTTTTTGTAGCTTGTGCAGACATGCCTAGAATCTTTGACTGAAGACGCTATTCGAAACGTTGCCGTCAACATAACCCATATTTACTGTAGCTGGCTGCTTGTTTAAAAATTAGTGTTTTTAAAGTCATTTCTTTTCGTAAATAAGTATCCTCGTGATAATTTTCTTTTTTTAATAGCTTCGAAAAATCATTTTTTATATTCCCTTAGTTTTGAAAACCTTGGCACCATTTTTTCATAGTTAAAGCACGATATATAGAGCAATGTGTGCTTAATGTGCCGTTCTTATGGTAAATCGGCTATTCTTAATCCTTCATAAAAATAAAACTATGTACCTACTCTAGGTCACTAAAATTTTGAGACAGCAAAAATGTTAACTATTATTAGCGATCCTCTAAATTTCACGATGTTTTCATCGTTTTCGTAAAGGTCCTGTACCTCCTTAAATATGCAAAAATAACCAATAAACTTAAAATTTAAATTTTGACAGCTGCCGGTAATGAAATTTTCTGATTGGTCGATGCCGAAATTAAAGATTCTATATCAGAATTAAGGTAGGTTCCCATGTTACGGTTTTCCGGATCCAAAATCCGGTTTACCGTAATATCGGTTTACAAAAATTCGTAACGGGAAATTCTTAGCTTATCCCGTCGTCCGTCGACGATTGCGTCGTGTTTTTTAGTGACTTTTCGTTAGGTACTAACATACCATCATACCAGCTACTCAAAAAAAACAACTAATCAACAATAACAAACTCATAAAAATTTCAAAAACTAACTCTAAACAATGTGATAACGACTAACTAATTTAATTATAAACAAATGGAAATACGAAAAAGTAGTGGTGCACTTTGAAACGTAAACACAAAACAACCAAGCCAAACTAAAATTTGATTTTGCCGCGGATTCTGTTATTTTTACAAGTTGGTATGTTAGTTCTTAACGAGAAGTCACTAAAAACTCGTATTGCGAATTTCGCATCATGGGAACCTTATGTGAACCACTACATTCGGATTTTCTAGTAACATTCCGATAAACCAGATTTTGGATGTGGTCAGTTGCGGTAAACCGCATTGTGTGAATTCACCATTATGGTTTACCGTTTACCATATCCAAAATCCGGTTTTTCGGAATGTTACTAGAAAGTAGAAAGTCAGAATGTAGGTGGAATGTAGTGGTTCACATCTTCACATGATTCGAAGTTAACTGAAACCTGTTGTACTGTTGTACTAACGCAGTGTTCTTATATACTCAATGGTTGTACATATTTTTTAATTCGTACAACATATTTGAGGTATAGATGCATGTGCATAGATATTTACCTCTAAATGTGAATTAAAAAATTAGGTTAGATTTGTTGTTGTTCGGTGATACGCGATATGATACAAGATACAACATTTTCATTTTTATTATCATTTTACGATTTTACCATTTACCCTCGGACTTCAGACGTAGCAATAGATACGTGTGCAAGGTGTGTAGCGTATCTAAATCTGCATTGTGATGAACAATTCGGTATTATTTGTATTTCAACAGTATTCGGCTTTTTAAGATCTTATGAATTAGTGTCAAAAATAAATAAAACGTCAAATATTTGAACATTCCATACAGAACAGATTGAACAGTAAATATAATGGATACAACAATCAAAGAAGAACAAGTTCCAGGTGTCACTTTTGCACATTTCGATAATCTTGGTAACTTAGGTAAGTGAGAATAATATGTCTTGCATTCTAGATTAAAATGTATTATATTACAGATGAAACCGTTCAAAAGGAACCTTGTTGCGATAACTTTTCGGACGATGGTAAGAATGCATTTATTAAGTTTCTAACGTAGATGGTATAATACGGACAAATTTTAGGCTCCATCAAAATAGAGCTACATGATGTGAAGGAATCGATTAAAAAGACTATCGAAATGTACCAAAATGAAAAAAGTGAAGGAAATAGTTTAAAATTTTTCTACTGTTATAACTGCAAGTATAAATGCTCTAAAAAGTCAAGGTTAATTGCTCACGTAGGAACTCATTTGAAAAAACCTTTTCAATGTAGCAAATGCGAGTATACATCTATAAAGAGAAGTCATGTAAAGAGACATCAATTGGTTCACACTGGTAAAAAGCCGTTTCAATGTTGCATATGTGATTATAAGTTCGCGCACAAAACATCCTTACAACGACATCTGTTTGTACACACAGGCGAAAAGCTTTTTAAATGTACTGTATGTGATTATGCTACAACGACGAAAGATCGTTTAAAGAGCCATGTAGTAGTACACACTGGTGACAAACCTTTTAAGTGTACTGTGTGTGATTATGCATTTAAGCAGAAGGGTGCTTTGAAATCACATTTTCTATCGGTACACTCACAAGAAAAACCGTTTAAATGTAGTACATGCGATTATTCGTGCTCTCTAAAAAGGCAGTTAAGTAGTCACTTACTAGTGCACACAAATGAAAAGCCTTTTAAATGTCTTGTATGTGATTTTGCTTGTTCGAAAAAAGCTGGTTTAAAGAAACATCAATTATTACACGCTGATGAAAAGTCTTTTAAATGTACTATATGCGATTATACGTGTTTCCAAAAACCGTCTTTAAAAATACATTTATTAGTACACACAGGCGAAAAGCCTTATAAATGTAGTGTGT
Organism: Malthinus flaveolus; assembly: GCA_950108345.1. NCBI lineage: Eukaryota > Metazoa > Arthropoda > Insecta > Coleoptera > Cantharidae > Malthinus > Malthinus flaveolus. The sequence goes on along the minus strand of OX467286.1, from coordinate 19,169,944 downwards.
GTGATTATGCTTGTTGGGATAAATGGTCTTTAAAGAAGCACTCATTAGTACATACTGGCGAAAAGCTTTTTAAATGTGATTTGTGTGATTATACATGTGCGCACAGAGGTAGCTTAAAGCCCCATTTATTAACACACTCTGGCGAAAAACCGTTTAAATGTAATGTGTGTGCTTCGGCCTTTGTCCTAAAATTCAATTTAAAAAGACATTATTTATCGGTACACACAAAGGAAAAGCGTTTTCAATGTAACGAGTGCTCTGTCAACTTTTCAGCTAAATCCGATTTAAAGAAGCATGTATTAATACACATCACCAAGCCTCGTAAGCTTCTTAAATGTAGCGTTTGTGATCGTACATATTTGCGGAAAAAGTGTTTAGAGAAACATTTATTAGTACACACAACATAATTGTGATATGCGATGCGTGATTAGTGATTACCTGATTACACTTGTTCCCTAAGGCACTGGGCTCTTTCAAAACATTACCGACCTTAGATGCGCAGAAGAGGAAGTGTGAAAGCAGTAGAAAGAGACGACCGGTCTTTGTTTGAGTCATTAATATTGTAACGAATATTTATTTTGTTCTTAATTGTAATTGTTTTATTTAATACACTAAAAATTACACTTAACTTATTTAGCTTATTTATGGACGTGATTTATTTTCAGAAGATATATGCGAGGATAAATTTATTATAGAAACTATTAGGTAATTCTACAATAAAAGGGACAGAAAGCGTAAAAATGGATTTATTTAGAATTTTAGAATTTAGATTTTTGCTACAACTTCTCGCAGCTTCTAGCTGTCATTTCTCGCTGCAGTTCTCTGCGAAAATCTCGCAGCTTCTTGCTGCAATTTCTCGCATGCAAAGATAAGGCCAAGATACGCCAAGAGACCCATTAAAAGTATAAATAGTTTTGGGAGCAACTTCTGCAAAACTTCCTCAAGCTTTTTCGCATATTACATTATCTGATAGTACGTATGTCTAAGACTTCTCGCTGCAACTACTCGCATGCGAAGATAAGACCTTTAGGTCTGGTTTTAATGAAAGCAATAGTGTAAATAGTATTATAGTAATAGTAGTCCTTAAATCGAACAAGGATCCCCTCAAAATTGATTTTTGACTATTATTTTGAAAAATGAGTATCGGATGACAAAAATACTGTGGAAATACGGTTATGTGTAAATAGCCCCCTCTCCTCTAGTTAACTACAATTACTGATACTGATCAAATATTGTTCTGGTTTTTTTCATTTAGATCTACCTACCTTTAATTCTTACAGTAATAAACTTCGATTTTTAACACGTAAATAATAAATAAGTGATCCTCGTTAAATATAATTTAGTAAAATTTGTTTAAGTAGTCGAAATATTAATGCGCTCTCTTATAAAGTTTGGCTATTTGTCACATGAAAGGCAAAGCGAAGGTGACAAGGTGGCAAGCCGAGAGACACGAACCCAAGAACAATGATGGAAAATGAGGAAAGCGTGTTCTCAATATTACGACCAATGTTTGTCGTTACAAAATTATTTGGTTTAGTGCCATTTAGTTTAAATCTAAGCGATTTTGGCAAGTTATCTCTACCAAGTGTTTTTTGGGCTATTTTTTTAGTACTTTCGTTTGGGTCAACTATTTATACGAATCCATTAGATGACTTGAAAACGTCGAAAAAAATCACGACCGATATCTATGATTATTTGAGCAATGTAATTACATTATTCGGCTACTTGTACTCAATAATTAGAAACATATATTCCTATAAAAGAGTAAGTATAATAAATTTTCTTTAAAACCTTTTAGTTCAGTCATTTTCTCACCTAAAATACGACTAACTATTTAGAATTAAATGATTGAATATATTATGCGAAAAAAATATTTTTGCGACTATTATCACTAAAATCTAAATTCTATCATTCGATGCTATTTAAATTACTATGACTAGTAATAGTACACCATTATAAACACATTATAACATCAGAAAAATATAGAAAATTATTAAGTACGAAATCTTGTAGTGTGAATTTAAAAATATTTTTTATGATCGGTCGTACGACAACATAGCGTCTATCAAAACATATTGTTACTTTGATACTCATCTGTGATCAGCTGTGCAGCTTGTAACTCGCCCAACGCTGCGTTAAGCGGGGCATACACAAGCGGATTATCTGTGCAGATCAGATACGTAGTAATTTGATTTGACAGTTTCGGTTCGAACGGACTAAATCTTACTATGTCCACTAACCATAATAGCAAGTACGCGCATGCGATGTTCATGGTTGATTCGAGGTATCAAATCTGTCTGTCTGTGAAGAACAATTCGACATTTCAGACCTATTTGATCTGACTCGTGGTAATATTTTAGGCAAGCTAAGAGATCTGACTGACAGTTTTGTCTGATCACACATGATAGGAAAAAAAATAAAACTAATATTTGAGCATACCCACTAACAGTGAGATTTTAACGACAAGTCAGAACTTGCAGGTTGAATTCGTACGAAATTCTTATAGCGCCATATCTGGCTCGTGGTTAACTATTAACGCACCGATATCTTTACGATTCTGGTTCGTCACATATCAGATATGACAGATAATCCGCTCGTGTATGCCCCGCTTATTAACCGTAATATAACATTTTCAGATAATTAATTTCTTAAAAGAAATGAAACAAATTGACAAAGATATCATGAGCTTAAATCTGGGAAGTCAAAATATACAAAAAATCTATAGAAGAAACAAATATTTCTGTATTGCTGTAACAATGGTTATATTCTTTGGACGAGTACCTATGTTTTATTATTATTTTATTAGAATGTTCTCAGAAACGCTGATAAGCGAAATAACCTTTGTAAACATTCTTGTATATTTTTCTGAAGTACTGTCTCTTTTTATAATTTTTGTAATAATTCAATTTTGCTCCTACGCTTTATTGTTGAAGGAACGCTTTTTGTGGCTGAACCAAAAAATCGAAATTTTGAAGAAAATTACTAACAAAAATGGAGTGACAACGAATAAAAATAACGTAATTTCACTGTAAGTAATAAGGATATTAATGATATTAAAGCTTAAAGTGTTGAAGTATATCTACAGATTGACAGAAATAGCCTATTTGCGGGTAAAATTTATTTCTTAAAATATTTAAAAAGAATTGGCACTAAATATTTAAAGAATGGTATAACTGAGGTCCTGTGGAGATATTACTGTATAATTATTATCTTCTCAACTTCTCAATCATTAGTTTCGAAACTAATTATTTGTTTTTAGATGTCGGAGAGAACTCAATGAAGACGAGTTTTGCGAACTGATCATAAAAATCCATTTAATTTTTAACAAGTTATGCAAAAATATCAAAATACTGAAAGAAATGTACTCGTTTTATTTTCTTATATTCGTCATTCAGAGCTTTTTTGGTGTGCTCAATCTTCTACATTTTATCATTCTTTTTGCGGCAGTTTTGGCTAATACTAATGATGGGGATAGTAGTCTATTTGCATTAATAATTTATTTTGTTTTTTTTCTACTATTTGTACTTGCCGATCTACTTTTAGTCGTAATCGTTTGCTCGTATACGACTGCAGAGGTATTATTAAATTAAATTGGTACCTGTAAGCGATTGTGATCTAACCAACAGTTTACGTTTTTAGGCTAACAAGACGAAGGACTTGCTGAATGAGTTATTATCTTCGATTAAAACTCAGTGTCAAGATAATACTTGCTTTGAAGTAAGTGTTCGTTGAGAATGTCGTCCGTGAAACGTTCGAAATACTAAATTCCGTGTTCATCCGAAGCCAAAATCCTCGGAAACGCCACCTTAAGACGTTGCAGACACTAATATATTACTGACTGTCAGTAAATCAATATGTTGTGTTTCCAAAACCTAGCAGGTTGTTGTGTCCGAAGATTTTGATCTACTGTGAACCCAGTAGAGATTAGTTTTAAAAAATTCTCGTCTGAAATTGGTATTAATTTCCAGATTGTTAACTTTTCGTTACAATTACATCACGAGAAGGTTGGATTTACTGCACTCAACTTGTTTTTAATTAATGGGCCTACATTGCAAGGGGTAATTTAAGGAAAGTCTTGTAGTAATCCTGTTTTGCTTACCTTTAAATTTTAGGTGTTGAGTGCAATAATAATGTATTCCGTCATAGGATGGGAATTTGACGATGCACTTAAACCAATTGATCGCATGAAAGTAGCAGATTTATACTCTCGAGATCGCGAAACTGCTCATTCCAACCAAACTTTCAATTCTCTATAATGTCTAAATCTCATCATCTCATCAACAGTTAACACGCACTTACTACTTTTATCTTTTATTAGTTTGTAGTTTAGTCTTGGAATCTTGCTACAGTCGAGTGTATTTAAGGTCGCACGTTACTGATCGCCTTACAGCTTTTAACGATAAATCCATATCAAACGTAGTTTGAAACCTCATGAAGTTGTAACCCCGAACTTCGTCGATGAGCTATTATTCTGCCAGCGACTTAGCTCAAAGCCGAAGACGGGCAGGGTTCGAGGAAAAAAATATATAAAATAAAATAAACAGTCGCGGTGAATGGGGAAAAAAAATGTTTATTCAAAACAAAAGTAAATAAAATATAATAAAAAAACTCTTCTTAAAAAAAACCAACAAAAAAAATTTTTTTTTCTCTCTTCTTATCTTCACGGAGAAAAACACGGGAACAGCGGAAGCTTAGGCCTTACTGCGGCTCAGAAAGAACCACAGCAAAACGGCAACCACTCACGGACGAAGAGATGATATCAACTAACGCGGAAGCTTAGATTCCACTGCGGCTTAAAATAAAACCACGGCGAAAAACTACCACAAGAAGTTGAAACCGATCTAATGCGGAAGCTTAGATTCCACAGCGGCTTAAAAAAACCACTACGGAAAACTACCACAAAAGATCCAACCCAAAATAATGCGGAAGCTTAGATTCCACAGCGGCTTAAATAAAACCACTGCAAAAAACTACCACAGAACAAGGGTTGATCGGGATGGTCAGTGTCACTGAAGGGTTGAAAAATTTAGACAAGGTTGGACAGGACAAACGCGGACTCTCAACAAGACAGGACTCGGACCGGACTCCAGAATGTTGCACCTCTATTTATAACTTCTCCACCACCGTACACGAGCACCAATCTGAGCTCACCTCGTGATGGCGGTACCAGTGGGGATTTTGAAGTTATCTAAATAGAGTTGCAAGGGAAAATTCCTAGGGAGATCAAAATTTGGGAAAACTAATATTGGGACGAGAAGCGCTCTTAAATGGGGACCACGTGAATATAAATTTTAAAATTAAGGAGCAATACTTAAGAGCGGAGAATAATTAAATAAATGACAAAAGATTAAAGACTAATGACTAAAAATTAACAGGGAGTGATGACGCAAAAAATTACAAGGGCTGACTAGAAAATTCAAAAAAACAAATTAAAAATTTTAAACGTTAACTAAAAGTGAAATTAAAATTGAATTGAAAGCGTGCAAGGTCGCGAGTAAATCTCATATCGACGCTTGCACTTGGAACGATATCTAAAACACGGTTATTTAAATCTAAATGACAATTAAAATTAAGGGGAAAAAATGACGAAAGGGGCCAAAATTTAGAAATCACAAAGGTTGAGAATATTTAATAAATATAAAGCAAAACAAGGAGAAACTCAGTGACTACTGAAAAACCCCAGAGATAGCGTACAAACGATGCTGATTTTGATAGTTCGGAGCCAGAATCTCAGGATTCATAACTACTCCGAACCATCCCAAAATCCACATCGTTACAAAGTCTATAGTCCATTCAAATTCAAAGTGCAGTAAACAGTAAACGTAAACGTAAACGAGTACATGTAGATAGATATCTTGGTAAATTACGGAATGTAAATTTTGTTTTGGTTTGGAGTAGGGGCTCGGTGCTGCCTAGATATTTAGGGAGTATCAATAATATCGGCAGTCATTTGCAGTCGTTAGGCGATTATCACTGTTGACGTTTACTGCACTTTGAATTTGAATGGAGTATATGTTCATCTGAAGCCCAAATCCTCGCTAAAAACGTCAACTTAAGATTTTGGAGACTATTCTTTTCTAATTGATGTCGGTATAAAGAAACTAATCATTGTTATAAAATATGCGTCTTAAAAGTCTCGCAAGTGGCCGACATTTTGACCTACTATAAGCACTGTTAATAAGAATTCCCAACTAAAATCCGTATTTACAGATTGTTAAATTTTCATTGCAATTACACCACGAAAAAATTGAATTTACGGCACTGAACATGTTTTCAGTTAACGAACCTACATTACAGGCGATAATTTAACGAATCTTTGACTAATTCTAAACTAATCAAACTAAAATTGTAGGTGTTGAGCGCAATAATAATGTATTCAGTCATAGGTTGAGAATTTGAAGATGCACTTCAACCAATTGACAAGATGAGTTTTGAAGATTTCGTTTCTGAGGAATAAAACTCGAAATACTGTGGTTTGGAAGCAATATATTTTTAATTGAACGCCCATTCTTCTCCAACTCACACTGCTTGCGTTTATTACTAGTAAAAAATTAAATCTTGCAATGTTGGATAAACATTTTCAATGAAATATCTTGTTCTTGCTAATTATTATATTTAGAAATAAAAAGTTCAAGCACCAGTGAGTGACTAAAGTCAAAAAATGTTTCTTATTTAGAAATAAATCCCAGAAAGACTGACACTTAGCAATTAGTCTATATTATAATCTAATATAAGATTGGCTGTAAGTGCAGGAAAAATCTCTAGAAGTCTTGCAGAAGTTACTTGCAATATTTTCTATTCTAAATATAGATACATTGGAAGTGACTTCTGTCAGTTTTCCTAGAGTTTTCTCACATATAAAATTATCTGAAAGTCTCTCTGAAACTTCTCGCTGCAGCTTCTCGTTGCAACTTCTCCCAGATTCTCGCTGCAACTTTTCCCAGCTTTTTGTGGCAACTTCTCGCGGTAACTTCTCGTTGCAACTTCTCGCAGCTTCTCGCTGTAACCCTGTAACCACTTACATGCGAAGGTGAGGCTTGGTTTTAGTGTAAGCAATAGTGTAAACAGTGTTGCGAGCGACTTCTGCAAAACTTCCTCGAATTTTTTCGCATATTAAATTATCTGACAGTCTGTTGTCTAACTTCTCGCTGCTTCTCGTTGTAATTACCGCCGCAACTACTCGCATGCGAGGAGGAGGCCTTCAGGCCTTGTTTTACTGTAAGCCATAGTGTATATACAGTTTTGCGAGCGACTTTTGCAAATCCTCCTCGAGTTTTCTCTCGTACTTGCAGTTCATTTTACGTAATTTGTAGCCTATAGCTCTATCTATAAGATTTTCTGAAATTTCTCGTAGAAGTTTTATCGCATGTGCAAACGCGGTATAAGAGTGTGGTTTCCAAACTCCAGAAGAAATCGAAAAGTGATCAGTTTTAATAAGATTTGTAGAGAAACCTTTACCTATTGCACTAAGTTTTGCGGATTTCCATTTTTGAACAATATACCTTATAATTCTAATACGTTGCAAATGAACCCCAACATACACACATAAGTGAAAAAACTTTAAATGAAAAAATTTGTTTTCCACCGAGTGCCTCGGGAATCGAACCCAAGACCTTGCTATTTCCGGTAGCACGCCTATACCCAATACACTACGGAGGCCAACATACTTTCAACAAGCCATCCGGCATTGTTTAAATGCGTCGAGACAGCGAAATATATATAAATCAAATTAGTTCGGTGGAAAACAAATTTTCTCATTTAAAGTTTTTTCACTTATGTGTATGTTGGGGTTCATTTACAACGTATTAGATTTATCTAACTAATTAACCCTAAATATTTAAAAATTTGTAATTTATTCACGTATGATTGTTGTATCCATACTAATTTGATTTATATATATTTCGCTGTCTCGACGCATTTAAACAATGCCGGATGGCTTGTTGAAAGTATGTTGGCCTCCGTAGTGTATTGGGTATAGGCGTGCTACCGGAAATAGCAAAGTCTTGGGTTCGATTTCCGAGGCACTCGGTGGAAAACAAATTTTCTCATTTAAAGTTTTTTCACTTATGTGTGTATGTTGGGGTTCATTTACAACGTATTAGATTTATCTAACTAATTAACCCTAAATATTTAAAAATTTGTAATACCTTATAATAAAACCGTTGTCAGAATGCGGTCTTTGTAAACTCAAATATCTCCTCTCCTCTTTCCTACCTGCTGTCACATTCCTTGAGGCTTCGGAACGATTATGAAAACATTCTTCCCTGAATCGTGAATGAAACTACCCTTAAATAGAACAAGGAGTACCTCAAAATTGATTTTTGCCTATTATTTTTAGAAAGGAGACATCCAAAAACCAAAAATACTGATGAAATACGGTCATGTTGTGTAAATACCAAATAAATATGTACCTAGTCCTCTCTTGTTAAAATAAAATTACTGAAACTGATCAAATATTGTTCTGATACCTTTAATTTGGATCTACCTATTATTCTCACAGTAATAAAATTCGATTTTTAACACGTAAATCATAAATAAGTGATCCTCGTTAAATATAATTTAGTAATATTAATGCGCTCTCTTATAAAGTTTGGCTATTAGTCACACAGAAGGCGAAGGTGACAAGGTGGCTAGCAGAGAGACAAGAGCTCAAGAAGAATGGAAAATGAGGAAAGTGTATTCTCAATATTACGACCAATGTTTTTTGTTACAAAATTATTTGGTTTAGTGCCATTTAGTTTAGATCTAAGCAATTTTGGAAAATTATCTCTACCGAGTGTTTTTGGGTCAATTTTGTTAGTACTTTCGTTAGGGTCAACTATTTTTACGGATCCAATAGATTTCGATGAGTTGAAAACGTCGAAAAAAATTACGACCGAAATATACGACTATTTAAGCTTTTTAATTACATTACTCGGCTACTTGTACTCAGTAATTAGAAACATATATTCCTATAAAAGAGTAAGTATAATAATAAATTATCTTTCAAACCTTTTAGTTCAGTCATTTTGTCCCCTAAAATACGGCTTATAGTTTGAATCGAAAGGGATAGTTTTGATTTTTTGGTATGTTGTATACATGTATACGATAAAAGCCTATTATCGTCAACCTTAATAGAAAGTGGGCTTTTGCTCCCTTCTTTTAGAGACGAAAGTAGGCGATTGTTTGATTGCGGGAGACAAAGTTACTTTCCCCCCTGGGGAGCAAAGTGATATTTTCCTCCCGCATTTGAAATAGAGAAAATCGATAATCAAAATCATACTATTTCTTTTTTTCAGAATGTTCATAAGGCCGGCCCTTACAACTCGTTTATAACCCTAATTACTAATTATAATTAATAGTTGTCGTTTTTGCCCACGCTCATGGTTCGCCATATTTGGGCAAAACAATATTTCCACTAATGTTGCTCCAATTATTATTGTTTGATTTTTTTTTATTCGAGTGGAAATAAATAAATTTGATTTGATTTGAACTACATGTTTCTTGATGAGAAAGTGTAGAAAGAAAGGAAAACAAAAAACGAGAAAAAACTTTAAATTATTTATTAATAATATTGAAAACACAATTATTTGCCGTTTGTATGCTAACTCCAGGTACTACAGTAGAAGTATAAAAACAACTACTAGTTGTAGTTGTAGTTTCGTAAGTTTTTTCTGTAATAAGATTTGTCCCACCAGCAATGATTTTATTAGCGAGTTCTTTTTTGTTTCCAATCGAATCATCGACATAACTTTCGGCAACTGTCGTCGATTGCCATCCCCCATGGCGTTGTTATAGTATATATAGTGATAAAGTATCCCCTCCAGCGTCAGCTAACAACGTAGCAGAAGTGCGCCGAAAACAGTGCCCCGTATATGTTTTGGGATTGGGCAACTTGAGGTATTCAGCGATCATAGATGGTATTTTTGCTATAGAATTTTTTCCCACAGGTTGAACAGTACATTTTCACGATCGAAAATTTATAAAAAGACGTTGATGGTCAATTTGCGGAGATCTCAACGCTAAATATTTGTTGTACATCTCAAACAAATTAGGGCCCCCAGAACTATTATTTACAACAAAAATACGTTTCTTCCTGGTATAGTACACAACAAAAGTGTGTCTTGTTTTTGTATATCATCTACTTTCATTTTTGTAAGCTCGTCGCTTCGACACGCTCCTGCAATTCCCATAACCAGGCATACCTGAAATTGATAAAATTGTAGACGTTTCACTTAAGAATTTGAAGGTTTTACTTTTGCCATCAGAAACTTGTCATCGGGTGCCTGTAATAAGAATTTGTGGATGTCATCCCTGCTAAATGTTGCAGATTTCTTAGCTCTGTAACCAACTGCCTGTCGCTTTAGAAAGGCAATTAGCTTCGGATATTTTATGTTCTCATTTTCTTTAATTTCCAGTGTATATCTCAGCATTGGGTACTTGGACCACAAACTAGATGACTTCAGCGTTTTACCGCAGTTCGAGAAATAAGCAAGCAGTACGTTTTCTGAAATCTTTTTAACTCGATTCTCGAGACACCACGTTTTGAATATTTTATACTCTTTTTCATATTTCTCTTTAAACTTCTTAGGTAGCAATTCCAGCGTTGCCGTTTGCGCTGCTTCTAAAATTTTTGGTGGTGTAGACGTAAAATCATTTTCAGAGTCGGAACTGTCCATAATAACCACGGAACATCCCAATATATATACAGTCGACAGATTCAAACATGAGCTCTGGAGGGGCGTGGCTAGTGGCGCGTTAATTTTCATGGTACAGTGAAAGCAAAAAGTATTTTGGCGGCAAATTCAAAAATGTATCAGTTTTTGTGACAGATTAAGTATTTGGTCTACCAGAGTAATTAATTTTTTCTTTCATTTTATCGACTAAAATATTAACCGTCGGAACTATTTTGTCAACTGTGTAGACTTGATAAACTGTCCTTTTCAAAATTTCCAGGTCACAATTATCAAAATATCAAAAACTATTTTTGTTGCACCTCCAGTTCTTTTTTCTTTGAGGGAGATTTTAAAAATCCAGCTTCGGCTGTTGCAGTTTTCTTGCGAAGCCGTTTTATAAAAGAGATTGATTTTCCAGTAGCGGCAGCAGCTAGTTCAGTTGCATTTTCTAAGGGAAAGGTCCAATCACCAGCAGCTTTCTGTTTATCGTAGAACTCCATAACAGTTTTAATTACGTTTCTGGCTTCGGAATGAACACTCTTCTTCGATTTTCTAGTCATATCGTTGATATCGATTTAAAAAATAAATAATAGATTCTAACAGTCAAAACAGGAAAAAAACTGACAAGCCGAGATTTTGGTTATTGACTGCACCCTTCAAATTTTTCTTGTTCTGATTGGCTGAATGATTTGCCGCTCCAAATTTTTAAAAATTGTTAATATTAGTTCACATATTTTCCGGGGCTCATGTTTACTTCTGAACGCTGTATATATATATATAATAACTGATAATAACTGTCAACGCACTTTTATTTTTTATTCATTTATTTGTATTGCCATAGTTACGATACCGATGTCAAAGGCTTCTTAATTATAAAATGATGATTTATTAATTTAAGAATGAAATATTTTTTATGAATTCTGTGAAGGTTGACGATAAAATTATATGAATGCCACGGGAGTCAAGTGACATTTCCTCCCTTTGGTGATTTAATGCCCTCCGCTTCCCGTCATAGATATCATATCCAAAAATCAAAACTACCCTATTTGATGCAAGGGAGGATATTTAAATCTACTCGACTACAAAATGATGAAATATACAGCCTGTATTAGCAAATAGAATATTTTGGGGGTTATTTTTGGGTATTCGCTCAAATTTGAATTTCATCATTCAATCCTATTTTACTTATAACTAGTAATAGTACATATAGACCAGGGTCAATACCTTTGAAAATGCCAAAAAGTAAAAAAAAATTATAGTAGGATGAAACCCATTGGAAAGGTAGAGAATATAACAAAAATGTAAAGAAAAGTAATTTACGGGCGATCTGAGGTCGGGAAGGGGACGGGGTGAGATTTTAAGGGTAAAAAACTGTTTATCTCGATTTCCGACAAAACTACAAGTCTTATGAAAAAAAGTTAAATGGCAAAGTTGTAGGTAATAAAAAGATCTACAACTTTTGTTTTTATACTTTTTTACATAACCTCACAATTTATGTGAAAAATTTAAATAACCAAGTTTTTGGTTTTTTATTTGTATCTTGTGCAAAAAATTTTATTTTTTCACAAAATTTGGTGAAAACTTACCTTTTTATGTCCCAAACACACAGTAATTGTTTTGATTCAAAATATTCATTTTTCTATTTCGGTTCTTTAATCCACTCCTTAACGTACTGTTTTGGTCTCAAAACAGTGCGTTAAGAAGCTCTCTTAACGTACTGTTTCTGGGGGATTTTCTTCCGCTAAGTTTGCGTCAAGTTGAACTGACGTTAACAAATGTCAAATATCATTTATTTAAATGTTTATTTTTAGAGCTTATTAGAATTGAAATGTAATAAAGAATAATGTTTTGACATAGTTCATTCATTTTTATTTGTTAAAATTTAAATTCTACAGACAGAAGTAGGTGCATTATTTAAATTTAAAAAAATAAACTTGCGACATCTATGAATCATTGAACGAAAGATGGTGACATTTCAGTCAGTGCCACCACAATTATTATAAAAAGAAAATCTCCATGATGTTAATTATTTAAATATTTTAACAAATTATTTTATTAAAACGTGAAATAGAAAAAATAATATAAATTACACGTTTCATAAGCCGTGTTAAGTACTCGTCCTTTTTAAAACTCACCGCAAGCGGCTCGTTTTCAAAACTTGGACTCGTACGTTAACACGGTGCCTTATGAAACTTGTACTTTAATATACTATTTTTCACCTTATTTTGACTTAATATCGAAAAAGCACCCTAATTTTCTAACGAAAATTCTCACGTCAAAATTACAGCTTTTTTTAAAAAGTCGGTGGGCTTTTTGTTCGTTGAAATCTCCACTTTCTGATGGTATAAAAAAATATACATTCGTATGGTAATACCATTAATTTGTAATTCGTAACAATTGAAATGCATCAGAAATTGCGAACTAGCGGACAAAGTAGTCATCAAACAACCTAGAGTGGCCAATAATTATTGCGCCGACCGTACCGATACAATTTTAATCTAAATAAAATTTTCAGGTAACCATCTATTTAAAAGAAATGATAGAAATTGACAAGGATATCATGAGCTTAAAACTGGGAAACCTAAATCTACAAAAAATCTATAGAAAAGACAAATATTGCTGTATTATTACGACAATGGTTATATTATTTGTACGAGTACCAATGTATTACTATTATTTCACAATAATGTTCTTAGGAACACTGATAAGCGAAATAACCTTTCTAAACATTATCTTATATTTCTGTAATTTACTGCCCCTTTTTATAATTTTTGTAATAATTCAATTTTGCTCCTACGCTTTATTGTTGAAGGAACGCTTTTCGTGGCTGAACCAAAAAATCGAAATTTTGAAGAAAATTAATAATAAAAATGGAATGACAACGAATAAAAATAACGTAATTTCACTGTAAGTAATAAGAATATTAATGATATTAAAGCTTAAAGTGTTGAAGTATATCTACAGATTAACAGAAATAACCTATTTGCGGGTAAAAATTTATTTCTTAAAATATTTTAAAAGAATTGGCACTAAATATTTAAAGAATGGTATTACTGAGGTCCTGCAGAGGTATTACTGTATAATTATTATCTTCTCAACATCTCTACCATTAGTTTCGAAACTAATTAGTTGTTTTTAGATGTCGGAGAGAACTCAATGAAGACGAGTTTTGCGAACTGATCGTAAAAATGCATTTAATTTTTAACAAATTATCTAAAAATAGCAAAATACTGAAAGAAATGTACTCGTTCTATTTTCTTACATTCGTCACTCAGGACTTTTTCTGTGTGCTCAATTTTCTACATTTTATCATTCTTTTCGCGACAGTCTTGGCTAATACTAATGATGGAACCAGTGAACGATTTGTATTAATAACTTATTTTGTTTTTTTCCTACTATTTGTACTTGCCGATCTACTTTTAGTCGTAATCGTTTGTTCGTATACGACTGCAGAGGTATTATTAAATTAAATTGGTACCTGTAAGCGATTGTGATCTAACCAACCTAGTTTACGTTTTTAGGCTAACAAGACGAAGGACTTGCTGAATGAGTTATTATCTTCGATTAAAACTCCGTGTCAAGATAATACTTGCTTTGAAGTAAGTGTTCATTGAGAATGTCGTCCGTGAAACGTTCGAAATACTAAATTCCGTGTTCATCCGAAGCCAAAATTCTCGGAAACGCCACCTTAAGACATTGCAGACTCTAATATATCACTGACTGTCAGTAAATCAATATGTTGTGTTCCCAAAACCTAGCAGGTTGTCGTGTCCGAAGATTTTGATCTACTTTGAACCAAGTAGAGATTACTTTTAAAAAATGTTCCTCTAAAATTGGTATTAATTTCCAGATTGTTAACTTTTCGTTACAATTACATCACGAGAAGGTTGGATTTACTGCACTCAACTTGTTTTCAATTAATGGACCTACATTGCAAGGGGTAATTTAAAGAGAGTCTTGTAGTAATCCTGTTTCACTTAGGATTTAAATTTAAATTTCAGGTGTTGAGCGCAATAATAATGTATTCAGTCATAGGATGGGAATTTGACGATGCACTTAAACCAATCGATGATATGAAAGTAGAAGATTTTATTCATGAAGATTAAAATTTAAGATAATGTTCAAGAAACAATGACCTTTTTAAATGAAAAGCCCATTGTTCTTGGTCATCTGCACTTTGACATCGACTTATGAAATGGCTTATATTTATTGCAATGAATGGATTAGATTAGAATTTAAAATATTATTTTTATATTTTGCGTCTGTAAGATCGCTATTATAGCATCCATTTGCGTATCGTAATGAGATTTAGCGTGCTTTAATAATTTTGGTAAAATTTGATGTTCGAAGTTGGTAGTAATATTTCATTTGACATATTTTGTCAAATCGAGGAAAGAGAAAACGACAATTTTTGTAATTAACATGTTCTATTTTTTAACATAATAATTAAAATTAATTAATTAACGACCAATTCAAACTACAAAACAATTTATTTGAATTTTAAATTACGAAATGTCACTTTACAATTAGTACTGCCAACCAGCCAACCATCACAAAAATCCCTAAATTTTTATATTTTGATTTTTTTCTTTGAAAATGGACTTTAAAAGGCGCAAAATAGAAAAAATTGTATAAAGAACTCATGTAATATGTCTATTAAAATTTTTATAAAAAAAGCACCAAAAATAACCCAAATAATTATTAGTAAATTTCTATAAACATTTGCAGGAAAACAAATGAAGCACATATAAATTGTTTTTTATAAAACAGATTCAATTGTTTTTCACGGATATTGCTATTTATAAATTAAAATTCAGTTTTAAATAAAATATTCTATTATTTTAATTTTGAATTTATTATTTGTGGTTAGTTTATGGACATGTTATACATTTTTCAAATCAGCATTTTTTTCTCTATCCGATGACATTAAATTTTTAAATGGCTCCCATATGAAAAACAAAAGTTGGTATCAATATACAGTAAAGTAATAATGATAACGAAAATTTGTTGACATGGTCTGAAAGAACAGAAAAAGTTCCTTTGAGAAAGTCTTTTCAGTTTTTAAAAATTTTTACAAATAACGATTTTAGAGCCAAAAATTAAAAATGCAAATTTCGTTATTTTCCGCCATATTTCAAAAACGTTATGGAGGGGGTAAATTTTGTTTTTTGATTTAGTGTAGGCATAACTCGAGGATCGTTTTTGTCCATTTAACCAACTCTCTATCTACGCTAATAAGCGAGATCCCTGTACTTAACACGAAATTTGATACAGCCTGTATAGACCCTTTAATCCAAACTCACGTTAGTCCGAACCTCCAGTAATCCGAATATGGCGTAAATTTAGGTTAATCCAAATGAATACTCTTTAGTCCGAATGAATACTCTTTAGTCCGAATAGTGGTAAACTTTTTCTTAACAAACAAGTGTTTCTTAGAAAACTTATGAAACCTGAGATGTTTTAACTTCTTTGTGATAAGCATTTCCGTTTTCGATTCAAGATTGCAACAAAAGCATTAATGTTTTAAATTGGTATTATTTACACTTAACCATACTAATCCAGTAATCCGAACAAATCGTTAATCCGAACAACCTCTTACATTTAGCAGTTCGGATTAAAGGGTCTATATTGTAAATCGTTTTTTGGGAGTTTGAGGTGCTAGTAATGGAAAAAATGGTATATATATTGGAGAATGCTATTATAGCCTTCGCACCATATATCCCGAGCCGCTCACGCTATAATAGCTTACTTCTCCACCTTAGTATATAATATACTATTTTATTTAAATCACCTATAAAGGTATTATCTACAAGTTAGTGTTCTGAAAAGAAATTTCCCATGATCTTCGTTATTCATAATCCAATTAAAATGCGGTTTCCACAGTAGTATTGCAAATTATTTCTAAAGAGCGCACAGTCCTCACGATCAAGTGCTTCAAATGAACAAGGCGCAAAATACAAAATAAAATTTAAATGCAACAAAACAAAATAGCATCAGCTTTATTAAAAAATGTAAACGTCCCATCTCGAAGTGGACTTATTAAGCTCGATTTCGTTTTTGGTTCGTATATAAACTAAACGGTACGTTCTGTAGCCTAAATGCTACGTTTAGATACCGTCGTTTTGGCAGTACGGCAGTACGGCGTTTTCTGTACTAACCAATCGGACGTCGGATTTTCTTTATATAAAAAAAAAAATTTTGGGTTGATTGTTTGTCTGGTCTACTGTAAAATCTGAGTATGAAGATTCGTTTCTGACGCTAAAATCAGCCACATACGTTTAGATACCGTCGTTTCGACGTCGTCGTTTCGACTTCGCGCAGCTATAACGTCAAAACGCCACAACGCCGGATTTTTGGTAATGGTACGTTTAGATACCGTCGTTTCGACGTCGTCGTTTCGACTGCCCGCAGCTATAACGTCAAAACGCCACAACGCCGGATTTTTGGTAACTATTTTCGACGTTTTTGCAGTGCAGCGTCATGGCGATGTATGCAGGCGGCAAATACAAATTCACTCGTGTGGATCTTTAAGTTAAGGAGTTAACAACTACTATAAAACTGTTAATATTTTCAGTAAAACATAGCTAAACAAAATGGATGAGTCTTCGTTATTAATTTGCGCTTATTTATATAAAAATTTAAAAAAAACAAAAAAAAACGAAAAGAAGAGTACGTATGGGTGAAAAATAGAATAAAAATCGAAATAGTTCATAATCTTCTTTCGGAATTGAATATTGATAACAGTAACTTGAAAGATATTTAAAAAATTTAAAAACAACAAGCATAACCTCACAACGCTGAAACGACGACGTCGAAAGTTCAACCAGATGAACTGTTCGTCGTCAACGCAGCGTCGTGCTCACGCGGTCGTCCTTGAATATCTCAAATCGTATTCTGCGTTCTGATTGGTTAGTACAGAAAACGCCGTACTGCCGAAACGACGGTATCTAAACGTAGCATTATGCTCTTAAAGTGTTAAAGTATACCTACAGATTGACAGAAATAGCCTATTTGCGGGTATAAATGTATTTCTTAAAATATTTTAAAATAATTGACACTAAATATTTAATGAATGGTAAAACTGAGGTCCTACAGAGATATTACTGTATAATTATTGTCTTCCCAACATCTAAACAAAATAGTTTTAAAACTAATTATTTGATTTTAGATGTCGGAGAGAACTCAATGAAGACGAGTTTTGCGAACTGATCGTAAAAATACATTTAATTTTTAACAAATTATCCAAAAACAGCAAAGTACTAAAAGAAATGTACTCGTTCTATTTTCTTACATTCGTTACTCAAGACTTTTTCTGTGTGCTCAATCTTCTTCATTTTATCATTCTTTTCGCGGCAGTCTTGGCTAATACGTGGACGATTTGTATTAACAATTTATTTTGTTATTATTCTTCTATTTATATTTGCCGATCTACTTTTAGTCGTAATCGTTTGTTCGTATACGACTGCAGAGGTATTATTAAATTAAATTGATACCTGTAAGCGATTGTGATCTAACCAACAGCTTACGTTTTTAGGCTAACAAGACGAAGGACTTGATGAATGGGTTATTATCTTCTACTAAAACTCCGTGTCAAGATAATACTTGCTTTGAAGTAAGTGTTCATTGAGGATATCGTCTTAAACCAAAATTTGATGTTCATCCGAAGTCAAAATCCTCGTAAACGCCACCTTTAGATGTTGAAGACTATATTTTACTGATTGTCAGTAAAAAGAAAAATTATAATGATTACGATTAAGATGTTGAAGATTCTATATCTATATTTTAATGATTGCCAGTAAAAAGAAACTAATCAATGATTGTCAGCAAATATGTTGTGTTTCCCAGACCTAGCTGGCTTTCCTTTGTCGCGTTGAACAGTTTTAAAAAATGCTCCTCTAAAATTGGTATTAATTTCCAGATTGTCAACTTTTCGTTACAATTACATCACGAAAAAGTTGAATTTACTGCACTCAACTTGTTTGCAATTAATGGACCTACATTACAAGGGGTAATTTAAGGAGAGTCTTGTAGTAATCCTGTTTTACTCAAATTTAAATTTCAGGTGTTGAGCGCAATAGTAATGTATTCAGTCATAGGATGGGAATTTGACGATGCACTTAAACCAATTGATCGTATGAAAGTAGAAGATTTCTATACTCGAGATTAGAATTTGAAGAGTTACATACAAAACAATTATTATTATTATCTTAAGTGTCATTTGTCGTCTGACGGCGATTCGTGAAACGGCTCACTCAAGCTAAACTTTCTATTCTCAATAATGCACAAATCTCATCAACAGTTTAAATATCATTTAAAGGAATTTTCTTTCTTTCAAGTTTCACAATTCAGCACGAGAGGTTGTAGGCTTTCACTTTCGAATTTGTTCAGCGGAGAATATACATAATACGTAGTAATTATATTATTACTAGTATACTACAAATCTTATTTATTATAGTAGTAGTAGTAGTACTATACATTACGTGTGAGAGAGCGTAATATAACATTAAAAAATTAGAAAAATTTATATCTTCTAAAATATTAACTTTATCATAAAAAGTCATCGGGTCTTTTAAGTTCGTATTTAAGCAAAATGTGTAAAAAAAATTTTCCAGTTTGAAAATTATATAATTTCTCTTACTGAGCTCAATTCTCCGCGTTATTAAGATTTGTTTTAACCTATCGTCTGCATTTTGGAATGATTTAAACGTAAAAGAAAATATATAAATATACCCCCCCCCCTTCGTCGAATTTTTGTTGATTATATAATTCTTTTCCCTCTTTTTAGGTATGTACTAGTCGCCTTTTTCAAATGTACAAAAACAGGCTCCCGTGGGCTTTTTTATGAAGCAAGAGTGGCAGTGGTTTCAATCTTCGTTTGGCCTTGGAGAAACATAA
The DNA here is from genome assembly GCA_950108345.1 of Malthinus flaveolus. NCBI lineage: Eukaryota > Metazoa > Arthropoda > Insecta > Coleoptera > Cantharidae > Malthinus > Malthinus flaveolus. The sequence goes on along the minus strand of OX467286.1, from coordinate 19,150,394 downwards.
TTTCGATGTTGGCACTCTCGAAAGTAATGCGTTTGAGTGCTGCACGTGATAGACAAAATGACTGAGATCCCAAACACTTTCCAATTTATCTTAGCAGTTTTAATTTTTGATACCTTGTTTATTACGAAGGCCAAATGATAAATTCAACTTTTTCACCTCGGCAGACCTCCGGATCTTTGGTTGATTTTTATTTTTCCAAGGTCAAACAAAGAGATTGAGACCACTGCCACACTTGCTTCATCTAAAATCCCACAGATGTACATTTGAAAGAGAACTATTATATTATTAGTAAAAAATTAGATCTTGTGTTTTCGATACACATTTTCAATGAAATGTCTTGTTCTTCCATATTATTATAATTCAAAAGAAAATGTTTAAGCACCAGTGGCTAAAACCAAAAAATTTCTCCTACTTTATGCTCCTACTCAGAACGAAATGCCAGAAAGACTGACAGTTAGAAACTAGTCTAATGTAAAACTAGACTGTAAGTACGAGTAAAAGGTCTAGGAAGTCTTGCAAAAGTTGCTTACAATACTGTAAATATGCATTGGAAGCGACTTCTGTAAGACCTTCTCAGTTTCATTGCTGCAACTAATCCGCAGCTTCCCGCTGCAACTTCTTGCAGCTTCACGCGGCAACTTTTCGCAGTTTCTAACTGTAACTTGGAACCAGGGTGGTCGAGCGGCTAAGACCGTTGGATGCAAATCTAATGGTTCTTGATTCGAATTCGGCAGGAGCATGTCGGTGGCACCCCCACCTCCGAATTTTTGGTGGCAAATTGGTGGATTCGTTTGTGCTTCGTTTGTGCTTGTTTGTGCTTCAAGTCTCATCGTTTGTGCTCACCCCCTTCAGGAGATATTTCAAAAACGTTGAGGGGGTGCTGTAGAAATGCCAGCACCCCCACTACGGCCGATTGACTTCAAACATGATTCATTCGTTTGTGCTTGTTTGTACTTCAAGTCCCGTCGTTTGTGCTCAACCCCTTCCGGAGATATTCAAAAAACATTGGCTGACTCCACTAAATTTTTCTATGTGTCAATTCCTTGGTCTGGGTGATTCGAAACCCACCTAAAGCTGTAGGTCCCGTCTGCTAATAACCATAGTAGTTGATGCGGACGTAAAATACCACATGAAAAAAAAAACTTCTCGCTGCTACTTTTTCTAGCTTCTCGCTGCTTCTTGCTGCAACCTCTCGCAGCTTTTTGCTACAACTTCTCGAAAACGGAAACGAAAGCGAAAACAAGGCCTTCGGGCCTTCGAAATAGAAACATGTTCTATTCCGTCGACGGCATCTAAAGTGCTCACCTTTTACTCGACCGGCTATTCACACGGTGCACTTTAGTTGACTCAACTTTCGTCTCCACTTTAGTGCTTCGTCTGAAAAGGGTTTAACAAATTAATTTTATTAAAATGTGAAATAGAAAAAATAGTATAAATTACACGTTTCATAAGCCTTGTTAAGTACTCGTCCTTTTTAAAACTCGCCGCAAGCGGCTTATTTTCAAAACTTGGACTCGTACGTTAACACGGTGCCTTATGAAACTTGTACTTTAATATACTATTTAACACTTAATTAACGAATATAAGCGCGAAAGATTTTAAATAAGATTTTGCATAGCGGTGAGTTATGCGCCACTTTATTTGGACTCGACCCTATTAGCTAGTGTTATAATAACTGATTTGGTTGTTTGGTAAGGCGGTTTCAGATGATGCAGAAATCAGCAAAATCAGTGCACTTCTACTTTTTTATATTTACGTGTTTTTATAATCAAATTAGTTATATTAGTAGATATATACTTATTTAATATCCTGAATATTAGTCGTTATATCATTTTTTAGAGTTCTTTGAATTTTTATAAGTTTGTTATTGTTATGGTACGTTTAGATACCGTCGTTTCGACTGCGCGCAGCTATAACGTCAAAACGCCACAACGCCGGATTTTTGGTAACTATTTTCGACGTTTTTGCAGTGCAGCTTCATGGCGATGTATGCAGGCGGCAAATACAAATTCACTCGTGTGTATCTTTAAGTTAGGGAGTTAACAACTGCTATAAAACTGTTAATATTTTCAGTAAAACATAGTTAAACAAAATGGATGAGTATTCGTTATTAATTTGCGCTTATTTATATAAAAAATTAAAAAAAAACGAAAAACGAAAAGAAGAGTATGGGTGATTAATATAATAAAAAATCGAAATAGTCGATAATCTTCTTTCGGAATTGAATATTGATAACAGTAACTTGAAAAATATTTAAAAAAAATTTAAAAACAACAAACATAACCTCACAACGCTGAAACGACGACGTCGAAAGTTCAACCAGATGAACTGTTCGTCGTCAACGCAGCGTCGTGGTCACGCAGTCGTCCTTGATTATCTCAAATCGTATTCTGCGTTCTGATTGGTTAGTACAGAAAACGCCGTACTGCCGTACTGCCAAAACGACGGTATCTAAACGTAGCATAAAAGCTTGAATAGGGTATTTTCAATGAACGCGTTTACAATGAAGTATAGTTTGCAAGGTCGTTGCTAACAATGGGCAAACAGTTTGTAAGGTTTAAGCTTTTAGACCACTCAATCGGCACCAGCCAATCATAGAAGCGCAACTCTCCCACGTCGCCCAGCTATTTGAAATTTAAACAAACAGCTGACAAAATAGTTGCTTTGATTTTATTTCTTCATTTTGGTTTTCGGTAGTACTATTTTAATCTCATTGTTCAAGCTTAAGAAAAAAAAATAAGAAAAAAAAATAATTGCCACTAAAGTCTATGTAAATGGTTTTACGCCACGTTGCCCACTTGGCGAGTTCTAGACCAGCAAACTACACCATCAATCTGCACTAAGTGCTATGTAAATGGGGCTTAATTTAAAGATACACACGAGTGAATTTGTATTTGCCGCCTGCATACATCGCAATGACGCTGCACTGCAAAAACGTCGAAAATAGTTACCAAAAATCCGGCGTTGTGGCGTTTTGACGTTATAGCTGCGCACAGTCGAAACGACGGTATCTAAGGGCGGCCGTCTCCACCGGCAATTAAGTGGCAATAAGTTTACCTTCACTTTACCAGCAATTTTCTATCATGCTGGTCAACATAAATTTAGCACCAAATTAACTTAGTATTTACTTTTAGTAAGTAACCATTAGTAACTTTTTAGCTTGTTGCGGTAACTTTACTCGAACTTACGACTTACGGCGCAGGTCAAATTTATTTATATTATCATAAGGTTTGTTGTTCTTTTAATTTAGTTTTTTTAATGAGCGTGTTTTGTGTAGGTATTTCGATTCCAACCGCTTTTACTGGAAACGTGCTATGCTAATCTCGCAGTTTTAAAACAGCACAAAAGAATGTAACATAACCTAAAAAGTTTCCAAACTTTAATACCCCATAAATAAACTAAACAAAGCAGTGCTTCAGGATAATTTAGTAAATATGGCTTTCGGAAGAAGTGTGTTACGAAAGCAAAGAGAGAATTAATTAATGACCGATGATTTGAACATACAGTTTCAGTGTCGTAAGGGGTAGTTTTGTTGAAAGTTACGGAGAAAAAAGGCTTGCAGGTCAAATTTATTTCGGTATTCATCCATAATATAGGTTTGTTGTAGTTTTAGTTTAATTTTTTTTGTTAATAAAAGGGTTTTGCTAGGTACTCCAATTTACAAGAGTCTAGAGAACATGAGGTCGCTTTAGTTAATCGACATCTTAAACGAACGTCTGTAATTAGCTTCACGATAAGTAGAAAAACGTTCAACCAATGAAGATATTATAATAGAACTATTGTTTGTAATAATAGCCTTATTTCTTTATTTAAACAGTGGTAATTTAAGCATTTTATTTTTCACTTTTACACAATTTCATAAACATCGAAAGATGGTTATGTTCTAAATAAGAATAAAGTTTATAAGATATATATTTTTATTTTAAAACTTGGCTTTATTATCTTCAAAACATTATTATCATTCACAAGAAAGCTAAAAAAACTATTATAACTTAAAAATTTAACGTCCGATACTGTACTGCAGTCTGTAAACCGCAACAACGAATCACATTATTTTAAGTTTAGCCGTGTACACTATAGGCCGCCGATGATGAACTAATAGTCTTTGCTTTATGATTTACGTAAATAGCACTTTATTTTAGTAATAATTTCTTTATCGTCAAATCATTTGATAATTATTCATAGGCCACTAATGATCAAACATCTTCACAAATTCACACATTAAAATGATGCTCTTTGATTATATAAAATCTATGTCGAAATTGATCTGCAACATTTACGTTAACGAAACAAACCTTTTTTCACATTTAAATTGTGTGAATTTCGATAAAATTGTTGAACCACATTCTTGTAGTAATTGATCGGAGTCATACAGGTAACCGGTTGTTAATTTTTACTTTGCTTTTGTAACACTTGATGAGACATCTTGAACCATAATACTTCATCTTTACTCAAATATCCTGTAGAATTTCGCATTTTCGGTTATTTATACTTTTGTGTAACAAGTTTTAAAAACTTTGTAGGTTATGTACATGTATTTGCAAGGTACAAGGTAAGGCAGTAAAAACCGAAATATCTAGTTGTAAAACACGTTCATTAACAAAAAAAAACGAAATTAAAAGTACTTACACAAACCTATTAATTATGTTTATAAATTATTTAATCTGCGTTAAACGTCACAACTACGAGAAACTTACCAACAGTTTCTAGTTTCTAACTAAAAGTTGAAGTAGATTTGGTGATTTAAATTTATTTTGTTGGTTAGAGTCATAATAACTAAATTTGAAGTTTTTTACAAGTTACCAGGGGTCAAGAAATTGGACCTAAACGTACCATAACGAAGAGAAACGCGTCGCAATCGTGCCCGGATAAGTTAAGAATTTCCGCCGAGAATTTATTTAAACCGATTTTGCGAAATACCGCAGCATGTGAAACCACCGTTTTCAGTGCAAGAACGTATTTTTGTCGAATTTAACTGACACCTTGTTGTTTACAATTTTAAAATTGGCGCCAATAATTTGACCTTGGCGGCCATATCGCTGCCATATAAACAAACGCGTTTCGCACATTCCGTGGTTCACGCCGGTATCACGTTTATTTTAAGTTATATTAAATTAAGTTTAGGCCACGGGTTTAGGCAAAGTGACAAAGAGTATGGTAGTTTCGTTCTGTAACGTTCTTTTTAGCTTTTTAACTTTAAAAGAGGTTACAATAGTGAATAGAGGCCTCCCATAGAAAAGTTAAGTACCTGTGTACCTGTAAGGTTTAAATCTGGGTAACCCTTTTAAAAGCAATGACAATATGACAGGTAGACCCAGATTTAAACCTTACAGGTACACAGGTACTTAACTTTTCTATGGGAGGCCTCTATTCACTATTGTAACCTCTTTTAAAGTTAAAAAGCTAAAAAGAACGTTACAGAACGAAACTACTATACTATAATATGTATATCGTAATTATTCTTTGCTTTAGGTTTGTTCCATGATAGGTGATAGAACCCGATACATGTGTGTAAGGTGTATACTACTTATGTGTAAAACGTCTCTAAAATCTAAATCTGCATTGTGATGATCAATTTGGTATTTGTATTTCAACAGTATCACCTTTTTTAAGATCTTTTGAATCAGTGTCGAAAATAAAGAAAACGTCAAATATTTAAACATTCCATACAGAAAAAGAACAAACTTAACAGTAAATATAATGTATAATACAACAATCAAAGAAGAACAAGCTCCAGATGTCACTTTTGCACATTTCGATAGTCTTGATAACTTAGGTAAGTGAGAAGAATATGTTTTGCATTCTAGATTGAAATGTATTTAATATATTACAGATGAAGTCGTTAAACAGGAACCTTGTTGCGATAACCTTTCGGACGATGGTAAGAATGTGTTTATTAAGTTTCTAACATAGACGGTATAATACGGACAAATTTTAGGGTCCATCAAAATAGAGCTACATAATGTGAAGGAATCGATTAAAAATACTATCGAAATGTACCAAAATGAAAAAAGTGAAGGAAATAGTTTAAAAGTTTTCTACTGTTATAACTGCAAGTATAACTGCTCTAAAAAGTCAAGGTTAATTGCTCATGTAGGAACTCATTTAAAAAAACCTTTTCAATGTAGCAAATGCGAGTATACATCTCAGAATAGAAGTCATGTAAAGAGACATCAGTTAGTTCACACTGATGAAAAGCCTTTTAAATGTAGCGTATGTGATTATAAGTTCGCGCACAAAGCATCTTTACAACGACATCTGTTTATACACACAGGCGAAAAGCGTTTTAAATGTACTGTATGTGATTATGCTACAACGACAAAAGATCATTTAAAGCGACATGTAGTAGTACACACTGGAGACAAACCTTTTAAGTGTACTGTGTGTGATTATGCATTTAGGCAAAAGGGTACTTTGAAATCACATTTTTTAACTGTACACTCAGATGAAAGACCGTTTAAATGTAGTATATGTGATTTTTCATTTGCTGTGAAGAAACGTTTAACTAGTCATTTAAGAAAACACACTAGTGAAAATCGTTTTAAATGTTATGTATGTGGTTTTACTTCTTCACAAGAAGTACTTAAGCAACATCAATTATTGCACACTGATGAAAAGTCTTTCAAATGTTCTATATGCGATTATACGTGTTTCCAAAAACCGACTTTAAAAAGACATTTGTTGGTGCACACAGGCGAAAAACCTTATAAATGTAGTGTGTGTGATTATGCTTGTTGGAATAAGGGGTATTTAAAGAAACACCAATTGGTACATACTGGCGAAAAGCTCTTTAAATGCGATTTGTGTGATTATACATGTGCGCACAAAGTTAGTTTAAAGCCTCATTTATTAACACACTCGGGCGAAAAACCGTTTAAATGTAATGTTTGTGGTTCGGCTTTTTCCATAAAATCCAATTTAAAGAGACATTTATTGATACACACAAAGGAAAAGCGTGTTCAATGTTATGAGTGTGCTGAGACCTTTTCCGATAAGTGCTCTTTAAAGAGGCATGTACTATTACACACCACTAAACCTTTTAAGTGTAGCGTTTGTGATCGTACATATTTGCGGAAAAAAAGTTTAGAAAAGCATTTATTAGTACACACAACATAATTATTGTGCTGTGCACAGTTGTTCACTGCAATGTATTTTTAAATTTTAAAAAACATTTAATAAATAGTGATTATATTACTTCTCGCTTCTCAGTTATGTTGGGAATCTTTTATCCTTATGCAGTGAATTAAACTTCTGTATAAAAGCTTTAAGCAAAAATATTTCTATGCCGGAATCGTCCAGGTACAATCTGTTTACGTATAAAATATACATTTGATAACTTCGGCCTTCTTCCGAACCAATGTGAACCGTTCTAATGTGCTTAAAGCTTTCTAAATGTTTACAAAGAGCTGCAGCTTGTTAAAAATTGTAACTGCAGTGAGAATAATAATACCGTAACTACGCATGGAGATTTTTTGAGTGTTCTTATTATTAAAGGTGTAACTTTTGAAAATACGCATAGGAGAAAAGCTTTTTAATTTTATTTAAATAATAATTTAGTTCATACAAAAATCAATCTTGATTTGCACACAGTAAAAGCCGAATTCATTAAATAAATAATTTGTTTGTTCATAAATATGTAATTATGTAATTATACAATATTGTCAAGGTATCTTAATAATTATTTATGATAAAAGGATGAAATAAAATTTTTCGGACGATTGTGTGAAGTGCCATAGGTCAGCACTACATTTTTTGTTCCATTATAAATAGTATTTATTGTGTATCTGAGTAAAAGCGATATATTTATACATTCCCGGATGTTGCCCGAGGCGCTAGTCGAGGCCTTTTACTCTGAGGTACACGTACTATTTCTTCTGAAATTGCGACAGATTTCATAAAATAATAATTCTGTATTTTGGTGTAGTCGCTGAAATGTTTCCCTTAACCGAATAAATTTGATAAGATTATTTTCGATTGTTGATTATTTAAATTTTGCGTTTTTAACTCAATTCCTTTCGTATTCGTACAATTTCGAAATTTGAAATTGGCTGCCTTTAGTAAAAATAATTATCGTGCAATTTTTTGGCTTTGTCTGCAAGAACAGGAAAAGTTCCCTTATTTTCCACCATATTTCAGAAAATTTGTATAGGGTGTCATTTAAAACTCGACAGTTAGGTGCATTATCTCAAAGACGGCCAATGAGAAAACCTTATTATTATTTTCAAAATCTAGATTAAGGTAATGTCGTTTAAACTTGTTTTCAATATCTCTTTAATAGTTTAAAGAATTTCCCATTTTTTGAATTTTTCGGCCATATTTATCAACGAAGTACCTACACTTAAATTAATCAAAATGCTCTTACAATAATAAAATTCGATTTTTAACACGTACATAATAAATAAGTAAGTCTATAATCTAAATATAATTTGTTAACGGGGATATTTATGTTCTCTCTCTCATAAGGTTTGGCTATTATAGGCACAGAAAAGGTGAAGGTGACAAGGTGGCTAGCAGAGAGACCAAAGCCCAAGAACAATGGAAAATGAGGAAAGTGTATTCTCAATATTACGACCAATGTTTTTTGTTACAAAATTATTTGGTTTAGTACCATTTAGTTTAAATTTAAGCAATTTTGGCAAATTATCTCTACCGAGTGTTTTTTGGTCTATTTTATTAGTACTTTCCATATCGTCAACTTTATATACGGATCAATGGACTGACATGAAGTCGTCAAAAAAAATTACGACCGAATTATATAATTATTTAAGCGGTTTAATTACATTACTCGGCTACTTGTACTCAATAATTAGAAACATATATTCCTACAAAAGAGTAAGTATAATAAATTCTCTTTAAATCTCTTAGTTTTTAGTCTAGTAATTTTGTGTCCTATAATACGGCTGTACCTCTTGCATCTACTACCTCATGGTAGTTCTGATTTTTTGGTGTTGTATATTATGATAAAAGCCTAATAATAAATTCAAGTTTTCGAGCTTGCTGGAAATCCTGTTCTTTGTCATAAATCTAAAACTATAAATCGCACTTGAATCGCTTACCCTTAGAATCACGTTTTCATAATTTCCTGCTTCCCCAATTATTTTAGAGCAAAAATGAAAGGGAAAAAAATTAAGAATTTACATTTCATCTTGCTTTTACTGAAAGAGTATAAAACTGTTAAAAAGTCGTTGAAATTTTCAATACTTTTTTACTCTTTTACTAAAAACAAGATGATATATTGTAATACCTGTATCATTTCTAATTTTGAATTTTGCATAATTTTTGTCTTTTTCATTATTGCTCTAAAACAGTTAGGGAAGCAGAAATTATAAAAACGCGCTTTTAGTGCTATGTACGGGCAAGCCATTCGACACCCAGTATATTAAAGAAAACAAATCAGAACTACCCCATTTGATGGAAGGTAAGATGTTTAAATTTACCGGACTATTAATTTCGCCTTTATATACAAAATTAGATGCCAAATGATGGTATTTCATAATTGCTACAACCATTCAATTTTATTTTCCTTACTATTAGTCATAGTAAAACCATTATAAACGTATTAGAACATTATAAAAATATTGAAAATTATTAGTAAGTAGGTACCTAGGTACATATTACATAATTTAATTACGTTTTCACGTAAGTTATATTTCAACCAGCAATAAGCAGCGGGCATGATAACTTATTAAGACATACAATATTTATTAATAACAATGCCTTATTTTATTGCTTAAAATATTTCTTATGTTGGTCGTACGACAACATAATATTTTGTATCTTTGATAGTCAAGTGTGATCAGCTGATCAGCCCAACTCTGCCTACAATTTTTGATTCCTACTGATATTTTCAGATAATCAATTTTATAAAAGAAATGATGGAAATTGACAAAGATATCATGAGCTTGAAACTGGGAAGTATAGATATACAAAAAATTTATAGAAGAACAAAATATTTCTGTATTATTGTAACAATAGTTATATTATTTGTACGAGTACCTATGTATTATTATTATTTTATAAGACTGTTCTCAGGAACACCGATAAGCGAATTAACCTTTGTAGACATTATCATATATTTTTGTCATTTACTGCCCTTTTGCTCAATTTTTGTAATAATTCAATTTTGCTCCTACGCTTTATTGTTGAAGGAACGCTTTTCGTGGCTGAACCAAAAAATCGAAAATTTGAAGAAAATTAATAATAAAAATGGAATGCCAACGAATAAAAATAACGTAATTTCACTGTAAGTAATAAGTCAATATTTAATGAATGGTATTACTGAGGTCCTGCAGAGGTATTACTGTATAATTATTATCTTCTCAACATCTCAACCATTAGTTTCAAAACTAATTATTTGTTTTTAGATGTCAGAGAGAAGTTACTGAAGACGAGTTTTGCGAACTGATCATAAAAATCCATTTAATTTTTAATAAATTATCCAAAAATAGCAAAGTACTGAAAGAAACGTATTCGTTTTATTTTCTTATATTTGTAACTCAGAACTTCTTCGGTGTGCTCAATCTTCTTCATTTTATCATGCTTTTCGCGGTAATCTTGGTTAATACTAATGATGGAACCAGTGAACGATTTGTATTAATAATTTATATTGTTTTTTTTCTACTATTTGTACTTACCGATCTACTTTTAGTCGTAATCGTTTGCTCGTGTACGACTGCAGAGGTATTATTAAATTAAATTGGTACCTGTACCTGTAAGCGATTGTGATCTAACCAAAAGTTTACGTTTTTAGGTGAACAAAACGAAGAATTTGCTGAATGAGTTATTATCTTCTATTAGAACTCCATGTCAAGATTGCTTTGAGGTAAGTGTTCAGTGAGAATGTTGATCGGATGTTTATTCGAATCGAAACCAATATCCTCGATCCTCGGAAACACCAGGTGTTGAAGATTCTATATTTTAATGATTGCCAGTAAAAAGAAACTAATTAATGATTGTCAGCAAATATGTTGTGTTCCCCAGACCTTGCAAGTTTTCCTTTGTCATGTCGAATAGTTTTAAAAAATTCTTCTCAAAAACTCGTATTAATTTCCAGATTGTTAACTTTTCGTTACAATTACATCACGAAAAAGTTGAATTTACTGCACTCAACTTGTTTTCAATTAATGGACCTACATTGCAAGTCGTAATTTAAGAATGCCTTGAAATAATTCTATTTTACCAAAATATAAATTTCAGGTGTTGAGCGCAATAATAATGTATTCAGTCATAGGATGGGAATTTGACGATGCACTTAAACCAATCGATGATATGAAAGTAAAAGATTTAATTTATGAAGATTAAAATTTAAGATAATGTTCAAGAAACAATGACCTTTTTAAATGAAAAGCCCCTTGTTCTTAGTCATCTGCACTTTGACTTCTACTTATGAAATGGCTTATATTTATTACAATGAATGGATTAGATTAGAATTTAAAACATTGTTTACATAACAAATGGTTATTTTCTTCTGTGTCATTAGTCCTCTGATGTCAATTTGCAAAACGGCTCGATCAGCTCAAAATTTCAATTTTCAATCTTGTACATCGACAATTGACACTTGCTACTACTATAAAGCGACCGCCGAGGGTTCCTCGACATCTCTTTGGGTAAAATTTTTACCCCGAACTCTTTTTTATCGTTATCCATATTAATAAATAGGTGAATACTTTAAATGTGCAAAGATAACCAATAAACTTGAAATTTAAATTTTGACAGCTGCCGGTAATGAAATTTTCTGATCGGTCGATGTCGAAATTAAAAATTGTATGTCTGAATTAAGGTAGGTTCACATGATGCGGTTTTTCGGATCCAAAATCCGGTTTACCGCAATATCGGTCGTGTTTTTTAGTGACTTTTCGTTAGGTACTAACTTACCAATCTACTCGAAAAAAACTAACTAACGATAACAAACTTATAAAAATTTCAAAATCGAACTCTAAACAATGTGATAACGACTAACGAATTTGATTATAAAGAAATGAAAATATAAAGAAGTAGTGGTGCACTTCGAAACGTATACACAAAACAACCAAGCCAAACTAAAATTTGATTTTGCCTCGGATTCTGTTATTTTTACAAGTTGGTACGTTAGTTCCTAACGAAAAGTCACTAACAACTCGTATTGTGAATTTCGCATCATGTGAATCACTACATTCGGATTTTCTAGTAACATTCCGAAAAACCAGATTTTGGATGCGGTAAACCGCATTGTGTGAATTCACCATTATACAAAATCCCGTTTGTCAGAATGTTACTAGAAAGTAGAAAGTCAGGGTCAGAATTGTCAGAATGTTGTGCTGGAGAGGTGGAGTGTTGTGTGGCTCACATGATTCGAAGTTAACTGACACCTGTTGTACTGTTGTTGTAGCTACATATTTTTTAATTCGTACAATTTTTGAGCTTGGCGGCGAAATCTCATGTTTTATTGTATAATGTGCATAGATATTTACCCCTAAATGTGAATTAAAAAATTAGGTTAGGTTTGTTGTTGGCCGTTCGGTGATACGCAATATGATACAACATAGAACCATTTTCAATTTTTATTCTCATTTTACGATTTTACCGTACCACGGACTTCAGACGTAACAATAGATACGTGTGTAACCGTGTAACGTATCTAAATCTGCATTGTGATGAACAATTTGGTATTTGTATTTCGACAATCTTCACCTTTTTAAGATTTTATGAATCTGTTTCAATAATAAAGAAAACATGTGAAATATTTGACCATTCTGTACAGAAGAACAACAGACGCAACAGTAAATATAATGGATACAACAATCAAAAAAGAACAAGTTCCAGGTGTCACTTTTGCACAGTTCGATAATCTTGTTACCTTAGGTAAGTGAGAAGAATATCTATTGCATTCTAGATTGAAATGTATTTAATGTTTTACAGATGAAGCCGTTAAAATGGAACCTTGTTGCGATAACCTTTCGGACGATGGTAAGAATGCATTTATTAAGTTTCTAATGTAGACGGTATAATACGGACAAATTTTAGGGTCCATCAAAATAGAGCTACATGATGTGAAGGAATCGATTAAAAAGACTATCGAAATGTACCAAAATGAAGAAAGTGAAGGAAATAGTTTAAAAGTTTTCTACTGTTATAACTGCAAGTATAAATGCTCTAAAAAGTCAAGGTTAATTGCTCACGTAGGAACTCATTTGAAAAAACCTTTTCAATGTAGCAAATGCGAGTATACATCTCAGAATAGAAGTCATGTAAAGAGACATCAGTTAGTTCACACTGGTGAAAAGCGTTTTAAATGTAGCGTATGTGATTATAAGTTTGCGCACAAATTATCCTTACAACGTCATCTGTTTATACACACAGGCGAAAAGCGTTTTAAATGTACTGTATGTGATTATGCTACAACGACAAAAGATCGTTTAAAGCGACATGTAGTAGTACACACTGGAGACAAACCTTTTAAGTGTACTGTGTGTGATTATGCATTTAGGCAAAAGGGTACTTTGAAATCACATTTTCTATCGGTACACTCACAAGAAAAACCGTTTAAATGTAGTACATGCGATTATTCGTGCTCTTTAAAAAGACAGTTAAGTAGTCACTTACTAGTGCACACAAATGAAAAGCCTTTTAAATGTCTTGTATGTGATTTTGCTTATTCGAAAAAAGATGGTTTAAAGAAACATCAATTATTACACGCTGAAGAAAAGTCTTTTAAATGTACTATATGCGATTATTCATGTTACCGAAAACCGACTTTAAAAAGACATTTATTAGTACACACAGGCGAAAAGCCATATAAATGTAGTGTGTGTGATTATGCTTGTTGGGATAAATGGTCTTTAAAGAAGCACTCATTAGTACATACTGGCGAAAAGCTTTTTAAATGTGATTTGTGTGATTATACATGTGCGCACAGAGGTAGCTTAAAGCCCCATTTATTAACACACTCTGGCGAAAAACCGTTTAAATGTAATGTGTGTGCTTCGGCCTTTGTTCTAAAAGTCAATTTAAAAAGACATTATTTATCGGTACACACAAAGGAAAAGCGTTTTCAATGTAACGAGTGCTCTGTGAAGTTTTCTGCTAAATCCTATTTAAAGACGCATGTATTAATACACATCACCAAGCGTCATAAGTCATAAGCTTCTTAAATGTAGCGTATGTGATCGTACATATTTGCGGAAAAAGTGTTTAGAGAAACATTTATTAGTACACAACATAATTGTGATATGCGATGCGTGATTAGTGATTACACTTGTTCCCTAAAAAGTTGTTTAATAGGCACTGGGTTCTTTCAAAACATTACCGACCTAAGATGAGCAGAAGGGGATAGGAGAAGTGTGAAAGCGGTAGAAAAAGCCCAGTCCTTGTTTGAGTCATTAATATTGTAACGAATATTTATTTTGTTCTTAATTATAATTGTTTTATTTACACTAAAAATTACACTTAACTAATTTATTTATAGAAGTTTATGCACTACTAGAGCTAAATTGGCCCTTCGGGCCAATAGCTCTAGGTCGGCCCTGTCGGTTCGTCGGTTCGTCTCCTGCAATCTTCACCTTGCGAAGTAAATATAAGAGTTGCTTTTGGTTTTAGTTTGCTGACTTGGTCAAGGAAAATATATTATCCTAATCAATTTTGACTCAGTTTAAAGGTTATTAAGTATAGCCTTTCGAACTATAAATGTTTTTGTAAATCTGGCGTGTAATAGCTGAAAATATGAATTCAAAACTTAAAGTGTGAAGTGATCCGATTTATTTCCAGCCAAGTGTATTATGAGATGTGTTATAGTACTACTATATTTTTTGTTCCATTGTACATTAGCTACGAAATAGTATATTGCGTATCTAAGAGTAAAGCGATATATACATTCCCGATTTCCGGACGACAATGTATAAAATGTTGACCGATGCGCCAGCCAAAGCTTTTTACTCTGAGGTACACATGCTATTTCTTCTGAAATTGCGACATATTTAAGAAAATAATAATTTTGTATATTAATGTAGTTTGTACAATACATACAGTTTTGAAATTGCCTGCCTTTACCGAAAAGAATTATTTGAAATTCCCCCTGATTTGTTTATCCGCGATTTTAGCGACACGCGCGACGGGAATACGAACCATTTTGATGATTTAAAAATACGAGAGTCTGCAGTCTGCTATCTATCTCCCAATATTATGTTTTTAATCTATGGCAATAAGCCACTAAGACCACAATTCTGTTCAAAATCGTAAGCTACCAGAAGCGGCAAGTAGAACAATAATAATTATACACTTACTTGGGTCAGATCCGTTATGTACGACTTCATTTGAAAATTAATTATGCTAAGTACATACTTACTTATAACTTATAACTGAATTTTTCTATGTAATCAATCGCGCGTAAAATTGTTAACGCTAGCCCAGCTAGAGTGCTCGTTAAGTACAGCCGAAGAAAAAATTGTTGGCCACTATAGGTTGTTTGGCGGATATACTTATGTCCGTAAGGCCGCAATTTTTGCAATGAAATTTTTACGAATTACAAATGGAATGTTTTATAGTTACAGCACTCTCGAACTTTATGCAATTTTTTGCTAAAGTTACCACTTACTTGCTAGTACCCGATAAATTTTTACGTGGCTGTACCTACAGTTACTTACCGAAAGTGTAGATGAATAATATACTATTACGGACGACTAGCTTAGTAGAATTATTTCTCCTTGCCCATTTTTCAACGCGTAATCACTCGAAATATTGGATAATTTTTACAGTTGTAAAATTCGATTTGTTCATGTAGGTATCCTCAATAAGCAATAAGTATAGTAAATCGGGGAAGTAAAATTATTCCATATATTTTCAAGCTGCCATAAACTTCGGCTATTTAGTTTTTAGTTTACAGAGAGTGAAGGCCCTACGGCTTCATTGCTAGATTTAGAAATGAGAATAATAGAAGATGGAGAAAGTGTAATCTCAATATTACGACCAATGTTTTTTGTAACAAAATTATTTGGCTTAGTGCCATTTAGTTTAACTTTGAGCAGTTTTGGAGAAATTTCTTTCTTAAGTGTTGTTTGGCCTATTTTATTGGTAGTTTCGTTATCGACAAGGTTATACGGGCCGCTAGTCGACTTGATGTCGTCGCAACAAACTGCCACCGATATTTATGATTATTTGAGCAGTTTAACTACATTCATCGGCTACTTTTACTCAGTCATTAGAAACATATATTCGTATAAAAGAGTAAGTTAGTGTTTTCCACGCTAAAGGTAGATTCACATGATGCGGAATTTCGCATACAAAATCCGGAATACCGCAATATCGGTTTCTTTCTTCTTAACCTATCCGTACACGATTGGTAAGATAATTTGTATAGATGAACTTTTTTCATAAAGTGCGTAGTTTTCGAGTTATGAGCGCTTAAAAAAGATTTGGGGTAAATTTTGCAAGTTTTTTTTAACTTTAACGCGTGCTAGCACTTAAGTTATTACCAGGGGAAAAAACCTTACGAAATATAATTTGTAGGCAATTTGATGTGCTTTGTTTTTATGCTGATGAACTTTAGTCATAAAGTGCGTACTTTTCGAGTAAAACCGAAAAAGAGCCGAAATTCGTCCTTCTTGAGCGTCCCCTAGTTAATTGTGCCGCTTTTAACAGACAGACGGTCGGTTTTATTACTAGTTTGCACTGCTTTTTCATGCTGCATAGGACTAAAAGTACTGGTGCACTTTGAAATCGAAACGGAAACCCAAATCAACCGAGCCAAGTCAAAATTTGATTTTGACGCGGATTCTGTTATTTTTACAAGTTGGTACGTTAGTTTCTAACGAAAAGTCACTAACAACTCGTATTGCGAATTTCGCATCATGTGAATCACTACATTCGGTCGTTCTAGTGGTATTGCGGAATTCCGGATTTTGCATGCGGTATTCTGCATCATGTGAATCCCTCATAAGTTTTAGACATAGACACTACGGCTATGTTATACCTAATGCTAATACTGTGTACATTATAATTTTTATATAATTCTACGAACTTCGGCTCACCTCTGCCTTAAGTAGAGGTAGATATACATTATAATTTTGATACCTACACAAAACATTTTCAGATAATCAGTTTTTTAAAAGAATTGATAGAAATTGACAAGGATATTATGAGTTTGGAACTGGAAAGCCTAAATGTACAAAAAATATATAGAAGAGACAAATATTGCTGTATTATTACGACAATGGTTATATTACTTGGACGAGTACCTATGTATTACTATTATATTAAATCAACATACCAGTACATGCCGATAAAAGAAATAACTTTTGAAGACATTCTTTCATATATTTTTCGTTTACTACCACTTGTTTCAGTTTTCGTAATAATGCAATTTTGTTCATACATTTTATTGCTAAAAGAACGCTTTTCATGGCTAAACAAAAAAATCAAAAATTTGGTCAAAATTGTTAACACAAATGGAATTTTAACATCGAATAAAAATAATGTATTTACATCGTAAGTATTAGAGTAGGTATACACCTTTTAAAACCTCACCGACCCTGCGCAGAAACCAATATTTGATATTGCGTCATAAGTAAGGTTACACACCAACCTGATAACATCGTCGCGTTTTGCTCTGTCTCTGTTGCTCCGTTTGTATTATTATAATCTAACGTCAAATTTGCTTCTTTTTCCTTTCTAACTCCGTTTCGAGTTATTTTCATATAAAACACTACAGTTTTTTTTTCAAAACTACAGACGATTAAAGCGTTTTATTGCAACTGTAAGTAGAAATGTCCAGATTGAAGAAGTATTAAAAAATTATCAAAATCTTTTATAGGTTAGACTGCGTTTGTGCCATGGATTTACCTACAGCTTTGTTATAGTTAACATTTGATTGTTATAAAAACAATGAATAATAATTTAATTTTAGCCATGAAACTAAATAATTAAAAACACAAACAATTTCAAATTTCGCGCCTGTGATCTAGTCGAATGTTTTTAGGTTGTAATGAAACACTGATTGGGCATCTTTTTCTACCGCTTTCTCACTTCCCCTTCTGCGCAAGTAGGGTCGGTGAGGTTTTAAACGGTCTCTAATATAGGACGATAGTGCCAGACAGAGTGGGGGTAAAAGTGGGGAGCCCCCTCCCTTTCCCCCATCATTCCCACCCCTTGACCTTGACCCTGGCCTTGAGCTTGCCCCTGACCCTAGCCCAGACCTATCTAATGTTAACAATTATTCGCCAGTATAAAAAGCTCTCGCCGTGACGAAAGTGTGAAAAAAGGGGGTGTGGCTAAAATTGATTAGCATCCCGTTTGCCGCCGTTGTTAATTGCAGACGGGATATCTCCAAACGACCTTCAAATGACTCTCAAATACCCTTGACCTTTAAATGGCCTTCACTTGACCTTCATCAAGTTGGCCTCGCGCAAACGATATACAATGTGTCCGCGGATTGAGTTGTCAAGAGGGGAAAAATTTTTATTATTGATTTTAGGACAAAAAGTTATTCTTTATAAAAAGTTCTGCTTGTCGAGAAAGCGTATTTGCAATGTTAAAATCTAAGATCCGACGTACAGGGTGTTAATAAATTAAGAAAATGTAAAAATGCTTCAAGACAGAAGTAGCATTTTTTGTTACTTTAGGTGAAATGTTTATTTAAAAAAGTTATTTAAAAGTTAAAACAAAGTTTAAGTACAAAATTTGAAATATAAATTGATAACGAAAGACTTATTTCTTTTCTAGATACTTTATTAGACACATTAGAAACTGTTGCTAAAAAAATTAGATTTCTACATAAGACCCCCTAACCTCTACACATTTCTCCATCCTTTTAATGAATTCGCCATAAACTCTGCGAATAGTTGAGGGCACATTTAGTTCATTTACCGCATCCCATATTCGTGCTTAAAGTGCTTCTCGATCATGCGGCAGGTCATTTTTATACACTTTCTGTTTTAAAACACCCCACAGTTTTTTAAATAATTTTCTTAAATAAACATTTCACCTAAAATAACAAAAAATGCTACTTTTGTCTTGAAGCATTTTTACATTTTCTTAATTTATTAACACCCTGTACGTCGGATCTTAGATTTTAATATTGCAAATACGCTTTCTCGACAAGCAGAACTTTTTATAAAGAATGACTTTTTGTCCTAAAATCAATAATTTTTCCTCTCTTGACAACCCAATCCGCGGACACATTGTATAAGACGATATAATAAGTTATCATTACATAATAATTTATAAGTGTAGATTGTAGATTATACAGATTAACAAAAATGGCCGTGACCAGAAATATTTTCAATCTGCGTAGACGAGAAAGTAATGAGGCATTTAAAATAAAACTTTAATTATTATTACTTAGTCAACAGAGCTATTTTTGTCAAACTGTATTTTGTTCAGCTAACAGATTCGGTAATGAAATTAGCTTACAAAACTAGTACACAAAACTAATTTTTGTTTTTAGATGTTCGGGAGAACTCGATGAAGACTATTTTTGCGAACTGATCATAAAAATTCATTTAATTTTTAACAAATTATCTAGAAATAGTAAATTACTGAAAGAAGTGTACTCGTTCTATCTTCTGATATTCGTAACTCATAACTTTTTCTGTGTGCTCAATCTTCTACATTTTATCATTCTTTTCACGGCAGTCTTGGCTAATACTAATAATGTGAGCACTGGACGATTTGAATTAATAATTTATTTTGTTATTTTCACACTACTTATCCTTGTCGATCTACTTTTACTCGTAATCGTTTGCTCGTATACAACTTCAGAGGTATATTAAATTACGTATAGGTATCTGTACGATTGGGACCTAATCTAATTTTTGTGCTTAAAGGCTAACAAAACGAAAGACTTGCTGAGTGAGTTATTATCTTCTATTAAAACTCCGCGTCAAGATAATACTTGCTTTGAAGTAAGTATTCATTGAGAATATCGTCTTAATCCAAAATTTGATGTTCATCCGAAGTCAAAATCCTCGTAAACGCCACCTTTAGATGTTGAAGACTATATTTTATTGATTGTCAGTAAAAAGAAAAATTAATGATTACCAGTAAATATGTTGTATTCTCGAAACCTCACAGCGCGTTATCGTATCCGAAGATTTTGATCTACGGTGAACACACGAGGGAATAGTTAAAAAAATTTTTCTTCTTCTAAAATTCGTATTAATTTACAGATTGTTAACTTTTCTTTACAATTACACCACGAAAAATTTGAATTTACTGCAATGAACATGTTTTCAATTAATGGATCTACATTGCAGGCGGTAATTTAACGAATCTTTGACTAATTCTAAACTCTAGTCAAACTAAAATTGTAGGTGTTGAGCGCAATAGTAATGTATTCAGTCATAGGATGGGAATTTGATGATGCAATTAAACGAATTGATGACAGGAAGCTAGGAGATTTTATTGATGGTCATGAAAATTAAAATTCAAGATAATGTTCAAGAACCAATCACTTTTCATCTTTTCATCTGCCCTTTGAAATCGACTTAAGAATTGGCTTATATTTATTAGAATTTAGAATGAGTAACAAATAACAAATATAGACTTTTCAAGTCATAAACCTTACCAACACTTTTAATTAAGTAGGTATTCTACAAAATGTAACCTGGCCATGTTGTGTTATTATAAAATATAGATCTGTACCTACACACTTTAATTTTAAATAACTTAATCTTAACTGTAAAACGTAATTACTAATATTTTTAAACCTAAACTAGTATTGTATTATTCAGCATTCTTGGCGTGTGCGTCATTACATCACCTTATCATACTTTGTTGGTAAAATACGGTAAAATAAAGAAACGATAAAATCAAAAACGTCATTTATTACATCAAGGTACTTTGACTTGCAATGCTAAATAACGTTGGGACGAAGGTAAAAACAATAAATAAAACTCATAAATTGTTGTATGTACACGTCAAAATCGCTGAATAATACCATAACAGTAGTAGGTCGGCTAGCCACCTCAATTGTTTTAAGTTTTAGACCACAGTTGTTGGTAGTTCGTACAACGTACGAACGTATACATCTTTCAAAACCTCACCGACCTGGGCAAACAACCAAATTTCGTGCAGCGACGTAACCAAGGTTACACATTAACCTAAACACACGGATTAGGCATCTCTTTTAACCGCTTTCTCACTTCCCCTTCTGCGCATCTAGGGTCGGTGAGGTTTTAAAAGATGTATACTACAATCCTGATCGAGCCACAACCCATCCTTTTAAGAGGGGCGTCAAAGTGATATTTTGTCATCATGTCTTGTATTACCAATTACCATTATCTTGCAGTCTTACCACAGAATAACGTAGTGATGTATCTTTGTTAATATAGTACCCTTACCTCTTCTGTGGTCTTACCGTAATATCGGTTTTAAAAATTTCGTGGAGGGTGGAGGGAAATTCTTAACTTATCCGGTGACGATTACGCCGTGTTTTTTAGCGACTTTTCATTACGTTCTAAGTAACCAACTACTCAAAAAAACTAACAATAAAAAACATAAAAATTCACAAAAATAACTCTAAGCAATATTCATTGTTATATGTTTATTGTGTCTCAAATCAAACTCCAAATTAATTCTTATTCTTGTGCGATGTGCGCATTCTCCACTCACACATTTACAGTTCATAAATCATTTACAATTATAAATTAAATTACTATTTCTTAAGTACACAACAACAATGATATAATGACTAACTAATTTGATTATAAAAAATGAAAATATAAAAACGTAGTGGTGCACTTCGAATACTTCGAAACGTAAACACATAACAAAACCAAACTATTTATTTAAATTTGATTTTGCCGCGGATTTTACAATTTGTAGCAGTTGGTACGTTGGTTCCTAACGAAAAGTCACTGAAAGTCACTAAAAAACTCTGATTAGTGGTTCCATTAATTTTTAATTTTTTAATTTAGATTTGTTTTGTATTGTACGTAACAAACATACAACATATTCATATTTTGAAGATATAATTGAATCTGTAGAATATGAAGACGTGTCGTGTATCTTATAAACGCAATAATACATAATGGATACCGCAGTCGCAGTCGCAGAGGAAGAAGTTCAGTATGCACCTTTTGAACATTTGAATTATGATAATTTCAGTAAGTGAGAGCAGCTTGCATTTTTGTTTTAAATATAATAAATATATTACAGATGAAACTGTGAAAGAAGAAACTTCTTGCGATGACCTTTCAGACGATGATGGTAAGACTAGTAAATGCCCGTTACACACCGGCCTCCCGCAGTTATTTGTGGCCGGTGTGAGAATTGGCAGCATTAATTTCTAAAATAGGGGTCTTATAAAAAAGTTTTAGGTTCAATTAAAGTAGAGGTAAAGAGTGTGAAGGCATTGATTCCAGAAACTGTGGAAATATATCGAAACGACAAAAATGAAGAACATAATTTAGTAATCGACAAAGTGTACTTCTGTTACAATTGCAATTTTAAGTGCTCAAAAAAATCAAGTTTAATTACTCACGTACGAACTCATACGAAGAAACTTTTTAAATGTAACAAATGTGAGTATACGTTTAACCAGAAAGATCTGTTAAAGCAACATAAATTGATTCACGCAACTAAAAAGCTTTTTAAATGTAGTGTATGTGTTTCTACATTTAAGAACAAAGTTTGCTTAAAGAGTCATCAAGTTGTTCATTCTGATGAAAGACCTTTTAAATGTGATGTATGTGATGGCACTTTCAAGCGAAGTAATAGCTTGAAGGCACATTGGATAGTCCACACAGATGAAAAGATTCTTAAATGCAACGCTTCTGCACTAAATGGTAATTTAAAGAAGCATCAATTAGTGCACACTGGTGAAAAAAAATTTAAATGTAATGTATGTGATGTTACGTTTAAACAGAAATCGAGTCTAAAGAGCCATCGATTTATACACACCGGTGAAAAACCTTTTAAATGCAATATATGTGAGTATGCTTGTACACGCAAGTCGGATATAAGAAAACATTTAATAGTACACACGGGTGAAAAAAAATTTAAATGCAATTTGTGCGATTATGCCTGTGCAGTAAAAGGCAATTTAAAGAAGCATCTATTAGTGCACACCGAGGGAAAGCATTATAAATGTGAAGTATGTGATATTATGCTTAAACAAAAATCGAGTCTCAAGATTCATCAATTGACACACACCGGTAAAAAACCTTTTAAATGCAATATATGTGAATATGCTTCTACACGCAAGGAGGATTTAAAAAAACATTTTTTAGTTCACACAGATGAAAAGACTCTTAAATGCAACGTTTGTGACTCCATGTTTAAGACCAAATCGGGCTTAAATAATCATCGATTACTTCACACAGGCGAAAAAAATTTTAAATGTAATTTATGTGATTATGCTTCTGCATTCAATGGCAATTTAAAGAAGCATCAATTAGTGCACACTGGTGAGAAACATTATAAATGTGATGCATGTGATGTTACGTTTAAACAGAAATCGGGTCTAAAGATGCATCAATTTATACATACCGGTGAAAAACCTTTTAAATGTAATATATGTGAGTATGCTTGTACAGGTAAGGCTGGTTTAAAGAAACATTTAATAGTACATACGGGCGAAAAGCATTTTAAGTGTAATATTTGTAATAGTACATTTGCGCAGAAAACGAGCTTACAGAGACATCAGTTTGTACACACAGGTGAAAAACCTGTTAAATGTAATATATGTGATTATGCTTGTACGAACAAAGGTGATTTAAAGAAACATCTGACAGTACACACGGGCGAAAAATCTTTTAAATGTACGGCGTGTTCTATGTCATTTACACAAAGGGGCACTTTAAGGAAACATTTATTAGCCCATGGTGAAATACCGTTTAAATGTATAAAATGCGAGTTTACATGTTTCCAGAAGGTGTATTTAAAGAGGCATCATTTGTTAATGCACACAGATAAAGACCTCTTTAAATGTAGTGTATGCGATTATACGTGTTTGAATCAATCAACTATAAGCGCACATATGTTGATACACACAGGCGAAAAGCCTTTTAAATGTAGTGTTTGCGATTTTGCTAGTGCGTCGAAAACGTATATAAAAAAACATTTACTAATACACACTCGAAAAAAACCTAATAAGTATTTAATGTGATACTAGTGCCCTTAAAACGTCTAAATGTGCCTGTGTCTATTTCTTAAGATGTTATATTATTTCTATGTACCTAGGTATTTTGTTCTTTTAAATACATAATATTTTTAACATACAATAAACATGTATTTCGTGTATAATTCAGGGGATTCAGGGCCAGTTTTTCATTCATGGTTTAAACCAAGTTCCAGAGTTAAACCTGTTCTGTATGACGAGAGCGTTTTTCATTCCAAGTTTAAGCGTTGAACTGAGTTTGAAATCGAGTTCACGTTGAACGCGCCAGGACAGGCGTTTAAACTTGAACCGTGTACTATAACCTCAAAGTGCAATTTACATTGACAATACTTTTGGCGCAAATTGGCAAGGAGATTATTGTGTATACATGTAATCACGATGGTTACAAAATTAGTTTTTTAGTAAGGTACAAATACTACCGCACCATAGGAATATTACCAACCGTGGTTCATCAGAACTACCTGCTAAACACATTTGAAAAACCCGATTACTGTTGAACCGAGTTCAACATCTGAACTTAGATCTGTAGAACTGCAGTTTAAACCATGAATGAAAAACTGACCCTTAGTGTTAGGTTTATACTTTAATTTCATTCCTAAAAATATTTTTATAAAGAAACATTAATTGAAGGTATTTCAAATCACGCGCCAAAACCCATTAGTTTCACTTACCGTCCCCGCAGCTCTGCTTCCACGTGTTTCCATTGTTGCATACTCTGGTTTCACCAGAAGTTTGTTACCGTGAATAAAACAAGGGTTTTATTATTTATGTCTGTTACTTGTTACTATTTGTTATTTTACACACCAATCCACCATAAATAAAGATTCGTTAAAAGTATAAGCTATAAATTATATTTGTAATAGTTAATACTTGCGTTAATTTCCGTTTGTTAAGTTTGTTTTGTACATCAAAATATACACAACGTGTCGTGTGGTATATCTTATACAGCCAATAAAACCAAATGGATACAACAATCTCAGAGGAAGAAGTTCAGTATGCACCTTTTGAGCATTTGAACTATGATAATTTCAGTAAGTGAGAGAAACATGTGCATTTTGGTTTTAAATATAATAAATATATTATTATAGATGCAATTGTGAAGGAAGAAACTTATTGTGATAACCTTTTGGACAATGGTAAGACTAATAGTTTGTGCCCGCTAACACACCGGCCGCCTGCAGTCTGGATCAAGCTGAAAAGCTTGAACAGTCAGATGTAGTACATTGCAAGTTCAAACATTACTTTCTTTTAATCCTTAAAAGCATTACTTGGATGCAATTAAGTTCTTTCAAGGATTAAATAGAAAGAGGTTATTTCGAATAAACATTTTAGTAACTAACATGAATTTCACAATTTGTTTGTCAACAGTGTTAGTTTTGGTTCTTGAGACGTCAACATTTACAGAAAAAAATCTGGAAATCTATTGTCGAGCTTCTAGCTTGAGAACTAAAATTCATTATTTTAAAAACTTAGCCTGTACCGAAAGGGTAGTAGTAGGGTGTACTTGGAAATAACTAATTTGCAACCTATGAGTGTATGGATCGAGTTGGTCTAACCATCTGTTGCCTTAAGCAGACTACAAGCGACCAGTGTGTGAATGGGCAGCATTAATTTATAGAATGTAGGTCTTATAAAAAATTTTTTAGGTTCAATTAAAGTAGATGTAAAGGGTGTGAAGGCATCCCCTCAAGAAGCTATAGAAATATATCGAAATTACAAAAATGAAGAACATAATTTAGCGATCAACAAAGTGTACTTCTGTTACAACTGCAATTTTAAGTGTTCCAAAAAATCAAGTTTAATTATTCACGTACGAACTCATACAAAGAAACTTTTGAAATGTAACAAATGTGAGTATACGTCTAAGAAGAAATATTTGTTAAAGCAACATAAATTGGTTCACGCAACTAAAAAGATTTTTAAATGTAGTGTATGTGGTTCTACATTTAAGAGCAAAGTTTGCTTAAAGAGTCATCAGGTTGTTCATTCTGATGAAAGACCTTTTAAATGTGATGTATGTGATGTCACTTTCAAGAGAAGTAATGCCTTGAGCGCACATCGGATAGTCCACACAAATGAAAAGTCTCTTAAATGCAACGTATGTGACTCCATGTTTAAGAGCAAAGGCAACTTAGATAATCATCGATTACTTCACACAGGTGAAAAAAAATTTAAATGTAATTTATGCGATTATGCTTCTGCATTCAATGGCAATTTAAAGAAGCATCAATTAGTGCACACTGTTGAAAAACATTATAAATGTGATGCATGTGATGTTACGTTTAAACAGAAATCGAGTCTAAAGATTCATCGATTTATACACACCGGTGAAAAACCTTTTAAATGCAATGTATGTGAATATGCTTGTATAGGCAAGGCGGATTTAAAAAAACATTTAATAGTACACACGGGCGAAAAGCATTTTAAGTGTAATATTTGTAATTGTACATTTGCGCAGAAAACGAGCTTACAGAGACATCAGTTTGTACACACAGGTGAGAAACCTATTAAATGTAATATATGTGATTATGCTTGTACAAGCAAAACTGATTTAAAGAAACATATTACTGTACACACTGGCGAAAAACTTTTTAAATGTACAGCGTGCGATATGTCGTTTACACAAAAGAACAATTTAAGCAGACATTTTCGAACACATGGGGAATTGCCGTTTAAATGTACAGAATGCGAGTTTACCTGTCTTCAGAAATTATATTTAAATAGGCATTTTTTGTTAATGCACACAGATAAAGACCTGTTTAAATGTAGTGTATGCGATTATACGTGCTTGCATCAATCTACTATAAACAAACATATGTTTATACACACAGGCGAAAAGCCTTTTAAATGTAATGTTTGCGATTTTGCTTGTACGTCGAAAACGTATATAAAAAAACATTTACTAACGCACACTCGAAAAAAGCTTACTAAGTGTTTAACGTGATTATACTAGTGGCCTCAAGGGTGCTGATTATGATTGTAATTTATGGCAGAAACATGTATTATGTGCCTGTATAGGATCCGAATAAGAATTCCAAAGTGTTAAGAAGCGAAACATGTCGCTTAATTACTTTAATAAAAAATATAAAGTTTTAAATTTTGGTAAAAATTGTTGTTTTAATTTTTAACAAGTAAAGACCAGCACAATCAAATTAATCAAATATGAAGAGTTCTATCATGAACTTGTGTGAAGTAGAATGCTTATAAATGGAATGAACGGTCCTTAAATAGCTTGGCCGTGTTAGGACTTTGTGTTAAGCCAAGTATACATTGTGTAGATTTTTTTTGTAATTTGTGTAATGGTTTGAAATGCGATGTTGTAGTCGTGGCATAAATTGTCCGCTTCGAACGAATTGTACTTTGATTTCCTCGATGACTGCAATTTGCTATAATTGATTGTCTCTATTTTATATTCTTTTACTTGCACGATTCAAAAAGGTAACACGGAACACTTTGATTTGATTATACAATTTGTGCAAAACACTGGTTTTTCTATTTGAGTATTTGTTTTAATGTCTTTTTAGTTTCCACATTGTTCGTGGCTGCATGAGCTTGTACTCGAAGCCAAAAAAAACGTAGAATTTTTATGGAATCACCAAATGAAATTAAGCCGTTTTGGACTTTTTTTATGAAATATTTATGTAATATTAATTTGACATACCCAAACCGGGATTATGTATATTACTTGGTGTGTTGAATTAGATTTTATGAGAACTTATCCATTTCTTAATTTACAAAGTTTTAACTAAATCAATAAAAACTAATAGTACGAATACTAGCAGTAATAAAATTCGATTTTCGTTAAGTACCTAAATAATAAGTATACCTCATTGGTCATTAGGTACGATAACTACCACCAAATGGTACATTTACTGTTTACCTACAAATAAATATGTTTGTTATATTTACAGCCTCTTATAATTTTATTATTTAACTACGCACAAAGTCTGTAGGTTGAAAGCTAACTTTGTTAACTAGACTAGATGAGAACAATGAAAAATGACGAAAGTGTATTCACAATATTACAACCAATGTTTATTGCAACAAAATTATTCGGATTAGTTCCATTTAACTTAAGTTTGAGCAATTTTGGGGCGTTTTCTTTACCAAGTGTTTTGTGGTGTATTTTCTTATTACTTTTGTTTTCGTCAACTTCGTATACTGATCGCCCTATGATAGAGTTCGATTCGTCGGTAGGAATTACGACTCATCTTTACGACTATTTGAGCGATTTAATTGCACTATTTGGCTACTTATACTCGATAATTAGAAATATATACTGCTATAAAACAGTAAGTGTATTACAATAAATTCCTGAATCTCTTTTAAGTTTATACAATAAGATATTGACATGAACAGATGAACACGTCAGAAATCTTCAACCCCTTTTTGGGTCGCTGGTGTAATATTTTATTTTTATATCTACAGTGTTGATACGCGAAGCCTGAAGTATATTATGTGATCATTGATAGCTACGTAATAGGTAGAGTATCAAAAATACGTTTAGATTATGTAGTTCTGTAGTCGTATCTTTGATACTACTTGTGCTGGCTATACCGTATCACTGATCGATGCGGCCAACTGGTCGTGTACATTGTATATAGGTAATACAAGTTAATACATATCGAATTTTCAGATAATCAATTTCTTAAAAGAAATGATAGAAATTGACAAGGATATAATGAGCTTAGAGCTGGGAAGCATAAATATACAGAAAATCTACAGAAGAAACAAATATTGCTGTATTATTGCAACAATAATTTTAACATTTGGAAGAGCGCCTCTATTTTATTTTTATTTTATAGCCATGTCCCCAACAACATCTATAAGCGAATTTACTTTTGTAGATATTACTTTTTATTTTTTTAATTTACTACCCCTTTTTACAATTTTTGTGATAATTCAATTTTTCTCTTACGTTTTCTTGATAAAAGAACGATTTGCATGGTTAAACGAAAAAATTGAGTATTTGAGCAAAATTATGAGGACAACTGGAATGGTAGCACCAAATAAAAATAAAAGGGACGTGATTTCCCGGTAAGTATTAATTTATTTAATTAGTCGCTCTAATAATATACGAGGTGAAAATGTTTAAGTACCTACTTATCAATAATATATTAAAGTTATGATTTTTTCTTAAATGAAACGCCCGGTATATTTTTTCATTTTTGATATAATCTAATTACTTATTTTAGATGTACCAGAGAACTCGACGAAGATTATTTTTACGAATTGATCAAAAAAATTCAGTTGATTTTTAACAGATTATCTAGAAATAGTAAATTATTAAAACAAATGTACTCGTTCTATCTTTTGGTATTCATAACTCAGAACTTTCTAAATTTACTCAATATTCTACATATTGTTGTTTTTTACGTGATAGTCCTAATTAACGGTGACAGTGGAGATGGTCAGACATTCGCTATTCTACTATACATATTAGGTTTTACCCAATTTATACTTTTTGATCTCCTTTTAGTTGTAATCGTTTGCTCGCGTACAACTTCGGAGGTAATAAAATGTACCTGTAAGCGATTGGGACTTAATATACTCAAACTTTTGTGTTTTAGGCTAACAAAACGAAACACTTGCTGAATGAGTTATTATCTTCTATTAAAAGTTCGAGTAAAGATAGTAGTTGCTTTGAAGTAAGTGACCACAATTCTCGAGCCAAGTAACCCAAACATTTTCATTTCAACTAATTCGCTTTTACAGATTATTAACTTATTACTACAATTTCGCCACGAGAAAGTTGAATTTACAGCACACAAGTTGTTTGTAATTAATGTGTCTACATTGCAAGGAGTAATTTATTGAGTTTGTTATGAATAATTTAAAACTGCCAAATTTTAATTTTAGGTGTTGAGCGCTATAGTGATGTATTCTGTCATAGGATGGCAATTAGATGATACACTTCAACCAATTGATCAGATGAGTGTGGAAAATTTGTATTATGACAATGTTCTCAAGAAGGGGCAATAATTTTCATGACTTCAATTAATTAATTCTACGGTCAAAGAATTTTTCGACTTCGCCTTAAGTAGAATATAAGTAGCAACCCACATTACATCCTCCCTCTCGCTTTAACCACGTTTAAATATAGAGAGGGAGGATGTAATGTAGGTTGCTATTTAAATTCTAGTTAGGCGAACTTGAAAAATTCTCTTTCTGATCGGTAGGTACCTTATGTGGCTTTATTCCTTTGTTGCTGTTTTTAATAAAATATGTTGTGTACTCGATAATTTTGAATTTTATCTGCTGAAGGGTGGTATACAAAAGCTGAAAAAATACTGATTTAATCAAAGTGGGCTAATATTTTTAAGCATGTGGTTTAGCGGTTTGGAAGCTGTTAAATGTTAGCATACTCAGGATAAATGACCGCTTACTTTAAGCAGCTTTGTCCGCTAAACGCACCTATTATTTCATATTCTGATTCTGAACAACTTTTCTCAATAACATTTTGTTATATCAATAACCAAAGTGGCACTTTACCTAAACAGAAAATAGTTTTTTTCTTGTCCACCTCGATTTTTTTAAACCAAAAATCTGCTTGAAATTCTTTTTAGGTCAAGCAGGTCGGCACTCCACCAAACGAACGTCTAAACGAGATTCCGAAATTATTGATCGATTACACCTATTATAGTGAAGTTAATCGGGCACACACTGTATTTAAATTTTCCGTTTTTTCAAAGCTTCAAAATGATAGATGGGTCTGAAACCCGGTCCTAACTTTTAACATAGTGCCGTTGACGCAGAAGTCTCAATCCTCAATTGCTGAATAAGTTAAGAATTTCCCGCCATGAATTTTTTTAAACCGATATTGCGGTTAACCGGATTTCGGATCCGGAAAACCGCATCGTGTGAATCTACCTTTAGAAACAGTGGTTTCTGTTTCTCATTATGATTAGACATTTACTGCCACCTGGAGTACTAGAGCAGTACTACGATATTAATTATTTGGTATTACATTACAAATAGCAAAAATAAAATAATTCTTTATTATTTACGAGTACCGCCGTCTAATATAAACAGTGTGGTGAAATGATACATATTTGTTTATATTGTAAGCTATAACAAAATTTATCGGGAATTTTGTAAGTGGGGCTGGGCAAAATTTCCATCTTATAATTTCTCAAGATCATAATGGAATTAACAATCAAAGAAGAACCAGTTCAAGATGCTACTTTTGAATACTATGATACCTTTTACAATTTAAGTAAGTGACAAACAATAACATAAAATATATTTTACGGTTTTAAATATATTGTACTATTGCAGATGTGAAAGAAGAACTTAGTCACGATAACCTTTCGAACCTTGGTAAGAACTTATTTATTCGTTTCTAATACAAATCGTACTGTATATAAATATTTTAAGGCCCTTTTAAAATAGAAGAACATTATTTACCAGAATCGATTCAAGACGATTTTAAAACAGAAAAGGACGAATCAAGTCGAAATAGTATAGACATCAACAAAGTCTACCACTGCCACAGTTGCAGTTTTAGGTGTTTTGAAAAGTCAAGTTTGATTCTTCACGTGAAAAGTCATTCGGAAAAGTTATTTAAATGTAGTGTATGCGATTTTGGAAGTTTTAAAAAATCGCAATTAAACAGACACAATACCTTGGTACACAAGGCCAAAAAGATATTTAAGTGTAGTGCATGTGATTTTGAGTGTCCCAATAAAGTGGATTTAAAGAGACATTTATTAGAGCACCGAGATAAAGAGCCTTTTAAGTGTATTATATGTGGTGATGCATTTTCGAAGAGATTTAGATTAAAGAATCATTTATTAAAACACTCTGGTGAAAAACCTTTTAAATGTGGCATATGTGAATTTACTAGTGTTAGTAAGTCTCACTTGAAGAGACATGCATTAGTGCACACTGGCGAAAAGCCTTATAAATGTACTTTATGTGATTTTACATGTTCGCAGCAAACTCATTTGAAGGGTCACCTATTAGTGCATACTGGTGAAAGACCTTTTAAATGTTCTATTTGTGATTATACATGTTCGAAGAAACATAATTTAAAGACTCATTCATTAATACACACTGGTGAAAAACCTCATAAGTGTAGTGCATGCGAGTATGCTTGCTCGCGTAAAGCAGACTTAAACAGACATTTATTAACCCACACGGGTGAAAAGCCATTTAAATGCAGTAAATGTGATTATTCGTGTTTGCAAAAAACGCACTTAAAAAGTCATTTACTAGGACACACCGATGAAAGCAGAAAAAGAAAGAATCAGCAAAAACGTTAGAAACAATTATAACCCCCCGATATATTTTGTCCCACTTTCAACCTTTTTATAGCGCGTCTCAATCAAAAGTGTTACTGTTGTAAGGATAGGGACTTACTAGCTTTCTTGCACACACGTTCATTCTACTTAGCATGATCCTTTACTATCAGCGCTTCGTTGCCAGCTTATCGTGAAATATTATAAAGCCTTATACAAAGCACCCTTTTTTTCGTTATAAAATATTTTAAATAAATTTAATAAATAGAGGTACGATATTTATTTATCAGTTGTAATTATTTAATTTTTATAAATTATTTAAAAAATAATAATTCGTATAGTAAATCAGGCATTGCTGTTCCCTATGCCTACAACAGTAACACTTTTGATTGAGACGCGCTATAGCTATTAGGTATAATTTAGAAACTGCATGATTACAACACAAAAATATATTTACACCAAAGATTGTAAAATATGACCCTGTTCTTGAGTAATAAATTTAATCAACAACTGATCTAACGGTTCGTTACTTCTAGCAATTTGTCTTTTAATTGCGTGTTTTATTTCTTCTTTGACGCCTTTATCAGCGCCTCTAGTTCCAATTCGCCTTTGCCTTTAAAAATACAACTCCATTAATCTTATAAACGATAGTTTCATCAAACTTACCCTAAATGTGGCAAAATATCCAAAGTAATTTGACCACCTTGTTCAGACCACAAATAAGTTAACTCTTCCAAAATATCGACATTGATTATGTACATCTAAAAAATTAAATTATAACAGAAATTTTTGCAACTATTTTTGTTTCATACCTGAAACATTAAGTAACAGAATGAACCTCTTTGACGAATTTGTTCCATAAGTGTAGGTAAAATTTCTTCTTCCTGAGGCCAGTCGAATTGCAATAATACTAAAATGTTTCCTATAGTCAATTCGTTGTAACCATGTGCTTGTTTCACCGTATTTTCCTAAGGATACAAACTTATAAATACTCCTAAGTGACAAATTGATGATATATACTTACTTGAATACACCTAATTAGTATCTTAATGCAATACTGCAATATTGACATTTGACTTAAACTTAAGAAATGTAAATGTCTTTGTGTACCTCCAGTTATTAATTGAGAACTCAAAGTTCCTCGATTAGCGGGTGGCAATAATTGTACCGCTAAAACGACGTGTTCAAATGCGGCCTAAAAGGTTTGATAACATAACAATTATGGCAACAGTAAATTATTGCTTACTGTGAAATTTTTTCTGGCGTAAGAAATGCTGGCCTGACGTATATTTTTCGACAAAAGCAGTTGTGAGTTAGTGATTTGCTTTTGATGCATTAAAGCATCATCGTGTCGGCCTTTATACAAGGAGTAGTCTATTAAGAAGCTCGTTAGCCAAGAATCTAACTTCATGGAGACGTTCAGTTTTGTAAATTCTAAAATTTGTGTATTTATAGTTCAAGGTAACCAAATTATCTTCCTACCTCGTTGTATATGATCTGAAGAATGGAGTAAATCCCAACAATTTACCGCCATCATAAAATTATTAATTATGTTTCTGTTTTCATTTTTATCAATTGTTAAGTGAGGATAGAGACCATCCATGTCTCCTCCTTTCCGGCGTTTTGATTTCAATTCTAATATAGGACTTGGTAGACTTGAATCTAATTTTAAAAAAAGTGTAACTTGGAAAAATAAAAGAAATGTAACTGGAACTTACCAACAAACCCTTCGACTAACAAAAAACACGTAGGAATTTGACCCGGACACGTGGAAGGAGTTAAACTTAGATTGTATTCGTACAAGCAATGCAATAAAAAAACTGTTAAACAATACAGTAACTGTTTCGTGTTAACATGATCTTCAACGGTCAAGGCCTTATGAGTTTGACAAAAACTTAAAATTTTTTGCCAATAGCCCTCTTTAGTCCAATTACTACCAAAACTAGTTAAATATGTCTCCCAGCCTAAATGTCTTCCAGCTAAATCGAGGATACCAAACAGCTTTTTCCAAGGATCGTCGATACTTATACTACAGTCCTGTTGGAAATGATCTTATAAGTAATAATAAAACGAAATTAAGACAACGGTTACTTGAATACTATTGCTATTCAGCATGTTTAAATAGCACAGATAAAATTCGGTCGACTTATGCAATAGTTTGAATAAGAGTTTTGACGAAATGTCCACTTTGACGTTTTCGAGGCTCAATAAAGGTAGTAAGTCACACACTAGCAGCTTACGATAAGAATTGACAGCTTGACTACTGTTATGGCTGTGCTTCTCTGCACTTAAAAGTGTTTCCACGAGCCGGGGCTACAAATCAAACATTTGTTCTATATGCCAAACGTCTAAAAGTTTACAAACCCCATGCGTTGAAATGGCGGCAGGAAATTTCTGTAATAACAACAAGAGTAATTTGCAGTGCTCCATAGTATCTTCGCAATGGTCAGCAGTAAATAAGAGAAGTTGGTGTTGCATTTCTACAATTTAAATTGCTTCATCAAGTCGTAGAATGTACAAGCTTGCTTACCCAAAGAAATGTGTTTGAACATTTCACATAAAAATAGTTTTTTGGAGTCCATACCGTCACTGTCGGTGCGTAAAGCAACTGTGACGTGTTCGATTTCTTTCCAAAATTCAGGCTCTTGTTGAAACTTTTCTAGCAAGTCGCTAAAATATTTAGCAGCCTCTTTAACATGCCCCGCTTCCTTTTCGATTTTGTACGCTTCAAACTTAAACGTAAATTATATAAAATGGTGTATATACTTTCAAATAATTTTAACAAACCTGCACCGAAAAATTGTGTGGATATAAAGTTTTGGCCGTTATCATCCACGCTTTTGCAGAAACGGGGTCTATTTTAAGAGCTCTTTTAGCCCTCTCCACAACGTAATCTTCATCCGAAAATTGCTGTAATTCTTCTTCCATTGTTTTAAACTTTTTGGGTGTTAAAACGTAAACATAACCTCTCTTTTTCTTTTTGGCAAAAAGCTGTTTTTCGCAGGTTCGCTTACACCACTATATTAATAGATTTTTAAAATAAGCATTTCCAGAAGCTTTTCGACTTATTTGTCTTCATAAATGCTTTAAAATAGCTTAATCAATATTCCTACCGGCTGTCAAAAATTGACAAAGGCAAACTATGAAATGTTGAATGAATTATGTTCATTCTTCGTTCGATATTTCTTGCACAGTGTAGAATGTCAAAATTTCTAAAACGTCAACGCGTGGTTTAAAAATGGCGGCTGCCCGTAGTGAAGGTTCCCCAATATCCCAAAATACGTCAACAAACACAACATTTTCATTTTTGCAAAGAAATACATTCGATTCGCCTACTTTATCAACTAATAGTGACGACTACAGATGGACGCCTTTATTAATATCCAACACCAAGAAAAAAAAATCAAATATTGTACAGGGTATGTAGTTCATATTGGATGTTCTAGTTTAAGTTTTCCCTCAATAGGAAATTGTCTTTAAACCTTTGCCTCGCTTTGGTTCCCATGTTGGTACAGCTGTCTACGCTGTCCTGTCCTACAAAATTATGCGACGAACAAGTAGGTGGAACTCGTGAAAAATTCTGAGATTACATTTTTGACCACAACACCATTTAGGTTTCCCTTGATCACAGTCAGCCTTACCATCTACTAGTTGGATAGTTTTTGAATTGTGGAATTCATTTATAACCCAAATTTTTGTAACTCGATAGAACACGGGTAGTTGGTTAGTGGTTAGAAAATCGAAAATTGAATTTCTGATTTGCAATTAAAAAGTTAATTGTGATGGTTGTTCTAGTGATAAAGGGCGCGAAAGGTGTTTGTTAAAGACTACCTTTGCTTGAAACTATTGTTTCATTATTTTTTTAAATATAATACCTATACCTAAATAATTTTTCTATTTTATTTCACATTTTTCTATATAAATTAGAAAAAGCATTTGGTCTCTTTCTAATACGTGGCAGCGTCCATTAGACTATCTCGTTTCTACCTACGCAAAATCGTTGCGCGCTATCGATATACAGTACGAGGAAAAAATTTCGAGATAAACTTGAAAACGCTACTATTATTGTTGTGTGTGCGGTGTGCCATTACATTTTTGTTATAATGTCTATTTTTCATAATGCACCTTTGCTACTACTACCGTGTGAAACGGCATACATATTTTTTATTAACTATTGTCATTACTTTCCTATTGGACCCTTATGAAGGAGTAATTTTCACGCCAGCTCTTGGCCTATTATCAAACATAGTGAGCGATGAAACATCCTTAAACTTGCAGATGGCACTGAACTGTAAACTGTAGAGTATTGATTTTCCCCAACGAAGACTTATCACGTTCACTCTGTCTAAAATCAATATATCAGTCTAGAGTCTAGAGCTGTTTTCGACGTAACTCCGATTTTATTTTAAACAAGTTTCTCATATGAAAGTACTTGAAATGGTCGAAAATGGCGAAACCGCCATGGAACAAGATATGGCCGGTGCTCAAGACACAATCTATTTGTGTAACTTTAGAGTTTCCGTCGATGGAGAGTGGTTGTGTCTCAAAGAACTTCACGATGTAGAGTTTAGCATGCAAAATTCGTTTCAACAACAACCCCTATCATGTCCTTCACCCGACATTTCTCCTTACCCCTTTGGTACGTTTTACTCTTTTGATGTTTGATTTTTCACGGAACTTCTTGTAGGTCGAGATCCCGTGCTTGTGGAGCGAAGCAATTTAGTTAATATTAGTAAATTGGTAGTTAAGGAACTAATAGAACAATCACTTCGATATGGTCGGATGTTGGACTCCGATCATATGCCTTTGCAACACTTTTTTATCGTATTGGAGCATGTTTTACGTCACGGTCTTCGACCTAAAAAGGTACATCGGTTAACTTGTTAAGAAATCGTTTTTATTGCTAATTTTTAGGGACTATTGGGTCCTAAAAAGGAATTATGGGATATATTACAAATGGTGGAAAAGTATACACCGGAAGCACAAGATATAACCGCCAGTGTAAGGGATTTACCGACCGTACGGTAAATAGAACTCGAGCTCCATATTTCTCCATTTTTGACGTCTGATTCTTGTAGAACTCACACTGGTCGAGCTAGAGCTTGGTTGCGCCTAGCTTTAATGCAGAAAAAGTTGGCAGATTACTTAAAGGTGTTATTAGATCACAAGGAAGAAGCTTTAGTTGAATATTTCGAGCCCGATGCTCTCATGCTTAGTGACGAAGCAATCATAATTATTGGTTTACTCGTGGGTCTGAATGTCATCGATTGCAACTTGTGTGTTAAAGTACGAATGACGTCAAAATTATAGCATCTCCTAATCCGTCTCTTCTTGTAGGAGGAAGATTTAGACTGTATGCAAGGTGTTATTGATTTTTCCCTATATTTACGGTCGTCACATCAACTTACAGGAGAGACGACTGACGAACAACAAGGCGACGATAACATGACGACGGTGTTAGATCAAAAGAACTACATAGAGGAACTAAACAGGCATTTAAAGTACGAAGTGAACGAGTGTGTTAAAGTAAAAGTAGTAATTGCCTAATTTTAGTGCAACTGTCACAAATTTACAAACTAAAGTTGAATCTTTGACAACAACTAATGCTTTGATGAAAGAAGATTTGGCGATCTCTAAAAATAACCTGCTCTCTGTGTGTGAAGAAAATAGACAGTTACGTAAAGAGTTAGGTAAAGAGGACGTGGAAGATTTGAGATATGTACATGAAGTTCGTTTACCACAAATTGCTAATGTGGATAAATCGAGGATGTTAACCGAAGGTTCCGATTCGGAGTTGCAACAACGCCTAGACGAAGAGAGGAGGTTGAGGAAAGAGGCAGAAAAGGATTTGCAGTTCCAGGTTAATATTTATTTTTAGTAGAGTTCTCGGCGCTCTCAAATGTGCCTAAAAATCACTTCTATTGTCAAAGTATACAAAATATGAGACCTTCTATCCTATTGTTTCAAGTCAAAGATCGTTCGGTGGAAGGAGGCACTAAATCAAAAAAAATTTGAAGAGCATAGCATTAGAAAGAAAGGGAACTATGTTAAATAAATTGTCAAATATTTACATTTTGTATTGCAACTTATGAATGAAATGAACTTATAACAGATCGCTAATATCTCGATTTGGAGTGCACCGCAATTTAATTCATTTCAGACATCTTTTGTTTAACACTGCTTTATCGCTGAAAGAAAACCTAAATTGACAAATACTATTCTTAACAAAAGTTTCGCTCGTCTCATTCCCCCCTCTTTCTGATGGTGTACTTATCTCATTTTTTTGATTTAGTGCCTTTTTGCATGGAACTTTTTGCTCATATTTGGTACATTTCTGGTTTTGGCACCAAAACCTCCACGTAAGTCATAAAAAGCATATTGGAGCACTGTAATTTAGTGCCATAAGTAAACAACAACTATATTTATTTCAATTCGACAGTTGAGCATAAAAGCTGAAACGGAAGTGGCGATGAAACTTATGGAGAAAGATATTCACGAAAAGCAGGACACGATAATCTCTTTAAGACGACAATTGGAAGATGTTAAATTACTCAATTTGGAAATGTACAAGAAACTTCAGGTAAATTTTTGCCAGATCGACGCAAACAGTATAAGTGTTAGGCTCTCTAAAAATAAAAGTTGGAAAATTAATTGGTATTTGTTGTTTTAAAATAATTGTAGGAATGCGAAACGGAACTGACCCAAAAAGGAGAAGTTGTGAGTCGACTTCAAGCTAAAGCGGGTCAAATTGGAAAAATTTTAAATAATTTAGAAAAATACAACCACTTAATTAAAGATTCTTCGTTTGAACGAAAACCTTTCGAAAAAAGACCGACTTCGTTTGAAAAGAAACTTCAAAGTCCTTCTGTATCGAAAATCGATATTAAAGACTTGCAAATTCCCGAATTAGTTACCAAAAATATTCCTAAAGAAGAAGCTTCGTCGGCTTCTAAAGTCGATTAAATTTATTTTCTGTGCATTTATCATAAATGTTGTTAATAAGCTTCCTCTTGTATTGTTTTAATTTAGCTCATAATTGATAAGTTGAAGTTGTATAAAGTGGTGATTTCAGGAATGCGAGGGGTCACTTAAACATAAAACTGAGTTAAATTCCAAGATCGAAGCCAAAATGCTCTGTATGTCGGATACGCTTCAAGCTCTTGAAGCAAAGTACGTAAAAAAGATTTTTTTAAAGGGTGTGGGGCTCTGTAAAAGTTGAAAAATATAATCTTGTAACTATAAGTAACTTGTAACGAAATAGAAATATTGGCAAACCTTCACTACGGGCAGCTGCTAATGTTTAAAAATGTAATTTTAGAATATGAAATGTAATCTTGTAGTACGTGTCGATTGTTGAATATTTTTTTAATGATTTGTTTATTGAAAATGTACCTTATCTCGCTTAAAATTGTTTTCTAAAAGGAATAAATATTCTATGCAAAATTTACGTATTTTATTAAATTTATTTTTTGTTTTTGTTAGTAGTTTACTGTATGTAGGTTTGCCATTATTTTTTTGTTTTTATTTGTTTCTTAATAATTTTTTTTTTCAACTTTTGCCGGTAATTATATAATGCAAGGTGGTTCGTTTTTTATGAATAAAATTACATAATTCCTTATTTATTTTAATTATTACGACAAAAACCGCAAATAATTTTTGTTCTACCGGTTCTTTGGAAAAATATCCAACTTTTGTCGTTTTTCATACCTTCGGTACCTAAGCTCTTTCTTCATTAATGTATAAGAAGTCAAGATTTACACTTCATTAGAAGAGTTGGCTATGATTGTTTTCTATTTCCATTATTACCCGAGTTATAGGCTGGCTAATGAAAAGCGGGCCACCCTGTATACAAAATATTTAGTTATAGTAGTAATATGTTATCGTACGTTAAGCACTAGTAAAACTAAATTTCATCTTAGATATAGAGAAACTGAAATCGAGAAGACCAATGTTGAACACAAAAGGAGAGAATTAGACATCGAAGTAGCTCATCGCGAGGAACAAGCTAATACTGTCGAAGGAGATTTAAAAGTAGAACGAGAGTGGAGAATTTCGTTACAGGAAACTATGCAACAAGATCGAGAACGCATATCTCAATTACAACTTGAACTTACGCATCTAAAATCTATAGCACAGGTTGGTATATACAGGGTGATTCACCAAAAAGCTGAATTTTAATAATCTGACACAGCTAAGATACAGATACAACTGAGAAAACTTAGGAATGATTACCGTGTGACAAATCACATTATATGCATTCCAAAGCCTTCTCGATAACTTCTTTTTTTGATGTCTGTGTTATTAAGAAAAATTCACGTCGATGAATCGCCCTGTAAAGCATCGAAACGCCATTCTCCAAAGTTCAATTTTATTATTTTTAGAAATATGTAACATTACAAGAAGATTATTACACGTTAAAAGAGCGTTGGTTAGAACAAGAACAAACTTTAGAAGAATTAGGTGCTCAATTAAGTGCTTCCAAGTTACAAATTTCTGATATGAAAGAAGAGGCAGGAGGACGCAAACCAGAAGGTGCTTGGGCCATGGACGAAAGTACCACACATTGTAGAACTTGCAACAAAGAATTTAACATGACCAGACGAAAACATCATTGTCGTAATTGCGGCGAAATATTTTGTAACTCTTGTTCTGATAATTCCATAAGTTTGCCTTCGTCCGCAAAGCCTGTACGCGTGTGTGACCAATGTCATTTAGTTTTAGTAGGTCGTTATTCTGTGATATAAGTCTTATTTTTATGCCTTAATATGTTGATATTGATAATTATATATTTTGTACTCTATTTTAATCTTTATGTTGAATATATAAAAAATAAATTTGTGGTATTACATAAATATCGTTTAGTTTTTAAATTTAAATAAACCGCCATTTTGTTAACGAATGAGGTCAAACTCGAAACGTCGAATAAAAAAGGACAGCAATTGTTTTGAGTGAGATGGATACTAATAATTAATTACCTGAATCACCGTCGTAGCGGGTTGCTTCGGTTTCTTTATAAAAGTTATGTTTTTTTTTAAATTAAATTCTTAATTTGTAAATAATGGATAACAAAATATTTTTATTGTTAGCAATATGTGCCTTTATTAAAGAAGGTAAGTTTGGTTTTCAAAATTACCCAATGATGTTGATAACTAAAGTGGGTGTGGTAATTTAAAATGTTAATTTTATAAAGGTTTTGCTGTTTGGTGTTACGAGTGTGTTAGCAATCAGCCAGGATGCGGATCAGAACTGAACTGGCTTTGGCATTGGACGACTAAGTGTCCCGAAGACGACGACGTATGCGTTAAAATCTTGGAGAGACGAAATGGTGTGTATATTAAATTAATAACCTCGAATGTAATATATTACACTTATTTTTAGCCGAAGAAGTAATCACGAGAACTTGTCTAAG
The DNA here is from genome assembly GCA_950108345.1 of Malthinus flaveolus. Classification (NCBI taxonomy): domain Eukaryota; kingdom Metazoa; phylum Arthropoda; class Insecta; order Coleoptera; family Cantharidae; genus Malthinus; species Malthinus flaveolus. Next base: position 19,108,657 of record OX467286.1, on the reverse strand, counting down.
TACCGTAAAAGGTTTACGTACCGATATACCTGCCGATCATTATGAAGGTTGTAGGCCTGCAGTGGTCGATGTTAAACTTTCAAATTACGTCAACAATTCTATAAAAGAACTCGACATTTATGGGTAAAACCGTTTATTGTATTTAAATTATTTTTTGTATAATTTTGGTGGATTACAGGAAACATTACGATTCGACGACGTGGTGCTTTTGTTTTTTGGATCATTGGTGCAATAGCTCTGACCTCAGAATGCCTTCAATTACATTAATTGTTACTAGTATTGTTGCTGTTGCATATTCATTTATTGTTTAAGATATTTATTGTTTATGTTTTATGTATTAAGCTTCCGTCCATTTTACTGTAGATATTTCTTTTTATAACTATTATACTTGACATTTTTTAAATAAATCATTTTGTAGAAACTGATTTGAATTTTATTCCTTAAGTGTAAAATTTGTGGAAGATTTGAAATGTTTCATGACGTTCTAAAAATGAGATTCTCGAACAGTTGAAGGCAGCATCTGATGTGGAAGGTTCGACGAAAGCAAATTTTAATAAGAAACTCGAGTGTATTTACACTTTTTATTTATATATACTGTTAAGAGAGCTATCAAAGAAATTGGCTCAAGTGAATTGCCCTTTAGAGCTGCTCGGGTAGTCAAAGCTTGTTGAGAAACTTCAAAACTTATACAAAAACTTCAGAGTTGGTAATGACAAAGGCACAATAGAAATGAACGGTACAACAAATTTTAGCAATAAAATGTATTTTTCATACAAACTATAAACATGATTTTAAAATACTGTATACACATACAGAGCAAAAATATTATAAATTTCAAGATCTAATTGTCCCGATATGGCAATCCGATATTAGTAAGTCTCAATTATAGCACATTTTTTTGCAATTTATCTCGAAATTCGGTAAAAATATTTATAGTTGCCATATTTGTAATAATTAGAAATATATATATTTATTTACAATCGATTTTACTTTATTTACACTGACACGATATTTATTATTGTAAAAATTTAATACAATATTTTTGTTTCGTGTACTTATAAAAATAAGCTGCCACATAATATTTATACTATTCTGGTTGGAATATATAAACGAACGATGGTGCAGTGTAATACGATACAAACATAATTTTAAATTACAAATTTTGATAGAATTACACTCGAGAGTACAAAATATAAAAACTTTATTTTATTATAAGTACGTCGGCTTTTAGTACTTTTGTATAATTTAACACATTCTATACGTTAATAATCAATATCGGCGAGTTGCCATGTTCACAAAATAAAACAAGATAAATCTATCTTCACAGAAGATATAGTTACAAATTTGTGCCAGTGTTACAAGTACAATATTATGCTAAATTTGATATCATTTAATTTTTTTTCCTCTCAACAATAAACAGAATTTTGCCATTTTTGCCTTTCTTACAAATTAAAAATGAATCAAAGAGATCAAAACCATTGCCACCTGTTAGTTAAAATTAAAATTACAATATCGATAAACCTATTGAAAATTTTAATCGAATAAAATTGCACTAATAGAGCTTTAAACCCGGTGGTTCTTAAACCGTCCAAGTTTAAGAACTACCGACAAAAAAATAATTTGTAGGTGTAGAAATAAAGTAGGCCAACTAACGCTAGTCGACAAAATCAACGCCTATTATTACTTAAGCTACAATCTCATATTCATAAACTAACATAAAAATGTAACCATCTCATGGTTCTTAATTTTTATGCCGTAAAAAGAATAAATGACACGTTTTATTTAATTTAGCGACGAAATTAAAATATTGCGTAAAATATATACACGGTGGTTTGCTTTTCACTAGACAGCTAGTATCTTCGGTAACACCTTTCAAAGACACAAGAAAAAGTTTCTTAATTGCACTTCATTATTTATAATCTGAAACTTTAACAATTCTGAAGTTCTTTTCTTACTGCTTTTGAGGGGAAGTATTAAATTTTGGTTTTTTAAGTGAATCACCCTCTAGACATGTACTTTCTGGAAAGTTGAAAAATGACACACTGCAGTGTGGCAATTGTTTAGATACAAAATAAAAGCCAATTATAGCCAACTCTTGCTATTCTGATTAGTTGGCAATTCGTTCTCTACTGCATAGGTCGAGAAAAATTATCATTTTTGATAATTATAGATAAAATAGAGTGAAGAAACTATTTCAGTAAACTTTTTCTTGTGGCTTCAATAGTACGGAAGGTATGGGCTGCCTAATAAAGAGCGAACCACCCTATATATCTAACAAAAAATACTATACTTTAAAATTATAATAGGATCACATAAACTTAATCTTAGAATAAAATATCTCGTAAAAACCTAAAAAAATTAGCCTTAAATCTATTAAAAAAAACATTTATCGCACAAATATTTAAGCTCTCATTTTTAATAATCAATATCAAAAATTCGAGAGCACACAAAATTATAATTAATGTACTTTTAGTTTTAATAAAACTTCGCGTTATAATATAGGCTCTAATTTGTAAGCTTCATCAGTCAAAATAAATAATTGAGACCAATCGTGTGAAACGTTTTTGTTTCGCTCAATTTTAAAATCGAAAAAATAAAATTATACGAAAGGTTTAAGGTAATTAATGGAATAAATTATTCTTAAAAGGGTTGTTAAATACCGAGTGTCTCACTTTTAGATTCTACAATTATAAGGTTAATAGATAGAAGGCACGTTAATAGATAGAGAGCGTCATGGCATTAGAAATTACAAATTACACATAAAACAAACTACATAAAAAAAGACCACAGGTACAGGTTAAAAATTTTGAAACTGCACGTTACTAAAGATCTAATTGTGCAACTTTTCCAAATATAAACCTACCCTCTATCTATTCCTATTCCAATAACCGAGATCGGCAAGTGTAGACTCAGAAAGTGAGGCGTTCCTGGATAGAGTTTGGTAATTCCCGCAAAAATCTCTATCTTGAGATTTGCGATTTCTGGAAATGATGAAAATTTAACTTCGCGAAATTCGTGATTACCCGAAATGTTAAAAACTTCAATTCTCTAATCTCGAAAATTAGCGTCAGGAAATTCCCCAACTCCTATCACTGGATAGTAGAAAATAAATATTTTTAGGAGAACTTTAATCTGTAATTTCATTAAATTCACTGCGCTGCCCTTCTCGATCCAAATCTGACTTTTGCAATGTTTCGGTTTTAAAAAAAGCAGATTGGACAAATGTCCAAAAATTATTTAAGTATAAAAATCCCGTATCGAGTATTAAAATGGCAATTTCTCGTAAATTTACCTATCTATTTTCTAGCATATGTATTTGATAATAATACTAATATTGTGAGTGTAGGCACTGAAGTGAAATTGGCTCGAACAAGTCGGCTAATCTTTTACGAGCCTATAGATATGATGTTGAGCTCCGTGCTCTGACGTCGACACTTCAAATACATAAGCCGTACATAAAAGAGTTTCTTGTGTTTCTCGATTACTTACGACCTTTAATAAATAAAATAAGTCATTTTTTTAAAAAAATTCGAATAAATTCTTACCTGTAGTATCGTAAAGTTTTCTAATACGCTATTCATCATGTACTTTTCAGGAAGATGCTTCAACTTATGTATAAAATTAATCATGTACTCGCACATCGGACTACGATGAATTCGATATATAAATCTCCCGCTCTCATAATGCGCATATTCGGTTTCTACTTTCTCGACCACCTGTTTACCGAACGAACAAACCTTTGTGGAACACGTTATGGTCATGTTTTCGTTACTCTCGTACCTGAAATCGGGCAAATTTAAATAAAGATTAAAAAATTCAAAGAAAAAACTCACTGGCTCGTTACGCCATAAAATGCGCCCGCCTCATCTTGGATGTTAGTGTTGAGATCCGCCCAAAATTTAACTAAGAAAAAGGCAGTTTGAGGTCCCTTGTCGTATAATTCTTTCAAGCCGCCCTTCTTTTCGGGAAATTTATCGTATATTTGTCTCACATCGACGGCCTAACAATTCAACAGTTAAAAAAGTTTTTTTTAAATTATTTTAATCGGTATTACCTCTAGGAGAGGGTCGGCGTAAGTAGCAGTTCCTCCTATGTGTACAAACAAGTGCTTGTGATACTGTAAAAAGATAATTATTTTAACTTTGCGCTAAATAGAAGCTTCAAAATTAATAATGAAGGTAATGTGGCTAGGCACTAGGCTTGTGACCGTCCGTTATTACCATAGACTGTGCGCCAGTGCTACGGAATTCGAATCCTTAGTCGAGCACCAATGGTACGGCCTAAGGCTCACAAGTTTTGACTAAAAAGTGGAAGACACTAACCGTGTTATCGGTATCTCGATGCTGTTCCATAAACGCCGAAAATTCGACGAGCCTCAATTTGTGTGTTGCAATAGCTCTTCCTTCCCAAGGAGGCGGAGGTGGTGCTTGCAGAGGTCCTACTTCGCCTGCCGAAACTGCAGTTGCCGGTTTTCCAGGATATGGCGTTTGTTGAAAAGGCTTAACGCTGTAAAATTCCAGTTTTACACAAAAAAACATTAAACGACAAAATTAAACTTACTCTTGAGAGGTCCCCGGCTGTAATCCAGGTTGCCAAAATTGCTACAAAATAAATCGATTACAATTAGAGCTCCTTTTCGATTTAAGTTTTGGAAATTTGCTCAATTTGAACATACTCTTTTGTTTAGATACACTTCAAGCGGGACACATCGATCGAATCGCCTTTTATGCAAAACTAGCGCTTTATTCGGCGATCCTTCGAGTTGCAATTTTTCAAAACTTTTGATTAGAAAAAAACATAAACACTTAAGCATCGGATATTATAGCCAACAATACACAGCAAGTAAGCTCACTTTAATTCTTGATTATTTTAGCGACGAACGACTACAATATTGTAAAAAATAACAAATTATAGTAGCGTATTAAGCGAAAAAGCTGCTGAAATCCAAACACGAACATTATGCGCTCTGGATACAATATATAAGGATGAGCATTGAGCAAGAAGGATTTCTTTAGGCCCGGATTAACTTACCGGTCCAGGATAGGAGGTGGGAGGAGTAAGACCAAGACCTGCAGACTTGCTGTGCATTGTCGTGGCCGAAACAATCTGAGCACTCGACATGCTGGACATGGTTTGTAGTGCCTTCTCCTTTGCTGCATGATCCTAACAACCGTCACCAAATTAACCCAAGAACTAGTCAAAGTTGCTTAAAAAATTATTTAATTTGTTTTCTTTCGGCTATTCCTCGCGAAATCGGGCTGTTCGGTTCTGGACTTTTGTGAAGTAGTTATTGGGGAAGCGGCCACCAAGGCGCGCCTAAAAATGGGTAGCTGCCTCGCAAAGAGGCCGTTTTGGGCGGACACGGTTTTGGTAACGCCGGAAAGCTCTGTTCGAGCATGTTGCGCGTTTAAAACGTTTTGAAATTTTAAGTTCTACCTCCAACAGATATACGTAACTACAGTTACAGTTACTAGACGGACGCGGAAAATGGAGGTTGTCCGTTTACCGTCGCTAGTATCCGTTCTCAAATAGGGCTCGTCTGCACTACACCTAAACGAACCGCGCGACTGTAGCGCAAAGTGCCTACAGAGATTTACAAGTCAAAGGGCCTCGTTAAATTAAAATTAAGTTCTGGAAATGCCCTTTCAAAGTAAAATGGAGAAATGAAAGTGGCAGTAATTCGTCTAATTTGTAAATTTAAAAAAAAATGCGATCTCAAACGCTTACTATAATTATATAGAGGAGCACATATTCTAATTAATACTTACAACTTTGAGTTTAGCTTGTATCTCTCGTAATTTTCTTCGCGCTAAAACTTGTATGTGTGAACTAACTTGTTTCCTTGTACGCGTCTTTCCTGTTCTAAGTTTAATGTAACGGGCTATTAATTCGTTTCTACCTGTAAATAAAAAAAAATACGAAATTAATTAATTAGTGGCGTTGGATTTAAAATCAACAATTTAATTAATAATGCGAAGATTGACCTTAAAAGGGCGACGCCCCAATTTGAAAATTGCGTAACGAGCGAAAATTTAAATTTAAGTGCGATATAATAGCCGAGAACAAGAACAAAGGGCGCCAAAATGGCGCTAATGGTCAAGAAATTGATATGAGCAGGTCAAAATGTTTTATTTGCGATTTTTCTGTAGTTTATTGAGAGAAACAAAACAAAATTAAATTTTAAAATATCGATTCAAACAATAACCTGTTGAATTTTTATCTTTGCGAGGAATCGTACCTTTTTTTTAGGAAATAGAAAAGGAGGATTAAGATACATATATGAAGCTTTAGAAGTCGGGAGCATTCTTGAAACTTCGAAAGTAACTGACCGACTGGAATCAAATTTGGAGAGGGCGAAGTTTTGTAATTTTTTTTGAAAATTTCCGTTTAAACTTTTATCGTTTTTGGCTTGAGTAATGGCGCCGGGGTTCTTTTTAAATAGCAGGTTTCTTTTTGGTAAGAAAAGGAATTTTACCGATTACAAACATACAATGAAACACTTCAGCTCCACTTGTCTTTTCCGAAAATATCAATTAAAAAAAGTCCTCGAAGGTAAAAAAAAACTTTTTTAATTCGTCAAAAAATTTGTGAAATTAACATTATTCACATTTTCAAAATTTCATTCAGTTTGGCCTATTAAATTAAAAATAGTCAAGGCCGCCTCAGGCCTACCGACTTTTTGAGTTTATGAGAATTTTTTTGAATAAATAATTTATAAAATAATCTCTCGAACTTAAGTAATTTTATTAAAATTAAATTAAGCCATTAAAATTTCCAATAGAAGGGGTGAAATTCCCTTTTCATCCCTTCGTGATAATATCCACCTATTGTATCCGCCTCTATTGAAATTTTAATAATTTTATTAATGCGCAGATTAAACGACCTAACATAATATTAAAAAGTAGTAATTTAATATTTAATTTAGGAAAAATTATGTAAAATATTGCGTTATAAAACATCTCTTTTTTAAGCCGAATAAGTTTATTAAAAAAGAGTTACGTCTTTTAAGAAGTTCCGCGATCTCGGTAGATTGGCAAGCTCTTCATTCGCCACCACGACATGCTACCCTTCTTTATATTTTCTTCTGAGTCGCCTCATCTCCTGAAAGCGCTCGTTCACTAATTGCACATTCTTGGCATAGTTTCGGGCTGCACCCTCACCCCTACTAAAGCCACCTTCTGTATCCTCGGCTCCTACGCTCTCTCACCCTTCAGTGATAAGCATGCAAAATGATTTATATACATATTGCAAAAGTAGAACAACGCGGGTATATGTTCTTTGTGAAAATTTATCACAATATTTTATTATTAAAAACATTTACCTGAAGGCACGGTAAATATTGTAAAGCTACACGCTTAAAAGTTGAAAAATACAATTTTAACGAATTAACTTTTTTTTTTAATTTACCCTCTCTAAAAGGAACAAATCAAAAAGTACAAATAAAAGACCCTTCAATTTCCAGAAATGTCAAAATTAATAATTTAAAAAGGTCAAAGCGCGCTACGAAAATAACAAAAAAATTTCAAAACAAAAAAATAGGATATTAATTATTGCTTAAATGAGCACGAACATGAAACTTGATAAGATCCAAAATGCAAGGCGCAGGCTGTAAAGATATTGACCGTCACGTTGTCCGTTGTCCACTCGAGCGTCCTACTACTACTCCTGAAAATTGTCCCCTCACAAATCGCTTGTCGCAAGATGAAAGAAGAAAAATTATACAAAACAAACCCACCTCGAAATAACTCCACAACTTTTCTTTAAATTAAAATTAACTAATCGTTCGTTACTTACCATACATTTTTCCTTCGTCCGAAAGTATAATTTTCCGACGTCCACAAGGGGGGTATATGGCCAAAGCTTCCTGAAAACTTTGTTCTATATCAGGACTCCACACTCCTTCCGCATCAGCTGCTGTCATATCCTTTTCATCCTGCAATAAACAAAACATTTACATCGTTTGCTCATTTGCAAACTCCCAGAGCCGCCATCTCCCATTTTTAAAAAATGAAATTGAAATCAAAAACGCGACACGTGCGTATTTTATTAATTGTTATTTAAAACAACTGAAATTAGAGTCAGAAACAATAGAATTTGGTATGGAAATTTGTTCATCTTTATTTATTAAACAAATGAGATAAGTCATAAATATTCAAAATGGCGACGCTAAGTAAATTGCAAGCAAATCTGGACGAAATTAGCGTTATCTCGAAAGTTTCTATCGACGAATCATTTAATGAGTCAGTTGTTGAAAAGTAATCGACTCGTTTTGGGGGAAATAGCGCCGCTCTTCTTGGTGATTTAGGTACGTTAAACTTACCTCGCTGACGTCGCCGACGTCCAAATTTTTTGTATCCGGGCCCGGGCCATTGCTTTCGGCCTGCGGGCCCGTCACCGGCGTCCACGGCGATGAAATGGTGTTGGCTGTTACGACACTACCTGAAAAAATAAGAAATGTTAAAACTTCGATTCAATATAGAAGTTTTCATCTACATAATATTTCAAATACTTTTAGAAGTGCAATATAATTTTTTAATTTATAAAAGAGTAACTAGCAGAAAAGGAAAGGGATTAAAAAGTCATCTTCGTCCTTAGTTCGCTACGAAGTAAAACATTTCCAAGTTGCTTAGTTGCTTTAAAGTGGCGCTTAGTATACAATCCAATCTGATTTTTCTTATTATAAGGATTACAACCGTGTTCAGCTTCGCACAATTTCAGTTTTGAGTATATTGGGTTGCATAACCTCGACTATAAATAACAGTTGTTTTTCATTACCCTGGCGATGCGACGTAACGGGAGTCTTACAATTTGTACAAGTACCCGTAAATAAGTAGAGTACACATTATAATATTCATATGATACATTGAAACGTTTGTAAATTAATTGTCAATACGTTGATGTAATTATGTCGTCTAAATATTCTATTAAAATCCTAAAAGTATACATTTCTTTAATGACGTGGGCGTGGCAAATGTGCGAGTTAAAAAAATAAGCGCGTCAACATCCGTTCTCTATGGTGTTTGGTAGCTATGGCTACAGGCGTACAATACGCCGATTGCCGTGATAGGAAAAACGGCCTTCATGCACTCTAGCGCCCAAGCCGTTTGTCTGAGGAAAAAACCTTTCAGATATAGTTGGTAGGAAATTTTACGTAGTTTACTTTTACATAGATGCACTTTTCTCCTAAAGTGGGTAGTTTTGAAATTATAAGCAAAAAATTGAAAAAATAGCAAAAACACACTCTTCTCGAGCCGCCTGCAACTTCCAAGTTAGTGCTGCAGACGGTCGGTTTTATTGCTCATTTGCAATGTTATATCGTCCTGCATTGGTCAAAATCAAAAATTTTATATTTTTGTATTTCGGCATTTCGCCTGTAGGGCACGCTATGTTGTCCGATATACTATAAACTTCAACGCGCCTCTACCACCTCAACTGTTTGTTTGAAGAAAAAATTTAAGAAACACAATTTGTAGGAAATTGAATGTACCTTATTTTTGTATAAGAGCGCTTTTCTACAAAAGTGCGTAGTTTTCGAGTTATGAGCGATAAAACAATTTTCTGGCCGATTTGGAAGTTTTTTAATTTTCACGCACGCTAGCACCTAAATTGTTCGCCTGGGAAAAAAACTTAAGAGATATAATTTGTAGAAAATTTAATGTACTTTATTTTTGTATAGAAACGCTTTTCTCCAAAAGTGCATAGTTTTCGAGTTATGAGCGATAACAATTTTTCTGTCCTATTTTGGAAGTTTTTTAATTTTAACGCGCGCTACCGCCTAAATTGTTCACCTGGAGAAAAAAACTTAAGAGATATAATTTGTAGAAAACGTAATACACTTTATTTTTGTTTAGGGACGCTTTTCTATAAAAGTGCGTAGTTTTCGAGTTATGGGCGATAAAACAATTTTCTGGCCAATTTTGAAATTTTTGTTTAATTTGAACGCGCGCTAGTGCCTAAATCGTTCACCTGAGGACGAAAACTTAAGAGATATAATTTGTAGGAAATTGAATGTACATTATTTTTGCATTGAAGAACTTTTCTTATAAAGTGCGTCGTTTTCGAGTTATAAGCGAAAAACCGAAGAACTGTAATGCTCTTTCATCCTGCAGTCAAAAATTTTGTACTTTTTGGTTCCTTTGGTAAAAGTGTTCGCTGCCTTCCGGACTATAAGAAGGGGGCAAGTTTGATGCACTATTGACTATTGAGTCACCCGGTATACTCCATTTTTTATCTAGGGCGTTATATGTTAGAATAGTTAATTAGATAGAAGAATAGATAAAATAGAAATTTCCCCAAAATAGTTAAGTTGTGGTTTTTTCCAAACAAAATAAACGCTAAGGGCTTCTATTTTGATTTTTAACAATTTATTACAAAATTTCGTTGAACGCATACAGGAAACGAGGAAATAAAGTGAAAATGTTAGTTGTTTTCAAGGCCACCCTGTATGTATTATGTTATAATCGACATTTAAAATTTTATAACAGGTATTTGATGATAAAACATGAATCAGAGTGAGTGAGTGCATGACGCTTTTATTTAAAGATGAAAGATAATAAAAGAATTGTTTATCGTGGAGTAGTTTTATTTATTTTAACGTTCTAAGATCTAATTTCATAATAAATATTTGTATTAACTCGCTCCAAGTAGCATTTTTACATTAAACAAAATGGCGACATATTTGCGCGCTGAATTCAACTTGAAAAAAAAAGGAAACAAACGAAGTGGGCATATAAAATGTGCACTATTTATATAAATAGGATTTTGTGTAAATTCGAGTAGTGTAAAATAAATCGACTGTTCGAATCTTCTATTTTGACTGACATTTAAGTGAGGTACATTGAATATAAATAGCGGTTAATTATATATTACGACGCGTTTAATCCCATGAGTCATAGAAAAGTATCAAAGTAAATCTTTGCATCTATCTACCTACGCTTATATTAAACGGTAAAACAAAACGGTGTTAATTCACTGTCAACAAAATCGCCTAATAGATTTATTTTCAAGTTTATTAGCTAAAATAAGTTTTTTAAATTTGGATTTTCGGCGAGTACCCCCCTCTATTAAAAAAACGATTTAAATTTCCGGTCAAACTTAAACTAATGGCTATGGGCTATGGTAAACAACCACCATCATCTCTAAATTAAATACTACAACGGATTGCACGGGATTGGACCATGTTTGGTCCGTCTGGTAAAAGTCGAAACGAATTAAACTCGCTTTCAGTCAGGAAGGGGATGTTGAAGAAAAATGAAGAACATCAATTATCAATTAAAATGTGTTAATATTGTCTTATAAAATGCATTTCTTGTAATTTTAGTTCCGCCACTAAATTTAAAGTTCAATAGCGCATATTAAAAAGTGCCTTACAATAATTAACTTGCAAACTTTCAATATAAAGTATTAACAAATTTAACTCCTTATAATAAACAATAATTAATTTATGAAACTTTCTAAATTAGTACTAATATCCCCATCTGAGGAAAAACACGCCAAGATTTTACAAAATTGCAGAAAATCGCTTTAATTATTTAATTAAATGAGGAAAAAAGGCGGAGATTACATTTATTTACAATTTCGACACAATTTTATATTTTTGAGAAATTAAGTTAGCAGTTGGCTAATTTTTTTTTATTTGAAAAATTGCATTTTATGTGTTCTACTTATAAAATTATTTTTTTTGCAATATTCCGGGTTTACTGCAACCTACTTTTTCACACAAGGACAACAAAACATACAATAAACAATTAGTCTAATAAAACAATACTCTAATAAATTATAAATAATTGCATAATTTTGGCATGTAGGTAGGTAGGTGTACAGTGCACATTACATTACATATTATTAGAAAATCGAAAGTTTAGGTGCACGATAAAACTGATTTTCTTTAAAAAAATATTATTAGTGCATTTTGCCAAGGACGGTCCAGCGTTTTCGGCCGCCGCCTCGTTGTGTAGTCAAAAAAGTTTGTTTTACGGAGAAATGCTTATTGCGGGACCTATCTTAAGGGAGTGAGGTCTTCCTGTCGCCTTCCACAAAAATTTTAATCTATTAAAAACCCGCTCGAGCGAAATTAGGTCCTCAGGCGGTTGAACGAACTAGTAATACATCATCGCAGCAGCCTAAATTTTAAATCGATGGCTCGTTACATGCTCCCCAAAGAGAAAATCCAATGGCTACTCGCTTCATACGCATTTATATAGTCTGTAGCGACCCCGAACTAACGTGAGCAAGCGTGAAATACAAGGGAATTGCAAGGACCGAGATAGTTTAGTGGTCAAAGCACTCGGGTTCGATCCCCGATCGCAGTCCAAGTATTTCCCTTAGATTATCAGCGCATCTCGGACGTCTACCGTCTACGACCACCCTAACGCACCTGACGCGTGCTAAAATGCTGACCCCGACGTGATGAGTTAGCAGTGCTTTAATTCAGCAAGCATGTAGGCCGCTTTTCGTTGCTCTAGATAAGGGGGGGGGATTCGATTAACGGTTGTAAGAACGGGACACGCACATGATATCGAGACGAACGACGTCTCTGGAAAGGGGAGTAATGTATCGACTCCGGACTAACGTGCAAGGAACGATGTAGCTTAATGGTCAAAGCACCTCGGCGCAACACAGTGGAAAGTTCGGGTTCGATCCCTGATCACGGTCCAAGTTTTTCCCTATCTCAGACGCCTACCGTCTACGACCACCTAACGTGTGCTAAAATGGTAACCCCGACGTGATGAGTTAGCAGTGCTTTCGTCCAGCAAACACGTCAGCTGCCTTTTGTCGCTCTAGATGAGGGGGGGGGGGGAGATTAACGGTTCTAAGAACGAGAAAAACAGCCCAGATACTCCCATGGTATCGAGACGAACGACGTCTCTGGAAAGGGGAGTAATGTAGCGACTCCGGACTAACGTGAGCACGTATGAATACAAGGACCGAGGTAGGTTAGTGGTCAAAGCACCACGGCGCGACACCGTAGAGATTCGGGTTCAATCCCCGATCGCGGTTCCCTTTGATTATCAGCTCGTACGTATACCGTCTACGACCACCTGACGGGTGTTAAAAGTCCTCTAGTTAGTCCCACGAGCACCGGGACTCCCGAACAGTTGGGCGAGGTATAAAGCAACAATTTAAAATGGAGCGGTTCGTCTGAAAGTTCCTTTCGAGTTGATTACGCTCACTTAAATTTCAGCTTCATTGGACCGGCCAATAGAAAACGACAACGAAACAAAAAATTCAACTCAGATATGACCCCCCCTCAGATGTGGATAAAATCTTTCGGATTCGTATTAAAATTGCAGAAATAAAAATGATTCCCAAGGTATAACGTATAATCTACGTATCGACAGTTTACTTTACTATACAGGGTGTTTAGCCACATGAGTGCTAAATTTGCAGTTTTCAAATTTGATGACTTTGAAGTTGTCTTAACTTTCTCTCAAGGAGAACTTCAAACCAAGTATTAAGGGTGGTTGTAAAAGTCATTAAGACCAAGACCTAATGGTAAATTTCTAAAAACCGGAGAGAAAACTTTTGCTAATAGTAATTGCATTTGTTAATTACAACTACAAGGCTATACTTCTTAATATTCTTCCGATCTTCTCCAACGATAATAAGCGAAACTATTACTACGCATAATACGTTAGGTACTTCCATTGTTATTAAATAATTATAGCATAAAATGGTTGGACACGAATAAAAAATTAATTCGTCAATAAATATGCCTCATTAATTTAGATAAAAAACCAGTAGAATTATTAACTCCATAAATATATCGACCGAAAAAGCTCCAACTATATTGCAGCAAAAGAATGTTTAAACCTGAACTTGAATCGCGTATTTGACATTCTTCAGTTGGAAACAATGAACCATAAAGGCAATTAACTTTTTACTACTTGCCGATTGTGAGAATATTTAATTATATGTGACCGTCATAAAGCAAATTTCGAAAAGCCGAACAATTCGGCCATAAAAATTTTCAAAAGAAAAACTAAACTCGTCCGTCTCCATAATATACACGAGGGAGCATTACACGACGTGAAAACTGCCCGTGAGCCCGTGTAGAAATTTTGTTGTGGAAAAAAATAATTTTTTCAACACACGACGACCTAATTAACTTTTAAATGCAGAAAATTAATATCTCACATGTTGGCATATTTAGTTTTTCGAATGAAATTCCAAATATGATGAACATTTGAAATCGGAACGGTAATAGAATTTGCCAGGAATTTGGATCAATGATGTTCACTTCGCTGTACATCAGGATGCAAATTAAATGGTTATTTTGCATAGAATTGTTTAAATTGAGATGAATTATTTAGACATTCAATTATTATCGCACAATAATTTTATTTGCCGCGTTCAAAACTCAAAAATAAAGGGTTCATCGTTCCGTTCATTCATAGAAAAACCAAAAATAAAAGTGACCCGCACAAACATCAAAAAAATATGTTTCGGGTGAATTTCGATGGCGTTTTTAATGCCAAATTGCGCGTAAAATCTAAATTTAAATAATCGAAACTGGGCGAGAGCTCGAGAAAAAATTATTTTTTAAAATCTTCTTCAATCCCTAACCCAAAGCGCTCGCTCGAGTCGCAAGCCGAAGCAACAGATATTATCAAGACAAAAAAATTTTAGTGACACATAGTTAAACGTATAGTTGTCCAAAAAGAAGAAGAGACGAAACCCTTTTGTTCGACTTTCTCACGAGTCGGCGGCAACTACACAAAACCAGATACTTAATCAACTTCTAATACTTGAATATATCTCATAGATACTCCCGATGCCTACCTGCTTTTAAGCAATCATTCCTGATTAACCTTTCGTTGGAAAAAAATTCAAATTTAATTAAAAAGTCAATTAGATCATTTAAATATCAATTTTATTATTTTAGAGGGAAAAGCTTTTTGAATAGAAAATAATAAAAATGTTAAACTGACCAAGGTTCGACGGGAATAATTATTGGAAGTGCGAGCGCGAGTCCAATTTTTTAATTTAAAAGCAGTCGTTTCGGAATAGCCTAGCCCAATTAGTCCGGGTTTTTTATAGGTCTTTCGCTTATAACTTGAAAACTAAGCACTTTATGAAAGAAGTTCTACTATGCAAAAGTAAAGTCCGTTAAATTTTCTACAAATTATATATCTTAAGATTTTTTCTTCAGGTGAACGATTTAGGCGCTGACCACGTTCAAGTTAAAAAAAACTCCAAAAGTTTAGTTTAGAAGTTATAAGCGAAAAACTGATAAAAGAGCAAAAAACCACCCTTCTCCTGCCGCCCCCTAATTAATGCTGTCACTTTTAAGAGGCTGATTTTATTACTCATTTGCAATGCTCTTTCCACCTGCATTGATCAAAATAAAAAATTTTGTATTTTGGCATTCTGCTTCTCGGACATGCAATGTTGTCTGATAAGTATACCCTAAACTTCGACGCGCCGCGCTCTACCACCTCAACTGTTTGTTTGACGAAAAAAATGTAAGAGACATAATTTGTAGGCAATTGAACGAGCCTTATTTTTGTATAAAGAAACTTTTCTCTAAAAGTGCGTAGTTTTCGAGTTATGAGCGATAAAACAATTTTTTGGCCGACTTTGGAAGTTTTTTTTACTTTAACGCGCGCCAGCGTCTAAACCGTTCACCTGGAGAAGAAAACTTAAGAGATATAATTTGTAGGAAATCTAATGTACTTTATTTTTGTATAGAAGAACATTTCGCATCGAGTGCGTAGTTTTCGAGTTATAAGCGAAAAACCGAAAAAAGAGCCAAAATCGTCTGAGAAATAACGTATCTAGCCAATAAAATATTCTTCCCGCCCTAAAGTCGAGAAAAGCAAATATTGAATCTGGAAATTAACTTTCTTGCATCTAGACAACCATGACCACTAAAAAACTAAAAATGTCCTCTTTCCTCTTTGATACCATCGGATACACAAAAAATAAAATCCTAACATAAATTGGACTAATTTGTGAGCATTCAGACTTTTTTGGGAATGACTCATTTTTTTCAAAATGGAACCATTGTAGATTGTTACGGCATTCAACTACTGCCAATTTGCTGCTAAATCTAAATACTCCATAATCTATGCAGAAATTTTCGTGCCGATTTCAGTTCTGATCTAATTTCTAAAAATCTATCAGAGAGACACTACCCGAGACCTCGAGCTCTCCACTTTCCCAACGTTACTTTTGAAAGACAGCAAGGAAACTTAATATTATAATTTATACTTAAAATCTCAAAGGGCGAAAGAGGTCCTATTTAAAGAATTTTAGAAACAGATTACATAACGCAGGCAGAAATGATCTAGTCGTTCAGTTTTCAACCTTCTAAGTACATACATACGACGAGGCTTTAATAAGGAGTCATTTAAAGTATCTTTGTAGCAGCAGTAGCAGAATGAAAGAGCTTTGAAATTCTAACTTTGAAAATGTATCCTTCTCCATAAACGCGCCACGAGAAAAAAAGCTTTTGATACTCGTAACAACAAAGTTAAAAACAATTTTTATATCAAATTCCGTTGTCTTTCAACAGAAACATTATTTCCATAATTTATTTAAAAAGAATCTAATTAGCAGAAGTAAAAGGCGTGGTAATTTGTAAAAATTTTTAAATTTGCGTGTTTTATAACAATATTTAGAAGAAAATGTTGACAATTTCGTGATAAAATATAATTAAATTTCAAAATTCTTGTTCAACCCTTTTAAATTATTTGTCATCTTGAAATTAATTTGAAAAATATTATTACTAAGGGAGCGACGTCGAAATAAATCGCCGTCGATGATATTACGCGAAAAACTGAAAATCTTAGAACATTATAATTTGATGTTTACTTGTACATTATTTTTACCGCCAGACTGCAACATATTAACATTGACTAATAATAGCTCTTTCTTTACAGAAAAATTGGCAGAGAATAAATAACTTTTCCGAAAATAAATAATCTCATCCTCACTGAGCCACCGAGGTAGTCATATATGACGATTGTCAATTTAATATGTTGCGTTTCGGCCTTCAAAATTAAGACAGAAAATGTCTTTTTCGAAAATACGGACGGTGGGAAAATTTGCAAATAGGAAAAAAGGTACCTAAATACATAGTCGTCGGCTTGCTCCAGAAGTTCCTCGATTACAATAAACTCCAATTAATCACATATTCGTGATAATTAAATAAAAAAGAATCACAAAATGTTTTTTGAAACAAACGAAACTATATAAACAAGTGTGAACTGTTAATTATTGTAAACAAACACCGATCGCAAACACAATGACAACTGAACTCGGGTATCCGATTTACCACGTTCACTGAATTGTCGTAAAACATATCGGCAACTACGGTAACATTAACACTAACAACCGAATTAAAACAAACACCCATTATTTCTTTAATAATAATTCTCAAACAAATTTGCCTACTTGTCATTTTGAGTATTCAAAATTTTATATACAACCGAAACGCGCCGTCGTCGTAAGTCGTCACAAGTTCGTAGAAGCAAGCATGACAACTATGTAAAATATTGTAGGAATTGTGGACACATTGCTGGCATTCTAAAGGATAAATAGCCTAAAACACTCGATAAAGTATATGAAAAGTGTTTTGATACAATTTTGTACTTACCTAAAACTCCGATTTGCGCGTACTGCACCACTTTACAGATAATTAAAACAAATTTTGTTCCGTAAATATCAAGACTTGGTCTGTTATTGGAATGTCAGGAATGGCACAAAGAATCTAGACAACGCAGCAACTACGGCGCATCTTTCATGGCGCAAGATGTAAACGCTCCCACGGGCAACAATCAGGTTTCTACATTATCTATTTAAAAAGTTTAAAAAGTCAATACCTGCGCCATCTATCAAGGTATGTTTACAATTATTTAAATAAATATTTTCAACGACAAAAAGTCAATTTAAGAAACTAAATCGCTAATAATAAATTTAATAAGTTTTTTTCACTATTTTATTTTTGGACGTTTTTTAGTCCCCCCTGAATCCAAAATATAAACAAAAATGTTTGAAACAACTGAAACAGTCTGTATGTGTGGAACGCCTTTAAAACAAAGCATACTCCAGCGACTTCAATCAAATTCGTTTGAGGGTTTGAGCTACCGATGAACAAAAATGCATTGACAAAAATCAATTATTGAATAAAATCGATACAAGGCGGCCCAACATATGGGGATTTAGGAAAATGCACTTTTCTTTTCAAATTTTTAAAATAAAAATGGAGGCCAGTAAAACGCATAACCAAAACGATTGTTCCATAGTTTTTTTATTATAACTTTGTACATAATATTTATTATAGAAATCTAAAAATCTATCATCAATAACACCTTAGCTTTATTTACGATACCCAGAAATCTCAAAAATATAGAATTTTATGTAATTTCAATTATTAGTTTAATAACACCGTGTAAACATAGCTTTACGACTTCCAATTTTATTTTAACCTCAAATTTTAAAATTTTGACAACCGTCCGTTGTTCGTATGTCAGACTTTAAAAAATATGTTTATTAAATACGAATCGTTAATATTTTTAACGATATAAAACCGATTAAGATAATGCAATTTGCTGAAGCAAAAGTTGCCGATATTGTTAGAACGTCCCAACGGGATCAACTCTTCGTAGAAGGATTTCAAGATGATTTGTTTACCTTATTGAAACTTTTAGGCTCTAAAAATTACAACTACTTACGCAAAATCGTTACGGTAGTCTCTAATGTTTGGTATTATTCACTTACGTCTTTAGGAAATGTACAAACGTTGGGAGAAGAATACACGGGCACTTTACGTCTTAACGATGATAGGAAGATTCCCAGTCGAACGGTAACTTATTAAACGTTTATAATCTAAGCTACTAACATCATTTGTAGTTGGAATTGGTGTGGCTTGTGCTTTTTATTGGAGGAGAGTCAATGTACGAGAGGCTTTTGCAACAACTTCATACAAAAGTTAAAAATTCTCCTATAACGGAAGAATCAAAACGATTCTTAACAAAGTTAATTTTATTTATGATAAATAAAAGGGTTTTATTCTTACGGTTGCACTATTCGTTATTTTACATGAATGGTATTTACTATAATCTTTCAAATAGGATCACTGGGATCAAATATGTGAGTTTTACCTTTTTTCAAATTAAGTGCCTTAATTTATTTAGTTGTAGGTTTTATTGAGAAATTGGTTACAAGATGATTCGTCTACTCAAAGTTTTAAACTTTTAGGACAAGTTTCATTTGTTTATTTATTGGTTTCTTTGTTTTACGAGTTTGCCAATATTAACAAAGAAGAAAGTGCACAAAGTGTAGAAGATTCTGGTAGCTTTTATGGCAATCAAAAAACATGTAGCCTTTGCACCGAAATAAGGACTGATCCATGTGCAACACAGTGTGGACATGTATTTTGTTGGAAGTGTATATACGAAAGTTTAAATTATCAACAAAATTGTCCTATTTGTAGGGAAGTTATTCATCCCAGTAGAATTGTATATCTTCAAAATTATACATGAAATTTTATTGTACAAATTTAATAAAAGTACATTTTCTCTAAGTTTTTGTTAAGTGGGAGGCTATGTGGCCCTCTCTTGTGTGTCTGTAGCCAACTTAATTAAATTAAGTTTTATATGGTTTTAGTTTCGACTCTTATGGTAAAGGGTGGGGGACATCTAAATTCCCATTTAAATTGAATTGTAACCAATATTGTTTAGAGTTCATCCAGCAAAGTTGGGGGAGGTAGGATTCTAGTTTATGGTCATCACTGCCATAGGTCACTTTCTAAGATTCTAAATCTAAGCAGTGATGGTAGTACAAAAACTCAAATGTGACCATAACGGGGCTATTTCGTATGTAGATATTAAAACTCTCTGATATCACATAGTACCTAACAATAGTATGCTCAGCTGAGAAGCACTCCCTAATGTCTAAAAACCAAAATTATACGGAGCGTTTCTACTTTAAATAGGAAGCTAGTCTCATTTCCAGTTGAACCGGAAGTCAAAATATTATATCACTAGATAGTTAATTTTGCAATCTTTCTAACTACTTAAAATATACAGGGTGTTGTATTTAAAATAGAAAAGCCAACCCATTTCCAGTTAAACCGGAAGTTGCAATTTAACATGTTTGGTATCATTAAACAGCTAATCTTACAATATTTTAAAGAATCATAAAATACAGTGGGTCCGGGGATAGGTGAAACACGGATCTCGCTTATTAGCGATTTTAACAAAAAATGTTACTCTTTGTAAAAGTTTTTGCTTGTTCCAAAATCAATATTCACAATTTCATTTCTGCAGATTTTTGTACAGGGTGGTTTTTATTAGCGTTTCTCTAAAATTATACACTAGTAAACTAGGAAAATTTTGAAGAGAAAAATCAAAAATTCTTAACAAAAAGTTATTCGTACGCTCATGTTTTATTCAAATATAAAATTTGAAAACGATGCGGTACTTTTAATATTTTTAAACGATTTCGACAGTTTTTTATTAACAAATTCATAAAAATATTTTATTAGATATCAAAACAAACAAATAAATAATAATTACTACTCAATATAAGTGCTCCTTACATTCATACATCCTTACAATTCCTTGGTGAAATTCAAAATACGCAGCTTGAAACATCCTTACATCGAAATTTTTGAAAATATAAAAAGTGCCGTATCGGCTTCAAATTTTATATCTGAATAAGAAATCGGCGTAGGAATAATTTTTTGTAATGACTTTTTTTATTTTCCTCATAAAATAAGAGTAGTTTACTGATGTATAATTTTAGAGAAACGCTAATAAAGACCACCCTGTATAAAAATCGACAGAAATGAAACTGTCAATATTAATTTTGGAACAAGCAAAAACTTTTACAAAGAGTAACATTTTTTGATAAAATCACTAATAAGCGAGATCGCCCGTGTTCCACCTATCCCCGGACACACTGTATACAGGGTGTTTTCAAAAACTCCTTTTGCTTAGCTAATTTCCGGTTTAACCAAAGTTGTTTTTAAAACCAAGATTATAACAAATAACAGAAATTTATAGAATAAATTAATATACACGGATATCGTAAATTTTTGAAATTTTGACCTTCAAAAAATAATAGCTCTGGATCTGCTCATAGCAAATGAATCAAACAACGATGATTATTTTAGAACTTGTAGATGCCTATCTATAGTTATATTTTCTTAACGACTCGAGAACGGAGTCTCAAAGTATTAATTTATTATTCTTTAACGTCCTGTATAATTATAAATATTACCGGTGACCACCCGGTGACTCGGTTT
The DNA here is from genome assembly GCA_950108345.1 of Malthinus flaveolus. NCBI lineage: Eukaryota > Metazoa > Arthropoda > Insecta > Coleoptera > Cantharidae > Malthinus > Malthinus flaveolus. Next base: position 19,087,404 of record OX467286.1, on the reverse strand, counting down.
TCCTGATCGGTGATCGCGCGAAATCGTAATCAATCGAGTTGGTAATTCGTATTCGTAACCTTTGAATTGCTTATCATCTCATCTACAATCTACAATTAAAACCAAAACATTATTTTAAAGAAGAGATAACTTTTACTATCCAGTATGTCTGAACCACTGACCAAGAAAAGCAAGATGGCAAGCTCTCTTGACCAACTTAAAAAATACACCACAGTTGTAGCGGACACTGGTGATTTTGAAGGTATTTAATTTATTTTACCTTATGTGTATCACTTAATTAGTATCTAAATGTTTTTCCTTTACCCATTTTACGACCTCGTATTCAAGGTGACCCTTTACTTCTAATTACACTTTGACTAACTTTTTAGCTATGAAAAGTTTCAAACCCACCGATGCAACAACGAATCCTTCACTCATTCTTGCCGCATCGAACTTAGCACAGTACAAACCTCTCATTCAAAAAGCCGTACATTACGGAAACAAAGAGGGTACAAATGAAAAAGAAAAAGTTGAGTTGGCCATGGATATGTTGTGCGTTTTGTTTGGAGCCGAAATTTTGAAAATTATTCCTGGACGTGTGTCGACCGAAGTCGACGCTCGGTACGGCTTTAATATGTAATTATTTATTAAATATTTCGGTTTTGTAGACTTTCGTTCGATAAGAAAGCAAGTATCGCCAAAGCACAACGTCTAATTCAGATGTACAAGGCAGAGGGTATTAAAAAAGATCGTATATTAATCAAGTTGGCGTCTACTTGGGAAGGTATACAAGCTGCAAAGTGAGTTTGTTAACTAACTTTTTAAATAATTTCACTTGCTTATTTTTGTTAATAGAGAGTTGGAGGAAGTACATGGAATTCATTGTAATTTGACGCTTTTATTTTCGTTTGCCCAAGCAGTAGCTTGTGCCGAAGCTGGCGTAACTCTAATTTCACCTTTTGTTGGCCGCATTTTAGATTGGTATGTAGCTAATACAGATACGAAAAGCTTTTCTGGAGAAGAGGATCCAGGAGTTGTATCTGTTACCGCCATTTATAACTACTACAAGAAATTTAATTACAAAACAGTTGTGATGGGAGCATCATTTAGGAATATTGGTTAGTATTCTAATCCCGCTCCGTAAAGTTCTTTTTGACTTACGCCACCAGCAGAGAGATTCAATACAATCAATAGAAGAATAGAATAGAAAGAGATTATTCATTATTGTACCTCTCAGCTGGTGGTAAAGTTACCGACAACTTTACGGAGCGGGATTACTTTATACAGGTTGTACAGTAAAACTGTTTAGGCCATAACTATAAGAGCTCCCCTCGTAATTTTTACAGTTCTCGAGATCTTTCTGCTTAAAAAGTTTCAATGGGCACTGTGTAGTATTTTACTGAAATTTCTTACCTAACACAAATTGTTCTAGATGAAGTGAAGGCTTTAGCCGGTTGTGATTTACTTACAATAAGCCCTAAGTTATTAGGTGAACTGGAAAAGAGTAACGAGCTTGTTGAAAAGAAATTAAGTGTGGAGCACGCTGGAAAAAGTGATGTGGAAAAAATTACGCTGAATGAAGGTAAATTTCGTTGGTTACTAAATGAAGATCAGATGGCCACGGATAAGTTGTCGGATGGAATTAGAAAATTTGCTGCTGATTCAATAAAATTAGAGAAAATTTTAACAAACTTATTGAATTAGACGAAACCTGAAACATTCCATCAAGATGCCTGCAAATTGCATTTTATTTTTGTAAAGTGGTTTAGAAGTTGGTGAAATATATTTCTAGTGGTTGTATTTGTGATTTTATTGAATGTACTTAAAGTAGGTACTATTGAATACAGCACTAACACAAAGCCTCATCTTTATCAACCTTGTATACCTATGCCGCGTTTGTCTGTCTGGTAAGCAATGATTAAACCATAAAATTAAAGTCACTGCGCTCTAAATAGGTGTTTTCGTGATAAAAGTAGTTTAAAATTCAAATTTATGTAAATTTCAAACACGTTTTGACAAATAACTGTCAAAATTTGACATTATAACCAAAATGGCGCTCAGTTTAAATTTTAGTGATTTCTAGTCTTTAATATTTATGCTCCTTATTTTTTGTTTATATTAATAATTTATCAACACTCACCGATATTTAGTAATTGGTAAATAGCTTTTACAAAATACTCCGATAAGTGTTATTATTTAAGTTCACCGTAATAGCAAAATGTTTTTGTTAATTCAATACTTTAACCTTATTTGTTTTATTTTTTTAGAGTAAATAAGTTCATTTTATCGATATTATTCGAGTTGAAATGAGATATCGAGGATCTGAAGGTGATATTGTTTCAAATTACTCTGATATACACTTATTTGTAAGTTTTAAACGTATATGCACAATTGCAATAGCATGTCCAGTGGTAGCAATAATTGTATGTTTGCTCACAGCCATTATATTCCAAGCAGATGACGTTCACGAGACGCACTGTCGTGTAAGTGTTGCGCGTTCGTTTCGTAATTATAAACTTTATAATAATTTTTAGGTTTACAACATTATTCCATCGATAAGTGCAATAACGGGTATAAGTCCACAGAGATACCTCTGGAGAATAAGTGTTGCCTTACATATTGGGCCTCGTTTTATAATAGCCGCATTATACAAGGCGTGTAACGAAAACATAATTAATTCGTCGATTCAAACTAAGGTTAGTTAAGTTTTAACTCGATGCCGTGATATAACTGTTTTTCTTTTAGTTGCAATTAACAGCTCGAAAATGGCTAAACATTGCTTTTTGGCTTCACCTAATCGAAATTGGGTCTTTATGCGGTGTTACTTTTATATCAAATCGCGAAAACTATCGTAAGTAATTGTTGTTAATCGAGTGATTATGATTTATACCCAAGGGGGCAATTTTAGCTATACACGAAAAATTATTTATAACGTTTATGGTAAGTAGTTTGCTGCACATGCTCGCAAACATTAAGGTGACTAAAAAAGTTGCCGAAATAAAAAATGAAGTAACCGAGACTCAAAGCATCGTAACACTTAAACAAGGGTTATTCATACTATCGATAACCAGTACGGTGGGACTAATTGTGTTCTTCTTAGAGCATAGATATTTATGCCACGATATGGGTGAGTTGTGTACTTTTTAATTACAGTACATTATTGAAGCAAAATCTTTTTTAGCATTCAGTTGGTTCGCTTTTTGTGAATATATAATTGCATCCGCTAATATGGCATTTCATCTAGTTGCCGTGATCGATTTTCCTACGGAACAACTAATTCTAGCTAGATGTTCGAAGCTCAGTGCAGGCAACTTCAGTACGAAGGAAAAGCATAAATAAAGATAGTTTTAAATAGGTGTAATGAATTGGTACTAGCAAATGTTTTTAATTGTTGTGTAGTTATTTTGTGTTCCATATGAGATTTATTGACTTAAATTGCTTCCAATGATCTAAAATTATGAATTTAAGTTTTAACTTTAGTCAGCTTATTATAATTATTTTCATATTTTAGTACGAATCTCCATTTTATACAAACTCTGTTTTCTATATTTATTATCGATAGTAAAAATGTTTTGAATTGTTAAAGGGCAAATTTTCAAACGACTGGAAGTTAAATCGAAAAAAGCTTTTCGCGAAGTTATTAAATTGAAAATAAATTGTATGGCTGTTTTATTTCAAACAGAGCATTGAATAAACTAATAAATTAGTGTAAGATTACATTGTCGATAGATAATAGTGCTGTCACTCATAATGACCTTGTGGGTGTTTTGAAATTAAAAGCTGCTACCTTATCCCATAAGAACATTATCCACAAAGTCGTCCAGTGAAAAAGGGTGCTATCCAAAATTTTTAGCTACAAAAAGCATAGACTCAACACCAAAACAATTTTTGCAGAAAGGACAAGTCTAGAAGTTTTCGTTTAAAAAAATTTTTTGTTTTCGATTCTTACCAATAAATTGATATTTGAATTTTGACAAAAATTTATTATTTTTAGCTCTTTGAAACTTGCACGATGATATCTTTCACACAAATATAACTCTTACAAGTTAGTGCTTTATTATTTAATGCAAAATCTTATACAATAGACCAACTTAAATACATGAAAAACAACATTTTATGTTGATTAATCTTTCTCGGAAATTACAGTTAAGTGCTTATCTACTTCGGCTTCGGTTAATCTTCTAAACTTGGGTTCGTTTATCGAAACGACACCTACTTCGATTTCGTTTGGCTTAAAATCGACTGATAACACGCTAGATAAACAACTTATAGCGAGTTGAACCACATCGTCGTGTTGAAGTTCTTGTTTCTTCTTCAATTTCTTTTCTAAATAACTGTTGGCTTCGGTCTGTTTCGCTCCGACACTTACACCACGATATCCACAAAAATAACCGGCAGGATCGGTTTTGTAAATGCAAGGACCAAACTCCTTGTCGTAACCAATTAATATCATCGAACACCCGAGTGGGCGCATTTCGGCGTTTTGTGTATAAACTTGCGATATATCGGCGATACGTCTACACAAAGTATCGATGGGCATTTCGTACCCATTTTTATATTTAAACTGGGCCGCTTCGTATCTAGCTCTTTGCACTTGCGATTTACTATCGGCTATCATACCTGTCATTACACATCCCGCAGAATCTGTTAACTGAAACAAGTGCGTTATGGTTTCTGCATCGATTAGCTTATCTGGAACTTTTCTTTGAGTAACACAGACTGCAGTGTCTAGGCCTTTCAAGGCGACCGACGTTAAACCAGCCTGATTTATTGCTTTAAAAGCATATTCGACTTGATACAATCGGCCTTCTGGAGAAAATATAGTTATATGACGATCGAAACCAGCACTGCTACCTCTAGACATGATTTTCTTTTACGAAAATTAAAACAAAAATTGATTCGACACTAAACAACGATGACTGTCAATTTTTATGCAGTTTCACGATCGCGTTCCGAAAATTGTTTTGACAGCCCACTGACAGCGAACATCGTGACCATCATGACTCCGTTATTGAACATCTTTCAAATAGTACGTGTCGTCATGGTTTACTAGTGTTCCGTGATGGTGTCGTCCCCAAAAAAGAGACCACGTGCTTAAAGAGTGATAGAGTATGCGGTATGAGAAATGAGTAGATATGAGTAAGAATTTCCAATTCTTTTTCTTTGTCCTTCCGTTGCGTAAACCCATAAATTGAGGGTCATTAAAATAATTTGTGTGATAAGGAGTTAATTAAACATTATACACAAGTATCATGAGCAATGTCAAAAGTACAGTGAGTATTAAATTGAAACTTTGGTGTCTTTTAATTCATTAAAATAAATTAAATTGTTTTAAAATGGGTAACCTCGCGGACAAAACTGAGGTATGAAATTCAAAAAATTTGAATTTTTCTTTTATTATCTGATTTTATCGAAACAACCAATTTAAAACATTAGAGCTGATAATATTTTTACAACTGTTCGCTCTCATATATATTTTTATTTAAAAATTTCAGATGTTTTCGTTCTCCTTAGCCCTTAGTGTGGGAATTGTAGTCACTTCGGCTGTAATTTACTACTTGTATATTTCGAGTAAAAAGAAATCGAAAACATTAGGTGAGTTGAAATTTTAAAAAATAATGGACAGTTCTTAAACTTACGATTGTTAGGTCAACAAACAGATAAACTAGTCACATTAGAAGATCCGCAAGTTAAATATGCGTTACCGTTAATTGAAAAAGAGGAAATCAGTCATGATACGAGACGGTTTAGATTTTCCTTACCATCAAAAATGCACATTTTAGGCCTACCCGTAGGACAACATATTCATTTATCCGCACAAATTGATGGTGACTTGATCATTCGTTCCTACACTCCTGTATCCTCAGACGAAGACTTGGGATATGTGGACCTAGTTATAAAGGTAAGTACTTACACAATTAAGTCGCTTTTAAAAGTTATTCTCATCGTAATTTTTATAGGTCTACCACAAAAATGTCCATCCGAAATTTCCCGAAGGAGGCAAGATGTCTCAACATTTAGAAAGTTTAAAAATTGGCGACACAATCGACGTACGTGGTCCTTCGGGCCGTCTTAATTATTTGGGAGAAGGCAAATTTTCTATTAAGAAACTTAGAAAAGATCCACCAGTTTTACATAGCGCTTCTAAAATTTCTATGATTGCCGGAGGCACCGGAATTACTCCTATGCTTCAGTTGATACGTCACATTACCAAAAATCCCAACGATAGAACTGAGTTGTCACTGTTATTTGCTAATCAAAAGGAGGAAGATATTTTGGTACGAAAAGAGTTGGAAGAAGTGGCCGAAAAACATCCGGATCAGTTTAAGTTATGGTACACTCTCGATACGCCACCCGAAGGTTGGAAATATAGCACCGGATTTATTAACGATCAGATGATCAAGGAGCACTTGTTTGCTCCCGATCCCGATGGATTTTTAGTGATGTGTGGACCACCACCCATGATTAACTTTGCTTGTATGCCAAACTTAAAAAAGTTGGAATACGATATGGACCGTTGCATCGCATATTAAAAAGATTATGGTGGTTATATTAGTCAACACATTAGTTGTTTTGTTGCTTACAGCTTATTTATTTTTTATGTTACGAATTTTCAAAGTTAGTCCAAAGATTCGCCTAAATATTATTTTCGTTCAAATAAGTGCAAATTTGTGTGAAAGATTTAATGTCAAAATTTGAAGCATGGTGTACGAATTACTGCTTTGTCTTTGGCCAAAGTTTGAAAACGGGTATTTTGTCATTCCTTAGGTATATTTTTAATTCGTCTAAGAGGGAACACAATTTATAAAAATTGTCCAGAAGTAAGATTTGGCAGAAGTACTATTAATTAGAAGTAAATTTGGATTTTTGTTTGTTTAATAAAGAGCTATAAAAATTAAATCGCTTTAATTTGAAACCTTAGGATAATAGTCTGGTGCTCACCACTCCCAAATATGTTTAACAATACCTTCTGTAGGGGATGTGTACTGTACTAACTTATAGCAGAGTATAAATACTGTGGGTCAAGATTTTCTGAAATCGACTAAAATAACCCCTTTAATAACAATAACAATTTAATAATATATTTACGTAATTAATTATTTAATTTTACTAAAGAATATTGCAATTAATTAATATTAAGTACTTGAATAAAATCATTGATAAAATATAAAGCTCGTCAAATAAGGCACTAATATTAAATAAATACATTATGACAAAATCAAAAATTACGTATTAATTACAGATGATTGTTTTGGCACGTATCCGTACAAGAAGATAGAAGCAATAACTAACATGGCACCAAAGAAAAACTGCATCGTTAAAACAAAATTGAATAAATAAATAGAAACGACGCACGATATCAAAATTGCCAAAGAGGTAGCAAACCCTTTTAAAATATTATCGGCATATTTTACGACTACGGCAACTAAAAGTCCACCACCGGCTTGTAATATCACAAGATATCTTATAAATTTATCGTACCCAAAAAAGAAACCTTGATTTCTTATAATTTCACCGTCAGATACAAAACAAGTTATCAACCCAAAAGGAATTGAACACAAACTCAATTGAATATTACGCATCCATACACTAATATCACTTCCTTTTAACATTTTTTCAAAAAATATGCCAGCAAATCCTGACAAGACACAAGCCGAGAGTGCCGCAATAAAACCGAGAGACCTATTTTGTTCTTTACTCGTGCTAGAGATTGAATTTTCCTCCGATTGAGCAAGTTGGACTAAAATTACACCCAACACAAGAATTATCAACGATAACCACTGCGTTTTCAACAGCTGTTTTCGCAAAATCACCACAGCGAACACAGCCGTCGTTAAAATCTTCAGTTGATATGTTACCTAAAAATTAAAGCATTAAAACTGTTTGAGCTAGACCCATTCTCCTGTTACCTGATACGTTGCAGCGTCTAAATGTGACGCAGATAGGTACAGTAAATTGTTTTGTAAAACGTATACGAATGATGGGACACAAACTTTTAGTGTATCGAGTGGTTGTTGAATTACATGTTTTCTTACTTCGTTGATTAATTGTATCACACCACCGGCCTGTACATATACAATACCCAAACAAGCCAGTAACTTAACCACTTCAGCCATTAAAACGGCTAAAATAAAACTTTTCAATTAACTTACACATGAAGTATTAAAACAGTCTCACCAGTCGAAGATAAAAACATATCACCCTGCCTAGTGCGTGCATAACGCATACTGAGACCAAGTAAAGCATTTTGAACAGTTAAAGTTATAAGACTTACGTATTTTAAAGAATTTGCTTGAATTGCACCTAAAAAATTGCTACATTAATTCAATTTCAATTAAATTAGTTTAATGGTTTAACATACCTGCTTTCTTCATGATTATTAAAATAAAATTAAATATATTTATAATTAAAATCAGATCTAAATAAACTTTATAATTTTCGTTCTAAAATTAACTTCATTTTAAGTCATCACAAGACGAGTTATTCAACATTTACCGAAACGTTGACTATTTACTTTCTAATTCATGTCGCTTATTTTTCCTACGGCTAAAATTGTCGACGTTTGACTTTTCAAATTTGTGTCAGGTATTTGATATTTGACATTTACATCTATTTCTGTAAACCGGTGGTAACTGGTAAATAACAAATTTCCCTAGGGCAAAAATAATTTGAATTTAATTCCGTATTTTAAGAATACGAACATAAGAACCAATCAATTTATTACTAACAAATAGCATTATTAAAGCAGACCTATAATAGTTGCAAATGTAATGATCAATTGCTTTCAAAAAGTTTCAATTTAAATAAATCATTCAATGGCAAATGTCAAACAATATCAATGTCAAATGTCAACTTCCTCATCTATGGCCTATGGGGTGTTTTTAAATATTAATTTCAAATAGTTTTAATTTTCACTAAAAAGGTGTAGTTAGTTGAGCGAGTTATGTATTTCTATCGTTTACTTAAATAATAAGCCTATTGCGTACACAAAACAAAAATGGTTAAAGAAACTTTACAGAAACCGGAATTACATTTTGGAGCAATTACTTTCTTCGCTAAAGAGCATAAAGGAGAAACGTGCGGAAGTAATGGGTTGCCTTTAACGCCAAACTCAATCATTATTTTTGGTAAAGCCCAACTTTTAATGAGCATAAAGCATCCTTTTTTATGCCAGTATTTAGATATCATACGAGGAAAACACGGTAATTAGTTTTCACTAGAGTTGTTCTCGTAAAGTAAACACTTTTATTTCAGAACGTACAATTGTTGTTTCTCAGTATTGTGGTATTCCTTTGTCGAACTACTTAAACAAGCAGCAATTCACTTATGACAATATTAAAAAAATTGGGTATCAAATTTTAGTTGCGCTTAGAGCGCTACACGCTGGTAATATCGTGCACCGTAATTTAAGTTTACATAATATTCTCTTGCAAGAGAACCAAGATATTAAGTTGTTCAACTATGGTTTATTTCACATGACAGATTGTGGCAAATTGGTTTCCTTCCCCATAATGTGAGATTATGTGATGATTAATTTAAACACTCAACAACAAACTTAATTTTTTAGGCAATTACTATATACGGCTCCTGAAGTTTACATAGATGGCCCTAGTGGTAGTTTATCCAATTCGAAAGTCGACGTATGGTCATTAGGTATGATCTTAGCCGAGTTGGTATTAGACGTGCCTCTTTGGCAATCTTTAAAACTCGGTCAACGTATTCGTAAGATCCTCAGTTTAATTCAGGGCAACTCGTCGGTGTTTGAACGAATTTGTAGAGAGCACAACAGTTACGAAAAATATCAGGTTGTAAAAAGTCTTACAGTTTAACAATGTAACTTTAGTCGCTTCCAGCAGATTTGAAGGAAATAATCGAAGATTGCCTCACTGTTTTACCACAAGAAAGGCCTACTGTCGATTCCCTTTTGAGTAGAGCAGTATTTGAACAATTCAAACCTGAAGAGAGTTCAAAGAAAATTTTTTCAACTTTCGAAAAGTTTACTTTAAGAGAATTGTATCATTGGTGGCATCTTGCCGGTGGTGATGTTTATTTAGAGTTGAAAAAGCACGGAGTTATACGATCGAGTCCTCCAATTTTATCGTTACCAAAGTAAGGGGCGTATTTGTGCACTTAAATTGTGTAAATGTGAAGTGTTTTAGTACTATTTTAATCGATGGGGCTGTTTTGGGACAAGATCGAGATCCCTCTACTTTGTACGACGACAAAGTTGTCGAAATGCCTTTGGAAACGTTATATGATCGTTTAAAACACATTCCAGTGGCTTGTTGTTATCCTCTTATTCACTGCAAGTCTAAAATAATTGAGAAATATGATGAGTCGATAGCGTACGATGTCACCGATTTGCCACTTGTGATAAAAGAGAAAGATCCAGAGTATCAGTTTCATCGCATAATCTTGCTGAGGCGTTTATTACACGTAAAAATCAAACTATTTACTTTTAAGACTTAAGACTAAGCTGCCATCATCTAAAGTGATAGTATATACCATTTCATTATCCACAAAGTCGTCAAAAAATTGTCCAGTGCAAAAAGGCATTACCTACATGTATTCAAGTAATTCTGTAAAATTAAAATCTTGAAGTAGTACTCATTTATAAGACGTTTTTTGACGACTTTCTGGGTAATATCTTTATGGCACCGATAAGTGTTAGTTTTTAGTCTTAAAACCCTCGCATCGTCAGCAATTCATGCTGTTGAGCACCCTACCATTTAGTGAAGTTGATCGTGAAAACTTACAGGGTTATCCGTTTACAAGACAAAGAATTTTAGATGAAGCTAAAATTGACATACCACCTTTGTTGAGGGGAGATATTTGGGCGGCCCTTCTGCATGTAAAAGGCGATTTTTGTAGAGAATATGTACGCATCGATAAGAAGACTCCAACGGCAACCGACCGACAGGTGCTTTTTCCATAAATCTTTACTTCGTTTTACAATTAACATTTTTAGATTGAAGTCGACATTCCCAGATGTCATCAGTATAATGAATTTTTGTCATCAGACGAAGGACATAAGAAATTAAAACGGATTTTAAAAGCGTGGATTTATAGAAATTCGCAGTACGTTTACTGGCAGGGTTTGGATTCGCTTACGGCGCCGTTTCTTTACTTACACTTTAATAACGAAGCCAAGGCATTTGCTTGTTTATCTGCATTCGTTCCAAAATATTTACATAAATTTTTTTTAAAAGATAATTCGGCCGTGATACAAGAATACTTGAGTAAATTTTCCCAATTAATAACGTTTCACGATCCCAAGTTAGCTAACCATTTGAGCAACATAAACTTCATTCCAGAACTATTTGCAATTCCTTGGTTCTTGACTATGTTCTCTCGTAAGTCACCATTTATTGTAAGTTTATTTTAACAAAATACAATTCCTTTCAGACGTATTTCCTCTACACAAGATTTTGCATCTTTGGGATCGACTATTGCTGGGCGATTCTTCTTTTCCACTTCATGTCGGTTTTGCCATTTTGGCACAGTTAAGGGAGACTCTGATGAGCTCAGACTTCAACGAGTGTATTCTACTGTTCTCAGATTTGCCCGAAATCGATATCGAATTGTGTGTCTTGCACTCCATGAATACGTATCAAGCAACCCCTAAAAGTATCACTTATAGGCAACATCAAAGTGAGGAACATGATAAATATAAAGTAAGGATTTTAATGTTACGATGGCAGGCTGACTAACGTTTTTTTAAGTCAATAAACAGTGGTACTATTGGACGATCAGAAAGGGATATATGTTCGAGGATAAGTGTGTCAGATTTTATCGATTTGTATAGAATACCAGGTCAAAAACTTCTAATTGTAGATATACGAAACCCCACACAGTAAGTCATAATCGATTATGGGTTTTATGTCCGTTACAAAATTTCTTCTTAAAGATACAATCGTTGTTCTGTAAAAGGAAGTATTAGCATTCCATGTTCGAGTGTCAAGTTTGGTGATGCAAATTTGGAAAGTGTTGGAATATTTAAGAGAAATTTACAATCTACTAGAGGTAGAATAGTAGTTATTGTTGGTACAGAAGAAACTGATTTAGAGTCTGTTAGTATAATAAGTGACCAGTTTTTGTGTCCATATTGTATTTGTTTTTTTTGTTTCAGTTCTCCAAGTTTTTACTTAGATCTAATGTTCCTAAAGTGTGTATTCTATCCGAAGGTTTTGATGCACTTTTATCTATTACTCCCACAATTTTAATTACACAAAATCAACCTTAAGCTTAATTTATTTTAAAATGTAAAGGCTTTATACATGAAATTTTAAATATATGAAAGTTATTGTTAAATTTCAGTTTGTCAGTTGAAATCATAATGATGTTCTCGTGCTCTGAAACCGATGAAGAAGAAGTGCATGTTGGCTAGATAATTTCAATTTTAATCAGTTGAATTTAAATTAAGATCTATTAAAAACCACTTGTTAGTTTCATAAAATTTATTGGCTATTATTGCCAACGAACGTTTTAATTTACTTTACCAATAGTCTTTTTTAATTTACAAACGTTTCGAAATGTTTGCCTGTAAAAATAAGAAAAACCTCTGGACTATTTTCCCATATTTAAGTTCACACACAAATAAAAGCTTTCCTAAATATAGTCGTATAAGTAGGTATCAGTCACACGATGCACAAATCGATGATTTTCTTCTGTGCGAATTAGCACGAACTTCATTCATCAATTGACTACAGGTGAGTTGTATAAGTACAAACTCTGCAGAGTAATTCGGAATCAAACAACGGCCAATAGTAGTAAATGTCTGGATGTTCAACTTATACTAAAGTTAGTGGTGTTTCCGAGTTGTCTTCAGCTTCACAATTAATAAATTCGATTTCTAAACAACGCTCATTTATACTATTCTTTTAAATATTTTTTATTGCGTTTTAACAAACCTGGACGATTCATTTCACCATTATCTGAACTTTCGCATAATTCAGGTAATTCTTCTTTGATTGGAATTTCGTACTTGATAAACCGTTCTATTTCTAAAAAACGCTCGTCTATTAAAGTTTTTAATTATGGCTAAACTAACCTGGATTGTTCATTTCACCAACAGTACCTGAAATTCCACTTAATTCAAGTAATTCTTCTTTGATCGTAATTTGATTAAAGGCTTTTTCTGCGGTTCCATTGAACATTTTCAGCATCTTTTTTAATCTGTTTGGAATAAATAAATGGAATTTAGGTTTTGTTATCATAAAAATTAAATACCGTTGAAGTTGATAATACTTCTTTTTCGCTTTTGCCATCTTTGTTCTTTTGGCTGGACGCGATAAACGCCTTCGGGTTTTAACCATTTTCGAAAATCGGTAAGCGGTAAGTCCGTAGAATACGTAAAAACCCAAAAATTTGTAAATAATTCTACTTCTACATGTCCAGCAGTGCCAACTGATAGAAAGGCCCGTTACCCGGGAACCACAACGTGGCGTCGCCGGCGACCGAGTGAAATTAAATAGTAAATACTCTCTTTGCGAAGAATACTCTATTTTGTTGTTTAATTTTTTCTCCGTTATAATATTTAAAATATTTTATATTTACCTAACATGTTAATTTTATAATAGTTAGATTAAAATATTGAAAAAAAAATTTTTTTCTCTGAATAAGAAAGATAGAAGCCTTTTATTTTGGCGTCCTATACGACGCCACGTTGTTTGTATCGTAACACAAATTTCACGTTGTGGTTCTAGGGTTAAGAATCAAATAGCGTGTTTTATAATTGCACTCTTCGAACAAGTTTGAATCTGCTCGAACAGCGGTGCTATTCTGTTTCTTTGGCGACAAGCTCTCGCCCGTAGTCTGTTCTCGCCGGCGACAAGAGAAAAGGTGACAAGAGATCTCGCTTTTACACCGAATTGGTATTCTGTTTCTACTCGGCGAGATCTCGAGACGCTTGTTCGTTCGATGTAAAAAAGGAGACAAGAATCTAGGGGAAACGGTATTTTTTGTGATAGTGACCATGTAGTAACCAATGTCACGTGGTGTATATTTTTTGACCTCGGGCCACTTTGACAGTTGTTTGTTTATATTCAGCTGTTTAGAGCGTGTTATTACTATGGAAACGATCGAAATTGTGGGGTTAGTAAGAGTAATTTTTTTTCATAAATGGAAATAAAATAAGAGTAAAGAATAATTTTGCTATTTTACTCTTTGTATTTTAGTGGGAAAAAATACTAGAGTTAATTGTCAGAAAGTGCATGGAAGAGCACAGAAACAGAAACTTGGCCTCTAGTAGGGTGAATGGCAATGGACCCCCGTTCCCGATTTGTGTAACATAAATACATAAAGAATAAAACGTCTACCTCAGTGATAATGTGAAAATTTACAAACCTTATAAAATTATGATTCTAATAAAATTAATAACTAAATAACCGAGTAAATTAAATTTAATAACCTCTAATATTACACAAGCCACGATTACGATTTTCCCCAACCTACATAAAAATCAAAAAATGTTCTAAAAATAAACCTCGCCCGAAAAGGATTTACTAAAAACTCATTTTTTGCGTAATAGTGTCCCAAAAATTTAATTTAACTTAAAAAAAAGTCGTAGAATTGACTACTTGTCGCCGATTTTTTCCTTCTCATCGCCTACCGAGGCGATGTTAACTTGTCTCCAATTCTTGTCGCTTTTGTTATGTCGCTTATTTCGTTCTCGCCCCTTATTTAAGAAACAGAATACGATTCGGGTTTTTGGCGACAAGATCTCTCCATTCGACGATCTCGCCGGCGACAAAAAGAAACAGAATAGCACCGCAGATATGATTTAAAAAACGGTTTGGGCGTCTATTGTCATCTGTCATTACAAGTTTCTATTTTTAAATACAATTTTAGATTTTGAGGTTATATTGCGCGCACCACCTAAGGTCTGTTCGTTTGCAATGTTGTCGCTGCTTTTTTGCGTGAGATCATAAAGTCGAGTGTTCGTTTGTAAAGTGTTTTCTTAGGGCCAATTTTACAATCGCGGTATAAATCAAGGAATAGCTATTCTAGGCATAAAATCTGGTATAAGACCAAAATTTTTGTTCCATCAGCTTTCTTAATAGATCAAATGTGTAGAATATTGAATTTGAAGAAATGTTGGTGTAATAACTTATACCAATATTTCATTTATTTGCAAGTTAAGTCAACTTTTAGGGCAAAAATTTTGAGGTTATTCCTAGAATAGCTTATCTGTCGTTTATACCGTGATTGAAAAACTGGACCTTAGTAGACCAGTTTAGTGACGTCACACGAATCAACTCCAACATGATTTAGAGTAACCTGAAATAAACTCAGACCCTGCGTTCGGAGAGCTCGCTATTAGTACTAATAGCACGATTTTGCCGTTCGGGGAGCTTGCTTTCAACGCTATGAAAGCTTTCGTGACGTCACTGTTCCAGTACGTAAACTTATGGGTCAAACGCTAAAAGCCTCCCCGAACGCACAGTAATACGTCATAATAGCGTGTGATGCTAATAGCGTGAAAGCGAGCTCTCCGAACGCACCCAGACAGTCAAAACGAACAGACCTCTCTAGCTACTTGATGCACCAAGTTCGTGTTCGAACAGGCTGTTCGAGCAGAAATCTGTCATTTAAAAACGCGATCTCATTTGTTCGAACTGTATTAAAAGGTCTGTTCGTTTGGACTGTCTGAGTTCACTCTAATATCAGGCAAATCATGTTGGAGTTGATTCGTGTGACGTCACGAAACTTATCTACTAAGAAAACATTTTACAAACGAACACTCGACTTCTTGATCTCACGCAAAAAAGCAGCGAAAACATTGCAAACGAACAGACCTAAAAAACGCAACTTTGATGTTCGAGTACTCGAACAGTTGTTCGAGCAATTATCAAACACGCTAAAACAAAATACTTTCTTTTTCTTACCAAAAGTTTTAAGGGGGATTCACATGATGCGGAATACCGCATGCGAATCTTCGTTTGCAAGTTCCGGATTCCGCATCAAGATCTTCCCGACGCAACATTTTTTAAACCGATTTTGCGGAGTTCCGGAATCCGCCCATTTATGCTGAGAGACACTGTATATATTCTAACCTTAAAATTTAAAATTAAAAATAAAAAGTTCTTGTTGGTATAGATTGATATTATTTTTGTCATGATTAGATTTAACATTTTTCAAAAAGTCGCTCAAAGAGTATCAATACGACTAAAAAGTGATTTACCCTTAAATATTGAAAAATTAGAAGAGGAAAGTACCGAAAGTTATGATGGTTAGTTCAAGTATTTGTAATTTATTAAACAACTCCTTTACCATGCATATGAATTTAATTACAGTTATTGACGAAGATGCCAAAGCACGAGAAGCTCAAATAGAACTAAAGCGTAACAAATCACGTTTACAACTTCGGCATCGTAATATTCTACATGAAACAACTCCATATAAAGAACCGGTTATGTGGTTCCATGATACTCTACATTATGTGCGAAAGCAGTATGGTCATTATGGTAGTGCTAGTAATGTTGACCCATCTCTTTGTTGGCCCACACAAAAGGAATTAAAAGATAAACGTGAATACGAGAGTGTTGCATATCCCTACACAATTCCAGAAATGATAGCAGATGCCAAGCAGAAACGTAAAGAGAAAAATGAACGAATACACAATCGTCAAAAAGAAATAGTTGAAAAGATGAAAAAATTAGGGCAGTTCAAACAAGAGCTCACAAACAAAATTGCCAAAAAAGAAGCCGAAGCTTTCGAGGCTAAATCACGTAAGGATAGATTAGTGGAAGAAGTTAGAAGACACTTTGGTTACACTATTGACCCGAGAGACGAAAAGTTTAAAGAAATGTTGGAAAAGAAGGAGAAAGAACAAAAGAAGGCTTTGAAAACTGCCAAAAAGAAGGACCGAGAAGAGAAGATGATTTCTGCATTGTTAAATAAGAAAATTGAGAGTACCGAAAAACAAAAAGAGTAGTTCGTAAATAAAAATTGTCTTTTGTAACAATTAGTTTTATTTACGTATTTATAACTAAATAAAAATGCTTAAATTAGCGAGCTGGGCCACCTCGGGCTCCATCTGGATTTGCTGCAGACGACAGCACCATCAAAATAACTGCTGGTACGAAATACATCCACTGGAAATTAAGAAGTTAGGTGAAGACTATTCAGAACCGAATTATACTTACATATTTAGCTAAGAAAGACCTATTATCTTTAACTTCCCCTCTTTCTTTGGCCTCTTTTTCCTTTTCAAGTTTTTGAATATAAGAAGACGTATCGGGTCTAAAATACAACGATAATCTATTGTGAGTACAGTATAAATTATTTACTTACATTGGACCGTTATCTGGATGTCTCACAAACACGCTTGTAGTGAATCGTTTCAGTTTGTCGACCGACACTAAAGCCCCTTCACATGTCGAGGTAGATGATACAGCTTGAGTGATTGTTATAATATGGCCCGCATAATCCAAAGAGACCGATAAGATATCGCTTAAATCAGATTCCGCCAACATGCACTATAAAATACTGATTTACCATATTATTAAGTGGGCTGTAATAAATACTTACTGCTTTCACAGTTGATACAAAAGTCGTTTCAATTCCATCATTACCGGTGGCAACAGCTCTAAGATAATAAAACTTATTGTTTAAGGCCAAGTCCTAAAATTCTTCTCTACAGTTTGGTATTGCAAATTTGCACTTATTACGTACCCGTAATTTGATTTGATCGTTTTGACTAACAGCTGCCTGTTCAATTGTGTTCGTACCCGTTCTTAAACTTTGAATAGTTATATTTCCTCTATACGTATATGTAGGGTTTGCTTCTGCGACTAAAGAGTGGTATAGATTAATGTTGACCCAACCGTCGTATTCTATGTTGCTCTTAAGAAAAAAAATGTTCTGAATTACCTATTACATATTTCTTAAAAAGGTCATACCCCACAACAGAAGCTTATTGTACATATAAAACAGCCTAAAATAATATAATGGTGCATTTTGTCAATTAAAAATTTATATTTTGCTAGAAATTCGATAATTTTAAGGTTAACACAACTTTGTGTCAACCACGGAACTTACAATATACAGAGCTCCACTAGTACCGGTTTGAAACTTGGCTAAAATCTTAATCGCTTGTACATATAGATGTCACATTTGCCTTGAATGTACCGGAATGTACAAAACATAACCTCAATCTTTTCATGAGTTACTGAGTTACAGCATGTGTTAGCTATCGCTATTTTTTAACTTCGAGTGATAGTTCTTAGTAAACAATATTTTTAGAAATTAAATTTAAGCCCAAACAACAAAAATGCAGCACGACGACGTAAGATCATATATATATTTAAAACTTCTTAATTTCTGAGGTTAAATTTTAGGTTGTTTGGAGTATTATAAATCACTCTTTCTGTTCTCATAAAGTAACAACAGACACCCAACGATTTTGCCGTAATGAGTATAACTTAACTGGTTTGTGTAATCGTAGCTCGTGTCCACTAGCTAACAGCCAGTATGCGACCGTACGTGAAGAAAATGGTATAATTTCTTTATATATGAAAACAACGGAAAGGTTAGTGGTTTGTTACTTGAATAGGTTAACATACTAAACACCTTATTGTAGATCTGCATTTCCAAAAGATATGTGGGAAAAAGTGAAACTTTCAAGAAATTTTGAAAAAGCCATTCACCAAATTAACGAAAATTTATTATATTGGAATGGCTTTGTTAAATCGAAGTGTAAACAACGATTTGTTAAAATAACACAATACTTAATAAGAATGAGGAAACTTAAATTAAGACGACAGTAAGTTTTTAGTTTATAATTAACTTGTTCTAAGCTTTTTTTAATTATAGAAAACTTATCGTTCCATTACAACGTAAAATTGAGAGACGCGAAAAGAGGCGGGAAGAAAAAGCGCTGGTTGCTGCTAAAATTGAGAAAGAAGTTGAAAAATCGTTGCTCGAACGTCTTAAAAAGGGCGTCGTAAGTTTAATGTTATAGTATTTGTAAGGGTAGCTTCTCAACTGTAATTTTTAGTATCAAGATTTGTATAACATTCCTCAAGTTGCTTTTGATAACGCTCTAAACGAAGAAGAAATTGAAGTGGAAAGTGAAGAGGAGCAAGAAGTTGAAACTGAAAGAGAACGTGAAGATGACGACGAGTATGTTCTTGCCGATACGGATGAAGAAGAAATTGACGATACAATGAGTGTTGTAAGTTGCTAGGTAATTTTATATTAGTACGTGTATCTTATATTAATTTTAGGGAAGCGATAGTGGACAGCCTGAAGAAGTGGATCTTGATAGTAGTTTCGAATCATCTGATGAATCTGATGTCGAGGTTAGTTACTATAAATTATTGTTAGTTTGTTTACTAAACATAAAATTATAGGAAACGAAAGTGCCTACATCGCCTAAATCTCGTAAAGGAAACGATAAACCATCTAAGCCTGCATCAAAGAGGCTACGGAAACCTAGAGTTGAAATTGAATATGAAATGGATACTGTTGCACCGATGAAATTAAAAAATTAATGTACAATATAAGCTAGAAGTTGATTATTCATGTTTAATTTGGGACTGGGGTTTAGAAAATGTTAAGAGGAAATTAACTCCAAGACTCCAACTCTGAAGTGTTCACAGTTTGATTTCCTACAAAGTTTAATATAAAGAGCAGACAATTATTTTTATTGAAAGTTTTAAAAAAATATTTCAACCAAAATCAACACTAGTTAACTGAAACTTATCATTTCCGCGTTTTAAAATATAACCGTGAAAGTTTAAATTTTGAAATGTGGTAGAAAATCGGTCTGTTATACCAACTTCTTCCGCATAATTTTGTATTTCCTTATAAGTGAAAATTGATTTAGTAGAAGCTTCTGCTTTTTCTTGTAAAACCAACAATAATTTTTTAATTTGATTCTTTTTACTCATACCAGAGCCGTTTTGAGACCTTCCCACATCTAAAGCGCCCGATTCGTCGGTGAAAACGTGGAGGTAACTGTGTTTTATGATTTCAATAACTTCCATAGCGTCGGTAGCAGTTGCTTCTTCGCGTAACTCAACTTTTGCTCGAGCTTGTGTTAATCTTAGAAGAGATTCTAGTTGTCGCGCCGTAATTGGAGAACTGTTGTTGAGTTGGCAATTTTTACGCAAGTTTAAATAAAACTGCTGTAGTACATCCTGAGCTTCAAGAGTTAAACTAGGATGAACATACTTTTGAGCATATGCTATATATTTGCGAAATAATTGATGTGGGAGATAGTCTATACTTTCATTTGGTTGTAGCTTGAGCTTTTCAAGGAAGGATCCATTATGTTCATTTGTAGATTCGTCGGCACTTATATCTAAGCGGCGTCTTTTCATTCCGGAGTGGAGCGCTAATACGTGCTCGGACAACTGAACATCGTGTTCTTTAGATGGCTGGTCTAGTAATAAAAACACCAAGTCAAATCGCGAAATTAATGGTGAGCTCATCTTGATATTTTCAGATACCGTTTTGGCCTTGTTGTAATGTCCACCCGAAGGGTTTGCAGCGGCAAGTATGCTGGTACAAGCCGACAAATTACAAGTGACACCAGCTTTAGCAATACTTATGCTCTGTTGTTCCATCGCTTCCAATAAATGCGAGTGCTGGTTTGTCATTTTATCAAATTCGTCGATACAGCAATATCCTTGATCGGCTAATATCAAAGCACCGGCCTCGAGCGAATAATCTCCATTCGAATCTTTTGCCATCGTAACGGTTAACCCCGAACTGGTACTCGTGTTACCACAAACATAAACACCCCTGGGGGCGACGTTTGTGCAAGCTTGTAAAATATGTGACTTTCCAAGTCCGGGGTCGCCCACCATTAAAACGTGCGACACAGCTCTAGTCGATGTTATATCATCTGAAGAGTCGTTAGTACCACCAAAGAGCGCCAGTAAAAAGCCGGCTTTTATTGTGTCGTTACCAAAAATATTTGGACACAACGAATGAACCAAAAAACGAAACAAAAACGGCTCTGCATGAATTTTTTGAATCGCATAATAATCGTTCACATCAAAAATTATTCTTCCTTCTGCTCCAGTCATGGCTTCGGCTTGATTTTTATTATTGACCACCGAAATGGCGTCCATGTATAATGAAAAAATAGAGGGTTGATTTTTCTTCTGGCGACCTTCGAGAGTATTTCTTACTTCTACAACTCCAGTTATAGTTATATCGTCACCTGGAATACAACATCCCACCAAATCATCGGTTAATTCACACTCAATTGTACGCGGAATACGCCCATTTTCGTTTGAATCTATTCCTAAAACTTCTTGAATTTTCAACGTTTGCCAATTAACTGTTGGCTTTTGTGTCGACAGCATAGGTACAAAATTTGATTGCGCTTTACACCCTTTGGTCGGACATCGAGTCGGTACGGTAAAATTGCCATCAACTTGTTGAACTAGCTGGTTTTGTGAGCACGAAGAACACGAAAATGCTAAACATTTACAAAAAAGTCTAACATTACTGGCTTTAATAACTGTTCCACGCACAGATACTAACGTATTATAACAGTTCACTTTAATGTTCCTAAACTGTAAAATCGGTCGATGGTTCGCTATCCGAGCATTAATAAATGGTATAACTGCATCTTGATCGGTTTTCAAATTGTGAATAAGTTGATGTACCGCTAATCCCATACAAGCTAAACAATATTTTGTTGTTCGTGAAATATCTGTCTCGAAACCCTTCCAATCGTGTAGAAGTTCGTCCGAATCCAATTGATTCAAATCCACAAAAAATACTCGACTAGTTTTAATAGCACTTAAAGAAAAAAGCTGTTCGTTTCGCCCCACGTACTTTTCAAAAGCCGACACGTTTCTTAAAGTTTTTTCTACATCTAAACCGTCGCTGTTGGCAAAATAAAGTTTAAAACCATGATATCCGTGAAGTGCAAAAGTAGGCTGTTCTTGTGATTTCTTTTGAGAAAATTGATATTGGGGTTGCTTTTGTTTACGTCTTATAAAGTCTTTTCGATTAAAAAACTTTGATCGGGCACTCATAATAAGAATAGAATTAGTAAACCGTCCCAATACACATTAAAAGTTAATAGATATGGTTAAAAGTAAGGTTAGGAAGTCAAAGTTCTAAGCAAAGTTTCAAATTGGCGGTGTCTCGTGTCTCAACTACCACTAAAATTGCTAGTTGACCCAAAGATGGCGCCAAATTAAAAAATTGGAAAACTTTGTTTCGATTTAAGGTTTTTACAGTTTTAATTAATAAATGCCTAACAATTTATAATCATACTCCTTCAGAGTACTACATTTTAAATACTTATTTAAACTTCTTTCTTAATTTATTGTTTTCCCGTACGTAGTAGGGAGTTTTCAAAATGTCTTGATGAAATATCAGATTTGAGCCGTTTTTATTTCTAGAAATCCCAATTAAAAAAAAATGTTTTGTCTAAATTCTCTAACGAGAAACGTTTCCGCAAAACATTTGAACTTTCGTATCTACCTATATTATGGACTCCTGGCGACACGGGAACGGAACCGCAATGCATTGGTAAAAATGGAAGTAGAGAAGAGGCTTAAGGAGAAGTTTCTAATAAATATACCATACCGGGTGTAGTCCACATAAGGATTTAGCATTGTTTCGAACACTTTTGCTGACGAACACTGTTCATCATCTGTTGTTCTTCCTACGCAAAAACGTGGAAAGTAAAAAATAAAACTCTTATCTCGCATAGTTTTCAATTTTTAAATCAGGGAGAGCGTACTATTAATTTGTTAGGTACTATTTCTGATACCTTTTTTAATATTTTCAACGCGCAAAGTACACTATTTCTAAAGTGTTCATTCAGATAAATTTACAAATAAACATTTTTCAAAATTTAAATTAATTTTTTTGCATATTATATTGTATTTATTTTTTCCCATTTATATCTAAATATTTCATTTTCATTTCCTTTTTATATGCATTCATCAACCTTCACCTGAATTTACAGTCGATTTGGTATTTTTTTTAAGGTCGAACGTCTTTTTTGACTCTCGCGACTCGCGACTAGGCTAACTTATATTTTATATTGGTTAAGTTTTTATTAGAACAGCTTGTTTTGAAATTCTAAATAACACTGACCTTTATTTAACAAGGTATTTAGAGGTAAGCGTAAACTTAACGGTAAAAAAGAAATGTATAAAAAAGAAAAAATGTATTTCACGGAGACACGGAGGTTGCTGTTATGCTGATGCTATCGTACTTTTGATTGGTAATGGTAATCAGGATGTACGATGTGTCTTGCTGCTGCCTGCTGCCGAGCAGCTACTGAAAGACTTTGTTCTTCCAATATGTACCGAGTGTACATTAAAATAAAAAAATATAGAGAAGTTAAGTTTGCAAAATTTTGTTCGTAATTGCCTATCTTATATTTACACATTATATACACATTACACGGTAGTACTCAAATAGTACTTATTGATTAGTGTTATTATAAGTAGTTAATTACAGATGAATAAAAAGTATGTGCAATTAAATAGTAATTAACGTTTTGAAAAATGTGCGCATCATGTAAATAAATGTATAATAATAAGATGTGAGCTCGTGATGTATAATGGTATAGCCGTATAGCCGGATAGCGTATAGGTAAGGTACATCAAGCGATATGGGTTTTGTTTTAAATCATACCTAAACGCTTACATACTAGGTAAAACCAAGGCCAATTCTTAATGTACCGGTCGAGATTTCCAAATAGCTAATTTAAATTGTTGTTTTTAGTGTTTTGGTAAAGCAACATTTGCGCGCTTGCCATTAACTACACATTAGTGAAAATTTTTAGTGACTCAAAATAACACTTTTTTAAATTGTTTTGTGTGTGCCTTTTTAATTTTTGTGACGTTTATCAACCATGCACTGCTTTTTAATTAAACACAGTAAAAATTATAGGTTAGTTAGGTGTTTAGTATTTTTTTACTAATACAAGGTGTTAAGTACTAGTTCTGGGCTACGCAAATATCGCTAGGCATTTTGAGGAAAAAATCGCCCTTTTAAATTAAATTTAAACTTGTATTGTCATCTAGCGTTGAAATCGCCACCGTAGAGGTCTTTTTGTTTTTACAAAAATGCTAAATTTAAAAGAAAATTTAAAAAAATCAACTAACGGTTTTGTTTTTCGTTCAGGATGGACGAGAAGGGGAGGAAGCCCAATAATAAACTTCAATTTTTGGATTTTGACGATTATTCAACTGTTAAATTGAGAAAACATTGCCGTTACGACACTTTTAGGTAGGTGATGACTTTTATATAATTTTATTAACACACTAATTAGGTAAATAGTAAATAGCCATGCAGTTAAGACAAAAACTGCATGTTGCGATGAAGATTATTGAGAAAATTTTATTTAAAATTGAAATTTGAGTGAGATAATGTTTCGTTCACATTGCAACAATAAATTAATAAACCAATAAAATACAATTACGTTTTCAATGAAACTTGAATAAAAGAGCGATTTTATTCAAAGATATCCCATTTTTATGGTGGTGAAACAAATGAAAAATTAACTTTTGGTTTTAAAAGAACAATTTGAATAGATGCGCGAATGAAAAATGAAAAGCCATAGAGTTTTTGAGCGTGCAGATCGGTGTAAATTATAAATGCATGATTAGCGTATAAGGGTTTCATTGTTTCATATAATTATTAATTAATTTAACCGCTAGCGTTCGAACTGCAAACATTTTTGAGTTTCGGGGAGTTTCTACGAGTCCTCTAGATTTTTTGAATTATTAAAGTCAACTTTGATTAACTTTGGTAATTTTTAAACGTATTCTGTATGCTGAAGTTTGAATTTGTTAAAAACAGATGCATAACACGATTTGAATTTTAAATTAATTTTATTATAAACATTTATTTTGGGCTCTCTTTATTTGGGCCCTTGAACCTCACGGGAATCACTCCACAGAACCCTTTGGATTATTATAGTTACGCCACTGAACCTAACAAATATTATAAATGATTTTTCAAAATAAACTCGTCCATAAAAATTAGGTTCGAGATAGAAGTTCGGGCATCAGTTTACGAAATTATGAAAGCCGGGGTTCTGCCATGGACCCCAGGGCTTCGCACCGAACTGCCCGGTGAAACCACTATACTTCAACGCGCTCTAATACCTAAGCTGTTCGTTTGACGAAAACAATCTAGGAGACGTAATTTGTAGTAAATTGAAACTTTATTTTTGTAATAGAAACACTTTTATATAAAAAATCGCAATTTTCAAATTATAAGAGATAAACAAAAAGAGCAGTTATTTGGCCCATTTTGGAATTTTTGCTACACTTGAATACGCTCTAGCGCCTAAACCGTTCGCCCTAGAAAAGAAACCTAAGATATATAATTTGTAGGAAATTTGATTTAGTTTATTTTTATATAAAAGCATTTTTCTCATAAAGTGCCTAATTTTCGAGTTATAAGCAATAAACAAAAAGAGCAGTTTTTTGGCCCATTTTGTAATTTTTGTCAAACTTCAAAACGCTCTAACGCCTATACCGTTTGTCCTAGAATAGAAACCTATGATATACAATTTGTAGAAAATGATGTAGTTTATTTTTATATGGAAACAGTTTTCTCATAAAGTGCGTAGTTTTTGAGTTATAAGCGATAAACGATAAGAGCAGTTTTTTGGCTCATTTTGGAATTTTAGTGAAACTTGAACACGCTCTAGCGCCTAAACCGTTCTTCCTAGAAAAGAAAACTAAGATGAATAATTTGTAATAAATTTGATTTAGTTTATTTTTATATAAAAGCATTTTTCTCATAAAGTGCCTAATTTTCGAGTTATAAGCAATAAACAAAAAGAGCAGTTTTTTGGCCCATTTTGTAATTTTTGTCAAACTTCAAAATGCTCTAACGCCTATACCGTTCGCCCTAGAAAAGAAACCTAAGATATATAATTTGTAGGAAATTTGATGTAGTTTATTTTTATATAAAAGCATTTTTCTCATAAAGTGCCTAATTTTCGAGTTATAAGCAATAAACAAAAAGAGCAGTTTTTTGGCTCATTTTGGAATTTTAGTGAAACTTGAACACGCTCTAGCGCCTAAACCGTTCTTCCTAGAAAAGAAAACTGAGATGAATAATTTGTAATAAATTTGATGTAGTTTATTTTTATACACAAGCAGACAAGCAGTTTTCTCAGACAGTGCCTAATTTTCGAGTTATAAGCAATAAACAAAAAGAGCAGTTTTTTGGTTCATTTTGGAATTTTTGCTACACTTGAGTACGCTCTAGCGCCTAAACCGTTCGCCCTAGAAAAGAAACCTAAGATATATAATTTGTAGGAAATTTGATGTAGTTTATTTTTATATAAAAGCATTTTTCTCATAAAGTTCCTAATTTTCGAGTTATAAGCAATAAACAAAAAGAGCAGTTTTTTGGCCCATTTTGTAATTTTTGTCAAACTTCAAAACGCTTTAACGCCTATACCGTTTGTCCTAGAATAGAAACCTATGATATACAATTTGTAGAAAATGATGTAGTTTATTTTTATATAGCAACAGTTTTCACATAAAGTGCGTAGTTTTTGAGTTATAAGCGATAAACGATAAGAGCAGTTTTTTGGCTCATTTTGGAATTTTAGTGAAACTTGAACACGCTCTAGCGCCTAAACCGTTCTTCCTAAAAAAGAAAACTAAGATGAATAATTTGTAATAAATTTGATTTAGTTTATTTTTATACACAAGCACTTTTCTCAGACAGTGCCTGATTTTCGAGTTATAAGCAATAAACAAAAAAAGCAGTTTTTTGGTTCATTTTGGAATTTTAGTGAAACTTGAACACTCTCTAGCGCCTAAACCGTTCTCCTAGAAAAGAAAACTGAGATGAATAATTTGTAGAAAATTTGATGTAGTTTATTTTTATATAGAAGCACTTTTCTCATAAAGTGCGTAGTTTTTGAGTTATAAGCGATAAACAATAAGAGCAATTTTTTGGCTCATTTTGGAATTTTAGTGAAACTTGAACACGCTCTAGCGCCTAAACCGTTCTTCCTAGAAAAGAAAACTAAGATGAATAGTTTGTAGAAAATTTGATGAAAGTAAGTAGTTTATTTTTATATAGAAGCAATTTTTTATAAAGTGCGTAGTTTTTGAGTTATAAACGATAAACAATAAGAGCAGTTTTTTGGCCCATTTTGGAATTTTTGTCAAACTTTAATACGCTCTAGCGCCTATACCGTTTGTCCTAGAAAAGAAACCTATGATATATAATTTCTAGAAAATTTGATGTAGTTTATTTTTATATAGAAGCAGTTTTCTCATAAAGTGCGTAGTTTTTTAATTCTAAGCGATAAACCAAAAGAGCAGTTTTTGCACACTGCCTCCTGAACTATAAAATGTAATTTTTCGAAATTAAATGTAAAATTCTATTAGGTAAGTAACTAACATTTTTTGCACTAAAATAGTTATAATGATGGGAATTAAAAGAAATTTCAAGGTGGATAAGTTACGAGTTAATTAAAATGTGTATTAATTGAAACCGTTTTGAATTTCGTCATAAACAACCTGCTTCTTAGTCTACCTACTCCCATTTTTGTTTTTATTTTAGCAGTTTTAGCATCTATTTTATACTTTTAAGTATTTTAAGTAAATGTCAAATAATTACAAATAAAAATATAAAGTTGTTGAAAATGTATGGCTTTATACGATTATTTTTTACGTTATTTTTAAGTTTGGTTTGGAAGGGGCTGGGCAAGGCTCACTTGTTCACTAATATTATTGCTTCGAAATGACAGTGTATTATAAATTAATAAAACAATAATGCACGCATTTTTGTATTTATTTATTTATAATGTGTTTTTTAAAACCCGCTTGTATATTTGCTATTTGTTTAAATAATATGAACAATCAAAAATGTTTTGGAACAAAAAGTACAGATTAAACGATATTTAATTATTTATACGCGTAGAAGGTTAAGGTTTGTCTAGCAACTTCCATAAAGTTACGAAATCGGCTCAAATCAGCTTTTTCAGTCGATTAGTTATGAACTTTTAAGTCTTTTTTCGGTACGCCGTTGGTTAATCATTCCCATGTCTAGACGACTTCCCAGGTATTTTGGTACTGCGAAAGATTGAATATGGGATGCTATTAAGGGTGTTCGGTACACTATATAGACAAATTTTGCCTCTACTCGACGCGACTAGTCGCAATTGAAAAATTTTGAAAATTTACATTTTCAATTATTTAGCACTTGTTCCCTTTCCATGTAAACCAAAATGGTAGTGGGTAGTGGGCAGTGGCGTGTAACGTGAGTCAGGCGGGTGGGCTCACAAACTTAAATTTGGCGTTTTGAATTTTTTTTACATGTTTAATGCCATTCTTTTATTACACTGTCCGACTTTTTACATCGTAGCATAAATTATGTTTCGCGCTAGTTATTTAGCAACAACTCGACAAAGTGGGCCTTGTTGTCAAAATAGTAAAAATTCGCCACGCTACCGATTTACAATGAAAGTGTTTACATTGACCATATGACCATCGAATATACCTAATATTTTAATAAGATTACATTAATGAAATCCTATTTGTAGAAGTCTTTACAAGGACACTCGGAGCTTTTACAGTTTTAAATATAAAAATGTAATTAGTTAGTTGTCGAGGGTTGTATGTAGAGGGTGGATATTATTTATAATGACCGATCAAAATACTAATAACGTCGACGAGGAGAGTGGCGAAGAAGAATTAGAAGACGAAGATGCTATTGAAAATGACGAGTAAGTTTTGTTTCAAAAATTTTACAAGTAACGTAGTAACAATTATTTAAATAATTTTGTTTACACATAATACCGTTGTACCTACACGAGCTCATAACTTTTGATTTACGTCCTAGTCCTAATAGGTTGTTGTAGTTAGGTGTTACTTTCACTTAAAAAATGTTGAAAAACGATTTTAATGTTGATTCGTACGATTTTTTAATGACTTTAAAAATAGTTTCTATTATCCAGTGCCGTAACAAGTTTTATTTGCCATTTTCTCGACGTTTCGGATCCCCCTTAATCCAAAACAGTACAAAGAGTCTGTCTGTGGCGTGTGTCAGTGTGTATGTAACGTCCTTCAAACAAAAACTACTAAAGCGACTTTGTTGAAATTTGGTTTCGGCCACTTAAACAAAATTTTGTTTAAGAAAAATCGATACAGGGTGGCCAAAATAAGAGGGTTATTTTGACCACACTTTGGGAAATCGTGATCCACAGTATTTATACTCGGCTATAAGTTAGTACACATGGGCCCTAAATAAAAATATAGCTTTTCAAATTTTTAAATTCAAAATGGCGGCCAGTACAGCGAGTTTGTCATTTTCCTGTTATTTCATTATAACGTTGGATATAATTATCATTATAAAAATCTAGAAACGGGAATGTGCAGGCAAAATATAGGGCTTTAGTTTTGATACAGTCGATTTTTTAAATAATTTCAAAATTGACTACTTTTAAGAGACTAAAGATGACTAAAATTTTTAAATGTATTTTCTCAAAAGCGGCTTGGGCCGTTTAGTCTATATTTTGATATGTTGTAGATACCGATGTTCTTAATGTATCAGCTAAGTTTCATTTTCCGCTATGCACTAATTTTGGAGTTGCGATTTTTTGAAGATCAAAATTTTAAAAATTTATAATTTCGTTTCTACTTAAAATTTGTAATTGCAAGTTGCTATATTAATTTATTCCATAAAATTCTATTATTTATTACAATTTTAGATTTAATAACACTTCCTGTTGCACCGGAAATTAACCAAGAAAAAGGCGTTTCTTGAGACACCCTGTATATTTTAGCATTATTTTAAACGTTGTGAGATTAGCTGTCTAATGATACTAAACATGATAAATTTATTCTTCCGGTTTAACCGGAAATGGCGTTAGATTTTGTATTTTAGTTACAACACCCTGTATATTTTAAGTGGTTTGGAAAGATTGTAGAATTATCTATCTAGCGGTACTAAACATTTTACCCTTTGACTTCCGGTTTAGCAACATATGAGATCAGTTTTTCTATTTCAAGTTAAAACACCCTGTATAATTTTAGATTTTTAAAATGGGGAGCTTCTGAGCATACTATTGTTTGGTACTAATCCTGGACTCTTTATAATATTTTTAAATTAGTTAACAGGTAACAGGTACGAAAGAGTCCAGCTATGGCCACACCAGCCGTTTTTAACTTTTGCTCGCCTTAAAACTTTTCGTGGTGATGCGTAGAAATTGTGTGATATCTGATACGCCACTGATTCTAGTGTACATTATGTGTTATTAGTAGGACTAATAATAATTATTATACGCATTTCTTATACTTCCTGTTGAAAAAAAGCAAATTATCGTTCCACATACCTTTTTCACGAAATAGTAGATAAATAAAAATTTTACAGTACAGAGACGGACTGGCTATTTTGAATTGGTTGAATTTTAAGACGTTTTTTAGAATATCATTATTAAATTTTTTGTTATTTATTATATTTCTTTTTTGCATGATGGCAAAAACTTTATCCAATTTGCCCATTTGAACAGTAAAAGTATCGGGAAAGTGAGGAAGTGATGGGAAGTCATTTAAAACAATGTAATCAACACAAATAGAATATTTTAATAAAGTTGCGCAGTGGCGCCCTCTTAAAATTACGCACATAATTTAGTACAATGTATTTATCTCTTTATAAAGGTTTCTGAATTAAATAAATACGTTGGTTAATTGGAGTTCCTCCATTTCTCATATATTCTACTTTTTCGTTATAAAAATTTTATACCAAATCACTCCGTTTTTCAATCCCACGAGATTAAAACTCTGCACCCTAGACCAAAGTAAGCGCGATTTCTCGTTCATAACGACAAAAAATATAAACATAACGAAACCTTGTAAAGTTGCAGTTAAACAAAATAAATAAGACCAAATGGAACTTTTAAAAAAAGCAACTGCTAAACCAAAAATCCAAGACATGCCCAAAAGGAAAAAGAGCAAAACTGCCAAAAGAACTTGGAGTTTTACTCGATTTTGCTTATGTCCGTACGATTTAATTTTACGATTACAAACATTACGTAAAATGGTGATAAAAATAAATAGATTGATGACGACTATCGCGCCTACGGGAAGAGCTACTCCCAAATAGAAACAACTATACTTAGGATAACACAAACCAGTCGAATTTTCTTGATAACTTTCCGAACACAACGCAAGAACGATTAAAACAGGTATTAGGGGAACCCCCCAACCTACAATAAGACACTTTAAAATCATATAACGAATAGGCACCTCGAACACTAAAACAAATTTTTTGTATTGGAAAACGCCTATTATTAACATCCACGCAAACTCCGACAGTACCGTGTAATGCAGACTTGCGCCGCTCACGTAACACCAAATAGTCGACTTTTTAGCACTATCGGCAACAAACAGAAAAACCATCTGTGCCGCGATAGATATGGAAAAATTCAAGTTGATTATGTTGCTCGAGTGGTGACGCCAGCTTCGAAACGCCAGTGCCGTAACGAAAATGCCTAGTATGCCCAAAAGAGACAACCCACACCCAATCGCCGTTATGATATTAAGAGCTAAACGCGTTTCTGGATTGATGTAATCTTGCATTTTCTCGTTAAGCATCAAGAGGGCAAAGTGGGTGGTGTGATTGTAACCACAAACGCTATACTCGCTGAAATTTCGCGCCTCCTCCGAGAGCGAGTCGACCTCCCAGGCTCCTTGTAAGTTCGTATGGGTGCCGTCTAAGCCGTACTTCCAGTGAGCGCAGCTGTTGTTTGATGTCTTATAAGGACCATGTTTGTAAATTACGTGTATTGGGATGTCGAAATCGCAATCGAAGTTTACAATTAGAACGCTCAATATTGCCTGATGTCGTTCACCCGAGCGCTCTTGAGACACCTCGTTGAAAAGGACGTCGCTCCAGAAGAGGATCAACACGAGCTTGGCTTCTTCGTCTAATGCGCACTTTTGGATTTTTTCCAATATTTCCGCGTCCAAGTGCATGGCTAAAGTGACGTCGTTTTGCATCAGTTCGTCGATTGATACTCCATTGTAAAGGGGCGTCGTCGCATTATTTATTAGGGCAATGCCCGTTATATTCGTGCGAGTTAAACTACTCGCTTGCACGATCAACTTTTCAGATTCAACCTCCGAGCAATTCTCGTCTTTCAAGTCAATTTGTGAGACGATGCTATCCAACACGTCCAAGGCCTTATCTGTGGAGTTTAACAAACTTTGGGATTGGTTCAAAACGTCTTTGTCGAACTTCATCATGTTGCTGTAAATGTCTACGATGTCTTGTAAACTTCCATTTTCGTTCGTACTCGACTTTTCCAAAATTTCAACCATCAAATGGACGTCTACGACTAAGACGTCTTTCTGATCGTTTGTTATGTTGCACAAACTCTCAGTTAGTGTGCTCGAGTTGCTATCCGAGTTTAACAGATCGTAAAGCGATAGCGTTCTGTTGGAGTATGTGATGTCCAAACTGCAATTTCCTTGGACGTCGCCCCAAAAGCCTCCAAATAAAAAATCGCCGTGGCACTTTCTCGTTACAGGAAGACTGGTGTCTTGCAGGCACAACTCTTTCGGTATTGTAGTCGAACCGATACTAGTTTCGGGCCAAGTTAAACTGACGTTATTTACGTTAGTCACGTCTTTTAGGCAAACGTCGCTACGACCAAATTTTATTAACCGCTCATATTTGCCGGCGCTGTTCAGAAGACTTTCCAATTCGTGAAATTCGTCTAGTGAAGACTTGCCGCTTTCCATGGTGCTGATGTGAAATAAAATTTCAATAAGCGAAACTTCCGGTTTGAATTTGACAATTTCGACCGGTCTAATAACGTTGATATACTCAGTTACGTTTAACTGTTCCACTAACGTATTCGCCAACGTCAAGTGGACATTTAATAAAAGCGGATCTTTGTGTTTCGGAACGGTTGTTTCGGTAATTAGGGCATACTCGTGCTTGTGAATCCCCCGATCGTCGTAGACTAAAATTTTATTACTAACAATGTGCTTAAAATGCGGACGTTGAAAAGTCTCGCACCAGTAGTAAGCCGGGTAATGATTCCTCACTGGAATTTTAACCGTATAATTGTCGGTTGTTATCCGAAAGTCCGAAATTCGAGCTACAACTTTAAATTTGAAACCGTTAAGATTGTAATCGCTGAAACAAGCGAAAAAGTAATCGTTGTAAAAATGGTTGTGGATGTCAAAAATGTTTTGGATTCGCACGCGTATAGAAGCGTTTCGAGAAGAATATCTCAACTCCAACTTGACTTCTCGGTAAGGAACGTCGATTTCGCAAATTGCACATTTTAAAGAGCCGTCTTTCTCCAAGATCCATCCCTTCGGAGTTAAATAATCCATAGCACCAAATTTATTGGACGCGTCCACGTTCTCTTTCCAATAACTGTAATCGACTCGCGTTCTCGAATTTGACCAAACAAAGTCGCCCTCCTCCGTTTTTTCGGCCCCAAACCAACACGGCGCCTTATTCGACAGTTGTGTCAACAACAGATGGTTTTGAAAACGATCCGGCTCTGCTAGTTTCTCGCAAAATACCGAACGCGAAATATTCATTAGTTCAATTTTCGTTTGGCAGAAGCACTTGTTCGTTAAGTTGAAGTCTTTACTTATACATTTCAACTGGCTGCGTTTACTGCAAAATTTCTCTATTGTTTTTTTGTAATAAGTGTAAACGCATAATGCTGGATATTGTTCGGAACACGATACGGGAATTAGTCTCTTATATTTTTGAACCATGCAAGTTTTATTCAAAATAAACTCTCCCGGGTCTTCGTAAGCGCTTATAGGACTTAAATAGCGCGAAGACTTGTCAGTGTATACAAATTCTCCCAAAGAGCTTTTCGTTTCACGACGGGCAGATACCCAAACGCGTATATGACGAAATAAGCGGTAAATTTCTTTAATCGCATCAAAGTCGACGTTGTTTTCGTATGGACACAATGGCGGATACGATTGGGATTCGGTTAATACGTAACAAAATGGTAAACCTAGAAAATGGCCATAATAAGTCATGTTGTCGGGACATTTGGTCTCATTTAATTCGATTTGCTTTATGGTGGGTTCTGAAAAGAAAGAGATATTTTATAAAGCAGAGCAGGAGTTAAATCATGCAAAAATACCTTCACTACTGATTTCGGGGTTTTTCGGGAATTCTGTTGTAGAACTGTGTTCTTCATTTGCAGGAGAGACTGTCGTTGGGCCCAAAACGGTTTCCGAGAGAGTTAAAGAGTCTGGGGCTGAAGAAGTGTACATCATGTGAGAATTAAGTCCTGTACGTTTCGTTTTTGACAATTCTGTTGTAGTATCGGAGCCCTTAGTTACAGAAGAGGCACTCTCCGGCTTTAAAACCGTTTCTTGAGAAGTGGAAGGGTCTAAATTTGTAGAAGTGTACGTCATGCGAAAACGTTCTGTTGTGGAAAATGCTGTTGAAGTATTGTACCCTTCAGTTCCTGGAGAGGCACTCTCCGAATCTAACACTCTTCCCGAGGAAATTGAAGGGTCTGGCGTTGTAGAAGTGTACATCATGCGAGTACTAGGCGCTGTACCTTCTGTTGTAGAAAATGCTGTTGAAGTATCGTGGTTTTTAGTTGCTTGAGAGGTACTCTCCGGATCTAAAACTATTCCAGAAAAAGTTGAAGGGTCTGGCGCTGTAGAAGTGTACGTCATGCGAGTACTAGACGCTGTACCTTCTGTTGTGGGAAATGCTGTTAAAGTATCGTGGTCTTTAGTTACAGGAAAGGCACTAGCCGGATCTATAATCGTTCCCTGGGATGTTGAAGCGTCTAGCGCTGTAGAAGTGTACGTCATGCTAGTACTAGGCACTGTTTGTTCTGTTGTGAAAAATGCTGTTGAAGTATCGTACCCTTTAGTTGCAGAAGAGGTACTCTTTTGATCTAAAACTATTCCCTGGGAAGTTGAAGGGTTTGGCGTTGTAGGAGTGTACGTCATGCGAGTACTAGGCTCTATACCTTCTGTTGTAAAAAATGCTGTTGAAGTACCGTACCCTTTAGTTGCTTGAGAGGCACTCTCCGAATCTAACACCCTCCCCGAGGAAATTGAAGAGTCTGGCGTTGTTGAAGTGTACATCATGCGAGTACTAGACGCTGTACCTTTTGTTGTGGAAAATGCTGTTGGAGTATCGTGGTCTTTAGTTACAGGAAAGGCACTAGCCGGATCTATAATCGTTCCCTGGGAAGTTGAAGCGTCTAGCGCTGTAGGAGTGTACGTCATGCTAGTACTAGGCACTGTTTGTTCTGTTGTGGAAAATGCTGTTGAAGTAGCGTACCTTTTAGTTGCAGAAGAGGTACTCTTTTGATCTAAAACTATTCCCTGGGAAGTTGAAGGGTTTGGCGTTGTAGGAGTGTACGTCATGCCAGTACTAGGCGCTATACCTTCTGTTGTAAAAAATGCTGTTGAAGTACCGTACCCTTTAGTTGCTTGAGAGGCACTCTCCGAATCTAACACCCTCCCCGAGGAAATTGAAGAGTCTGGCGTTGTTGAAGTGTACATCATGCGAGTACTAGACGCTGTACCTTTTGTTGTGGAAAATGCTGTTGAAGTATCGTGGTCTTTAGTTACAGGAAAGGCACTAGCCGGATCTATAATCGTTCCCTGGGAAGTTGAAGCGTCTAGCGCTGTAGGAGTGTACGTCATGCTAGTACTAGGCACTGTTTGTTTTGTTGTGGAAAATGCTGTTGAAGTAGCGTACCTTTTAGTTGCAGAAGAGGTACTCTTTTGATCTAAAACTATTCCCTGGGAAGTTGAAGGGTTTGGCGTTGTAGGAGTGTACGTCATGCGAGTACTAGGCGTTATACCTTCTGTTGTAAAAAATGCTGTTGAAGTACTGTACCCTTTAGTTGCTTGAAAGGCACTCTCCGAATCTAACACCCTTCCCGAGGAAATTGAAGAGTCTGGCGTTGTTGAAGTGTACATCATGCGAGTACTAGACGCTGTACCTTCTGTTGTGGAAAATGCTGTTGGAGTATCGTGGTCTTTAGTTACAGGAAAGGCACTAGCCGGATCTATAATCGTTCCTTGGGAAGTTAAAGGGTCTGGCGTTGTAGAAGTGTACGTCATGCGCGTGCTAGGCGTTGCAAGTTCTGTTGTGAAAGATTTTGTCGAAGTATCATGACTTTTAGTTGCTGAAGAGGCTCTCTCCGGATCTAACACTCTTCCTAAGGATGTTGACGTGTCCGTCGCCGTATAAGTTGAAGTTATGCGAATAGCTATTTCCGTTATAGGAGAAGCTTTTGCTGGCCAAAAATTTCTACTGCGGATATTCTGTCTTGTGGTAGGCAAATCAGGTCGTGAATCTGCATCGAAGTTTGTGGACGCATGCTCTGTTGTAGAAGAACTTTGCGATTGCTCGTATACGTTTAGTAGACTCTCGGCGTCTTCGACTGTAAAAAAGAAAAGTAACGCGACTTTAAACGTCTTGTGGTAGTACTTACTTTAGTATTTGACGTTGTTTCCTTATAGACTCACCTGCATTTGTTGTTACAGAGGAACTCTCAAGACGTCCCGTTGTTGCGGAAAAGGGTACTGTGGTAGAAAGGCTAATTAGATCTTCTGGTGTATTTTCAACTGTTTTTAACGTACGACTTATCGTAAAAAGTTCTGTAGGAGGCCCAGTTGTTACTAGTTCACTTTCAAGCGACTCGCTGGTAGTACTTGAAGGCGCCGCGATATTAGCTACAGTTGTGTGTAGTGTAGACTGTTGTGCAGAATTTTGTAATGATTTGTGAGAGCTCGCGTAGGATAATGTAGCTAAAAGGATCAGTATACGGGATAAATTTGAACTGGCTTTTCTTAATTTGGGTTTATATCTTTTTCTAACGCTTGGCCAAACAACTGTAGACGTATAGTCCCTAAGGGTGTCTTTGTGCTCATGTGGAGTTCGAGTATTCGTTTCGGAAATTAATTTGTACGACTGTTCTGAAAAGATGTGGCAAAATTGTTTTAGAAATTCAAAAATAATGAGTTTACTTTTGTTTACCTTTAATTGTTTCATATTTTTTATTATTTGCATCTTGTATTGTGGTGTATTTTTCAAAATTGACCTTAAACTAGAGATACGTTTGTTTTAATTAGTTTTATTAATTTTTGTATACTCACTTGAGTTTTTTCAATTGCACTTTGAACTAATAGCACCAAAAATAATAAAAGTACGATTAAATAGCAAACATAATTTTGCAACAACCTTGTACTTTTTTGGGTTGTTATTACTAACATTATTCTACGTAGTGTGTACTAAGTAACATTGAAAAAATGTATCTTCTTTTTTCTGCGTTATCTAATTAAATCTAATGCTCAATATTCTTTATCTCTGTAAATTTATTATGTTAATTTACAAAGCTTCGGTGTAATCTCATATTGAGGAATATTGAAATAATTAAATCAAACGTTGTACATTATACGTATAAACGTAATATGCTCGTAACGAAGTGCTTCATAGTTTATTTTAACGATAATTAAAGCAATTTAATCCTTTGAAGAACCCTTAAGAAATTTTTTGAGTACACTTCTAGCAAACTATGGAGAATGTACAAAATTAAAAACGAAATTAAATAAATAGATAATTTACAGAAAAATAAATTGTTAAAACTATGCTCTCTGTAAAGTTGCTATGCTTTTCAGTTAATCACGTTATTCAATAAATTTCCGTTGGTCAACAACAACGATTTCGAAAGTCTCTCTATTTGATCACGAATGTCCGTCTTTCTGTTTATCTGCCTCTGTTTGTTTACATGCCTGTCCAGCAACAACGGTTTCAAATGACCTACTCATACTCACTTCCTAGGTATTTATTGCGTTAGCATCTCTGCCCTGGACGAGAGGCGTTTGCTGTAAAATCAATTGCAGTTCCAATGGCTACTTCCAAATAAACACGTATAAAAGTTTTATATACCTAACGTTACTAATTAGTAGATTTAATTTCGGTTAAAAAACGGAGCTGATGTCGCGCTATATAACGTAGTTTTAGGCCGTTATTTTTCGGTTTTTATCCGGTATAAAAATACCACAAATAAACGAAGATATTACAATCAATTCTAAAGTCGATTCGTTGAACTAATCACGCGGAAAACGCTTGTTATGCTATTCTTGAG
The DNA here is from genome assembly GCA_950108345.1 of Malthinus flaveolus. Taxonomy (NCBI): domain Eukaryota; kingdom Metazoa; phylum Arthropoda; class Insecta; order Coleoptera; family Cantharidae; genus Malthinus; species Malthinus flaveolus. The sequence goes on along the minus strand of OX467286.1, from coordinate 19,049,342 downwards.
AAAGATGCAGTTAAAGTGGTTTACTAGCGAGCGGTCTGGCGGATCCTTAGTACGTAAGCGAGTACGAATCAACCGGTGTACACTATAAGTAGCACCATCTACCTGTCTGTACCTGTTAATATTGTGTAATATTTGCTCTTTGTAAAAATACACGTAAAATAAGCGTGCTTTAATGGTAAGGTTTTCTTATGATTAAAATATGTAGTAAATATAGGCCAGTCAGTAGAGGACCAAAACTCCCTTCTATGATGCAATAGTCGGTAAGTTTAGTGGCTGGCACCTTTTATAAGACTTCGCGTCTTACTCCGGAGTTTATACAGCGTCATCCAGTAACCAGAATTCATCCCTTCTCCGCGCTATATCTCGAAAAGGGTTAAACTTATGATAAAAATGCATATAACCAATCTTGTAGCTAATAATGTTATCTACAACTTTTATAATAACCTTTATCAACGTACGATCTATAAGAGGTCAGTTATTGGCAAAAAACAATTTTTGTAACCTTTGACCTTGAATATCTTAAATTGCTCCGCCGAAATTTTTCTGATTTTGTGACTTATTTGGAACATCTTAATGTACATGTATACCAAAATCCAGCTTTGTAGGAATTATTCTGACCGAAAATCCTTATTCGACTGGACTATTATTTTCCTACTATACCTTCGTATGCCAACTGCCGGACATCAGAATATTGCCAATTTAGAGAGGTGTCCTAAACCGAATTAAAAAATTTTGGTACACATGAACGCAGAATTAGATGCTCTACAACTTTTATTTATTGAGTTTTTGTCCTAGAGTACTAATTTCTAAACTGCAAACTCATATACACTAGTCACAATAATTGAAGAACATTAAAAAAAAGCCAAATTTTAGGGCGATTTTCAACAAAGGATAACTCGGAGAAAAATGGTCGTACAGAAAATTTAAAGAAAGGAAATTGTAGCCTCAAATGTCTAGTTTACAGATCTGGACTGTAAATTATTCTAGCCTGGGCGGTTTTTACGCAATTATCTGAAAACCAACTAAAAATAATGTTTCTAAATGTATTGTAATTAAATTGTAAACTTGTGGCAACAAAAATATTTCAAAAAAAAAAAGTTTGAAAAAAAAAATTTTGAAAAAAAAATTTTGAAAAAAAAATTTTTTTTTAGAAAAAATGTGTTTTTTTTTTAATTTTACCCAACGAGTCATGTTTTTGAGCAATAAAATATGGATTGTCGCCAAAAAAACCACATTGAAATCGTAAAACTGCATAAAATCGAAAATTGCTTGTTACGGTGACTTTTGGCCGATACGATAAATTTAAACCTTCGGGGCGCTTACAAAAAAAGTCGTAGAGCTTTGCAAATTTGAAGGTTTTTTAGAGACACTTTGAGGTTAAAAAATTACCGACGATATCTTTTCTTCATCCACTATATCTAAAGTTATACCAAATTTTCCAAATATCTTTAAATTCCCAAATTTTGAACTTTTTTTAAGTCATCATCATCGATTCAAAAAATTTTGCAGTTTCCAAAACCCTACCTTCTTTTTCTGTACGATCATTAGTTCCCGAGTAATCGATTGTTAAAATTAAAATGGCATTTTTTGCTTTGATCGACGATTACTTCCGGCAAAACATCGTCAGCAGCTCATTATGAAATCAAATTCAAGCTGATTAAATTGTCTAATCGAGTTTTATGATCGCAAGATGAAAAAATTTTTTGAAGTCCACACACCATTTCAAAGACGAGAAAAAATTTAGAAACATTATTTTTAGTTGGTTTTTAGATAATTGCGTAAAAACCGCCAAGGCTAAAATAATTTACAGTCCAGATCTGTAAACTAGACACTTGAGGTTAAATATCTTTTTCTATTTCGGTTCTTTAATCCACTCCTCTCTCTCTTAACGTACTGTTTCTGGAGGATTTTCTTCTGCTAAGTTTGCGTCAAGTTGCACTGACGTTTACAAATGTCAAATATCATTTATTAAAATGTTTATTTTTAGAGCTTTTTAGAATTGAAATGTAATAAAGAATAATGTTTTGACATAGTTCATTCATTTTTATTTGTTAAAATTTAAATTATACAGACAGGAGTAGGTGCATTATTTAAATTTAAAAAAATAAACTTGCGACATCTATGAATCATTGAACGAAAGATGGTGACATTTCAGTCAGTGCCACCACAATTATTATAAAAAGAAAATCTCCATGATGTTAATTATTTAAATATTTTAACAAATTATTTTATTAAAATGTGAAATAGAAAAAAATAGTATAAATTACACGTTTCATAAGCCGTGTTAAGTACTCGTCCTTTTTAAAACTCACCGCAAGCGGCTCGTTTTCAAAACTTGGACTCGTACGTTAACAAGGTGTCTTATGAAACTTGTACTTTAATATACTATTCAATTATTGTGACTAGTGTATAATGCTATGTCAGTTTTTGAAAAAGTTGGAAAACATCGTCGTTTTTTGACCGTGGTTTTCAACTATACAGCTTGACCAAATTATTAAGTGTTGATACTCATTCGACGCAGAATTTAATGTTCTTCAATTTGTCGTATAAAAACATTTTCGTTAAGATGCACCGTTTAGGAGTTATAGGCGATAAAACAAAACAAGTTCTAAAATTTTGTGTTTTTTTGGCTGCCTAAAAGTCTCCCGAGGTCGGCGGTGTTAGCATTTTTGTTTTTTACATGTTTACACCCATATAAACAATTTAAAAAAATAAACGTTTCTACACCATTTATTTATCCCTCTACTGACTGGCCTAACGTTTCTATCATGTTTTCAAAATTACGGTTGGTTGTTTTAGAGATATTTTAAGGTCGTAACTCACCTATCAGCACAGCATAGGAACGCCGACTGATCGTCACCGGCAAATTTTATTTCTTTACCTGTATTTAAATGTAAGCGCGCCCACCTAACAGCATCGACACAGCACCGACAAGGCACCTCAACGCCCCAACCACCGGACATTTCTCCGAAAGTATATTTTACGGGTGACGTGCTTGTGATGTGCTGATACCGTGCTGATGTCGTACACTCACTTAACAGCACATTTCGCTTAGTTGCAACTTACAATCAGTGGAGTATATGCAGGAGCCGGGCTTGTGGCGCAAATTTTAATAATGCGCAAATTTTGGGAATTGCAAATACACATTTAAAATTTAAGGGGTGTCGATAGGCACATCAAATCGTTTTTTTCTCTTTAAAACTTTATTTTTAAGCAAAAAATAACGTGTGGTACATCATTCGATTCGTATCACTGTCCTCTAACTTCCGATCATAATTATTAAAACAAAAGAAGTTAATTGTAAAGTTTATTAAAGAAAAGCTAGTTTTTAAATCTTGTTTTTCTCATAATTCGTTGAATTATTGAAATTGCGTATAGTACATTAACTTATCATTATAATGCTGCCTATCATTTCTGTTTAATTATAAACTTATTAGATTGTCGGAAACGATTGTTTTTATTAAAAGCTTTCCAGGGGCCAAGTTTTTCAATGAATGCACGTTTATTTGTTTATACTGTAACTTGAAAGCATCATCAACATATATATAAATTTTGATTAGAAAAAATTTAAATTTGCTATAAAAATTTTAGAATATAAAACGTTACTCCTAGCGATAAATAAAGTACGGAATATTATAATTTCTCTTTACTACTTTTTGAGTAGAATAGGAGTAGAGTAGAATAGGCCGAGAATAACTTTATTTTTTTATTTATACTAATATTATAGTATTCTAATTCTTAATTATCCAATATCTTCTTTTTTGGCGTTTATCATTCCCTTCTTCGTCTAATGATAGAGCAATCATAGCTAGTTCTAAATTTGAAAACCGGAACATATTCTGTCACACGAATCTACCTACTTCTACAAACAAAATGCAACTGCAATAAAGATGTGAGTGTGCCGGTACTGCGGTGGTGCTGATCCCGTGCTGAGGCGTTAGATGAACGCACGCACGACCGTCGAGTTGACCACTCGGCGGTGCTGTGACGATGCTTGTCGGGTGCTGTGCTGATAGGTGAGTTACGACCTTTAAACGTATAATATACTTACTTAAAATCTATTTATTTCAAGTATAAATTAAAACGTTAAATATACGTACATTTTTAAATTTAATATACGTTGTCGTAAAAACGTATAAGAACTATAATAGGTTTAGCTACCTTTGGTAATAAAATACATCTTACATTTCCGTATGTTACTCGTTATTTGGGTACGTTTATTATACGACAAGTAACTTACGTACAGTTAAGGTAGAAATGGTTACGTTTATATTTATACAATATATAGGTATTCTAAAGCCGCTCCGTAAAGTTCTTTTTGACTTACGCCACCAGTAGAGAGGTTCAATACAATCAATAGAAGAATAGAATAGAAAGAGATTATTCATTATTGTACCTCTCTGCTGGTGGTAAAGTTACCGACAACTTTACGGAGCGTACCTACCATACGTTTAAAAAGTATACTAGATACGTATATTACACCACGTAGACGTATAATAAACGTATCTGTGTTTATTGGGTTTTAGCTCAAAAAAACTCAAAGCGACGAATTTTTCGACCTTCTCCACCACTGGTTTCATTATATTCGCCCGTTATGCTACGTTTAGATACCGTCGTTTCGGCAGTACGGCAGTACGGCGTTTTCTGTACTAACCAATCAGAACGCAGAATACGATTTGAGATATTCAAGGACGACTGCGTGACCACGACGCTGCGTTGACGACGAACAGTTCATCTGGTTGAACTTTCGACGTCGTCGTTTCAGCGTTGTGAGGTTATGTTTGTTGTTTTTAAATTTTTTTAAATATCTTTCAAGTTACTATTATCAATATTCAATTCCGAAAGAAGATTATGAACTATTTCGATTTTTATTCTATTTTTCACCCATACTCTTCTTTTCGTTTTTTTTGTTTTTTTAAATTTTTATATAAATAAGCGCAAATTAATAACGAAGACTCATCCATTTTGTTTAACTATGTTTTACTGAAAATATTAACAGTTTTATAGTAGTTGTTAACTCCTTAACTTAAAGATCCACACGAGTGAATTTGTATTTGCCGCCTGCATACATCGCCATGACGCTGCACTGCAAAAACGTCGAAAATAGTTACCAAAAATCCGGCGTTGTGGCGTTTTGACGTTATAGCTGCGCGCAGTCGAAACGACGACGTCGAAACGACGGTATCTAAACGTACCATTAGATACCTCTCTACAGGGCGATTTCACGTCCCATCTCTTCGTAAAACTAATATCTAAATCGGCTCTTTCCGGAACTAACAAGGATGCAAACTATTGTCATTATGCAAATGGAAAAGCTATGTAACAACGCGATACTTATTTTTATAAGAGCGTTCGTAAAGACGAGTTTTAACATTGTTATTGAAAGTTATTACGTCCGAGGGCTACTTCGAAATTAATTTTCCTTCCCATTTTGTAAATTAGCAGGATTTTCGCTATACATTTCAAAGCATTATTACGTGGCCCGCGGCGTAATATGTCTCTTGCGAATTTCTTATTTAGTTATAATGAAAATTAGGCTATTGATATTAGGAAGACAATGAAAATTGTTGGAATAATGAAATGAGAAAATTTTTAAAAATGCGGGAAAGCACACAATATTTATTATGTATATAGGAAAAAACGAATAAAATCAACCGCAACATACTTTATTTACAAAATTTGTTTAACTAACATAAATTATTTGTTACGAAAATATTTAATATTACCACAGTATCTATATAATAAGAAATATTGATATAACATTGCTTGCATAATATAATAATTTGATTTATCGATTATTTAAATTGAAATATTCTTTCTTACAATTCATTTTGTAAAAAGCTTGATTTACCCGCATTACTGCCACTTGATTTCACTTGCTTCATTTGCAACAGTAAAATATGGTAACAAAATGGAAATTAAATACGTTAGATATTTGTAAATATCGAGAGAATATCAAAAATTATTTTGGAATTGTAAAATAATAAGCGCGGCCTGTTAAAATTATCCTCCCATTAAAAATTATTAATAGATTTTCTTATTTTGGTTTTAATGCTCGATAGAAAAGTTTGTAAAAAATTTTTTTTATTTTTTTTTATTTTTAGATTGCTTACGTTGGCTATAAGTGGTCGTCGTGTTCGTTTTGAACGTGTATCTTCAAAGTGAGTTTTTTAGTAGCGTTGTTGTTTATTAATTTTTCTTCATTTTCGAAAAAAAAACTTATTTCGTACGTCGTGGCGCAAAATGTGGCTTAATTGTAAGTGACGAGATTACTTAATTTCACTAATTGCGTTGCAAGCATCCCTAAGCTATTATTATTGCGTAAGTTAAATCGATTAAAATGCTATGATCGCCTACACAATATCTATAGTACAGGGTGATTGAAATTCGTTGTCCAATACGGGGTCTCGCTTATCTGAAGGACTAGATCGTAGATTTGAATTTGGCGAAGTTGCTCAATTCAATGCTGATAAATAGTCACTAAAAAGTTTCAAAAAAATTTACGCGTTTTCGCGAAAACGAAAATTTTTTTTTATCTATAACTTTATCTATAACTTAAATCTTGTAATTGGGCTTGTGAACAAAATTTTTTTTTGTCATAAATGGAAAGATCTTATAGAAGTTTTATAACAAAACTATTTTTAATTTATTTATTTTCAAAATAATTAAAAAGATATATCAAATCAAAAATAAATATTTAAACTTTGTACCGACGAAACCCTTCGGGTATCCTCGTCTCCAAATAAATCTACACGATTTGTGACGTAACTATGTTAAAATAAAAAAGTTCAGTAAATTTCAACATCCCACCTTACATAAAACGGAATAGCGGATAGTTCTGATTTTTTGGTATGTTGACTATGACGGAGGCCTAATGATAAATCCAAGTTTTCAGACTTGGTAGACCTCCGGATCTCTGTCAAAACTGGAATAAAATTTTATCTCTTTTCTGTTTTCGTCAGTTTGGGCTCGTAGGGTTGATTTTTCGGCAAAGGTTGGTTCTTTTTTTTACTTCTAGACTATTGTCTACAATTTGAGACCAAAATTGTCTCTGTAGACCTAATTGTGTCCGAGATACACTAGTACAAACCTTGTAAATGTAAAATGTTTCGTCATTTTTTGGGATAAGGCTTTTGACAAAAATCCGGATCATTTACCTTGCATCAAATGTACAACAAACCCAAAAAGCATAACTACTCCAGAAGGACCGGGGTGGTCTAGCGGCTAACATCGTTGCATGCAAATGTAAAGGTCGTTGGTTCAAATCCGACTGGCACCACTGGAGTGTTTCTATGTGTCAAATGCCCTGGTCCTGGTGGTTCGGAACCCACCTAAAGCTGTAGATCCCATCTGCTAATAACCACAGTAGTTGATGCAGACGTAAAATACTACATTAAAAAAATAACTACTCCATTTTATAGATGGTAAATAATCCGGATCACTGTATTGATAAAAATGACAAAATATGATAAATTTGCAAACTTTGTACACTTGTATCTCGGACACTATTAGGTTTACAGATGCAATTCTGGTCTCAAATTGTAGAAACATTAGTATACTTTTAAAAAGTATAGAACTACCTTTGTCGAAAAAGTAATTCTTCAAGGTCCAAACTACTAGAAACCGAAAAAAGGCAAAGATTTCGCGGTTTCTTCGATTTTAACAGAGATCCGGAGGTCTGCCGAGGTGGAAAACTTAGATTTATCATTAGAAATGAAATTTTCAGATTTTTGAAAATTGTGCAGAACTCTTAAGGTGTAGAGATAAAGATAGAGGGAAAAAAGTTAGCTCGTCACAGGAGCTTTCAAACAAAAAAAAATAAAATCGAAATCATGCAATTAGTAGCTGAGATATAAAAAAGTTATTCGACTAAAGAGGATCATTTTTAATGGCCGTTATGAAGGTGTTTTACACAGATTTTCATGTGACTCCCTAATCTGGAAAGTTACCTTTTGGCATAATTCACAGACCACAGAAAGTGGCACATCCCAATCAAACAGTGCAGCGTTTTTTAGTGTATACAACGTACTATTTTAGAAATACGTTTTGATCACTTAACATAGTTACGTCACTAGCATGACAGCCATTCGTGAAGCGTTTGGCAGTCACGTGATATTTTTTTAAGTTTTAACATTTTAATTAATTTATAATTAATAGAATATGATTTTTTAAATTCTTTTTGCCTCGGTTTCGAGTATTATTTATGATTAAGTATTGAAATAAAGTAAAAAAATTGATATTTATTACAAATTTTTTAAATTTTTAGGGTTAATTATTTAGATAATTTTAATACGTTGCAAATGAACCCCAACATACACACATAAGTGAAAAAACTTTAAATGAGAAAATTTGTTTTCCACCAAATTTCTTGGGTTCGATTCCCGAGGCGCTTGGTGGAAAACAAATTTTCTCATTTAAAGTTTTTTCACTTATGTGTGTATGTTGGGGTTCATTTGCAACGTATTAGAATTGATATTTATTTTTTATTCAACAACCCAATTCTGTAAACACTTTTTAACCTGATTTCGAATCTGTAGTCACAAGTCCGATTAGTTGATTTGTTATTGGTATTTTAGGTTAACTTTTGTTTTTCTTAAAGGCGTAATATTGCATTTTTTTGTTTTGTTTTTCAATTCCGAATCCAAGCATGTACCAGTTTTACCCTTTAAATCAAATTAAGTACAATATTTCTATTTTAGGTTCATCTCAAACGAATATTGCCACTTTGCGATTTTGTGCTACTATGCCCTTTACTTAGAAGTCGTCCTGTATAACAATTTTCAGTTCGCTTTCATTTTTGTAAACTTTCTCGACCATGTACCCTATTAAATTTGATTACAAATGACTCTATATGCGCTTAATAAGCGTTAGGCGGCTTGAGCTTTATTTTGCGCCTTTGATTGTTAATTCGGTTTTGGAAATAAATAAAAAAATTGAGAGAGAACAAACAAAAGTAATTTATTCCCTAATTTAAATGAAAGAAAAATAAATTCCATTACCAGCTGAAAGATTTTGATTGCTCGACGTTTGTATTTTACTTGTTTTTCTTTGTTTTGTATAAAGATCAAAAGTAACGTTAGTAAGAAGGACATAAATTTATATAAAATGTACAAAAGGGTGCATAGTAAAAAACATAAAAGATTTTTATTTTGCATTATGTAGATATCTGCATGCGAATGCTTCCAAAAAGTTATGATGTAAATTTTAACATCAGTTATGTAATACGACAAAAGTTACTACCTAAGCCGGCAAAGCCGAGTAAATATTTGAATGTGCACTTTGTTTATGTTTATACAGTGTGTCTTAACTATTGTAAATACGACATATTTACTGTAGATTTTATCATTTACCTATATACGTTCAATTCATTTCATTTATTGATATTAATATTGAATATTTACATATTTATTGGTAGACCGTTTCATTAGTTAGATTACTTTGCTTACTTTTTATTGGATAACATAATTTTGCAGACCTAATTGACTACTTGATTTACCGTCATGCACCTCGGATATCTAAGCACCGTCGAGAATATCGTCACGAGTCGTAATTATCCAACATCCCATAAATTTAACAGAAACGTCTTATGTCTCTAAAGACCAATGATCGGTCTACTGTATGCGAACTTTCGGGCCAAAACGTATAAATTTGCCCTAGCGAGCTTATGGACCGTGCATATCGTACAAGTTAACATCATTTTACCCTCTCAAACACGAGTTTTGACTGTGCGTTTTTTCAAAATGCACACACATCACGTTTTGGGATTAACAAATAAAATATTTTTCCTGGACGTTTGTAAGACTTTAAAAGACCGTTTGTGGCATGGATATACAATATACAGTGTGTATACGAGAGAGATTTAACATGCAAAAACATTCATACGCAATTTTATGCTCCGTCAATTGACTTTGGTGCAAAAGTTTTTAGAACTAAAATAGTAGTTTGGCGGGGGAAAAATATAGCAGTTTTTCTTCTATCGTTTTTTATGATGTATTATATTGGGATGCCGAATCCGAATCTCAACTTTGCCACATCGTAAAAGTGATGCGTTCTGATAAAATTGAGAACTGCGAAAGAAATGCTCTTTTTTCACGTTTTTGCTTATTACTTGAAAAATACGCACTTTTTGAGCAAAACAGCTCTATACAAACATGAATAACATCAAATTTTCTACAAATTATGTTTCTTAAGTTTTTTTCTTAAGGCAAAGGGTTTAGGCGCTAGAGCGCGTTGAAGTTTGAGAAGAATTTCAAAATTGATCAAAAGGCTGTTTTTTAGTTTCTCCTTTATAACTCGGAAAGTACGCACTTTTAGAGAAAAGTGTCTTTATACAAAAATAAAATGTATTAAATTATATGTATGTATCTACTCATTAAAATAATTAGGTAAATATTAACTAATTTAACTGTTTTACATAAAGATATTGTAAAAATACAAAGAAATGAGAAAAAAATGAGAGCTGTTGGCTAAACTTCAACGCGCTTTAGCGTCTACCCAAACCGCACGTGTGACGTAAAACATTAATTTGCAGAAAATTTAACGTACTTTAATTTTGAATAGCCACACATTTCTCTAAAAGTGCGTAGCTTTCGAGTTATAAGCGAGAAACTCCGAATAAAACAGCGCTTTAGCCGATTTTGAAATTTATGCTAAACTTTAACGCGCTCGAGCGCCTAAACCGTTTGCCTAAAGACAAAAACTTAAGAAACATAATTTGTAGAAAATTTAATGCAGCTTATTTTGTATAAAAGTCATTTTTTAAAAAAGTGCGTAGTTTTCGAGTTATACGCGAGAAACTCCTAATAAAACAGCTCTTTAGCCGATTTTGAAGTTTATGCCAAACTTGAACGCGCTCGAGCGCCTAAACTCTTTGTCTAAAGTAAAATACTTAAGAAACATAATTTATAGAAAACTTGATGCAGCTTATTTTTATTTAAAAGTTATTTGCCTAAAAAGTGCGTAGTTTCCGAGTTATAAGCAAAAAACTCAGAACAAAAGTTTTTTGTCTAGCGCCTAAACTCATAGTCTAAAGTAAAATACTTAAGAAACAAAATTTGCGGAAAATTTGATGCAGTTTATTTTTGTATAAAAGTTTTTTTTTTAAGTGCGTTATAAGCGCAAAACTCAGACTAAAACAGCGTTTTAACCGATTTTGGAATTTATGCCAAACTTTAACGCGCTCTAGCGCCTAAACCGTTTATCTAAAGACAAAAACTTAAAAAACATAATTTGTAGAAAATTCGATGTAGTTTATTTTTGTATAGAAGTTATTTCTTTAACAGTGGGTAGTTTCTGAGTTATACGCGAAAAACTCAGACTAAAACAGCGTTTTAGCCGATTTTGGAATTTACGCCAAACTTTAACGCGCTCTAGCGCCTAAACCATTTCCGTAAAGACAAAAATTTAAGAAACATAATTTGTAGAAAATTTGATGCAGTTTATTTTTGTATAAAAGTTGTTTTTTTAAGTGCGTTATAAGCGCAAAACTCAGACTAAAACAGCGTTTTATCCGATTTTGGAATTTATGCCAAACTTTAACGCGCTCTAGCGCCTAAACCGTTTATCTAAAGACAAACACTTAAAAAATATAATTTGTAGAAAATTCGATGTAGTTTATTTTTGTATAGAAGTTATTTCTTTAACAGTGGGTAGTTTATGAGTTATACGCGAAAAACTCAGACTAAAACAGCGTTTTAGCCGATTTTGGAATTTACGCCAAACTTTAACGCGCTCTAGCGCCTAAACCATTTCCGTAAAGACAAAAATTTAAGAAACATAATTTGTAGAAAATTTGATGCAGTTTATTTTTGTATAAAAGTTTTTTTTTTAAGTGCGTTATAAGCGCAGAACTCAGACTAAAACAGCGTTTTAACCGATTTTGGAATTTATGCCAAACTTTAACGCGCTCTAGCGCCTAAACCGTTTATCTAAAGACAAACACTTAAAAAATATAATTTGTAGAAAATTCGATGTAGTTTATTTTTGTATAGAAGTTATTTCTTTAACAGTGGGTAGTTTCTGAGTTATACGCGAAAAACTCAGACTAAAACAGCGTTTTAGCCGATTTTGGAATTTACGCCAAACTTTAACGCGCTCTAGCGCCTAAACCATTTCCGTAAAGACAAAAATTTAAGAAACATAATTTGTAGAAAATTTGATGCAGTTTATTTTTGTATAAAAGTTGTTTTTTTAAGTGCGTTATAAGCGCAAAACTCAGACTAAAACAGCGTTTTATCCGATTTTGGAATTTATGCCAAACTTTAACGCGCCTAAACCGTTTATCTAAAGACAAACACTTAAAAAATATAATTTGTAGAAAATTCGATGTAGTTTATTTTTGTATAGAAGTTATTTCTTTAACAGTGGGTAGTTTCTGAGTTATACGCGAAAAACTCAGACTAAAACAGCGTTTTAGCCGATTTTGGAATTTACGCCAAACTTTAACGCGCTCTAGCGCCTAAACCATTTCCGTAAAGACAAAAATTTAAGAAACATAATTTGTAGAAAATTTGATGCAGTTTATTTTTGTATAAAAGTTGTTTTTTTAAGTGCGTTATAAGCGCAAAACTCAGACTAAAACAGCGTTTTATCCGATTTTGGAATTTATGCCAAACTTTAACGCGCCTAAACCGTTTATCTAAAGACAAACACTTAAAAAATATAATTTGTAGAAAATTCGATGTAGTTTATTTTTGTATAGAAGTTATTTCTTTAACAGTGGGTAGTTTCTGAGTTATACGCGAAAAACTCAGACTAAAACAGCGTTTTAGCCGATTTTGGAATTTATGCCAAACTTTAACGCGCTCTAGCGCCTAAACCATTTCCCTAAAGACAAAAATTTAAGAAACATAATTTGTAGAAAATTTGATGCAGTTTATTTTTGTATAAAAGTGTTTTTTTAAAGTGCGTTATAAGCGCAAAACTCAGACTAAAACAGCGTTTTAACCGATTTTGGAGTTTATGCCAAACTTTAACGCGCTCTAGCGCCTAAACCGTTTATCTAAAGACAAAAACTTAAAAAACATAATTTGTAGAAAATTCGATGTAGTTTATTTTTGTATAAAAGTTTTTTTCTTTAACAGTGGGTAGTTTCTGAGTTATACGCGAAAAACTCAGACTAAAACAGCGTTTTAGCCGATTTTGGAATTTATGCCAAACTTTAACGCGCTCTAGCGCCTAAACCATTTCCCTAAAGACAAAAATTTAAGAAACATAATTTGTAGAAAATTTGATGCAGTTTATTTTTGTATAAAAGTTTTTTTTTAAAGTGCGTTATAAGCGCAAAACTCAGACTAAAACAGCGTTTTAACCGATTTTGGAGTTTATGCCAAACTTTAACGCGCTCTAGCGCCTAAACCGTTTATCTAAAGACAAAAACTTAAAAAACATAATTTGTAGAAAATTCGATGTAGTTTATTTTTGTATAAAAGTTTTTTTCTTTAACAGTGGGTAGTTTCTGAGTTATACGCGAAAAACTCAGACTAAAACAGCGTTTTAGCCGATTTTGGAATTTATGCCAAACTTTAACACGCTCTAGCGCCTAAACCATTTCCCTAAAGACAAAAACTTAAGAAACATAATTTGTAGAAAATTTGATGCAGTTTAGTTTTGTATTTACGTTTTTTACTTAGAAAGTGCGTAGTTTTCAAGTTATCAGCCAGAAGCTGAAAAATCCCTTTTACGAGGTGACAAAGTTGAAATTCGGGTTCAAATACAACCTGAAAAGAGACATATCTTTTTCCTGAATTTGTCTTTCATTTTCTCCTAGTGACTAGGCTAACGTCTAAAAGTGATGAGCCACTGTGCCACTGCATTCATAAAACGTTTTCAAAAATGGGGGATTGGGTTAAGGAGGTGTTTTGTACGGCTGCTACCCCTTCGTGGCAAGTCCAGCTTTGGGTATCACATGCTCGAAAAACTGTAGATGTAAAATACCCCACTGTATGACCAACGACTCCAAAGCTATGTAGAGTGTAGAGCTTCGATTCTCCCATTGTTGCCACTTGCACACAAATTTGAATACGTATCCAGAAATGTATGTAACATTAATTCAAATCAAGTCGATCCATCGTGGACCTCGTCAATCAAAAGCGCTCACTTAAAATATTTATATAAAAGAAACATACATTTTTGACGATTTCGTTAAGGAAAAAAATAAAACGAAAGAAAATTATAATAATGAAGAGATAAATAATGATGAAGACTTCAAAGTGAAAGTGAATTGAGTTGGTAACGATAAATGAAAAAGTGATGAAGTTGGATGAAATAAAAGGAGACGCAGTTAACAAGATTATTTCGTTAAAAAAGCCGAAGAGATGGGGGATAACTCGAGAAATGCTTATTTGGAGTGTTATTATGGGGGACTGATATAAATAAAAAGGGGGAAGAAAATTGGAATATAAAAGATTACAAATTGTCGGTAAAATTTTCTTTTTTTTGCGCGATGGGGGAAATAATTTTTTTGACTTTTATCGAAATTGTTTTTTTTATACTTTGGGGTTAATTAGAAATTTAAGATGTTAAGAGTCGAAGTTTTTGTTTTTCCTATTGATTTGTCTGAACTTTACTCCTACGTCAGGTGTGCGCAGAAGGAAAATGTGCAATTCTATTTCGATAACGAGCTTTAAGACTTCATCTCCTTTATTGCACCTGGAAAACTTGAACTTTATATTTGTTTCGACTATACGTAGATAAATTGTTGTTAAGTCCCCCATTTTAACGGTCCGAAAGAGTTTATTTTGCAGTTCTCAAGGGGATTTGAACGTAGTAGTTTTAAATTGAGGCAATTTGTGTTTGTTAGGATTGTAATTGGTAATTAGACGGATACTTGTGCAATTTTCAGGTAGTTATTTACCTACATTTTCCGCATTCCTTCTAGGTGTTTCCTGCGACGAACGCGCAGGATCACCAGGACTTAGTGACATGCCGGATAACTGACTGCAGTCAGTGCCCCCAGACGGTCGTATGTGATCGCGTTTTTCTCAAAATATGGATTATTAAGGGGGAATATGTTACGCTGTGTGTGGATTAATGGAGAACGATTGTATTTTGAAAGTGGTATGTGCTTTTTGGTTAATTTAGGTTATGATTAATTACCCAATTCAAACCGTATTGATTTAATTGTTATAATCGCCAATTATTAATTTTGTTTATCTTTATTTACGAAATCAAAATTTAGAATCTATTGTGAGATTTCTATTTGAGTTTTCAAAAATAAACACCGCGAAGCAATAACAATCAAAAATTCCATTTGCAATTTTTTTTCCAAAAATATTTGTTTGATTTTAATATTCTAACGCTTTTATAACAATAAATAATATATTAAACGTAATTATTTATTTAGATTAATTGGACGTTATTTTATATACGAGGTATGGCAAGAATAAACCAATAAACGAAACTGCGTAAAATTGATACGCAAAATATCGGCATGTCAAAAAAATTGAGTTAGGGCTAAATTTGTAAACAAGCGCTAAATTAATAAAACCCCTTGAAACTCTAAAGCAATTAATATAAAAATTTTACGCGAGTTTTAAAAAACTTTGAAAATTAAAAATTTTTCCTCGTCGCTTAAGTAAACTCAAAGCGCCAAAATACAGCGTTTTTAAAAAGTACAAAAAATGCACTCGTTTCGAGAGCTGCTGGGCGACCTGAATAGTAATTGCAAGAAAATTTAAACTTAACAACTTTAAAAAAAAAGGAAAAACACTTGGAAGGCTGTAAACAATATGTAGTGCGTCCTGTAATTTTGTTGCAACGTTCTCATTACCGGAATTGCATAATCGCTCGAAATATTGTTAAATCGTCTTGTTCACTTTTGGTGGTTTACGCCCGGTAGAATATTTGGTATCAAATTTCAAACTGTTGGTTGAAACTTCCGACATTTGAATTGGATAAGAAAAAACTGATTAATTTCTGTAAAAGTGGTGTAATACGAAGGTTCGAATGCTTAAAAAACACCCACTAGATACCCATATACTGGATTATGATAAAAAGACACTCGGAAGTATGTAGTGATTTTTAATCCATTTTTAGAAGATACGCCTAACAGATAGGCAACAGTCGATACAACGATTCTTAACCATTTGCTCTTTTAATGCAAAACGTAAAAACAAAATTTTAGTAACATTCTTGTGAAAAATTGTGTGCCGGGCACTTTTTACATTACATATCAAAATTTTAATTTGTGAGCCGGACCCGGCCAACCCTTTCAGTGGCGTTACACGTCTCTACGCACTATCGTTTTGGTTAAGAAGAGAACTATGGGGAATTTTAATTTTACAATATTTGCAACTATTGCGCCGACTAGCAAGATAGCTTATTTGCATAACAATGTATTGAACACCCTCAATGACAATTAAATGGTATGTAGGTACAGTTGAGGAAATAATCGTTGGCCACTATAGGTTGTTTGTCCGCAATTTCTAGAATGCTATTTTGGTTTATTGCTTATAACTCGAAAACCACGCACTTTATGAAATAAGTAAAAGAAAACGAAAATAAAGTGCATTAAATTTACTACAAATTATATATCTTACATTTTTTTTAGGTGAAGGATTTAGGCGCTAGCGCGTGTTAAAGTTAAAAATACTTTTAAAATCGGTCAAAAAATTGCTAGAGCGCGTTGAAGTATGTAAAGGTGGCTTTTGGGCATAAAACTAAACCATATAGGGTACATGATACATTTTTATACCAAGAAATAAAATCTACACAAAAATGCAATACCTATATGGTTTATTTTTACCCCCGAAAACCACTCTTACATAAATATACTTCAATGGGCGCTCTAGCACCTAAACTGTTTATTTGAAGAAAAAAATTTAAAGAGACGTAGTTTGTAGGAAATTGGATGTACTATATTTTTGTATAGAAATACATTTCTCTAAAAACTGCGTAGTTTTCGAGTTATGAGGTTATGAGTGATAAAACAATTTTTTGTCCGATTGTGGAAGTTTTTGTTAACTTTAACGCGCTCTAGCGCCTAAGTCATTCTCCTGAGGAAGAAACGTTTTTAATATAGTTTGTGGGAAATTTATCTAGTTTACTTTAACATAATTAATTTTTTCAAATTGCGCGTGGTTTTAACGTTATAAGCAAGAAACCAAAGTAATAGCAAAACTCACCCTTTTTGAACCGCCCCCAAGTTAATGCAACTACTTTTAAGAGGCAGACGGTCGACTTTATTACCCATTTGCAATATTTTTTTAGCTTCCAATTATTGTTAAAATATAAAATTTTGCATTTTTGGATTTCGGCATTCTGCCTCCGGACACGATATCGTATGTCCGATATAAGTACCCTAATCTTAAACGCGCTCTACCACCTCAACTGTTTGTTTGACGAAAAAAATTTAAGAGGAACAATTTGTAGAAAACTGAATGTAGCTTATTTTTCTATAGGAACACTTTTCCCCAAAAGTGCGTAGTTTTCGAATTATGAGCGATAAACAAAAAACAGCGTTTTTGGCGGATTTTGGAAATTTTGTCAAACTTTAACGCGGCGCTATAGGACCTGAACTGTTTGCTTGACGAAAAAATCTAAGAGACTTAATGTGTATAAAATTCAATTTACTTTATTTTTGTTTAGAAACACTTTTCTCTAAAACTGCGTAGGTTCGAGTTGAACAATTTGTTGGCCAATTGTGGAAGTTTTTTTTTTACTTTAACGCGCTCTAGAGCCTCAACTGTTTGTTTGACGAAAAAAATTTAAGAGGAATAATTTGTAGAAAACTGAATGTAGCTTATTTTTCTATAGGAACACTTTTCCCCAAAAGTGCGTAGTTTTCGAATTATGAGCGATAAACAAAAAACAGCGTTTTTGGCGGATTTTGGAAATTTTGTCAAACTTTAACGCGGCGCTATAGGACCTGAACTGTTTGGTTGACGAAAAAATCTAAGAGACTTAATGTGTATAAAATTCAATTTACTTTATTTTTGTTTAGAAACACTTTTCTCTAAAACTGCGTAGGTTCGAGTTGAACAATTTGTTGGCCAATTGTGGAAGTTTTTTTTTTACTTTAACGCGCTCTAGCGCCTCAACTGTTTGTTTGACGAAAAAAATTTAAGAGGAATAATTTGTAGAAAATTGAATGCAGCTTATTTTTCTATAGGAACACTTTTCGCCAAAAGTGCGTAGTTTTCGAATTATGAGCGATAAACAAAAAGCAGCGTTTTTGGCAGATTTTGGAAATTTTGTCAAACTTTAACGCGGCGCTATAGAACCTAAACTGTTCGCTTGACAAAAAAATCTAAGATACGTAATGTGTATGAAATTCAATTTACTTTATTTTTGTTTAGAAACACTTTTCTCTAAAACTGCGTAGGTTCGAGTTGAACAATTTGTTGGCCAATTGTGGAAGTTTTTTTTTTACTTTAACGCGCTCTAGCGCCTCAACTGTTTGTTTGACGAAAAAAATTTAAGAGGAATAATTTGTAGAAAATTGAATGCAGCTTATTTTTCTATAGGAACACTTTTCCCCAAAAGTGCGTAGTTTTCGAATTATGAGCGATAAACAAAAAACAGCGTTTTTGGCGGATTTTGGAAATTTTGTCAAACTTTAACGCGGCGCTATAGAACCTAAACTGTTTGCTTGACAAAAAAATCTAAGATACGTAATGTGTATGAAATTCAATTTACTTTATTTTTGTTTAGAAACACTTTTCTCTAAAACTGCGTAGGTTCGAGTTGAACAATTTGTTGGCCAATTGTGGAAGTTTTTTTTTTACTTTAACGCGCTCTAGCGCCTCAACTGTTTGTTTGACGAAAAAAATTTAAGAGGAATAATTTGTAGAAAACTGAATGTAGCTTATTTTTTTATAAGAACACTTTTCCCCAAAAGTGCGTAGTTTTTAAGTTATGAGCAATAAACAAAAAACAGCGTTTTTGGCAGTTTTTGGAAATTTTGTCAAACTTTAACGCGGCGCTATAGAACCTAAACTGTTCGCTTGACAAAAAAATCTAAGAGACGTAATGTGTATGAAATTCAATTTACTTTATTTTTGTTTAGAAACACTTTTCTCTAAAACTGCGTAGGTTCGAGTTGAACAATTTGTTGGCCAATTGTGGAAGGTTTTTAACTTTAACGCGCTCTAGCGCCTAAATCGTTTATCTGGCCGAAAAAACTTAAGATATATAATTTGTAGAAATTTTAATGTACTTTATTTTTTTGTAAATAATTTTTCTTGTGAAGTGCGTAGTTTTCGAGTTATAAGCGCGAACTCTTTCTTTAGCTCGCTCTACTATTGCTCTACAATGTACAGGGTGACCTATTTTGCTTGTCCGTATGGGGTATCTCCCTTAATATAAGAGCTAGAGAAAAACCGAAACCACAATCTCGATCTACTTTTTCAAGAGAAAGTGAACCGTGAAAACAAAAAAGACCTACAGTCTTTTGTTTTTGAGTTATAAGCAAAAACTGATATTTCCCTCATTTCGAGTTTGCTTTATAATTTGATTATTATGAAAGTTATAAAAAAACTAAAGATACATTCTACAGGCACTTTTTTAATTACAATCCAGTGGCGTAACCAAATTTTTTTTATTTACAACGGTTTTCGAAATAAACCGTTGAAGTTCGTTTTTTTAAATAGAAACCATCATGGTTCAATTTTTTTTTTGAAAGAGCCTTTTTTGCTGATTTCAAAAATATATAATAGTAAATATTTATTTTCAGTAATTACCAAGATATGAATTTTTTTCTATTATTTTGTCAAATCAATTAATAAGCGGGTTAAAGTTATTTACCTTTTTGCCATTCATTTGTTTTATTTAAACAACCTGTTGTCATATTTCAAACAATTTTATTCAGAAATAATAAATTTGTTTTGTAAAGTCTAATAAATATTATTACAGAATTAGTTATTAACTTTTAGAAGATAAGGCGCCCACTAGCAACTTATTAGTTGAACAACTGAAAAATTACTTAACAGTGGTATGCTCATTGGATTTAAAAAATGAAAAATTGCTTAACTTGTTTTTAATAATTGCTATATAATAAATAATGAACCGTTGCTAAAGCAATTATTTATTCACTCAACTAAAAAGTTTCTATTAGGCGCTAGAACAATCAATAAAAATAGAAAAAAAAATCACAATAAATGTTCGAATTGGCCTCCGTTATTTTCAATGCACATTGCACATCTTCTACCTACAGATTGCACCGCTTTATAAATATGAATATTAGAAATTCCAGCAATAGCATTTTCGAAATTATTTCTTAAGTCTTCAATGTTGTTAAAAGGCTCTTTATAAATTTTGTCTTTTAGGAACCCCCACAAAAAAAAGTCTAGCGGCGTAAGATCGGGGGATCTTGCAGGCCATCTAATAGGCCCATTAGTACCCAGCCAATTATTATTGAAATTTTGTTGTAAAAAGTTTACTGCTATTCTAGCATTGTGCGCTGGTGCGCCATCTTGTTGAAATAATAATTGCCTTGATTGATTTAAAGGAATGTTATCTATGTATTCTTCAATATGTTGTTCTAAAATATGAACATAATTCTCAGAGTTCAGATTTTCCATATATACGTGATATGCAAGAACATTATTGCTTAACAAAGCCCACCAAACGTTAAACCCAAATCGACCTTGCTCTATTCTATGGTTATGTACCTGATGTGGATTATCATCAGCCCACCAGTGATGATTATGTGTATTATAAATGCCATCACTAGTAATACGTGCTTCATCGGTCCATATTATTCGCTGACCAAAATCATCGGCATTATTCAATTCTCCTAAATACCAATTGCAAAATTCTAAACGACGTTGTTGATCTCCAGGATGCGAATGATGAACTTTTCGAATATTGTATGGTTTAAACTTATTTTTTTAAAGAATTCTTAAAACTTTAGAACGTGGAACCCCGATATCTCGCTCCATCCGCCGACAAGAGGTGTGAGGGTCCGCTGCCACACTTGCAATCACATTAATGGTGTCCTCTGCTTCATTTTCTATTACGTAATTTCTTCCTCTCGGTTTGGTAAAAGAACCATAATTAATAAGGTGTTGTTGCAGTCTGAAATATATTTTTGGATTCGGCTGGCGACGCTCGGGATACTTTTGAAAATACAACTCCGCCGCTTCATTAGCATTCATATTTGATTCTATAAAACATGTGTTCATGTCGTACTTTTCATAATTTTCAAAATTCATAGTAATATGTATTAATTTAATTTTCTACTTGTTTAATTAATTAATTACTACACAACTCAAATGGCAAAATTACAACAAAACTTTAATAATTTTATTACTAACATCATTATTTAACAAGTAACTAAGTTATTGTTTGACGTTTAATGCCAAAATAACAAATTTTGTTTTAATAAACAAAAGAATGGTAACTTGATTATATTGATGTGACAAAATAATAGAAAAAAATTCATATCTTGGTAATTACTGAAAATAAATATTTACTATTATATATTTTTGAAATCAGCAAAAAAGGCTCTTTCAAAAAAAAAATTGAACCATGATGGTTTCTATTTAAAAAAACGAACTTCAACGGTTTATTTCGAAAACCGTTGTAAATAAAAAAAATTTGGTTACGCCACTAGATTGTAATTAAAAAAGTGCCTGTAGAATGTATCTTTAGTTTTTTTATAACTTTCATAATAATCAAATTATAAAGCAAACTCGAAATGAGGGAAATATCAGTTTTTGCTTATAACTCAAAAACAAAAGACTGTAGGTCTTTTTTGTTTTTACGGTTCACTTTCTCTTGAAAAAGTAGATCGAGATTGTGGTTTCGGTTTTTCTCTAGCTCTTATATTAAGGGAGATACCCCATACGGACAAGCAAAATAGGTCACCCTGTACAATGGCTATAATAGTCGCCCTGTACATTTGTAAACTTCATTAATAATTATATTTATTTTTTCTCGAATCCTACTGTGAGTGTTTATTTATAAAATCATCTCATCCTATCGTAAAATAAGTAACTATATTTATTTACGATTTAGAAAAGAGCATTTCTTGCAATAAAAGTTCGCCAAG
This sequence comes from Malthinus flaveolus, assembly GCA_950108345.1. Classification (NCBI taxonomy): domain Eukaryota; kingdom Metazoa; phylum Arthropoda; class Insecta; order Coleoptera; family Cantharidae; genus Malthinus; species Malthinus flaveolus. Next base: position 19,027,351 of record OX467286.1, on the reverse strand, counting down.
TTATAATTAATACACCAGAATCGGAAATATTTAAAATCGAATTACCTCTACATGTTACTTTTACAAAAATAAATTACACGACTTTTCATTAGGTACGTTCATTTTGTGTAAAAATAAATTTTTTTCTCAACAAACGTTTACATTTATACGCAATTAAAAAAAAAGTTGCGCAAAATTAAATTTTCCGCAACTCTTAAAGGCTAACCGAGTTAAAATTTACGGAAAACTTTTCTATCAAATTTTCACGAAATTCTTGTTGTTTTAAGATGTAAAGCGTGTAGAAATATCAACAAACTGTAAATATTCTCGATTCTCCACTCTCGACACATTAATTATTTCTAAATAAATTGAAATTCAAGTTGCATTAAAATGGAGTACCAAATGCATTTTTATTAAATCGCGAGAGTTACATCTTTCGTCGTCGTACATAATTTCCATTAAAAACGAAGTAGTCATTAAAACGATTAAAAAAGAAAATTTTACTCAACTAAGGTTATTTGCATAAAAGAAAAATGCATAAAAGATTGTTACATTACGTATTACGTATAATTTATATTCGCAAATTTTTTTATATCTATACCTACAGTTTCTTTCATGTTTTTCACCGTGAAAAGGAAAAGTTGAGTGAGTAATGGAAAAGCTTCGAATACACGTCGACTCGTTTATTCGACAATAGAAAAATAATTTTAAAACCAAGCAGTGTAAAATTGTATTATCCGCAATCCGCAGTTTTAGTTCAACACGACGTTTTACATTTTGCGTTCGAGACAATTGTGTACCTATAAGTATAGAGAAAATATTTCGTGCGAATAATGGCTGTGACGTTGTAACTGCTCCATTTATACGAATATACACTTTGCTTTAGCTTTACCCAAGCGAATTTCTTTTATAGCTCTCATTTCTCTTAATATCGCAGGTTTAGAAAAGGCGTTAATATACCAACTTCTGATTGTTCAAGGAGTGTAAATTAGCACTTATACAAGCCCATTGTTCGAGCTCATTAGATCTCGTCACCCAACTTACAGAAGGAATTTCAGAATTCTGGAGGGAGGGGGAGGTGCCAACTCTGGCCATGTGGAATCAGAAGTCCACCAACACGGATCTTCTGGCCGACGTAAGAGCTGAGCGGTAGTACAATACGTGTTCAGCTGTTAGGTTTTCTACCAAATAAACACAGATAGGTACGTTTATTATACGTAAAGAAGACGTCTACGTGGTTTAATATACGCATATCGTATATTTTTTATTACACAATATTAACAGGTACAGGTAGATGGCGCTACTCATAGCGCACGCTGGTTGATTTGTACCTTCTTACGTACTTAAGGATCCACCAGAGCGCTCGACAGTAAACCACGTTAACTGCGTCTTTGCAAAAAATAGCGTAACAAGCGTTTTCCAAGTCATCATTAGATCAACGAATAGTTTTATATTATATAACTGTATGTGTTTATTGGGTAGTTCGCATCCACGGTATGTCGATTTGTCTACCATTTCCAGTGTGTGGAGGTGCTTATATAGTCATCAGTGTCTCGTGAGAATCCTGCAGTTGCTTCTAGATGAGTTCGGGACTGCTTTAGATAATATTTTGTAAGCTTTTTAACAAAAAGGCCATAACAAATATAGGTATAGTTTGTTCGATTTCGCCTGAGCAGCAGCGCACAGCAACGCACGCCGTTTCTTATAATAGGATGCCTCGTTTTCATTACGATTTATTACGTTGGCGGATTGTAGGTATAGTCAAAACCAGGAGAGGTGCCCTATGACTCATTCCAAAAAACTACGTAACTTGAATCACGCTATCCTTGTTTATAAGTTTGTTTTTACTTTGTGGGAGTGCGACAATAGTATATTAAAGTACAAGTTTCATAAGGCATCGTGTTAACGTACGAGTCCAAGTTTTGAAAACGAGCCGCTTGCGGTGAGTTTTAAAAAGGACGAGTACTTAACAAGGCTTATGAAACGTGTAATTTATACTATTTTTTCTATTTCACATTTTAATAAAATTAATTTGTTAAAATATTTAAATAATTAACATCATGGAGATTTTCTTTTTATAATAATTGTGGTGGCACTGACTGAAATGTCACCATCTTTCGTTCAATGATTTCTAGATGTCGCAAGTTTATTTTTTTTAAATTTAAATAATGCACCTACTCCTGTCTGTATAATTTAAATTTTAACAAATAAAAATGAATGAAATATGTAAAAACATTATTCTTTATTACATTTCAATTCTAATAAGCTCTAAAAATAAACATTTTAATAAATGATATTTGACATTTGTAAACGTCAGTGCAACTTGACGCAAACTTAGCAGAAGAAAATCCCCCAGAAACAGTACGTTAAGAGAGCTTCTTAACGCACTGTTTTGAGACCAAAACAGTACGTTAAGGAATGGATTAAAGTACCGAAATAGAAAAAATATATAAATTAGTATATTAAAGTACAAGTTTCATAAGGCATCGTGTTAACGTACGAGTCCAAGTTTTGAAAACGAGCCGCTTGCGGTGAGTTTTAAAAAGGACGAGTACTTAACAAGGCTTATGAAACGTGTAATTTATACTATTTTTTCTATTTCACATTTTAATAAAATTAATTTGTTAAAATATTTAAATAATTAACATCATGGAGATTTTCTTTTTATAATAATTGTGGTGGCACTGACTGAGATGTCACATCATTTAGTTCAATGATTCATAGATGTCGCAAGTTTATTTTTTTAAATTTAAATAATGCACCTACTCCTGTCTGTATAATTTAAATTTTAACAAATAAAAATGAATTAACTATGTCAAAACATTATTCTTTACTATATTTCAATTCTAATAAGCTCTAAAAATAAACATTTTAATAAATTATATTTGACATTGTTAAACGTCAGTTCAACTTGACGCGAACTTAGCAGAAGAAAATCCCCCAGAAACAGTACGTTAAGAGAGCTTCTTAACGCACTGTTTTGAGACCAAAACAGTACGTTAAGGAGTGGATTAAAGTACCGAAATAGAAAAATCATTTTTAAGTCATTTTAGCGATGAGTGATAGGACACCTCTCCTGGTTTTGACTATATACTCTCTTTTACAAAATTCCAATTCTATATAGTAGGGGATGTAATAACCAAGAAAGGCAATAATCCACTTATAAAAATACCAGTTATAAAACACGGAAACTGATCCTAACTCTATTAAATTAAATAATCTATAAGTAATGATCATAAGTTCACGTAAACTACCTCTTCTACTCGAATATGATTTTTTCCCGATGAAGTTCTAATAATAGTTGGATAAAAGAGCTCATGTTTTCTGAAACACATAAAACGTTTTTTCGCATTTCCACAATAAAAATTCTCGGCGCTTTATTTATAATTGCGTTTGGGGAGAGAAGTGGATTATATTAAAAAAAAAAGTTGAATTAAGTTTCGTTCGTGTGTCAGTTGTCAGTATACTATAAACACACTTGATTGAAATGGAATCGTTGCAGCAGTTTTTTAAATATTTATCGAGTCTCTCGCAGATGAGCGCACTTAAAATTATTTCGATCGGATAATTAAAATTCGAAATAATTGCGTCTCGCGTGATTTTTACTATTATTGCATAATAATATGCAAAAATTTAACTACACCTACGTACCCTATATAATATGCTAATATAAGGGGTTGTTGAGGCGAGGAGTTCTGGTTGCTCACAATTACATTTTTTCCCTCAAGCTCAAAGCTCAAGATACATAATTTTGCTTTAAATTTGTGCACGTAACAAAAATGTAATTGAACAAAGGCACTTCAAAGCTATTAAGCTTTGATTAAGGAGATTAAACAGGTACGCGAAAAAGGCGAAAGTGTGCTTGATGCTTTCATTAATGTCGATTTCTTTTTATATTTTGGAACAAAAAGACGTATTGGTTTGAATTATTAAGTTCAATTTTTCTATTTAATTAATGATGGAGGGCCATATCTAAAATTGTAGCTTAACGCTAGGCTGCAGCTTAAAATACTTTATCCGCAACAGTTAAACAATACACTATGACATTTTTGACAATTTGAAAATTTATAGATTTATAAAAACAAAAATCACGCTAGGTTTTATTTTCACCTATAATGAGTAATGTACCCATGTACATACAGCATCATCCCGTAAACGAATTCACTGCAACTTCTTATCCGCACTATATCTCGAAAAGGATTAAATTTATGGAAAAATGTTTATAAGCAATCTTGTAGCTAATAATATTTTCTATAACTTTTATAATAACTTTCATCAACGTACGATCTATAGGAGGCAAGTTATTTGCAAAAAACGAGGAAAAGTCGCTTTTAAACAGCTCCCCTTCGCCCCCGCTCTCCAACTACGCACCAGGACTTGTAGTATGTTATACTATAGGTTCTAAGGAACAATACCAATTTTCAAAAGGTTTGGATTTTTATCCTTCAAGTGCCATACTTTTGTCTAATTTGACTGGACTACTGAGGGAAACGCTCTTATAGCGACTAACCGCGCATCAATTTTAATTAATTTTTGTGTGTGTGACAATTGACAAAGCAGCATTTGAACAAAGTTTTAAACTTACTAACGTTTGGAATAAAGATAATAATGGAAAAAATAGGGATGAGAGGTGATTACAGAGTAGGTACTTTGATATATTTCAAAAAATTAAAATTAATTTCTCTAGTTGATTACAATTTTTTTATTAGGTATATTATCATTAATCATTATATTCAATATGAGGGACTTTCCCGCACGTGAATAACCGTGGAACTTGTAGCCGACTAATGCTGGGTTAATCGTTATATTTATTGCATGCTAGCCCAGAATGTTTACTACTACAAATATTACTTTTGCATTTCACGCACCTTAAGGATGGCATTTTGTCAACAAGAAATGAACTTTTTCGTTAGACAGTGATGGAAATAGTTGTACCCACCGTAAAATGCTGCCACCTTTGTTTCGTGGTGGTATTTTTAAGTTCTAATACTGATAAGATATTATATGCGTAAAATTGACGCGCGCAAATAATAATTGTAGGTTGAAACGTTGGAATCCAAGTTACCAGTTTCGGCAGTCTCAAAAGTAAAGTACATATAAATTAAAATCAAATTTTTTTTTTCTTAAAAAAAGATTAAATTTGTGAATTGTTATTCCTTAGAGTAACAGAAACTATTATAAAAAAAGTTTTCATTTTAATCGTGGAAGAAACTACCGTTAAATCGAACAAAGAACCCCACAAAATTGGTTTTTGACTATTATTTTGGAAAGGGTGCACCAGAAGCCCAAAATACCTCAGTATAAAAAAATAGTATATAAAATTTACAATAAGAAAGATTATATGAATTTTTTTCTGTTCGAGTCAGTTTCTGAGTTATACACTATCTGAGTGAAGAGTGAATTAAGACGTGAGACCCCTTCTCTTATTATCTTGCTTATATCGAAGAATAGGGTAGATTTTAGATAAAAATGTAGATAACTGAAATTGTAGAAGGGAAACTTCTTTAATAACCTTGTAAGCTGGAAAATCGGTAGCTGAAATTGAGGGAATGGGAATAATATTGGCGGACGGGTTATCATCCACTAGCTAATTATAATTATAAAAATGCAATTAGTGGCCTTTGGGAAAAATGCTAATGCAGGAAAAATGCGCTGTTAAAAGGACATTCGAATGGTGTAAGTCTCGTCGTGATCGGGGAAAATTTGGGGACGCAAAAGAAATAAAAATCAAATTCCTGACCATTAATTAATAAAATTAATTAGGGATCATCAGGGGATGTCAATAGAAGATTAGGGGAGTAAAATAAATGGGGGGCAAAGTTTAGAATTTAATTTTTAGACAAAATTAATTCCAAAGTTTTGAAATTATAAAGTTTTGTATAGGAAGGTGGGACGTTAAAATGATTGACCTCGTGCGCCTTCAACGAATGTACATTAGATAATAATCAGGTGTCGGTCTAATTTAGTAATTGTTAATTTTCTTTACAAATTAACAACGGGGAAAATGAACAAGGGAGAAATATTGAGTCGTGGTTTAGGGGTAGTGAGTTGATAACCAAAACGGATGCGGATTTGGACCAGCTCAGAGCCAGAATCTTGAGATTCATATCACTCTGAGCTGTATAAGAAATCCACATCGTTACAACCTCTCAAATTAAGTTTATTTATTACAACAATTTAACTCTCTCTCCCACTCATACGCATGGTATATGACGTTTCACTCAGAAAGTATGACTGTGGAACAGAAAAAAAATTCATATAATCATTCTAATTGGAAATTGATATACTTACTATTTTTTCATACTGATGTATTTTTGGCTTCTGATGCACCCTTTCTAAAATAATTTTGAAACCAATTTTGGGGGGTTTCACCTACAAATCAAAATTATTGTTTTCCCCTAAACTTTAAATCCAGCTCTTGTTATATTCTGACGCTAGGTCTATTATACATATTATGTCTATAATAAACTATAACCTTTGTGTATAATATACTATTTTTTAATAATCAAAGTTACTGTCTTTTGGAAAAAAGCTCGAATCAAGGGAGGTACAAAAACTCGCTCGAGCGAAATAAAGGTTTTTGAGCACCAACTCTCACAAGAAATTAGAAATACACCTACCCCTTTACCAGCCTTTACTATAGAATATAAATATACTCTTGTATCGGGTAGAAAAATCGCTCTAGCAATTTTTTTAACCTCTTCATCAATATTTTATATTTTACCATAACGAAAAAATGTAATAAATTAATAAAGTCTATTATTATTATAAAATTAAACTTTTATTTATCGATAAAAAATTGATCTCTCGTTACCGCTGATAAAACTTTGTAATTTCTAATTTGAAATGTAATTATAAAAATATTAAAATGTGTAAACAAATTAATACTGTTATGTTATTCACTATAAAGTAAACAAATTAGGTAAGAAAAAGTACAAAAATAAGAGAAAATTGCATTCACAGCAACGAACGAAATAGGACGGCAAAATACACCGAATAAATAGTTTGAACAATAACAATACGAAGTAATCGCGTTATCAAAATAGATTAGGTGTACGTACACCACCTGCATAAGCTCGCTTCTCCAATAAGTATTGTTACAGTGACGTCACTCACGTCCACGATGCTCACGTCTTAAAACAGCGACAGCTATGACCAAATGGCTACATTAAAATTTACATATTTGTGTGAACTTATTCCCAATTTCAGAAGGTACCTGTACTCATAATAGAAATATGAAAATGTATAAGCGTTTTACTGGAGCGGTTGGCTCAGGTTCATTATGTTAATAATTCTTCAAAACTAGGTTTTAAATTGAAGATAAATATATGTAGTACGATATGTATATCTCAGAATTTTCATTTTTTATTTAAAAATGGCCCAAAAGTGGGTAAATAAAAGCAAGCAATTTTCCTCACTTTCAGTAAGCCTTATCTCTATTAAATATCAACATTTCAGCAACAAAATTTAGCTTACATTGTAGCCCAATCTTTCTACTTTATTTTTTATCTACATAATTTTTTTGTAACTTCAATAGGTTTTGCTGCTCAACCGCTCCAGTAAAGCACTATTTGCATGATTTCTAACATGGGCAAAATCGCAACCTTAACATACTTTTGCGATTAATATTTGATGAGCACAAAAGGCACCTTTTAGGTTTTAGAATAATACCATTTATATCATCTTCTTGCTCTTTGTTTTGAGAGATTTTAATGGGTCTCGCAACTCGCAAGCTCTTTAATGGATGGCTGGGCTTTGCAGGCCCTTGATTTGCATCCTAGGGTTAATTGATGTAATTCCGCTTAGTATCAGAAATGATAATTTCTGGCAATACGTTTCAAAATTATATTTTTAAACTTTTTATTCCTACCGAACACCCTTAGGGACTGCTCGAAGCTTTTTTAATTGATCGTTTTTTTTCAATTTTGATATAAATTCTAAAACTTTTTCATTCCATAAGGCACGACAATGCCCTAACTTTTTTTAAGGTGAAATATTTTTCAGTTACATCACGAACAGTCAGTTGTAACCAAAATGGCTTTTGTGTTTTATGCATGCAAAACTGCCAATTAGCTCAACAACTATTATCAGTTTTGTATCCCCCTTTCGTAACTAAACGAAAATTCGGATTTGGCGTTTGAACTCGAATAATTAATAATTCGAGATAATTCAATTACACCCTACAATGGCACAATGAGCGGAATTTCAAATTAATACAACAAAACTGTTTTTTAATTTTCCTAAGTGTTCGTTATGCATTGTATAAACGAACGCTAATTTTTTTCTTTTTCACGTAAATATTAAAGTGCGGATTTTTCTAAAAATGATGCTTTGTCGTCTCTCACAAATTACACCTGGCTATAACTGAGCGCAACTACCGTAGATTTTGCACAACAATTAAATATTCGTTGACTTAAAAAGTAATATGTATAATTTCTTTTAAAATTTCCTAAGATTAGCTAGTCAATGATAGCAAACATGTTAAATTTTAGCTTCCGGTTTAACCGGAAACGTGGTTAGCTTTTCTATTTTAAATGCAACACTCTGTATATTTTAAACCGTTTGAAATATTGTAAAATGATCTATCTAGTGATATCAAACATTTTGTTTTTTGACATCTGGTTTGACCGAAAATGAGATTAGCTTCCTATTTCAAATAGAGACACCCAGTATAATTTTAGATTTTTAAGTAGTCCAGTCAAATTAGACAAAAATGAGAAATTTTAAGATTAGGGTGCGCGCTATTCAACTTGAAAAGCTTCTTATTCACGACTTAGAGGCACGATAAAGATTTCCTATATCACATCAGTTGAAATAAGGACGTTGTTAAAGATTTTTAAAACAAAATCTTGATCGTATCTTCAAGTCGTTAATAAGAACCCCTTGAAGTTGAGCAGCGCGCCCCTTAATCTTATAATTGCGAACAAAACTGTTTTTTAAATTCTTCATAAAATGCAAAAGCGCAACCTGGCACTACTTTGTTTCTAAAAAATCTTTAACGTCCTTATTATAACTGATATGACACGGGAAATCTATATCGCGCCTCCAAGTTGTGTACAAGAAGCTTCTGAAGTTCAATAAGCGCGCTTATTAGCGTTACAATTTTGAACAAATTTTTTAAAAATTTCTTCATAATACGTGGAGATGAAACCTAACACCATTGTTACTTTCATAAATCTTAAATTACATTTTTATCTTACCTCATGCAGTGCCACATTATCCATCAGTCGATAAGTTTGAGGAATGACTCGTTTTATGAGACTTACGCGTCTGACTCCACAGTTTGTAACGCGTTATCCGGTAAACGAATTAATTGTCACTCTTCTCCGCGTTATATCTCGAAAACGGTTAAACTTATGAAAAAAATGTATAGAACCAATCTTGTAGCTAATAATGTTCTCTATAACTTTCATAATAACCTTCATCAACATACGATTTATAGAAGGCGAGTTATTAGCAAAGAACAATTTTTTGTAACCATTGACCTTGAATATCTCAAATTGCTCCGCTGATTTTTTTAGGCACACCTTAACGTACTAATCTAGCTTTGTAGGAATTACTCTGACCAAAAATCCTTATTTGACTGGACTACGCGTACGAAAAAGTCTTGTTAGGTCCACATCGGTCGTTTTTTGAATTTTTGAACAAAGGTGCAGGCACAGCCACACAGCAGTACAAACATTAAACTACAAAAAATTTAAAAATTAAACTATTAAATTAGCTAAAAATTAACCTGTAGGTAGGCAGGTATGAGTAAAAGCGCTCCCATTCCGTAATCTTTTTCGGTCACTTCGGAATTCGGAAGAAGCTCAAAGTTTGAGAGACTTTTCCCTCTCTGACGACGGTATTATTAATGGGGCGTTTGTTGATGATGCGAAGTTTAGTCGTTTAGTGTTTAGAGGTATTTTGGTAATACATTTTCTTCTCTTCCATTTAAGCACTGGACTATTAGTTAGTTTGAGTTCTATAAATCCATTATGTTGAGAATAGCACTTTATTTAATTGACTTTTTGTTATTCATCCATACATACTGTTCGAGGGACATCTGAAAAGATTAAATAAGTTGTAAATAGTTCCATTAATTCTTCTCGCACCGTCTGATTGAAATGGTGCAATAAACTAATCAAATGTTTTAAAATAGTATATTAAAGTACAAGTTTCATAAGGCACCGTGTTAACGTACGAGTCCAAGTTTTGAAAACGAGCCGCTTGCGGTGAGTTTTAAAAAGGACGAGTACTTAACACGGCTTATGAAACGTGTAATTTATACTATTTTTTCTATTTCACATTTTAATAAAATAATTTGTTAAAATATTTAAATAATTAACATCATGGAGATTTTCTTTTTATAATAATTGTGGTGGCACTGACTGAAATGTCACCATCTTTCGTTCAATGATTCATAGATGTCGCAAGTTTATTTTTTTAATTTAAATAATGCACGTACTCCTGTCTGTATAATTTAAATTTTAACAAATAAAAATGAATGAACTATGTCAAAACATTATTCTTTATTACATTTCAATTCTAATAAGCTCTAAAAATAAACATTTTAATAAATGATATTTGACATTTGTAAACGTCAGTGCAACTTGACGCAAACTTAGCAGAAGAAAATCCCCCAGAAACAGTACGTTAAGAGAGCTTCTTAACGCACTGTTTTGAGACCAAAACAGTACGTTAAGGAGTGGATTAAAGAACCAAAATAGAAAAAATAAATTTCAATTTTCTTCATTTTAAAGCGATGTTGTTGAAATTTGGTTTCAATCACTTTAAGAAAATTTCCTCGACAAAATAAGCTTCGATAAGGGAAACGAGAATTCGGAAACGGGGCTAGCTATTCTATTTTTAATACAACACCCAGTACATTTTAAGTAGCTTGGAAGATTGTAAAAGTATCTATGTAGTGATACCAAACATTATACGTTTTCACTTCCGGTTCAACCGGAAATGAGATTAACTTGATATTTCAAATAGAAACGCCCCGTATAAATTTAATTTTTGAAATCAGGTAGAGCTTCTGAGCGTACTATTGTTAGGTACAATTTCCCGTACTATTATTACCCGTCTTCTCGACAGGACATCAGTAAGTATCACTTACAGTTCTGGAAAGATGGTAAATAATATCATAAAATACTAATTTCTTAATATCCTCCGATACAGCAGGCGTTAACGAGCTCTCTATCGAGACCCACCCTGTATGTGTGTTATTAAGTATTGAAAATGAACGCTATAAACCACCGATCGTTATGGTAATGTAGAACGTTTGATAATATTTCATTTATGCTCATAAGCGCAATTTAACAATGTATTCTTTTGTGTTCGGAAAAAGCTCGTTTCTACTCGATTATTTATTAGATTTATATGTCGTTCAACATTTAATTTGTTCAGTTTGAGCCATACATTCGATTGAAATCACCTACGTCAAACTGGCGTCGAACATACAAACTCAAAAAAATGGAAATACAAAAAGTTATATAATATGTGCCGACGTCTTAATTTGACGTATGGTTTTTATGGTAGAAGACCATTTGTCGTTGTTGGCTTCTTAAAAAACGTCAAACTTAAAAAGTTTATGTATTATTTCTAAAATGTTACGAAAAGTTTTGTCGTTTAACTGACGAGAAAGAAACTTTTTGGAAAGTTAAAAAAAGTAAATCGGAAGATACAAAGGACGCGGGATTTTGTGCGGTTTTCTCCTAAAATCGAAAAGGGAAAGAAAATAAATTAATTTTAACGGAATTCCTCCACTCTTGGATAGCTCGTTCAGCAAAGCTATTTCTGACCTCATTTATATCTGGTAATAGTCTTTTGTTGAGGAAGTTATTATATACGCGTACAGAGTACAGTAGTACAGAGCTACAGAAAATTGTTTTAAGTAAAAAACTTCCGTGTATTAATTGTTATTAATAGTTGTCACTTTTTTATTTATGCGTGTTCGATGTGGAATTGAAAATTTAAAAACTATAGACAAGGTAGTGGCCATTCTATTAATGCATCTGTACGATACTTCAACGCGCTCTAGCACCTAAACTGGCCGTTTGACGAAAAAACTCTAAGAAACTTAATTTGTAGGAAATTCAAATTACTTTATTTTTATTTAGACACGCTTTTCTCTAAAACTGCGTAGGTTTATGAGCGATAAAACAGTTTCTTGGCCAATTTTGAAATTTTTGCATAACTTTAACACACTCTAGCGCCAAAACCGTTTGTCTGAGAAAAAAGCCTAACAGGCATAATTTGTAGGAAATTTTATGTAGTTTATATTCATATCCGATAACTTTTCTCATAAAGTGCGTAGTTTTTAAGTTATAAGGGAAAAACCGAAATAGAGCAAAAGCGCACTCTTATCGAGCCACCTTCAAGTTAGTGCTGCCACTTTGGAGTGACATCTGGTTGGTTTTACTACTCACTTACAATATTCTTTCAGCTTGCATCGTTAAAAATTTTGTACTTGATCGTTTAGTAAAAACTCTGGCTGCCTAAACCGCAATCAATTCTTTTTGAAACACCCTGTAATACGTACATTAGTATGGATATGGAATCGTCGTCGTTTGAGTATTATAATATCCTCATCATCGTTCATCGTTACGAAAAGCTGACTAAAATTTAAACAGAATACTGAGCATGAAGAATCGATATTGTATACATCTAGAAAGCTTCTGAATGAAACTACGCATTAAACGTTTAAACAACAGAAAAATAACAATAGAACAAAAGAATATTACAAATATTCTTAAGCCTTCTCGATATAAGTTTACTTTGAACGGTCTGTTAGCTAGAATAACATTTTATTTCTGAAAGCCCCTAAAGTTGGCATAAATCGATAGAATAATAAAATTGTTATTTGTTACAAAATTTTTGCTCCCAAAACGCTGGGACATGTCGAGAGGCTTTCATTAAATGTCGTGTTTTGACACGACTCGCAATTGTTGCGATTAATATTATTTGTCAAATATTAGACGTCATTTTTTTGAAACGTCGTTTATATTTAACTTTTTTTATAAATCGGTTATAATTTTATTAGCAAATAGAGAGGTCAAAATTAACGAGATGGTGTTAAAAAAGAAAATTTGACCCTTGCAAAGTTTGCACATCATATATGATTTCGTGGGATGGTTTATTATCCAATAATACTCTGGAGGAGTAAAATAAGACCGAAATTAATTCAATAATTGTTAGAGTTATGCATTTAAATGTGCAATGCGCAAGTAATAAGATAGAACTTCTGGAAGCAGAGCTGACGTGGTCGAGGTATGCCTTCTTGTGTCTCTCTGAGCACTGGTTTAATGACGACAAGATAAGTATGCTTAACTTTTCTAATTACAAATTATCTGATGCGTATTGAAGAACGAATCATGCACATGGTGGCGTTGCTAAACTCTATAGGGCTACTTTGATTGGCGTTATACCACTTCATTTTGTAAAAATATACTCAGTAGAGCTTCACTGTGAAGCAGTACCGATACAATGGAATAAAGCCATAGTTTTAACAATTTATAGGCCCCCCCAAAGGGACAGGGGACTATGATATCTTTACTCAAAACGTTTCTAGTATATTAAATAAATTAAATAAAAAAATTAAGGGTGGGCACCATATTGTGGTAACAGGAGATTTTAACCTACATTTTGACAGTCCTGACCGATATGCTTGTGATTTTGTAAACTTTATGCTGACCTTCGGGCTCCACATAAGATGGACAAGACCAACTAGATTTAATCACTGTCTAGATAACTAATAATTCACTTACTGAAATCGCAACCGTTAACCTCTCTCAGCTGCTCAGCTCTCAGTTTCGCGGCAATTGCTCTCACCACTAAGCTATTTCACCCTCTCTTAAACGCGCACCTCGATGGTCTCGAGTCTCGAATCGCCTCGGTACTTCCTCTGCAGAGAAGTAGTTAGTTTTCATACCCTGAAATTATGTCCACACTAGATGGTCAAACTCATTTTAGTTTCACTATTTCATTGATTTTGCAATTTTTGAAATCTGAGTGTATTGTTGAAGCGTCTAGGTGTAGATCCTTCCTTATCGTCAATCGATCAAACCACTTGCACATAGATGTAAGGTAATTTATTGTAGCATTTAATATGCTAATGCTAATAGTTCACGTGCTCGTTTTATATTTACTTTTTGACATGTTTGAAATAGTTATTACGTTATTCACAAATCCAATATTTGCGACAAAGAGCAAAAAGCAGAATTAAGCCATTGAAACTAAACAAATGGACCGATCGATATGAAACTAAACATTTACGTGACATCATCAAAAGGTTGTTAGTTGCTAGACTGCTAGATCTTTTTTTTAAATAAGATCAAAAACAACATCTCTAGTTCAATAATAGATCCAAACCAAAACCGTGGCCGCATTCTCTTTATTTTAAAAAATCCGACCTATTACGTGTGTATTTGCAGTAAGTATTGAATCCAACTTGGCCATTGTGGTAAAGTTTATGCAAGTTTAATCTTTAATTACCGTTATTCTACTTCATTATTCATTTAAACATCCATAAAAAGCAAGGTAAATTAGAAAAGTTTGAAACGCTTTGAGGAAACGAACAAATTATATTCGAGAAAACTTAAAAATTTAGTAGATGAAAGGGTTGCGACGAAACATTAAGAAATAATGAGTTACCCAAGACCTCGAGAGAGTTTATAATTAAATTTTTGAATTTTGATTTTTCGTACAAAGTATAGTATAGGGAAAGCGGTTTTTCAAAAAATTTGAGTAGAGATCCGTTTTGCGCAAAAAAGTGGGCCTTAATCTAATTTTTGACTAATTGGGGAACGGGAAATTAATCGTACGGAAAAGTCCGTTCTATAGTGAGTTTTATGGTAGTCCAAACCTATGGTTGAGTTTGTATCACTGCCACTAGTATTAGTTTTGTCGTTACGGCTGTCCAAAGTGCAAGTTTCTGGTTTCCTCAGCGAAAGATAAAGTTCTTCAATTACTGATCCATTTGAGCCGCCGTAGCGTCTAAACTAGAAAATGGGTCTAGTTGCAAATTAGGTTCTTTGTATAGGGAATTTTATGGGCATTTCAAATATATGCTTGAATTTGTACTAATTGCTCTAATTTTGACGTTACGGACATCCGACGTTCAAGTATCCGGTACCTCACCGAAAGATAAACTGCCTCAAGTACTGATCCATTTGAGTCACCGTACCGTCTAAACTAGAAAATGGATCTAATCCAAAATTTGGCCCTTTGCATAGAGAATTTCATGAACATTCCAAATATGCTATTGCTTTTCTTCTAACTGCTCATCCGAAGTTCAAGTATTCGGTATTCTCACCGAAAGAGAAAGTTCCTCAATTACTGATCCATTTGGGCCGCCGTAGCGTCTAAACTAGAAAATGGGTCTAACTGTGAATTAGGTCCTTTGTCTAGAGATTTTCACGGACATTTCAAATATGTACTTGAATTTGTACTAGCTGCTCTAATTTTGACGTTCCGGTCGTCTAAAGTGCAAGTGTCCTGCATTCGCACCAAAAGATAAAGTTTCTGAAGTACTGATTCATTTTGGCCGCCGTACCGTCTAAACTAGGAAATGGGTCTAATTGCACATTAAGCCGTTTGTTTAGAGAATTTCACGAGCGTTCCAAATATGCCATTGTTTTTGTTCTAGCTGCTCTAATTTTATCGTTGCGGTCATTCGAAGTTCAAGTATCCGGTATTCTCACCGAAAGAGAATGTTCCTCAATTACTGATCCATTTGGGCCGCTGTAGCGTCTAAACTATAAAATGGGTCTAGTCGCAAATAAGGTTCTTTATCTAGAGAATTTTAGGGGCATTCCAAATATGACATTGACTTTGTACTAACTGCTCGAATTTTGACGTTACAGTCGTTGAAAGTGCTATTATCCTGTATCTTAACCAAAAGAGAAAGTTCCTCAATTACTGATCCATTTGGGCCGCTGTAGCGTCTAAACTATAAAATGGGTCTAGTCGCGAATTAGGCTTTTTATCTAGAGAATTTTAGGAGCATTCCAAATATGAATTTGAATTTGTACTAGATGCTCTAATTTTTACGTTACGGTCGTCTAAAGTGCTAGTACCCTGTAACCTAACTGAAAGATGAAGTGGCTCTTACGTATTTATAGTACGTGATACTTGGGCCGCCGTACATTTTCGTCAAAGGTCCTCTTTTAACTAGATTACGTAACTATTAATATTCTATCGCTATTCCATTAGTATTTGGAAATGAAGTTGTATCAAATTAATTAAACAATCGATTAGCGGGTTATACCATTAGTATGTTTTTGTTCGCGGTCATAACGTTGTAATGACGCCATCTCGTGTAAAAAGGATATCGAATTTACGTATAGCGCCGAAAATTGGAACGACTTTATTCTTGCCGTATCTCGCACGTTATTTCTTGCGAGAGTAACAATTTGTTTTAATATTCTTATAGTTTACATGGTATTATCATGAAGCAACTTCAAAAATCAATAACTAACAACAAGTCCATCACACGTCATCTACATGTCAAATATTATGTTTGTTGCGAAAAATTAAGTTTAAACTCGAATTTGCGCTCGAGAGATCAATCAATTCTTGAGAGTTTTACATTTTACAAACTATTCTCGAGAATTGTTTAGTAATAATAACAGCAAATAGATAAAATGATACAAGAAAACTATATCGACCTCTATTAGTTACCAAAATGAGTGGTACGAGAACCGTGGTCACCAGACCACCGCGTTAAGAGATGCAACGACTTCGAACTACATTTAAGCGATCACGTACACCGACAGGAAACGAAATGAAGACACAAAGCAGCCTCGAAGTACCAAAACAGATTCGATCTGCATCTTTCGACGAAATACAAGCGAAAAAATTACAAGAAGAACATGGAAGAATCGACCCGGCCACTCTTTTAAGAGTTCCGGTTCCATTTCCCGGAGTTAGATCGAAAAGTGTAGATTCTGGTAGCAGCGAAGAGCCGGGAAATTATTTAGAAGTACCAACTAAACGCTTTCAACGTCGTAGATCATCTAGTACAAAAGGTACTTACTGTGTTCATTGTTCGTGTCTTGAAGAATATACGAAGCTGCAAAATACGTCGATGCTTTTAGAATCCGCTAATTTTCGTTCGTTTAGTATTAGCGATAGTTCGTTAAGCGATTCGGATGACGACGACGATGACGACGAAGAAGAAGAAGAAGAGGAAAAAAATGTGAAGGCTTCAATTACGGTTACTTTTAATCAGTTTCTTTGTCCGCCGCTTCAATCGCCGCCTCCTATTCCAAGTTCACCAACGATCGAGTGCTTTCCGGCGGATGACGATCACGAACCTGTTATTTATACTCCTGTAAGGAGAAAATCCATCCAACGTCAAGAAGCATTTTTCGCCGAACCAACTGGCAATTCTTTAGAAAATATGTCGGAAGTGCCGTCGGAACCAGTTTCTGATGGCACTTCCGAAGGAGCGCTTTCCGAAGGCGACGCCGTTACCATTCCCGGCTTGGTGGTACGCGATATCTATTTACAAGTGCCGGATATCAAACGAGATCGTGCAGCATCCGTGGATTCGTGTTTTTCGAAAGTTTCGCAAGTTAAAACGGAAGAATTACAACATTCTGGTGTTAGTTTGGAAATTCCGGTCGGCCCAAATGTCACGTTAAGATCAAGATCTGTCGATATAGTTCTGCCTACGATGGAACAAGCGCGGTATAAAGCTTTGGCTATGGCTGCTCCTTCTAGTTCTACTAGTACTACAGATTCTTCTGGGTACGTTGAAATTGTCTTTTTAGCACATTAATAATTTTTGCACGAATTTATTTTTGCACGAAATCCGCTCTCTTGGTATAGTCGCAAAATTTTACTTAAGTATATATACATCTTTAAACTTTAAACTAATAATACACCCACGCTATGCATATTACATTAACGCTTAATTTTCCTTGAATTTACCCTTTAAGCCTTTAATATTACAAAGTTAACAGGAACTAATCAAAATTCAAAATCAAAATCAAGAGTATCAAAAATTTTAGTTTTAATGCCGAGCTATTAAACTAATGTTCTATTGAGAGCTTTACTAAAATACTTATAATGTTAAAATTATTGTGTGTGGCGCTTTTTTAAATTTGTGCATTTGTTTCTCATTCACCGTAATTTTACCTCCCTGTCACACAGTGGCGTAGCTACATATTCAGCGCCTTGGAGCAAGTAAA
Organism: Malthinus flaveolus; assembly: GCA_950108345.1. Taxonomy (NCBI): domain Eukaryota; kingdom Metazoa; phylum Arthropoda; class Insecta; order Coleoptera; family Cantharidae; genus Malthinus; species Malthinus flaveolus. Next base: position 19,009,193 of record OX467286.1, on the reverse strand, counting down.
ATCGGCGCTTTAACTTGTTTCTCAGAAGAGTTATAATTTCGATTTTCACGGCTCCCCTAGCGCTGCAGGCGACAAGTTTTTAAAATTTTCAAGGTCAAGGTTTAGGAACTTTTTTAGTACCTTGTACTGTGAATTTAAGTAATTTTTGATACCGAAAAAAACTTTGCGGTACTAAAACAGTTCTTACGTAGAACGAACTCAAACTTCAAATTTTTTTTTATCACTAATTTAGTACTTGCTCTGTCTCTTTCGAACATAATTCCGTAAGGACTCATCTGACGATTATTTGACAAAAGATAAAAATTGTACAGAATAAAATTGTCTATTAATACCATGAACAAAGTAGCGCGGTACCTAAACAGTTCTTTCGTAGAACGAACTCAAACTTCAAATTTTTTATTTGTACCACTTATTTAGTACTTGCTCTGTCTCTCCCGAACATAATTCCGTAAGGACTCATCTGACCATTATTTGACAAAGAATAAGAATTGTACAGAATAAAATTGTCTATTAATACCATTAATAAAGTTTAGCAGTATTAAAACAGTTCTCTGGTAGAACGAACTAAAACTTCAAATGTTTTTATTTGTGCCGCGTACTTGCTTTGTCTCTCCCGAACATAATTCCATAAGGACTTATCTGACGGTTATTTGACAAAGAATAAGAATTGTACAGAATAAAATTCTCTATTAATAGCGTTAATAAAATTTAGCGGTACCAAAACAGTTCTCTCGTAGAACGAACTCAAACTTAAAATTTTATATTTGTACCACTTATTTAGTACTTGTTCTGTCTCTCCCGAGCATAATTCCATAAGGACTTATCTGACGGTTATTTGACAAATAATAATAATTGTAAAGAATAAAATTGTCAATTAATGCCTTTAATAAAGTTTAGCGGTACCAAAACAGTTCGTTCGTAAAACGAATTCAAATCCCGGATTTTTTATTTGTACCACTTATTTAGTACTCGCTCTATCTCTCCCGAGCATAATTCCGTAAGGACTTATCTGACGGTTATTTGACAAAGAATAAGAATTGTACAAAATAAAATTCTCTATTAATAGCGTTAATAAAATTTAGCGGTACCAAAACAGTTCTCTCGTAGAACGAACTCAAACTTAAAATTTTATATTTGTACCACTTATTTAGTACTTGTTCTGTCTCTCCCGAGCATAATTCTATAAGGACTCATCTGACGATTATTTGACAAAGAATAAGAATTGTACAGAATAAAATTCTCTTTCAGCGGTACCGAAACAGTTCTCTTATAGTCAAACCAAGTAAACAAAACCGACGGGAAATATGCCAACTAATTTTTAAAATGACAAATACCTACATAAGACTCGCGTGTAGCGCCCGTGACAAAAGCGAAAGTCGCAAACTGACAGCTTACATAACCTCAAAGTATATTTTTGACACCAAGTGTACCTGTCAAAATACAGCGACACCAAACTACGCCTACCTGACGGACTTGTTTGTATGCGCTTCCGTGTGATTGCTCGATTGTGTTGTGTGTAGCGTATAAATTCGCAACAACAATAGATTGTTTAACGTAACGCTTATTTTTTTTACCCAAATAATTAAACGTAACAGGTTCCGATGCCATTACGAGTATAATAGTGTAGGTTCATTTTTAACCGTTATAAATCTAGTCATCTAGTCACTTATTAATTTTACTTTTGAGGTTTAAAACGCGTGTCACATTAAGGGCTTGTTTGGTATGTAATTTTTAGTTGTTGTGGAATTGTGTTATGCTATTCTGGAATTTTATTAACGGAAGGTAAAGTTCGTTTATTTATAATGTTTTTAATTTATTGAGAAATTACATCGAACGTCGTATGAATTATGATACGAGTTTTTATAAGTGACAAGTACTTAAAGTCGATTATATTAAAGTACCCATCGCCCAATGCTCCTTAGAATGTAAATTAATTACTTACTTATTTATACTATTTGTATTTCATTAAAATTTTTCTTTTTAAGTGCGCATACCTTTAGATTATAAAATTGACTATTTACATGCATAAAAGAAGTAATTTTTGTCGTTTGTAAAATATATCAAAGTTGGGGAAACTTTTGTCATTTACTAGAAATGGAAATTTATATTACATTTAGGTAGTACTGTCTATAGTCATTATCCCACGGAATATTAAATTCTGACATTTTAAAAAGAACCACTACGACGATAGTTCACAAAATAATATCTTTTCATGACGGCGCGTTTTTAACGATTTTCGTGAAACTTGCAGTAAGTTGGCTTGCTGAAACTTCGGCCGACGAACGTCGCTATATTTTTAGGATTTTGACGGAAACGTGGGTTACTTAATTTACTAAAGTTTTTGCAAATTGACGTGATGTAGGGCGTATGACTCTCACTTACAGCTTACTCTGCTCCGAGATAACACCACCATACATACCACCAACCTCTCTTTGTTCTTGTTTCTCCAGAACTTACTTATCAGTTGTTATTTGCACGTTTTGTCGCTATCTATGCAAAATAAATGAAGCAGAAGGCTGACCGAACCATAATCAACTTTTTTGTTTCGTTCCAAATTTTCTGTTTGGTATACTGGCTCTAGATATTTTTTAAACTTCCGGCGGCTCCACCGGAAGTGCTTGTAATTTTTTTTAAATTACATCATGCGGAGTTTTATTAAACGCTGTAAACATTCGATTTAGTTTATTTTATTGCACCAAAAAGCAAAAACATACTGTGCGATATAAAGCAAAATGACAAAGGTTAGTTTAGTTTAGACTGCAAAACATTGGAAATGAGCAAGAAAACCCGACCTTCTCCAAAGTGGCAGCATTAACTTGAGGTTGACTCAAGAAGGGTAGGTTTTTGTTCTTTTTCGGTTTTTTGCCTATAACTCAAAAACTACGCACTTTATGACAAAAGTTGTTCAATCTAAAAATAAACTGCATCAAATTTCCTACAAGGTATATTTGTTAGGTTTCTTCTTCAGACAAACGGTTTAGGCGCTAGAGCGCGTTAAAGTTTGACAAAAATTCTCAGAATCTGCCAAAAACGCTTTTTTTGATTTATCACTTATAACTCGAAAAATAAGCACTTTTAGGGAAAATTATTTCTATACAAAAATAAAGTACATTTGATTTCCTACAAATTATGTCTGTTAGATTTTTCTGTCAAAAGGACAGTTTAGGTGCTAGAGCGCGTTAAAGTTCAGCGTCTCGAAAAGGGTGGGTTTTGGGTTTTGGAGGTAACACTAAACCAAAAGGTTTACGACAAATATATAAATATACCAAAATATTGCATTTTTTGTGTAAACTTTAAACATATTGTGGCAAACGGTTTTAAGCGCAGCCTTCGTGGTGGCAGACAGGCAGACACCCTTGAAGTCCGAAGACAGAATTTTCTCTAGCGCTTAAACCGTTTCTCTGAGGACAAAAACTGAAGAGGTATAATTTGTAGAAAACTTGATGTAGTTTATATTCATATCAAAGATATTTTCTCGTAAAGTGAGTAGTTTTCGAGTTTATAAGTGAAAAACAATTTTTTCCAATTTTGAAATTTTTGTCAAACTTTAACGCGCTCTAGCGCCTAAACCGCTCGTCTGAGAAAAAAATCTAACAGATATAATTTGTAGGAAATTTGATGTAGTTTACATTCATATCAAAGATCTTTTCTCATAAAGTGAGTAGTTTTCGAGTTATAAGTGAACACAGTTTTTGGCCGATTTTGGAATTTTTATTAAACTTTAACGCGCTCTAGCGCCAAGACCGTTTTTCGAAGGAAACAGATATAATTTGTAGGAAATTTTATGTAGTTTATATTCATATTTAAGAATTTTCCTAATAAAGTGTGGAGTTTTCGAGTTAAGTAAAAAGTCGAAAAAACAGAGCTAAAACCCAACCTTCTCGAGCCAACCCCAAGTTAATGCTCCTACTTTGGAGTAGCCGAGGGCCGGTTTTTGCTACACATTTGCAATGTGCTTTCAGTGTGAATCGTTAAAAATTTTGTACTTTCTCGTTTAGTAAAAGTAGTAGTAAAAGTAAGTAGAGCCGTGGTCTTTTATTATTTATATTTTTGCTCTCAAGTGACTTTGGGGCAGCGCAAATGCGAGCGCCACTTTAGTGACTTGATAAAGCATATAAAATAGTTGAACGTTGAAAAGTTGACAAGTTTATTGGTGCATGCAATAATCGAACATCGAAATAATTTGTGAAAGAAAAGATTAGAAATGGCTGGAAAACCCGTTGTAATCCGTCGGCAATTTACATCTAAAGCAAAACTTGTATATAAATAATGTTGTGGAAAATTTTATTATCTACAACTTTTCGTAACTCTTGGTTAAAATTTCATTAACCGCTTAGTTTGAAACTTTGGAAGTTATTTCGAGTCGAACATAAAAATGTGGGATAGGAAAGGTATTTATCGTGCCTTTCGGAACAAGTTCCTCTTAGCGCGCGCCTATTAAATGACGAAGTTTTAGATTGAAATTTTATAGAAAATTTTATTACCTTCAAGTTTTATAATTATACAAATTTACAAAAAAATCCATGTTTTAACTCTATTAATATTAATTGGCGTTTAAAACTAAAATGGAAAATCTCTCGTATTTAGTCTCTCCCCCACCGTTGGACGCTTTTCATCGACAGAACAAACCCGAGTTAGTTAAAGCAATTTTTTAAGTTGGTTTTCTTAAATTGTTCAATTGGAAATTATTTAATTAAAAAGAAGTTTACATTACACAAAAGGCGTAATTTACAAAACGAAAGCTTTTTAATTCTCTCGAGAAAATATTTGTTCATTAAGCGCACAAAAAAGTTTATGTTTAGTTGACAATTTTTAATTATGCGCAATTAATTTTGAAAATAATTCGATTAAAAGGCGGCTTTTTAAGTTTTAATTAAACGACTCGAGTTCGTCTCTCTCGGAGGTATTAGTATGTTAAATTTTAAAATGAAGGTTATAGTGCGTCTGGAAATTAGTGTGGCGTCGCGACGAGTCATTTAGTAGTTGGTAGTACGTAGTACTTTTTAGAAAATTGGTTTGTTATTTCAAAATTTTTTTAACACATTACTTGAGCGTTTCGAAATTTAGGATTTTCCAGCAAATTAAATAATTTTTTACGAGAAAACTATAGGTTTTCTTTTAATAAAAAGTATCTAATTTCAAAATATGATAAAAAAACCTTTTGTTTAAACAGCGATTGAACTAATTACGAGTTTTTATAAGAGGCTAAAAATGGAGGAAATTGGACATTTTTTTCAAGTTTTAATTGTGCCAAAACTAATTTAGTCTAGTCATTATAAATATAGGAAAAATAGGTATATAAATGCAAGTGAACCGAAAAAGCTGATTTTTGGATATGTTGTAGAGTGGGCTCAAAAAAGCTTAACTTCAAATTTTCGACCAAGATTTCCTATGAGCTTTCGCCGCCATCTTGAAAAAAGGGTCAAATTTGGTTTTTTCTCGATAGCTCGGCTCTACTTCACGATACAAAAATTGTGCTCATGTACTTTTTTGTTGCTTTTTTTACGCTCTACAATTAAGGTAATTTTTTACCTACCGTTGATCGTTTTTGAGATATCGAACGCGAAAGTGAAAAATTGAGAGATCGAGATTTGCTTTTCTCAGTTTTTTTCTTTCTGGTGATTGAAAGATAATATTGAAGATAGAGAAAAAATGTATGGAAGCTTTTTTATAGTAAATTTAATAAGCTATGGTTTTTATCTAAACCATTTCTTCGATATCATTAATAGTTCCTGAGATATAGGCAAAAAACTAAAAAAGTGTACCTTTTTTCCAAGATGGCGGTCCAAGCGCAATAGTTATCGATTGAGCACTTTAGTATGTTTATCCGGAAGCTATAATGAGCTTCAATACCAAAATCCAAATTTTTACCGGTTAATGTTTTTATTTTTTCTAATTTGACCGGACTACAAGCTAATAGTATAAAATCGAAACTTCGCGCGGACTTGCTGACTACGTGCGGCGTGCTACGAGACTTAATTTTTGTCCAAAAAATTAAACAAAACACATTGTAGGTATTAAGATACTCTACAAGTTTGATTTCAAACACTTTTTCGATATCTATCAACAGAAAGAAGAAAACTGAAAAACAAATCTCCATCTCTCAATTTTTTATTTTCGCGCTCGATATCTCAACAACGATCAACGGTAGGTAAAAAATTCATATAACTTTAATTGTAGAGCGTAAAAAAAGCAACAAAAAAGTACATGAGCACAATTTTCGTATCGTGAAGTAGAGCCGAGTTATCGAGAAAAAAACAAATTTGACCCTTTTTTCAAGATGGCGGCGAAAGTTCATAGGAAATTTTGGTCGAAAATTTGAAGTTAAGCTTTTTTGAGGCCCCTCTACAACATATCCAACAATCAGCTTTCTCGGTTCACTTGCATTTACAGTCGACAGATGCAAACAACGTCCCTAGAGGGGCGTGAGCGAGGGCGCTTGAATTCTTAAAATACATTCCGAGTAAAAAGTAATTTGGTGGCAAATTTAAATATTTTAGAAGTTATGCGTTGATAATGAATGAAATTTTTGTGCTTGTAATCAAAATTTTAGTTACTAGGAAAATCTTTCATAAAACAAAGACTACTTACATAATTATTTTTAATTTGGTGGTGAATTGTTAAGTAAAGTTAAGATGAATGCTGTTGATGAATTATTAATTTAAATTTTAGTGTAGTAACAACTCTTGTAAAATACTTTTGTACTAAAAACTAAAGACTTTCTTGTTTCTTCTGCAAAAAAGATCTAAAAGGTACTCAGGAGCTTTTTAGAAGAAGATTATCAAAATGTATACAATCGATTTGTTTTTGGGTTATTGTTTTTATTGTAAGTTTGTCGGATCTTTGGCTCGGGAATTTCTTACTTGTGCTTCGCCTCGACAATAACACAATAACCTCCAAACACGACCAGCAAACAGTAAACGTCAGATGTCAGAGCGCATAAGATGAAGATCGTACTTCTACGAGGGAATGTACCTGCTACTCATTCTCAACAGTGATTGGTTAATAATTTTTCCCACACAAACTTTTAAATTTAGTTGGCATATTTTCCGGGGACTGCGTTTGGTTCTGAGCGCTGTATATACCTATTTTTCCGACGTAATGACTGGACTAATTATTTTACAGAACATTTTCATTATTAAAATTTATCGGAAATTATCATTTCTAACAAAATAATGTTTCAAATCTAATGATTATGATTATTTATAGGCTTTTCGCTTTGAAGTGCTTTTTGTAGTAACATTTGAACGTGACGTTTCATATGGGCACATTACAGGTCTAGACTGCAATACACAGTTGTAATGTGGGTTGCGTCACAAAAAACTTTAAATTTTATTTTCTCTAATATTTTCGCCGTATTATCCGCAAATTAAAGGTCTTTTCTTAAATTAGCCTGTTATAGAGCAGTGACTTAACAGGGGTTTGGAAAATTTTAAAAATTCGCGGCGCCAGCCTCAAAAGTTTCACGATTTACACGGCTACAAAACATTCTCATATCTCAATTGTTTTCTTTCTCGTCCTGCTCCGAGGCAAACTATCGATAATCTCTCAGCTTGATACAAATATGTCCGTTTTTAGTCAGTAGAAGTAGAACTTAAGCGTACGCAACTACGCATATTTAGTTTTCATACCGCAAGCTGAAAATCTGTACAAAATTAGACTGCATAGAACGGTTAGAAGTTCTTAGGGATGAGGATATGAAATTTTTGTTAATTTAACTTGGTACGTTTGAAAAAAATGAGTGGGATGCGCATACGAAAGCATCGACGGTAAAATTTGCGGCAGTTTTATTGTGTATTGTAGTTGCGCTTACTCAATATCTGCGGAAATATTTCTTTAGGACATTTTAAATGGAAAAATTTCGTTCCGTATCTAAATCGATTACTTCAGCTTCAAACTGAACTATATAACGAATATACTACCTTTACCCTCGAGCTACTGCAGTGTGGTTTTCGTCATTATCTTGTGCGTTGTATCGTTTATTACAACACAAGATAGAGCGAAATAATAATAAAAAATTTAATTCTCCCAGGGTGTGTAATATTCTACATTTTTTTATGCAAAAATTTGTATGTAAATTTGAAAATACACCGGAAACGGGAGCAGATGACGGTATCTACACACCCATACTCATCAGTACCCACACCCCCGCGTTTTAAAGCGACCGATCGACTATAATCGACAGAACGTTAATGTTTAATAGATTACCAAATTAATAACTACTCAAAAAAGAGAGGAAAATAGAAACTTGACAAGTTCAAAAAACTCAATTTATACGAAGAAGAGGATAAAAAAAACGAAATGTAAATCTGAAACTGTTTGTTTCAGATTGAGTTAATTTGAATAATTTATCGTGTGGCAATCCGTGACGCAACAGTTCTTAAAGCTCTGATGTGGCGTTGTGGGCATAACAGAAGAGTTTTTCGCACGTTAAAATAGTATCCAATAATAGGTATGCCGGTTCTGGAAGTATCTAATAAACCGAACAAGCAGGGTCGGGCCTAGGGTTCTTAGCGCCTGCATGCAAATTCAAATCAAGCGTTCACACCTTCCCGACTCCCCGGTTAAAATATGAGTCACTGATCATGTAGGCCATGGGGCTGCAGGGAATCAAACATGATCTTTTGCTTCATATCTTTTATAGTGGCCTTTATACTACAGAACTGATGTTATTAATTTGTATTGAGCAATTGGAACGATTAGGCCACTCCGCGCCCCCGGGTGCGGCGTTTGCCTGCTTCGCAGGCCTCGCGATTTGCCTGGAGCCGGCCTTGCAAACAAGAACTACGATAAATGTCCGTCTGACCTTTTCAGTGACTTGACAGACCACTACCCTTTCGGTCGAAGTAAATCGGGAGAATTTCAATTTTCCATTTGCAACTTCTAGCGCCGACTAGCGGAATAGTGTGGCGTAACGCGTAACAATGTACCGAACTCCCTTAAGCACTCAAAATTTTAGCTGAAAAGTGAAAGAACTGTATCCTGGGACTTGACTTGAATCAGAGTCTTCCGAAAAGTCTTTATGGAGACGACGATTACAAAATAAAACAATTGAACGAGAACCAGACCGAATTCAATATTTCAAAATATTAGGTTAATGTCATTTTGTGCTTCCATATCCTTTATAGTGGCCTCTATACTACAGAACTGATGTTATTAATTTGTATTGAGCAATTGGAACGATTAGGCCACTCCGCGCCCCCGGGTGCGGCGTTCGCCTGCTGCGCAGGCTCCGCGATTTGCCTGGAGCCGGCCCTGCGATCAAGAACTACGATAAATGTCCGTCTGACCTTTTCAGTGACTTGACAGACCACTACCCTTTCGGTCGAAGTGAATCGGGAGAATTTCAATTTTCCATTTGCAACTTCTAGCGCCGACTAGCGGAATAGTGTGGCGTAACGCGTAACAATGTACCGAACTCCCTTAAGCACTCAAAATTTTAGCTGAAAACTGAAAGAACTGTATCCTGGGACTTGACTTGAATCAGAATCTTCCGAAAAGTCTTTATGGAGACGACGATTACAAAATAAAACAATTGAACGAGAACCAGACCGAATTCAATATTTCAAAATATTAGGTTAATGTCATTTTGTGCTTCCATATCTTTTATAGTGGCCTCTATACTACAGAACTGATGTTATTAATTTGTATTGAGCAATTGGAACGATTAGGCCACTCCGCGCCCCCGGGTGCGGCGTTCGCCTGCTGCGCAGGGTCCGCGATTTGCCTGGAGCCGGCCCTGCGATCAAGAACTACGATAAATGTCCGTCTGACCTTTTCAGTGACTTGACAGACCACTACCCTTTCGGTCGAAGTGAATCGGGAGAATTTCAATTTTCCATTTGCAACTTCTAGCGCCGACTAGCGGAATAGTGTGGCGTAACGCGTAACAATGTACCGAACTCCCTTAAGCACTCAAAATTTTAGCTGAAAACTGAAAGAACTGTATCCTGGGACTTGACTTGAATCAGAATCTTCCGAAAAGTCTTTATGGAGACGACGATTACAAAATAAAACAATTGAACGAGAACCAGACCGAATTCAATATTTCAAAATATTAGGTTAATGTCATTTTGTGCTTCCATATCTTTTATAGTGGCCTCTATACTACAGAACTGATGTTATTAATTTGTATTGAGCAATTGGAACGTTTGGGCCACTCCGCGTTCCCGGGTGCGGCGTTCGCCTGCTTCACAGGCTCCGAGATTTGCCTGGAGCCGGCCCTGCGAACAAGAACTACGATAAATGTCCGTCTGACCTTTTCAGTGACTTGACAGACCACTACCCTTTCGGTCGAAGTGAATCGGGAGAATTTCAATTTTCCATTTGCAACTTCTAGCGCCGACTAGCGGAATAGTATGGCGTAACGCGTAACAATGTACCGAACTCCCTTAAGCACTCAAAATTTTAGCTGAAAACTGAAAGAACTGTATCCTGGGACTTGACTTGAATCAGAGTCTTCCGAAAAGTCTTTATGGAGACGACGATTACAAAATAAAACAATTGAACGAGAACCAGACCGAATTCAATATTTCAAAATATTAGGTTAATGTCATTTTGTGGTCCATAACTATTTTTAACGAATTTAAAATTGGTTCACATCAATATACGCAAACAATTTATTTATTCGAAGTTAAAACTCAAAATGTCAACATTTCACAATATAATGAAATTATTTGAAAATCCAATTCTATGCATATACATTTTGTCAAGCTTTATGTCAAGTTTTACACGTTCATTAAACAGACAGGTATTCTAGCATAATCTAACTATATGGGTATAGCATACCAGAACAGTAATATTTAATTAAGTCGCAATCAATACCGAACGTTGAAAACTTACTAAATTGAATTTTTATCAATATTTGATTATTTTTTCAGGTAATAATATACTCTAGCGTTAATACCCTTAATTTAATTAAATCTAACTTAATTAACGTACTAGTTTAGAAGTAATTTGACCTTTATGTCAATTAGCTTTTCTAAATTAAACTTTCTCAAATTTCTACAACAATGACATTATACTTATGCGCGTGTACCTATAAGAGCTCCAAGTGCCACTTTGTGGCTACGCTCTAGCGACAAAGACACACTTGACGCTCGACGCACACTCGATTTTTTCTAAGTTGTTTCGAAGAATAAAAAAAAAAATTTTAATCAATCTTTTCTCAATAGTCTTATCGGAGCTTTTGAATCATTTGTTTCCCACGACTACAAAGTGCTTTGCCGCTCGCTCGTTGACAAGCTCGCTGGTATAAAGTAGTTCTCTGCAGCACTTTCGCTAGTAATTATTTTGATCGGAGATTAACATTTAATTCATTCAACTCGACTGTGGGCTATCTACGATAATTGATTGCAATCAAAACCGGCATTTAATTAAAATGTGTGTTTGTGTGATATGTTTTGCTGATAAAATGTTTAATTGGAATTAATAAATGCGTACTCCGTTTATGATTATTTTAAACCGCTGTAGGATGAACAATTTGACAGTTTGGACAGTGTCGTGATGCCATACTGGAAAATTTCTAGAAAATGGTCGTCCGACACGTGATATTTCGTTGGTAGCTTTTAGAACTAGGAGGTTCCATTTTTGGCCATTTTTACTCAATTTTTGGGTTACTATGGGCGATAACTCAATCAATTTTTATCTTACAGTGATAAGAAAAGGACTAAATTGCAGTAAATTTAACAAGCTTTTAACTTTATACGAAGTATTTTTACAAAAAACTTTTTGATTTTTTAGAAAATCTTAAAAGCAGAGCGTATAATTAAAAGGAGCGAAAACAAGTGGCCCTTTCAAAAAAATTTTGCATGACCAATTTTTATCGTGCAGTAACAAAAAACACATCAAATTAAGTGATATTTTATAAGCTTCAAAAATTGCCTGATGACATTTTTCTGTAAAATGGTTATTTTTTAAAATATTTACCAAAAACCCAGTTGTTCCCCTTTTGCAGCTCTTGCAACCTGTAGTATAGGCAACCAACAGTTCTTCCACGTAGGAATATTTCGAACTAAATTTTTTTTTAGTAAAATAACATTCTTATCGGTGAAAGATCGATCACAATAAAGGACCCCACACTAGTCAAACGGTTATTAACGATTTTAGGGGCGAGGGGCCAACAATTTTTGGTTACGGGCCTGACACTAACTAACTAACTACACCCTGACGTTCAATGTGTAAAAGAGCGAGCGCAAATTTAATGCTTAATTATAAATCTTTATATAGGTATAAAAATCAATGAAATATTCAAAACACATTTGTCGCAAATTGTTTATTTGTTTGTTGACTTTCTTTTTATATCGGTAGTATTATGGATATTTTGCAAAGGACCAATGACAAATTTTATAACAATTACGTTCAGGGACGAAAAATGTAACGCAAAAAATAAACTTTTAAGGGTACTTCCATTTTAAGAGTTAAATAACTCGCGGTTATTAAGGGGCTGGAAGTGAAAATTTGTCAAAGTTTAAGCCGCGCATTATTGAAAATTAAAATTTTTGTGCGTATAACACACAAATTATAATCGAAAAAGACGCGCTAATGTGATATTGATTTTAAAACCGATAACGCACAATTTCATAATTTACATAACCACATTTTTTCCTCCACCCCTCGGATATCACTTTTTACTTTTTACATAATTTGAGTAGATACATTAGGCATTGTTTTTTAAGTAGTACATTTTTGTCAAAAGCGCTTTTCTCTCGTCTCTCGTTTTATTTTTGTACTTTCTTCTTTATTTACCTGAGTCGAGCAGAAAGTTGTAATTTAAAAGCTCCTTTAATCTTCTTTTCGTTTTCGGATACATTACGTCTTATTCAACAAGAAAAAGAGTTTAAAAATGTTTTTAAGGGCGAATTTCGCCGAACTATATTAAATTAACTTTAATGTACAAATAAAATTTTATAATCAAAAATAAAGACTGCGGCTGCAGAAATTTAATTGAAATTGAGGAATTTTATCTTTATTTGATTCTATTAATAATTTAGGGGCGTCGCGTACATCTTTCTTATTTTAATTTTGCGAATATAGACTCTAAGTTTTGTACGTTCTAAGGTTTTATCGTTTAAATGCGTATGTTAGACCCGTGAGGCAGCACACTTTTACTAAACCATAAAGTACAAAATTTTTTACTAATGCAGGATGAAAGAACATTGCAAATGAGCACTAAAACTGAGCGTATGCCCGTAGTAGCATTAACTTGGAGGTGACTCGAAAAGGGTAGATTTTTGTTTATTTGAGGTTTTTTGCTTATATTTCGAAAACTACGCACTTTATGACAAAAGCCTTTCTATAAAAAAATAAAGTACATTCAATTTTCTACAAATAATATATCCTTCGTTTTTTCCCTCAGGTAAATGATTTAAGCGCTAAAGTGCATTAAAGTTTGACAAAATTTCCAATATCTGCTAAGAACGCTGTTTTTTGTTTATCACTCATAACTCAAAAACTACGCACTACGCAACTACTGGAAAAAAGTGTTCTTATAGAAAACTAAGATACATTCAATTTCCTACAAATTATGCCTCTTAAATTTTTTTCGTCTAACAAGCAGTTGAGGTGGTAGAGCCGTAGAGCGCGTTGAAGTGTATAATGGTGATTTTTGAGGGTAAAACTAAATCATATTATTATGACAAAAAATTTAAGAGGCATAATTTGTAGGAAATTGAAGGCACCTTGTTTGTGTGTAGACAAGTTTTTCTTAAAAAGTGCATAGTTTTTGAGTTATAAGCGAAAAAACTGTTGTTGTTAGACGATTTTGGAATTTTTGTGAAATTTTAACGCGCTCTAACGCCTAAACCGTTGTTTTAGGGAAAAAACCTAAAACGGATCAGTTATAGGAAATTTATTGTAGTTCATATTCTTATAGAATAGATTTTCTCATAAAGTGCGTACATTTCGAGTTATAAGCGATAAAACAGTTTTAAGCTGATTTTGGAATTTTTGTCAAACTTTAACGCGCTCTAGCGCCTAAACCGTTTCCCTGAGGAAAAATACCTAAAATATATCATTTATAATAAATTTAATGTAAGTATCGCATATTCATATAGAACATCTTTTCCCATTAAGTGCGTAATTTTCGAGTTATAAGCAAAAAAACTGTTAGCTGTTTTTGGAATTTTTTTCTAGTTTTAACGCGCTCTAGCGCCTAAACCGTTTCCCTGGGACAAAAACCTAAGACGCATCAGTTATAGGAAATTTAATTTAGTTCATATTCTTATAGAACAGATTTTCTCATAAAGTGTGTAAATTTCGAGTTATAAGCGATAAAACAGTTTTAAGCTGATTTTGGTATTTTTGTCAAACTTTAATGCGTTCTAGCGCCTAAACCGTTTCCCTGAGGAAAAAGACCTAAAATATGTTATTTGTAGTAAATTTGATGCAGCTCATATTCATATAGTACATCTTTTCCCATAAAGTGCGTAGTTTTCGAGTTATAAGAAATAAAACAGTTTTTAGCTGATTTTGGAATTTTTGTCAAACTTTAACGCGCTCTAGCGCCTAAACCGTTTATCTGTGGAAAAACCAAGACGCACCAGTTATAGAAAATTTAATGTAGCTTATATTCTTATAGAACCGATTTTCTCATAAAGTGCGTAAATTTCGAGTTATAAGCGATAAAACAATTTTAAGCTGATTTTGGTATTTTTATCAAACTTTAACGCGCTCTAGCGCCTAGACCGTTTCTCTGAGGAAAAAAAACTTAAGACGCATCAGGTATAGGAAATTTGTTGAAGTTCATATTCATATAGAACTGCTTTTCTCATAAAGTGCGTAGTTTTAGAGTTATACGCGAGAAACATAAAGAAGAGCAAAAGCTCGCCCTTCTCGAGCCACTCTCAAGTTGATTCTGCTGCCACTTTGGCGTGGCAGACGGTCGTTTTTACTACTTATTTACTTATTTGCAATATCGTTTAGTAAAAGTGCTTCTTGCTTTCTGGACTAATCAACTAGTGACCAGTAATTAGTGAATGACCAGTGAAACCGTTCTGATGTCACGCTAATCACTAATACCTTGTTGTTTGTCACTATTTTTCTGCATCTCGATGCAATACGCGCGGTCTTCTGTTTCAAACACCAAAGTTGATGTCATTTTCGATAAAACAGGAAGTGACGACACAAACAGTTTGCTAATTATTCGTTATTTGACCACCCACATACCCGGTAGACGGTAGTCGGTAGATAAAAAGAAAGTTCCGGTGGTAATCCTAATTTGGTTTACACGTCGTACGTACGTACGTGTAAACTATTTGCTTTCCCAAAGATAAGAGGGGACCCCAATAAAATGTAGTGTGGGCCCCGTTGAAACTGAAAAACTGAGAGATTGCTTACGATATTTGTGAAGTTACCGTAAAAGGTAAATCGCAAAAAGTGTCTCTCTGGAGTGTCATTTTTATTTTAATGGAAGTACGAAAGAGGGCGTTGGGTTGTGGTTGGTAAATTTTTATTACGTAACTTATTAAAAATTTGAGTACATAATTTAAATTGGTCGGTATTATGAGGGTACTTGATCGAATTACTCAAATTTTGACCCTCTTTAAAATTCATCTCCAACTTTTTGAATTTTTTAAGTAATATGTATAACGATGTTATATACGAAACTCCGTCCGTTCCATCATGTTTTTGTTAGAATTTACATTAATTTCGAAAGCACAATAAGTTCCGTTTATTTAATAAATATTTATCTGCGGTAAGGTTATGAACAATAGTTTCTAAAATACACATTGCTCTAATAATAGAGCTAAAATATTGTATCTAAAATGCGTGACTAATATTAAACCCAGTTAGTAGATACGTTATGTCGCTTTTATTAGTGGGAAAAATATATTTATTATTTTTTTTTCTCCACTCAAATTTAGTACGGGAAAAATAAATTTTGATCCGGCCATATTTATTGACCATAAATTTCCTTGTCAATTTGTGCAAATTGTCGTGCTGAACAATTTTTTAGTGCTTTGTGCGAAAATTCTTATTTTTAGCAGTGCGCATTAACGGAAGCTCGAAATTAATGTCGTAGACCACGTGAGAAGTGAGAAAAGTGTTTGTTTATTGACTTTATTGCTTGTTAACAATTAGCGAAAAAGAATTATTTCGCACACGCTATAACGAATAGAAATACAAATTTTTGATTTTAAATATAAACCGGCGCGCGTGGGCGGTCGTCTTAATATATACCGGGTGGTCCACTTTAAAAAGTGACGAAAGTGTAAAATTACCTTATGGTTATGCGTTATGCTATCGATAAATGATTTTAATTCGAACTCGCGTTTAAAGAAAAGTTTGTTGTACTCGCAAAGTAAACAGTGGCGGCCCAATTCGGCCCAACCGCTTGGGAGCAATAACTTATAAATGCCTAACTGTAGAAAAGACGGCTTTATGTCGAGATTAAAATAAAAACCAATTAATTTTTGTGAAACACGCGCCGTAATAAATATATTTACCTGAACGATATAGTTACTGATAATAAATCTGCGTAACCGCAATAACCCAGATCGATAATCGACCTTACCCTTGTGCCAACATGTTGTATTATAATCCTAAAGGTACATTGAAATGTACTTGCTCGAGAGATTAAACACGAGGATTTTTTTAATTAAATAAAGTCTTATGGTTGTTTTGTTAAAATCTATGACAGCGATCGGAAGAAGGCGTTTAGCTGGGCACCCGAAGAGTATTAATAATAGTCACAATAACAACTTGAAGTTAAGGTAATTTAATTATTTAGGGTGCTTTGGCTTTTCCGCTTTATACCGCACCTTACCTAAAACTGACCTGAACCTAATTGCTCGCGTTTTTGTATTGTTCGGGCCATTTTGAACTAGAAATGAGGCGAAGCGCCATTTATCGAGTGAGTGCAATTTTAAGCTTTTTTGGGCAAAATACCTCAAGAGCTGCATGAAATGCTCGACTCTATACAGAATACTCCAAATATCATACTATACAGTGTGTCTCCGGATGGAGGTGCTCTTTATAATTAAAAAAATTGCTTTGGACTTAAGTGCTGCTTGCGCGATTCGACCCTATCAAGTCCAAGAGTTTTAAAAATGAGACTCTTTTCTAGAATTAAAAAAAGGGACTCTTTTCTAGAATTATAATTTTTTAGCTCAGATTAGCTGACTTGTAGTTTTTCTAAAATTCGTTAGATTTCGATTTATTCATTTTGGTCGGCTGCTGAATTTTGAAATTCCAGATTTTAGTTAAACCGCTGGTATGGCTCTTCGAAAGAGTTAAATCTAAGGAAATTACGAAAAATAGAAGAAGGGCGAGGAAACTTTTTAAGAAATTGTTGAAGATGGCCCCTTAACCGGCCCCTTGGCCCTAAATTCAGTGAGCAGCGACATATACAATCATAGCATGGTGTTATTAAAAAATGTTAGATCTGTACTGATAAGACTGTTAACGGGGTTGTTTAATTTGTGTATCAGAAGAGTTTGCTTTCCGGAGGCCTTTAAGCTTTCTAAGGTGATCCTGGTTCACAAGAGGAGTTCAGTTGACGACATGAATAATTACCGGCTCATATCGCTAAACCGGTGATCGGAAAGTTATTTGAAAAGGTGCTGGCTCGTCAGATATCCTCCTATTTCGAAGATAACCAGCTGTCCTGTAATAATCAATTTGGATTTCGCAAAGGAAGATTTAACGGTTGATGCCTGGGGACCTCACAGGAGTTGCATTTTGCGACCTAAGTAAAGCATTCGACTGCGTCGCGCATGATGCTATATGGGTGAACCTATGGGTTCTACAAGAGGAGTCTAGAGCTTATAAAATCGTACCTCGATGGTAGAGAACAGTGTGTATAGTATAGTGGCGCTTACTCAAAAATGAGACGTATTACTAGAGGTGTGCCGCAGGGCTCGGTGCTGGGACCGTGTAGCTAACATGAATAAATTATTATTATTATTTAAAAATTTTTGTTTAGCAAATTTCGGGAACTATGACGTACACGGAAAAAAACTGCCTGGCCGAGAAAATGGGCTCGAAACACAAAAACAGCTAAAACTGTCACTATTGGACCCTAACCTAACATAACCTTTTTCGTATTTTTTTGTTTAACGCTTGTGGAAATTTTCAAAAAGACACTTCTACTCGCCTCACTAAAACCACACCCGATGGGTTCTATCTTACGTAATCGCTGGGGATTCGCGTTAGCATTGCTTCTAGTTTTCTTGGTGTTTATAGAGAGGGATTGGGAAATTCCCTTATATAACAAACTGTACCAGGTATAGATCTAGTTCTCCTGCAACTGTACAGAGTTGGATGTTCCGACCTGTTAAAACCCTTCCCCTTTCTCTTTCTCTTGTGCGCGCAACCATTCTGGAAATACCGTTAGCTCTACCGTCAGGTTGAGTCCCGTACCTATAGGTACAAAACTAAGCTAATCTTTTCTCTCCCATTAGGTTAGTTTCGTACCTATAGGTAATCTTCAGTATACTGTTTTGTCGCCACATTGTCTAGTTCTTTTTGGAAGAGTATCAGCGTCATCATTTGTTCGATATCGTACCAGACTTATTAGTTACTGCACATTATATCTACGAGGGTATCTAAGGAAATTTCTTGGTCTAGTTTTAGCTCCAGGACTAGCTTCTTTACGGTCTATCTATTGCAACGAAACAGGGTATGACCGGCTATATCCTCTTGCTCGCAGTAATTACATTTTAGGCGCCTCTAGTTTAGTTATTTTGTGGATATACTCACTGAAGGTCCAGTGCCTGTCAATGATTGGGTAACTAAGGAATTAAGCTGGCCGTGCTTTCTGCCTTCACTTCTCTATAGATCGAGATCCATTTATGCGCCCGCCTCCCTTTTTCGGTAACTAGGAGATCTACAGGTAACATACCCCTCTTCTTGTTCTTGTTATTTTGTCCCTGTGTCTGTTAACCCGCATGACAGGCGTCCCCACGTGGCGTGCGTACGTAATTATGGTCTAGGCGGAGTACGCTATGGCTTTCCTTTTTGCAACCTAGGGGTTGTGATTATTCGGCAACTTCCAGTTGACCTAACCTAACCCAACCAAACCTAATCTAACATAACTTTTTTTTTGCTTGTTTAGGGTGTGAAAATATTCATAAAGACATTGCCACTTTCTGTGGCGATAGGGTGGGGTTAAACTAAAAACGTCCGATCGCCAAAAATATGGAGATCTGTCCTACGTGGAGGCTGAGAATTAGGAAACCGCGTTAGCATTTCTTCCAGTCATTCACACCAGAGCTTAAATTTCTTCTTCGATGCCGATTTCGGTCATAGTCTTTAGGTACCTCTTTCTACAGTTTCATTAGGGTCCGCTGCTGTTGCCGTTCTATCTGTTCTTTCTCTTTCATAATACTTCACGCAAGCTCTAGTACTATATTGACCATTCATCTTGACCTCTGAGCATTATATTGATGATGTTCTGGTCACTCAGAGTCTGTTCCACCTTAGAGATGCAACGAGTCTCTTATGTTCTCATCGGTAGCACTTGAATAGTGTGTACCCGGCCGTCTTGGTTCATCGCAGTGGTCGCATTGAGGGGTGACTAATTTCCCAATTCGGTATGTTATAATGGTTGATGCAACCGTGACCGGTGAGGAGGTGCGTAAGATGGTAGCTCAGCTCCCCGTGATTCCTCTCTACTCATGGTTGGTTGGTTGGGGATTGGGTATGAGAGTACTCATTCAAAAACCTTTGTCTGAGGCCGTCCAGCGATGCTGTCACTGCGCCATGGTTTAGAGTTCTCGTCGCGCTTGGTGGCTCTTTCCATGGCGAACAACCTACCATTCTTGGACCCCTTTGACGGCCTTATTTTAGCACCTGCAACAAAATGTGTAGAAACTAAATTTATTGAGAATTGCGTGAGGAATAATTTTAATTTGTAAAACTTTTGCATGCCACTGATGGGTTCTAGAAATTTTTTGACACCGACAAAATTTTGGTGGTTTGGCTGCTCGCCACTCGCTACTTTAAACAATTTTGTTCACAAAATCCCATTTGTTACTTTCTCTTTCCTCCAAATCACCTTTCTGCGTTGCATTCCTCTCGATTTTAGACTATAAGGGAGATAACTTTTTAGTGAGTCGCCCTGTATAAAAATTATCTACGGAAAAGTTTCGGTAGTTACGTTTTGTCAAATTTACAATCCCTAAAAAGCTAAACCTTGTAAAAGGAGATGAAAGCGATTTTTTTAAATCCCTACAACTGCTCGTCTTAAAACGTCGTCAGTTTTTTTAATCCGCGATAATTGCCTCTCACGTTGCCAGTTTCTACATTTCTGATTTTGTGCCAAAAGTTATACTTTTTGTGCGCTTATAATAGTCTCTCGGATAACTACAGCCTTTTTTTTTACAATTTTTGGTACCTTCAAATTTTGTTACGAGTTTGAATCGTGTTTTATTAATAGAAGTTTGTTTACCTGATATTTTAAAAAAAATTTTTGACTGCGCTATTAATAAATAAAATTACATGTTGCATGATTTCGTGCTTTCTCCCAATTTTTATCTTAAAAATGTAACTATAAGCGAAACTTAATACTATATATTTAATATTCTACCCTAATTTTACTTTTCAGAAAACATGTTATCGACGTTGAAGATCGCTCGCTCCGCAGCACTCCAGATTGGGGAGAGATGGCCAATAACGGCGATCATTTGTGGGTTTCAACATCGGCCTCGGGAGATTTCTGTTACGTAGGAGATCAAGACTGCACCGTATAAACCGTATAATTAATTTCCAAGCGGGAAATCTAATAAAAATTAATTTTAGAAACACGGACCCCGTATGAAGTGTTCAGCTTGTAACGTTATTGCTCATCAAAATTGTATTCCATTATTGGCGGAACGCGTGCGTTTCGCATGCAAACCTTCATTTCGTGATGTCGGAGTTCGACAATATCGTGAGCAAACAGTTATACATCATCATTGGGTACATAGGCGTTCGGAAAAAGGAAAATGTATGCAATGCGGAAAATCCTTCCAATCAAAATTATCATTTAGTTCTAAAGAGATTGTGGCTTTGAGTTGTTCGTGGTGTAAAACGGCATATCACAATAAAGAGACTTGTTTCAATATTCAACGAATCGAGGAAGAATGTAAATTAGGTAACCGCTCGAAAAAGCCCCCCGCCCTTCTTTTTAAAAGTTTCAAATTAAAAATGATTGTTTTAGGTGTACATAGTAGTATAATAGTTCCTCCATCGTGGATTGTAAAGTTGCCTAAAAAGGGAAACTTTAAATCTAGTCTTCGAAAATCTAATAAGAAAAGGTCTTCCAACAAAAAGAAAAGTAAAGATAAGGTAAATTTCAAATATTACTTTAGATTTAAATTTTAATCTTAATTTAATTTTAGGATAAAGAGCATAGAGCGTTTATCCTTAAGCCCATACCATCTGCAACCGTAACCCCGGTGGTAGTCTTTATAAATCCCAAATCAGGCGGGAATCAAGGCGCGAAACTCCTTCAAAAGTTTCAGTGGTTACTAAATCCGAGGCAAGTTTTCGATTTAACTCAAGGAGGACCGAGGATGGGCTTGGAAATGTTCAAAAAGGTGCACAATTTGAGAGTTCTCGCTTGTGGCGGCGACGGTACGGTCGGTTGGGTTCTAAGCGTCATAGATCAAATTGGAATGTCGCCTCCGCCAGCCGTCGGAGTCTTGCCTTTGGGAACTGGTAACGATTTGGCGCGCGCACTCGGATGGGGAGGCGTAAGTTGGCACTCTTGGCCCAGAAGTTCTAGGTGTCCCCTGGGACTTCCCGAACACCGAACAAAAAGTCACCAAATTTTCCGCGACGAAGACCTTGAAGAGATCCTTTGCCCTATTTAGTGCTTCTCCCAAGATTCCAACTTTCTACCGGAGGGAACCTATAACTCCTGGGCCATCCCACTCAAATTTTTAATTAACGCAATTTTGATTTAGGGGTACACGGACGAACCAATTTCCAAAATATTAACCAACGTAAACAGTAGCGAGACCATACTTTTGGATCGATGGTCTCTGGAAGTGGAAAAAAATCCAAACGTGGAGCCGAACGAAACCGGCAAAGAGAACTTGCCCTTAAACGTCGTCAATAACTATTTTTCTCTCGGAGTCGACGCCCACATCGCGCTGGAATTTCACGAAGCGCGCGGTAAGTTTAATTTCGAGAAGTGAGTCCGTTGGTAAAATTAGCCGCGTTCGATTGTAGAGGCCCATCCCGAAAAGTTCAACTCTCGGTTGCGTAACAAGGTGTTTTACGGTCAGATGGGAGGTAAAGATTTGCTCAAGCGTAAATGGAAAGGTTTGGCGGAATTCGTTACTTTGGAATGCGACGGTCGGGATTTAACTCCTAAATTGAAGGAGTTAAAAGTGCACGCTATCGTATTTTTGAACATTCCCAGTTATGGAGGTGGCACGCGTCCGTGGAATAGGGCGATGAGCACGACGGATCCGAGCACTGAAGATGGCCTTATAGAAGTTGTTGGTTTAACGACATATCAGCTTGTGAGTAAGTTTAGGGTTAAAGAGCATGGCTATTTTCATTAATAATCGATCCATTATCATTTAGACTATTTAGAGTAAAGAAAGAGTTTGTTAGAGTAGAATAGTTTCGGTTGGGCGGAGGTTTTGTTAAAAATGGGCATTAATCACAATTACGTCGTTTTAAAAAGCGTATTATTCATTTTTAAAAAGAGCCGTCATGTTTTTAACAATACCAGCTTTCGCCTTCTTTTAAAAGCTTTCATTATTTACTTCGGTGTGAGCTCCTTCTAAGCGCCGAGTTTGATTAACGAACTACGATGGTTTTATATAATAAAATCTAATTAAGTTTGAAAAATTTACATACATTTATTTTATAAAACACGTTTTAGCTTAGAAATTTTTTCAGCCATTATTACAAGCGGGCGGTCACGGAACGTCAATAACGCAGTGTCGTTCTGCAAATATCGTAACTTCCAAAACGATTCCGATGCAAGTTGACGGAGAAGCTTGCAAACTTACTCCTTCCATTATTAAATTAAATTTGCTCAATAAAGCCACTATGCTTGCTAAAAGAAAAAGTGGAAAATCTAATGTACCTCAGACTGCATTGGACAATCTTAAAATTAATATTCACAAAATTGCCATGAACGATTACGAACAACATCATTACGATAAAGACCTTCTTATTCAAGCTGGTAAGTTATTTTACGCGAGGCGAGCTTAAATTCGGCGAGAAATTTTCCATGTCGCACTTTGAAAAAAAATACCTTGCGGCTTCGTTCTCGTGTCGTCGAGAAATCTTTGTTTTGCTTAAACCGTTCGCGATTTTTTAAATTAATACAGCCGACAAACAAACACACGCGACTTGTTTAAATTCAAGTTTACTTTTGTAAAGATTTAAATGTCTAAAAAGGCGGCAAAAATGATTTTTTTTCCGGTTACTTTGTACGGAGAAGCAAAACAAACGAAAGCAGCAGGAGAAAATTTAAATAAAGTATTGTCATACTCTACCTATGAGTAGTGAATTTTTGCTCAACCTATAAGTACAGTGTGTCTCACGAAACGTTAGCTAACGATGCTATCTTTGAAACTAGTATAAATGAATCGTAAATTGACCTTGTTGGTCAAATTGACCAACAAACTGTTGAACGTTGTCATGTAGAAATTACTTAAAAATAGCGAAAAGTCTGAGTAAGCTTTTTAAGTACTTGGGCGTTGAGGGTTTGGTGACACCGCAACTTAAAAATGAAAACTAGTGTACTATATCCGTACATAGACAGCTGACAAGCTTAGTTAAACTGGTTAAACCCATGGTCTAGTTTCCCCTACTTTTCGAGAGTTCCAGATGGAATGATTAGAGCAGTGGTGGCTTTTCAGAGAGATAACACAAAATTTATTTATAGTGAGCAGTGTTGTTTGAAATTAAAAATCAACTTGACTATATTTTGACAAAAACTAAATTTTACCTGAGGCTCGTTATTTGCCTCGCTCCGCTCGGCGGGTTTTCTTTCGCTTTCTCAATTTTGAAATTGCCAGTGGCGGCTTTTCAGAGGCTTAGCTACCCTAACCAAAAACAGACGAAGATAGAGAAAACAGGAAATTTATAGTGAGCAGTATTGTTTGAAATTAAAAATCTACACGATTATATTTGAACAAAAATTAAATTAGGCCACGCCCCCTTTTACATAAGGCTCGTTATTTGCGTCGCTCCGCTCGGCGGGTTTTCTTTAGCTTTCTCAATTTTGAAATTGCCAGTGGCGGCTTTTCAGAGGCTCAGCCACCCTAACCAAAAACAGACGAAGATAGAGAAAACAGGAAATTTATAGTGAGCAGTGTTGTTTGAAATTAAAAATCAACTTGACTATTTTGACAAAAACTAAATTAGGCCACGCTTCCTTTTACATGAGGCGCATTATTTGCCTCGCTCCGCTCGGCGGGTTTTCTTTAGCTTTCTCAATTTTGAAATTGCCAGTGGCGGCTTTTCAGAGGCTCAGCCACCCTAACCAAAAACAGACGAAGATAGAGAAAACAGGAAATTTATAGTGAGCAGTGTTGTTTGAAATTAAAAATCAACTTGACTATTTTGACAAAAACTAAATTAGGCCACGCTTCCTTTTACATGAGGCGCATTATTTGCCTCGCTCCGCTCGGCGGGTTTTCTTTAGCCTCCTCAATTTTGAAATTGATGGGCCGCCACTGGATTAGAGATATCCGAAGCTGTATGGTCGGCGCACCCAAATTCGAAAATAGCTGTGTTATCCCACGTCCCGTGAGACACATTATACCACTCTATTAGTAACTTAAGCTAAACTTTATACTTTTTAAGCTGTAAGCGTTGGTTTGATCGAAGTTAACCCAGCATCAGATTTAGAACAAATAAGAACTCAAATAAACAAATTTATTGAGAGTGCAAACGAAGAAAAATTGGGCGATTGGTGTTTTTTAGACTGTAAGTTGGCTTTGTAGTTAAAATCTTTTTTTATACGTAATCGATTTCAGCTTGTACGGCGGAACGATTCTTTCGTATCGATAGAGCTCAAGAGCACCTCCACTACTTATACGATATCGCTTATGAAGTTTTATACATATTAGATTGCGGCGGTGGAACTTTACCTCAAACACCAGAAGATGAGACCGCAAATCCATCGCCTAGCTCCAATCTACAAGCCCAGTATATCATACCAGAAATGAAAGTTAGGTTTGTATTCCAAGAGTGTCTCGTCTACGAACGAAAAACTAAAATAAGGCCTCTTTTAGTGACGAAGGAAGTTTGGACTCGCCGAGCGATCACCCTGTAATGTTACTCAAAGATTTCACTTACACTAACGAAATTGTGACAAATTCTCAAAACAAACAATCGCAAAAGAACGGAGAAAAGCCCGTAGGTCAACCTCTAACCGAGTCGAACATCAAAATTCGAAGGTAAACCAATTGAGTTTTGTTAGAAGTATTTTAGCCCCTTAAAACACGACTGTGCCACGAAATTAAAAACACTTTCGTTGTTAACCAGCACGTTAAGAAATGAAAGCACTTCTCCAACCCCCCTTAAACAGTTTTGCCGTAGTGTAGAATAGGTCGAGTTGACACATTTTGCACAATTTTTAACATTAACTCTATTAGATACTTCTTTACTTACCCCCAAACAATCCTTATGCTTATGATTTTGTGCATGCAGCGTTGCTGACAAATTGTTTGGTTTAAATCAAGAATATTATGACACCATTAGGTAAGACTCACTTCTGAAACTTTTTCGTCCCGTTGCGTCGAGACATTTTTTTATTAAAATTAAATTTTGTTGCAGCAATTTAGAAGAGAAGCCAAACGAAAATTTGTTAAAAGCGGCAAAAGCGGGAAATTTACAAATGGTATCAATAATTTATAAGACCTTTAACTTAAATTCGACTCTCATTTGTGTTTTTAAATTTAGATAAAAGAACTCTACGCTCAGGGTTATTCCTTATTGACGAAAGACTCGGCGGGCCAAACTATGTTACACTATGCCGCAAGATATGGCCATAAAGATATAGTTAAATATCTCTTAACATCGGGACCGTCAGTTTTATTGAATCTCAAAGACGGCAGTTTGTAAGTTTTTTTATAAATTTTCAGCACAGTCATCTAGTCATCTTAGAAATTGAGCACATAGTGTACAGGGTGTTTGGAAATCGTATGGTTATTACCTTATTACCGTTTATTGTATTTTTTTGTGATAAGCGAATGACTCGTCCTTCTAACTCACCCTGTATACCAAAGCGGTTTGTGGGTCCTTAGAAATTTTCAAAATCGCTATATACACGTAGTAGGCGTGTAATTTAACAATTTAAAGTCCTCACATATACCGTGTAAAAATCATACGGTAGTACCCATGTTAGACGATAATTTTTTCCCGCCACTTCTCTTAAAATTTCTAGACAATTTTGTTAATTTGGTGAGTTGTAGAGGCCAAACTCCTTTACATAAAGCTGCTGCTTATAAATGGCGAGGAATATGCTGCATGTTAGTCGCCGCCGGAGCAGCTTTGGATGTTACAGACGTACGAGGCTTAACTCCCCGATTATTAGCTCTCGAATGTGACGATCAAGATCTCGCAGCTTATCTCGAAAGTAAGTAACTTTCAGATCCTACTTTAGATCTTAAAATTCACTTAGATTAGGACAGTCCACAAGGGTTTTGTCGAATGTATTTCATTTTCATTGATGAGGTTTCTACAAAGAAAAAATTGTCGCCATATTGGTAGAGTCTCATCAAAAACTGTTTTTTGCGATTTTTCGTGAATATCTCAATTTGGATGAATTTTAGAGAAAAGTTGCAAGTTATAGAAAATAAAGTAGAACAAATTTTCTACAAAAAAGGTCTGATTGTTTTGTTTTCTAAATTGATCAGTTATAGTGCTAGAGTCACCAGAACGCAAGGTATGAATTGTATTACATGAAAAACTGTGTTTTTGTGAATTTTCGTGAATATCTCAATTTTGATGAATCTTAGAGAAAAATTGCGAGTTATCGAAAATAAAGTAGAATAAATTTTCTACAAAAATTGTCTGATTGTGTTGTTTTCTAAATTTATCAGTTATGGCGCTAGAGCCATCAGAGCGCAAGGTATGAGTGGTAAACTGCGATTTTGTGAATTTTTGTGAATATCTCAGTTTAGGTGCCCTTTAGAGAAAATTTACAAGTTATCGAAAATAAAGTAGAATGAACTTTCTAATAAAAAGGTCTGATTGTTTTGTTTTCTAAATTGATTGGTTATAGTGATACAGCCACCAGAGCGCAAGGTATGAATTGTATTACATGAAAAACTGTGTTTTTGTGAATTTTCGTGAAAATCTCAATTTTTATGCATTTTAGAGAAAAGTTGCAAGTTATCGAAAATAAAGTAGAATACATTTACTACAAAAAAGGTCTGATTGTTTTGTTTTCTAAATTGAACAGTTAAAGCGGTAGAGCCTCTAGAGCACAAGGTATAAATTTTATTACATGAAAAACTGTGTTTTAGTGAATTTCTCAATATGGATGAATTTTTGGGAAAAATTGCAAGTTATCGATAAGTAGAACAAATTTTCTACAAAAAAGGTCTGATTGTTTTGTTTTCTAAATTGATCAGTTATAGTGCTAGAGTCACCAGAACGCAAGGTATGAATTGTATTACATGAAAAACTGTGTTTTTGTGAATTTTCGTGAATATCTCAATGTTGATGAATCTTAGACAAAAATTGCGAGTTATAGAAAATAAAGTAGAATAAATTTTCTACAAAAATGGTCTGATTGTGTTGTTTTCTAAATTTATCAGTTATGGCGCTAGAGCCATCAGAGCGCAAGGTATGAGTGGTAAACTGCGATTTTGTGAATTTTCGTGAATATCTCAGTTTAGGTGCCCTTTAGAGAAAATTTACAAGTTATCGAAAATAAAGTAGAATGAACTTTCTAATAAAAAGGTCTGATTGTTTTGTTTTCTAAATTGATCGGTTATAGTGATACAGCCACCAGAGCGCAAGGTATGAATTGTATTACAAGACATGAAAAACTGTGTTTTTGTGAATTTTAGTGAATATCTCAATTTTTATGAATTTTAGAGAAAAGTTGCAAGTTATCGAAAATAAAGTAAAATACATTTTCTACAAAAAAGGTCTGATTGTTTTGTTTTCTAAATTGAACAGTTAAAGCGATAGAGTCTCTAGAGCGCAAGGTATAAATTTTATTACATGAAAAACTGTGTTTTGGTGAATTTCTCAATTTGGATGAATTTTTGAGAAAAATTGCAAGTTATCGATAAAGTAGAACAAATTTTCTACAAAAAAAGTCTTATTGTTTTGTTTTCTAAATTGATCAGTTATAGTGCTAGAGTCACCAGAGCGCAGGGTATGAATTGTGTTACATAAAAAACTGCGTGTGTGTGAATTTTTGTGAATATCTCAGTTTAGGTGCCCTTTAGAGAAAATTTACAAGTTATCGAAAATAAAGTAGAATAAATTTTCTACAAAAATGGTCTGATTGTGTGGTTTTCTAAATTTATCAGTTATGGCGCTAGAGCTATCAGAGCTCAAGGTATGAGTGGTATACTGCGATTTTGTGAATTTTTGTGAATTTCTCAGTTTGGTAGTAGATAAAGTAGAATAAATTGCCCGTAAAAAGGGTATGATTGATTTCTTTTGTAAATTGATCAGTTGTAGCGCTACAGTCACCTGAGCGCTCAGTGTAAATTGATCTTTTATTAGTTTAAATTTGTTTTGCCCCAATAGTCTTTTTAGAGTACCTTGTGGACTGGCCAAAGATGTACGAATCGATAATCGACATTATTGTTGTAGGTCAAGAACGTTTTCTTCAGATGGTATCAAACGATTTAGGAACTTGTGTATGAATTATAGCAATAACTATCGCAACTACTCATCCTTAAAAAAAGATAAAAATTACTCTATTTTTTTGTTTCGAGATTGCCTTATTGTAAGTAGGTAGATAGGTAGGTATATGTGTGTATATTTCGATTTAACGAATAACTAAACACAATGTGATATTTGCAAAAATTTGCATATTATATTAAATGCTTGAAGCATCTAAAGGTACATACGGCAATCGTGTTATTAAGTAATCGATCGAATAAAAAATGCATTCCAATTTTTAAATAAATCTTAACTACTCTCGACCACTATATTTGAAAAAAAAACGAAATTATGCTGTGTCTCTAATTTTGAAACAATTTTTGCTATTTTAATGAAACACAGGGTACTTAAGTTGCCGCTAAAATTTATCGAAATATATCAACTATTCAGACTGAAAAAAAGATTGTTTTAAATTTTAACTCTTGTACATAGTAGAGACTTATTAAAAATTAGAATTATGCCTTCAATTAGTCACTTTCCAAACAAATATAAAGAAAAAGACAATCCGAAATAATTGTAGTTGTATCAAAATTTTCTAATAAGTATTTTTATTCGTTATAAAAATAATGTAGAACACGCTGTTGATTTTAAATCTTTGCCGCACCTTGTACATAACGAAATTTCAAATTTTTTACGATTTATTGCATGTTATATGTGTTTCCAAAATTTTTAAATTACGTAGAAATAAGTAGCACGAATTTTCGACTTTTTTCGTTTTAAATTTCGCGCCAACTCGAAAAGGAATCGGGCGCCAAATTTAAATGCGCGAAATAATTTTTATTGTTCGAACCAATGAATTGTTAATTTTAACGAGTTACCGAACCACCAAATGATAATTAAAATGATAAAAATACTTAACCAATTAATTAATATGTGATTTTAAATGTGAATTTATAGCTTATTGAGGGAGAATTTGTTAAATTCGCACTCGTCTCGCAATTTTAAATTGTTCGCGTTTAACTTAATTTGTTATGATATCATACGGGTGTTATGAACAATTCTGATTTGCAATTATGCGACATTTATTCTAAATATTCTAAGGTTTTTTATTAAAGATAATTATTTAGTTTATAAAAAAAATTGTTCGAGCAGTTATGAGGCGAACTGGCAATGGAATCGCGTTAGCTTCGAGGTTCTTGGATCCGTTTGAGAACTCTTCAAAAAAAATTTGTTGATTGTAGTAGCATTATACCATTGTAGCTGAATAGGTAGTTTGAAATATTTTATCGAAATTATCGGTGCCAGTTAGTCCGTATAACTTATATCCGTCCATTATCTCTTGAATGTATATAATAAACTATATTTTTACTATTTATTTTATTTTTCGCGTTACTCTCGTTAGTGTTACTTTTAAGTTTAAATTGTTGGTCGTTTGTAATGGTGAAAACAGGGGTGTAGTCGCGCCGGGGCATTCCCGGGCAACCGGGCGCTTGCAGACCGCCTGGGCCACTTTATAAAGTCGGCAATTGTTTTTTCCTACAAAATAATGTTCAGTTGTGCAATAATTTGCATTTTACCGACTTTTTCGAGCATAAAAAATAATTAAACCTTCTCGAATGAACTTGCACGTACCGTTGTATTTGCGACTACACCACTGGGCGAAACGTGAAAAGCAATTTTAGTTCCTAGGGGAAACTGTTGTAGTCGAAGATTAATCGCTAAAACTATGTAAATCAATCATTAGGTAGTAAGTGTAATTGTTTTATCTTAAACTTTTAACTTCCTCGTTGTCTCCTTAGGAGATTAAGTTAAGATTAAAATTCCAACTTCCAAAATGTGATGTTACATACCTTATGATAATTGCACTTCAGAAATGTTTAATTTATTAATGCTAATACGAATTTTACTGTATGCAAAATTACCATTTACGAAGAAACGATTGATATATCAGATATAGGACGTGAATGGATTTAGTTAATGTAGGGGGGTTCCCAAACATATATTAAGACGATGAGTTTTTTTTGGAACCATAAAGCGGGCCAAAATAAGCAAGCGAATTGTTGTGTAAGTATGTAACTTTGAAGACTGATATTTAAAAAAAAACTTCTTCCTCTACGCGTTTGGGAATACCTCGCCTAATTTGTTTTGCAATTAAAATTATATCTAATGATTATGTAATTAAAATAATGTTAGATTATTTTTTAAAGCAAAGTATCCTAGAAAAACGATTTAACACCAAAATTATATATTACTCGTAAATGTTTAAGCTAATGTATTTATATTAGCACCACTATATCTGTTTTGTTTTTTTAAATTGTAATAGAAAAATAGTTTAGTTCGAGCAGTACGAAACGTACGTGAAGAATCTTGCAAGTTTGGTTAAGGGAGAGCTATTTTTGCGACTAATTTTACGTTGATATTAACGCAACAACCCATCGATTGCTACTTTCATGAAATAAGCAAACAAATTTAAACTTGGCAACAATGCTCAATTTTTTTAACGGATTTTGAATCTTCTTGTATTTCTGACCAAATTTGCTAATTTAACCAACTCTGTATCTCTTATAATAACAAAGTTACCCATACAACGAGTGAGATATGTGCCACTCTGTTTTTCTAAACTTTTCTGGGCCCTGTATACGGGGTGTTCCAAAAACAATGGGCCACGGATTGTTCCTTAAGTAAAAATGAGACGGTGCCTATAAATTATGCATCATTCTCAGCAATATGGACGCACCACAGATTACTGATCGAACTAACTTGGCCGATCTAAAGTAACACGGTGCGTATTCGTAAAGTGAGGTTATGACCAAATTTGCAACGTCTTTCGCGTACGTGTGTAGCTCGGAGAGTTATAGAAGTAATTTTATAACTTGTCTCTCTATAATTTAGATGAAACTTAGATTCTATTTATATAAATATATAAAAAATCATATCTTCAAACCTGTCCAGTTAGTTAAACTAAGGGTCCAAAAATGTGTCTAGTTATATAAAATTTATTCGACACCTCCGTCATCAGTGTACCTAAAACTTAATATTTATGTAGACGAAAAACTTGTGAAAATTGCGTTATGTAAAGCTCCGTTACTTAGCTGTTCCGTAATTATGCGAAAATTTTAAAAGAAGCCGAGCTTGTGTGGAGTTGCTTCTTCACAAAGACAAAGGCGATTTTCTTGTTATTAAATTTTAAAGTGTTATCCGCACGATTGGCACTTGTGTTTGTTTTAAAAAAAAATTAAACTTATGAGGTATTATGGCAAATAATTAAAAGTTAAAATGCACTTATATTAAATATTGTATTCTTACACTGCAAAGTTTTGTTTACGATTTATCGCAAGCGGTGCTGTAGCGAATTCGTTTTTGAGAAGATTAGTTGACATTTACGCCGTCAACTGTCCTGTAGAGTAGAAGATAACCTCTTTTGTGCATTTCTGAACAAACTATACTATTAATTTTGCGATAGGTAGAGTCAACGATGTCTTCCCAAAACATATTCACTATACCACAGGTGGTTCAGGATTCGAGACACTTTGGCTTCGTTATTTCTTAACTTAAACGGCTAAATTTTATCTAAGTTAATTGACTCATTAAATAAAGATTTTCATTACTTTGATTACGTTAGAAAATGTAATTTGAAAGCGAACTAATAAGCGACAAAGTTATAAAAGTGTCCCGAGTTTTTGGGCCACCCTATGAGGCACGCAACATTATCTACTTGACTTTGGGTGAGGAAAATTGAAAGTTACTCCTGACCCAAAGTATCGTTTGTGATGTAATTTGCACGGGCCAATTTGAGTTTGCACCTAATTGCATATTTTTATATCTATCGTGGATTAATCAGGAAAATATTGCACCAAGTTGTATTTGATGAAAAAATGATGTATTTTCGAACATAAATTGTAACACACTTTAAACAATTTGTTTATTAAATATGATCGATAGATTATAGATTTTCTATACCATGTACCTACTGTATTAAAAAAAAGAATAAGAATTATTTATGTTTTTTATTATTAAAAAAAATATTCTTAAGGCTATTAAACGGCATTTCTATAAATAATGTTAAGAGAAAAGAAAAGATAATAACTAAGGTCGTCTCGCTAAAATCGAGCTGAAAATTAACAATGAATTAAAATAATTTACAATAAATTAAACAATTACCAAATCGTGTGGTTTAAATTCGTCTGGATTTTTTTGAATTCCAATAAAATAAAAAAATATTGGAAACTGCACCAAATAAAACGAGTAAGCTATTTTTGAAAATAATTTAAAGCCGCCCCACGATAAGAAGTCTCCAAAAAATCCTGTAAATCCTGCACAATCGGAATTTGAAGCGTAAATAATCCACGATAACATGAGCCCCCATAAAATCGGAGCCAATGCCGCAAAAATCGATGCGTTGGTCGAATTGTAAACGTGATCGAGCGTGGCCATGTGATATGGCCCAAACATTGCTAATATTCCACAGGTGAAGGCTAAAATCCATAGTGCGCCAATTTGAAACTGAAAGAGGCCATTTTACAACGGTCAAAATGTTTTGGGCCCAAGTTTATTCCAACCAATTACTACCTTATTAAACGAAAATTTATGTTTGTCCAAAATGAATGCCAAAACTATACCCATTATGTAAATTGTTGCTCTGTGTGATGGTAATATGTAAGATAAATTAGCGGTGGCGAACATACTATTTATGCTTATTCCAAAATAAACCACGTGACTTAAATTCTTGCTGTAAGTAACCCAATATCTTAAAACAGTCGACAGAGTGGCTAAAATTGCGGCCACTGTAATGCCAATTTTCGAATTTAACCACCAGAGATAAACCAAAAGGGGCGAGAACAAAAATAATTGCATGTCTATTCCAACTTGATGAGTATGAGTTAGGCACTAAAATAAAAATTTGATAAACTGTTATTCTACACCACTGGGAATCCCCAACCCGAAAAGATTCTAAGTCGGTTTCGAAGATTCTCATGGTATGCATTTAATATCAAACTTACCATATTTTCAAATCCAAAATGATTGTGAATGAATAATAAATTACGCCACATATGTTGCTTGCAAAGATTGGCGTGGTGTAAAACTACATCGGGCCAAAGTGGGCCAGAATTCAATTCTGGCAAAATATACGTACAAAATAAAATGACTGCTATTATGTTTGGAGTTATTCTAAAATATAAAAGCTTGCATTAGTAAAAGTAGAGTTTTATTGACGTTAATATTTATTAATATATTTATTTGATACCATAATAATATATGTATTTTATTTCTGTTTAATAAATTACTATTTTTAGTAGTACCCTGTATAACGATTGTAATCGTGAACTTTAACGCCGTCTTATTCTACCGGTGACAGCTAAATGTGTGTTTAGCCACGCCACATCGAACATCAGCGCCGCCATTATTATTATTTTAGTTCAGTAATTTAAAATTCCAGCAGGTGAATATGTAATAATAATAATAATTGTTAAAAAGTGAGTTAATTTAAAAGTATAATCCATTAAAAATAATCGCTAACGATGCCTCCGACGATTCAAAACGCAACCGCTAATGCCCAACAAGAAAAACGACCTGTTAAACCTGGCGAACGAAAGTAAAGGTATTCGAACAATTTACAACTTTTACTAAAATAAAATTATTTTAGATCCGAGCTGATTTGTCGTGTAAAATACTGTAATACGCTACCCGATATTCCGTTCGATTTAAAGTTTATATCGTATCCTTTCGAATCGTCGCGATTCATACAATACAATCCGACATCTCTAGAACGCAACTATCGTTATGAAGTACTAACTGAGCACGATCTGGGCGTGAGCATAGATTTGATTAACAAAGACGTCTACGCTGCCGAATCTGGGGCACTTTTGGATTTAGCTGACGAAAAATTATTAGAAGAAGATCTCCTAACCCCGCAAGATTCGAAACGTTCTCGTCATCATGCTCGTTCTGTGTCTTGGTTACGCCGTACAGAGTACATATCTACCGAACAAACTCGTTTTCAACCACAAACCATGGATAAAGTGGAAGCTAAAGTTGGTTATAGTATTAAAAAGAATTTGAAGAACGAAACATTGTACATGGATCGCGACTCACAAATTAAGGCAATTAATAAGACGTTCGAAGATGCTAAATTAACTATTGAGAAGCATTATAGTAAGCCAAACGTAGTGCCCGTGGAAGTATTACCAATTTACCCAGATTTTACGTTGTGGAAGTATCCCTGTGCACAAGTAATTTTCGATTCTGACCCAGCACCGGTAGGAAAACAAGTTCCTGCTCAAATCGAAGAGATGTCTCAAGCCATGATTCGAGGTGTCATGGACGAAAGTGGAGAACAGTTTGTGGCATACTTTTTGCCCACGGACGAAACATTAGAAAAACGTCGCGACGACTTTGTTATGCAAGTTCCATATCGAGACGACGAAGATTACGAATATAAAATGGCTCGCGAATATAATTGGAATGTTAAAAGTAAAGCAAGTAAGGGATACGAAGAAAATTACTTCCTCGTCGCTAGAAACGACGGCTTGTATTATAACGAGTTGGAAACGCGTGTTAGGTTAAGTAAGAGAAGACAAAAGAATGGACAAACGCCTAGTAATACTAGGCTGGTTGTTAAACATCGTCCGATGGATGCGATCGAGTTTCGTATGCAACGCTACAGGGAAAAGTCGTTGGAAACTCTCGGTAAGTTCTCGCAAATATTGCTTTCGTCGTTTTATTTTTATCTTTTAGGCGAAGAGGACGAAGACGAAGAAGAAGACAACGAATTGGATACGGAGCAAAATCACAACGAGGACGGCGAAGAAGATCGGGATAAAGCGGACGATGCCGATGCGAACAGCGAGAAACAAGATGAGAGCGATGCAGAAAGTAAGTTGCCTTTAGTGTTTGTAAACATCTTGTAATTGTGTATTGTTAACAGAAAGCGATAGTGGCGACTCGAAAGCATCGAGTAAAGCACGCTCGAGGTCGCCATCACGTTCTAAATCGAGATCGCGTAGTGCGTCTGTTTCCAATAGGTCGGGCTCTCGTTCGCGGTCTCCGAGCAGATCCAAGTCTCGCAGTAAATCAAAATCGAAATCGCGCAGCAGGTCCAAGTCGGAAAGTAGATCTAAGTCTCGTAGCAGATCGAAATCTCCGAGCAGGTCTAAATCGCGCAGCAGATCGAAATCGCATAGCAAATCTCGCAGTAGGTCGCCCACGAGGTCGAAATCTGGTAGTAGATCGCCTTCTAGGTCTAGATCTAAATCGCATTCTCGATCCGAGTCGAGGTCTCCCTCGAGAAGTGCTTCTGCTTCCGAAGCGGAGAGTGATTAGGCTATTTTTAATTTGTACTTTTGACTGTTTTAAATATAATTTAAAAGTTACCTGAAGATTCGATTGAGAAGCTTCTCTTTGAAGTTCATTGTGTTGTATTTTTTTAAGTCGGATATAAAAGAACGGGCTGTTAAGAATCCACTTAGAAGCATAAATG
Source organism: Malthinus flaveolus (assembly GCA_950108345.1). Classification (NCBI taxonomy): domain Eukaryota; kingdom Metazoa; phylum Arthropoda; class Insecta; order Coleoptera; family Cantharidae; genus Malthinus; species Malthinus flaveolus. The sequence continues at coordinate 18,972,970 of OX467286.1, read as the reverse complement.
AGTCGGTGTATATGATAGCAGTTTTGGCCATAATTGTCCAGGGTAAGCTAAAATTCTAAAGTAATACTTAGTTATAAACTTCGGTCATGTTACTTCAACATACTTCGATAGTTTTTGTTCTGTTTATGTAAGGATTATAGAGCATGGCTATGGATTTGTGACACATGAGCAAACTAATGGCGCTCAATGTGCGAATACCATCAATTGATCGTACGCTCTCATCTTTCGGTATAAGTATTTTAATTTTTTTGTTATTATTCGCTTCCTTATTGTTTCTATCTTCTATAAGAACTTCTTTAGTTATTTGTCTCCAATTTTTTTGAAGAGAGAAAGCAAACAACATTTGTACCAATTTATCTAAAGAACAAATAAAATAATAGTTTTGAATAAAACAGATTTATTTCCTACTTTTTTTATTGCAAAACTGCTTTAGTGGATGTGCTATGGTGGATATCGTCACAAGCAGTAATACGACGCCAAAACTGAACCTATAACAGAATGTTTACAGTTTAGATTTAACTCAGTAGTTGGTAACTGTAACCATGCTAGATAGTCTCCTTCCGACCATCTTCGAGGCGGCTCCTCACTTTTCCTACACATAGAAGAGCGAACTTCCACTTGAACTCCAAAAGTTTTACTTATTGATTTTTGAAGATCTCGAGGACTACACTTTGATGGAAAACACATGCCCCACTTTACCGTACTAAAGTTAGGTACTCGATGTCTTGGCTAAAATTTTAGAGTGCATAATTAAGAATTTATAAAAAAAGCCGTTTAATTTTTTTTATGAGATGTATAACATACAATCAGTGTGCGAACAAAGTAAGGAACAAATTCAATAACTCAGAAAAAGAAAGTTTTTGATTAAAATTTTTGCCCATCTTTACAGGTTTTTAGGCTTTTTTATTGATACAGAAGACGGGCAATATGGAAAAGAAAAATTTGCAACTTACGTCGTTAAAGTCGCCCGTAAAAGCAAAATGCGAGTGAATTAAATTTTGATGCTGCGAATATAATTTGAACGGTAAAGAATGTAAATTAAACTCGATTAAACAGTACTGCGCTTGAGGTACAGACAAGCACTCTTCGTAGTCGCCGAATTGATTAACATTTCCACTTAAAATTCCAGACGGCATTTTCGCAGAAGAGTCGAGCACTAAAAAATTGAATAGTTTAAAACAGGAAATAAAATATTAAAAAATGTTACTTTTTAAAGCCCATAGTTCGTGCCTGTTTAGCGCTTGGAAAAATTTTTCGTAATCCATCCTGCATTCTTTGCTGACATATTTTACATTGGTCGATATCGAAATTGGTAAATTGAATAAATCTGTTACATCTTTGGAAACTAAAGAATATCTTAACTCACTGAGTTGATTAGAGTGGTTGGTAGTGCAAAAAGCAAAAGATATGCAGAGAAAAAACCAAACCAAGTTATTATGACCCATTTCAAATTAGTACTGTTAAGTCTACCTACACTACAGACGTTTGTAGTCGCATGCTGCAATTTTATTCTTTAAAATTGAAACACTATTGTTTAGTAATAAACAACAAATAAAATAAAAAAGTGTGTCAAAGGTGGAGACCTCATTTAAATTTTGGTTACCGTATGTAAATATTAAGGTTTACGTAAGAGAATAGAAACAATTGGGGTGTACTAATTGATCTCTATTGGTAATTTATTTGAAATTGGAATTTCTGTTGAAAAACTAACCCATTGGTACCTCAATTTTGTTTATTAGGTATAAAATTTTTTTTGAATGTTCGCTATTCATGTCGAGAAACGTCATCGAATCTTGACCCATGACTGTTGAACCTTAAGTCATGAATCTTGAGCCTAGAACCTGGAATTATAAAGCTTGAATTATCAACCTGGAATATTGAGTCTTGAATCTGGGACCTTGGATCAAGAGCCTTGAGTCTTGATTCTTAAACTATGAACATTGAGCCTTGGACTTTGAACCATGAATCTTAAACATTGAACCTTGCTTCTTGAATCATGAATCTTCAACCTAAACCTTAAATCTTGAACTCAAAATCATAAGCGTTTGAACTTGAAGTCTGAAGCTTGAACATCGATTCTTGAATCTTCATACTTGAACCTTGATTCTTGAGCCTTGGACCTTGAACCATGAGCTATGATCACTAATCACTTTGAACTATGAATATTCAACCTTAATTCTTGAATCATAAATCTTAAGCTAAATTCTTAAATCATGAATTTTGAATCTAAAACTCTGAATTATGAACCTTGAACCCTGAAGCTTTAACTTTGAATCTTGAACATCGATCTTTGAATCGTCATACTTGTACCTTGATTTTTGAGCTTTGGACCTTAAACTTTAAACCTTGAAGCATAAAAATCTTGAACCCTGGACCTTGAATTTTGAATAATGAATTTTGAACCTATAATCTTAAATCTTCAACCTTGACTCTTGAATTATGATCCTTGAACCTTGATTCTTCAACTTTCAACCTTGGATCATGAATCTTGATTTTGAATCTTAAATCTTGAATATCAATCTTGAAAATTGAACCTCAGATTTGGGACCATGAATCTTAAACCTTGAATTCAGAACTCTGCATCATGAACGTTGAACCTTAAAACTTAAGCTTTGAATCTTAAACCTTAATTCTTGAATCTTCATACTTGAACCTTGATTCTTGAATCTTCATACTTAAACCTTGATTATTGAGCCTTGAACCTTAAATCTTGAACTATCAACCTTGAAAATTGAACCTGATCTGGAACCATGAATCTTAAACCTTGAATCAAGAACTCTGGAATATGAACTCTAAAGCTTAAAACCTGGAGCTTGAAGTTTGAATCTTAAACCTCGATTCTTGAATTTTGAATCTTCATACTTGAACCTTGAAGCTTGAAACTCGATCCTTAAAACCTTGAATTTTAAATCATGAACCTTGAATCTTAAATTTTGATCTTTGAATCCTGAATCTTGAGATTTTAACCTTAATTCTTGAACTATAAATCTTGAAGCTTGAAACCTGAACTTTGAAGATTGAACCTTAAATCTTCTACTTTAAACCTTGAATTTTGAACCTAGAGCCCTGAAGCTTGAACCTTAATAATTGAACCGTATTTTGAACTATGAACCTTAAACTTTTAATTTTGAACCTTGAACCTGGGGGAGCTTCTGAGCATACTATAGTTAGGTACTATTTCTGATATCTTCATAAATATTCTTAACGGCTACAAAAAAGTCCTGTTATGGTCACATCAATAGTTTTTTCTCTGGGACTTTCTATGTTTTCGTAAACCGTGAACGAATTGGGTCTCTGACTCTGCCCTCGGGCATTCGCTTCTCTGGCTGTATGTAACTTTAGCAACTCCCACAATAAGTGGCTAATAAAATTCAACTAAATAACACACTTTTTGTAAGAAATTGGCATTTTTAATTATTTTAGTTTAAAATAAGACAAAGCGAATAAGTATAATAAATCTTGGTCTCAGTCATTGAGGTTTAATTTTTCCTTGGGCTCAGTACGCGAATTTTTGAATATATTTCGTCCCAATCGACGTACGTTCCTATTAATAACCGCGAAGACGTACGGGTATTTTCAAACTTGGCTCTGCCGTGCAGTAGTCGTGTATTATCGAAAACCAAAATTTGCCCTAAAAAGTTTGTTACGTATAAAAGTGACAATATCAGGGCGATTCTGTTCGATATGGTTATGAATCTTGCTATGGTAACAATATTGCTGAACTCTTAAATCTTAGCAATATGGTTAGAATCCTTCGAATTCTGTTTACAGCATCTTAGCAATGATTGCTATGAATTTAGCTTTAACAATATTGCTGTAAAAAACGCATTTAAAGGACTATCGAGTTTGCGCAGAGCCGTCTTGAACTTTATAAATTTGCCTCCTCGGCCTATTTGTTGCTATATTTTTTTGATACACTCTGTATTATGTATAAAAATAATTTATTATTACGGTATAAAAAACAAATACCATGCATTTTTCTACTTTTAATTATTTGAATCGATTTGATTCAATTTATTGGAAATCAATTTTTTTCGTATAAAAAAGAGTCTAAAAGAATTATCTGTAGGGGAGGTCGAGGTCAATTGTAACACGGGTCAATTGTAACAAGCGGTATAACTTTTATCCTAATTTTTGAAAAAGGGCGCAAACTATTTTGTAACATTTCAAATACCATGCCCGACATCTCAAAGTATGATGCTGACACCACGCGTTCTTAAGTTTTTTGGATTTATATTATACAGCATGACAACACCATAATTTTGGAAGTTGTTAATTTTGAGTTTGCGCTAAATTTCTTAAGATTAAAATTGATTTAATCTTGACAAAGTATTGCCTATGAAGTTGTTTCTTTAATGTATAATGCATTTTTAATTAAATTAATTACAGTTTGTTATAATAGTATCCACAGTATAAAAATCTGCATTAGGGACAATTGTAACAAATTGCCGGGAGTCAAATTCAGCAAGGTATATTAGCTTTGACCACATATGACCTTCTTAAAAAATTGTTTTTTGTAGAATTTTGGAAATTACCTTGCAAATGTTAAAGAATATCGCCAGAAAAAATTATACACAATGGATAACAATGGATAATTTGTACTATTTCTGTTTAAATTGTGCCGATAATTAAAAATATGTTCTATTTTTTACGTGTTTTTTTCTGAATATTCAAAAACTAATTTTTGTAATCATTTTACATGTATTTACATTATAGCTTTTGTTTTTCACGTTTACTTTTATCATTCGCGCCAAATCACTAGTGTTACAATTGCCCCGATGGGGTGTTATAATTGTCCCCGACCACGGGTTCAATTGTAACAGCGACTTTATGAGCATTATTTAATTTTCTTTGTTTTAATTAATTTTTTAATAAATTTATACATATTTTATCTTTTAGATGAAGGTACAGTTTACATTCTTACCAAATTTCGACCGGAAAAAGTTATTAGTTTCGATCCTAGAAACTAAAATGTAAAAATTGTTACAATTGACCTCGACCTCCCCTACATGTAAATTTAACGTACAATAAACTTTGTTATAATCTTAGTTTACGAGTTAAAGGATGTTTGAAGAACAATAATTTTTTCCAAATTTAATTTAAACCATCATTGAAACACTGGCCCTATATTGCTAATTTTATTTATTATTTGACTTACACCCAAATTGATATCTGATAATTGTGTCTTCTGAGTTTTACGCGAATATTCACTCTGCAGAGTTAGGTAGATGTTAGTATTAAAATTAAGTTTCTAATAATAATCAACTTCTCGCTCCTAGACATAATAAATTTCGTCAAAAAAATTAAAATTAAAATCAATAAATAACGGATTATCGGCAATTTTTCACAAGTTAGCAACCTCGTTCACTTCACAGCAAGTACCAAAATGCGATTGCTATGATATAACCAGATCTGGCTAAATCTGACATACCATCTTGCTAACTTTTGGCAACCTGAATACCATTTTTAAAGATATGGTTATAACTTAACAAGATCTCTTTAAAAATACGCATAGCAATGTTGCTACAACGATCAGAATCGCCCTGAATGGATTTATTTATTTACCAGATTTAAGTCTAAACTCGGCAGCATTCTCATAAACTTGTTCTACGAAAATTTTCATTGCCACATACCAACTTTTGACATCACCAATAGGGGCGGTAAAGTACGAATCTCTTTTCATAACATTATGATTAATATCAGCAATTTTATCGTTTGTATCTAGACTAAAAAGTTTACTTTTATTATTATTTTATTAATATAATAACGCAATAAGTCACTCACACAATTACGGGCGTTTGATGAAGTTTGCTAAAATCCACCCCATTTTCCTTTCCTTCGTCGAACCAATTGACTTTTACTTTTGTCAATACATCGAATGCGTCTTTATTTTCTTTCCGCAACTTTTCGGCGACGAAAAAGGCGTCTGCTAATAAATTTTGGCCGCCTTCTTCGGCTTGTTGAACACAGTGCAGTGCCGTACACTTGAATCGAGTATCAATAAAAATTGTCCTATCCTAATAACTGCGATGGAGAAATACTTACGCCAGGTTTATACTTATAAAACGGTAGATCGGTGTGTAGTTGTAAAAGTGTCGGTTGATAAGCTACGTGGGTAGCATTTGGTTTAGCTGTTACTTGATAAGTTTCTCTAAAATTTACAAAATAAATAAATATTTAATAAAATTGCAGGGCGAGTTAAAGGTTCAAGTAATGGAGGCTTCGCATGATGCGATATCCGGAATTCCGTATTCGGTTTAAATGTCGTGGCAGGAAATTCTCAACCAACTATTGCGGGCTATTCTTTTTTTGAATCAATTTTGCGAAATTCCGCTTTATGTGAATTCACCTTTATAGTGAACTTTTTTTAACTACTCGTTTTTCCGTTTTCTAATTTTTACAGTAGGCAACACATAATACACCCTTGTAACAGTGCTGCATACGTAACTATCACTACTGAACAAAATAGAAAACTGCGGAAGGCCCATAATAGCGTAGCAATAGTTTTCGTACGTAACTAATAATAACAAATTACCCATAATGAGTGTTTCTACTAATTCCAAGCCTTTTCGCAAATTTAACACATTGGTCTTGTGCTTCTGGAACGTTGTCGGCTAAAACAATTCCGTCTCGAGCTAAACTTATCAAGTATGCGTATAGTGTTTGGTCACTGAAAAATCAAATATGAACAGAATCAGTAATTAATTAAGTGGGCGCTTAAATAAACTACTTGCGCATGACGTCTTCGTATGTAAACGTTTCGAAAATATCCACGAAATTGTTTTTATTCCATAGCCTCTTAGGAACCTCTAAACTCTTCACGTAGTTTTCTTGACTTTCTCGATTAAAACTGCGTTTTTTGAGCCAATTGTAATTAAATATTGATCTATGGTTATCACTCCAAGTAACTTCAACATCTTCGCTGTTTGTCTAAAAAGTACGTAACTATATTTTTATATTTTGCGTCTGTAAGATCGCTATTATAGCATCCATTTGCGTATCGTAATGAGATTTAGCGTGCTGTAATAATTTTGGTAAAATTTGATGTTCGAAGTTGGTAGTAATATTTAATTTGACATATTTTGTCAAATCGAGGAAAGAGAAAACGACAATTTTTGTAATTAACATGTTCTATTTTTTAACATAATAATTAAAATTAATTAATTAACGACCAATTCAAACTACAAAACAATTTATTTGAATTTTAAACTACGAATTGTCACTTTACAATTAGTACTGCCAACCAGCCAACCATCACCAAAATCCCTAAATTTTTATATTTTGATTTTTTTCTTTGAAAATGGACTTTAAAAGGCGCAAAATAGAAAAAATTGTATAAAGAACTCATTTCATAAGTCATTATAGCCATTATAGCACTCCTCCATTAAAACGCTCCTGGCTACGCCAGTCGCATTTTAAACTTGGAGTCGTGCTATAATACGTGACTTATGAAATTCGTTCTTTAATATACTATTTTTGTACAATAAAAGACCGACTAAATTGAATGGCGGCTCGTGAAAGATTAATTTAGTAGTAACTGGTAGGGGTAGCTCACCTCGACACTTTGAACTTCAACTTGAGGATTAAATTTTTGCCAATCGATAATGCGACTATTTGTTATTTCGTCGAAACATTTACTACACCTGCAATTATCTCTGAGCCAAACTAAAGGAAACTCGTGTTTAGTATTAGCTTCGATTGAAATTTCCAATTTCTCTTTTTCTTTACAGAGATTTGCTTTAACACTATACGTTCTAATTAATTTGAAATTATCACAAAAACGCAGTTTAAAAATTCTTCTTAAAGACATCGTCGGTAGTGATTATCTTAATTTGTATTGTGACTATGTCGTAAATTTTATTTTGCTTAAGTAGACATTTAAAGTGTATTTTAATCAATGTCTTATCGTTTTAAAGTAATATTATCGTGGCATAACAATTTATTTCAAAACAAATTACTTGAAATTATACAGGTCGTGTCAGTTTAATTTTTTTTAAATTGTGACATTTTTCTGCAGAAAGATTTCGTTTCGAAATATTTACCAAAAACACATTTATTGTCCTTTTGCGTCCCTGTAAACTCCTACGCGGTCTCACTAGACGGTTTCAGGCTTATTAGGCCCAATTTTTCCCTCAAAGTTCTACATAGCAGCTTCTAGACTACCTATCTAAATACTTTTGCTCAGCTACTAAGCTTAAGTACCTACTTGTGGAGTTTTCGTGGATGGTTTCAACGGCAATGTATGGCTCCTGACAAAATCATTGCTGAAAAATTAATTATTAGCTTCTCTATAGGATTCGTCGCAAACTTCAAAAGCAAATAAAATATATTTTTATTATTAAAATTTTTTATTTTCAATTAATCAATATTTTAGCATTTATAGTTTTGAAATGTATCTAAATTTTTGTGTCTTTTAGCACGCGTAATTTTGACTACATTTCGTCCCAATCGACATAATATCCGACTAAAAAACGTACGTTTGCTCTGTATCGTTGTATTCCCTGTTCATGAACGATTCTTGTGTTGTCAATGGCTAAAATTTCGCCTACAAATAGATTACCTATTCAAATAAGATAAGATACCAAACAAAAGCATTTTATAAATCTCCAAAAGACCCCTCAGGTCATATCATAAACTTTTACACCAATTAGAAGCATAAAAAGGCAGAATAGGATGTTCCGTACACTGTTACACCAAACTATTCCGCTAGTGGGCGCGAGTTATCGCAAATGCATTAAATTTCCCTCAATTCACTTGCTCCCCTTCCGTAACCTTACTTAACCTGTGACTGTAACGTAGTAACGATAGTGAAAGGATCAACAGAACGATCCCACATCAGTAGTATAAGGCTGAGTTAGTGCCTTTTGGATTCTAGAATGATGTGATTCTGATGTGGCCATAACAAGACTTTTTCGTTCGTGTTGAAGCTAATTCCACAAGCTCTTAGAATATTTAAAAACCCCGACCAATAGTAGCATGCTCAGAAGCTTTCCCTAATTTTTAAAATTTTAAATTAGTTTCCGACTAAACTGGAAGTCAAAATAGAACATGTTTGGTATTACTAGATAGATAATTTTACAATCATTCCAAACTACTTAAAATATATAGGGTGTTGTACTTAACAAAGACAAACTAACCTCATTGTCGGTTAATCCTGAAGCTAACATTTTTGATATTATTAGACAGATATTTTTGCAATGTTTAAAAAAATCGTAAAATATACAAAGTGTTTTTAAAAACCTCTTTTGTTTGGATAATTTCTGGTTTAACCGAAAGTGCATTTTTACCAAAATTGTAATAAATAGTGGAAATTTATGGATTAAATTAATATACCAACTTGCAATTATTAATTTTAATTATAAAAGAAATTATAAATTTTTGAAATTTAAACTTTTTTTTTTAGCTTGCTTTAAAGCTCTTATTGCTGTTGATAATTCACGTATTTTGTCAATTAAATTTTATTAAAGTGGCTCTCGAGCCAAATTTCATCAAAATCGCTTTAGTAGTTTTTGTTTGACGACGTTAGTACGTTAGTACATACACACAGACATCCAAACAGACTTTTTCAATTAACTGTTTTTTACGTTATTTGATTCAGAAGAACTAAAAATGTTAGGAAATTAATCTTTTGACTAATCTGTATGAATATTGTTTTTTGCATTACCCCAGAGCACGAATGAGTTTGTGGTTGCCTAACAGGTAGGCGTACTTGCTTCTTTACTAACATTTTTTTAGTTCGATTTCAAATTGATAGACGTATAATATATAGAGGTAGAGAATACTATTAAAATTTCCAAAAACGTTTCGCCACTTCACACCCACAATCAATTTTTTAATTTCAGAAAATAGGTAATGCGGAGCTGGATTCTTTATTGCATTTACGTAAAATCCTTTGTTCACTCTTTAGTAGTAGCTACAGCAATATTTAGAAATGAAACGTCAACATAGATATTCTTCTGTATATTTACAAAACAAATTTTTTACATAACACTTAACATAGTAACTATTACGATTTTAGGTAAATATTCAAGATATGAGTATGATTTTAGTACACCAAGTTTTTGGGGGTAGTAGGTACGTAGGTACAACATTTTTTATTTGTATTAAATACACGATAGATAAAATAATTTGAAAACCCCAAACTTTTTCTATAACCAAATAAAATTAGTGGCTATTATTGATTATACAATATACATATTATATTTTTGTGCATTAGCCAGATACAAATTCTAAGTATAGGTAGTTATACACTAATAACTGATTTTGATTGTCGCCATATTGTTTTAAGAGGCACACAATAAACTAATAAAAGGCTAATAAAATTATTCTCGTAGCAATTTTGCGTTTTCAAACGGTAAAGGTTTGACTAAACTACTACAATCACCATCAATCAACAAATTTTAATTCGACGGGTTATAAATTAATATAAATATTATTTTATCATCGACAAACCCATATTTTTGTGCAACGGAAGCTCTAACATGGTAAAATTGTCGCACGAGGAGCTAAGCCCAGTTCGATAACTTATCGAGCAACTTTGAGTAACGAAACGAGCTCTGCCTACTTTGATGAATTACGCAAGAAAGTAACGCAAAATTTTGAACGTTGGACGTCTCGTTAAATTCACAATAGTTGTGAATTACCAAATAATTCGGTTGGTTTATCGTAATATCGCAAATAATTAATTTATACGCCACGATATTCGAGTTTATTGGTTGGCGTTCTATAAGAGCGCGCGGAGTTGGTCACATATAGCGTTTTTTCGGTTCATTTTGAAAATGCGCACCGATTATTGGCAAGGAAAAATTATTTGTGTACAAATAACTAAATCTAAAGCTGTGTAAAAATATAAAATAGGTATATCGAATTTTAAATAATTGACGTAGGTACGTGAAATTTTGGTTTGGGGACTCTTGTGTCTTTGGGAAATTAAATTACACGCGAGTAATTAAACTTAACCGTAGCTTTACAATCAAACCGGTGTAGATATAGGCGTATAGGTACTTAATTGTAATGCATTTACAAAGTGGTCTAAGTTTTGTGGGTTACGTCGAAGTTTGCCAAAATTAACATAGCGTTTGAAACTCCAAGTTGGAGTTGTTAATACAGGGTGTTTGAAATTCGTTGTGTAACATGGTGATTGGGAGTTTAAAGTTGGCAAAGTTTCTAAATTTAGTTAGTGTTACGCGTTTTCGCGAAAACTGAATAAAATGTAAAATTCTCATTTTCTTTTTTTAGCTATAACTTTTTTATTTGTTAATCTTTTTAAATTCTGTATAAAAGATTTTCATTGCCACTTTTTAACCTGCTTTCGAATCCGTAGTCATCATTTCGTTTAGTCGATTTGTTCTTGGTTTTTTAATGTTAACTTTATTTTTTCTTGTAAGCGCCATACTGGATTTTTTACCAAAAGTGGTACATGGTTGCATCGAGAATTAAAAAATTATCCATTTAGTAAAAAAATCCAATATGGCGGCCATTAGAAAAAATAAAGTTAACATTAAAAGACCAAGAACAAATCGACTAATCGAAATTGTGACTACAGATTCGATAGTAGGTTAAAAAGTGGCAATGAGAATATTTTTACAGAGTTTAAAAAGATTAACAAATAAAAAAGCTATAAGTAGTTAAAAATAAGAAAATAAGAATTTTCGTTTTTCTCAATTTTCGCCAAAACGCGTATATTTATTCGAAATTTTTTTGCAGATTATTTGTGAGCACCGAATTTAGCAACTTCGCCAAATTTAAACCTACGATCTAGCTCTTCAAATAAGCGAGATACCTATGTTGCGCAAAGAAGTTGAACCACCCTGTATAAATAATTAATTTTTCTCTTACAAAGAGCGCGGCGTGCATTGATCGTAATCTTTTTCGTTTAAAGTATTTTAGTAATGTTTTGGCGTGCGATACTCGATACGTCGTAACAAAGAAACAAATCGATGACTTAAATGCTTAAAGAATACTGCCACTGGAAGCTGGAAGAGGAGTCGTCGAGGGTCTCGCACATACGATCCTCTCATCCTTATCGATTAACTCTCCAAATAATATCACTCGGTTGAACGATTCAATGCAATTCTAAACCTGTAATCCCTAGGCTCCTGATAAATTTGGTTTATTATTAAGGAAGACTCTGGTTAGTCGAGTGCACGCGCTTGGGAGCAGTTCCCAGTTCGATTTAAGGATTTGTTTTAAATAAAAATTATTATTTTAATTTTGAAATATTGAAATGCTAACTTCTTCCTGCTTACAACGTTAATCAAATTCGTAAAAAGCTATCACTTTTTTGTGTTTTTGTTTCAAGTAGTAGGTAAATTTGTATAAAATTTCAAAATAATTTTTTTCTTATATGCGAACTAGAGAGAGTAATTCATTACATCGACTTTTGTGAGGTACATTTACACATTCACTCTTAGTTAGGTACAACATGCATAATTTAAACATACACTAATTACGATTAATGGCAGCGTTTGTTGCATTGCGTACCGAATTTGTGCAATTGCATATAGCTGTAAATACTCTAGTTGCCAATGTACGTGCCGATGTTCTTGCTCTATTCGACCATGCGCCAATTCTTCTTGTTCCGTCTAAAAATAATAGAAAAAAAAAGGTTATTTTATTTCGACGAATAAAAGGGAAATGAAAGAAATAATAAAATCGATCTCTAAAGCGTCGCCAGGAATTTTTACATCCCAACCGAATAAGAAAAGTTAACATAACACAGGCGACAGGTGAATAATATTGTTCTAAGAGAAATAATGGTTAACAAATTAACAATAACAAGAAACTAATATTAATAGTCCAATTTAACAAGGTTTCGTGCTAAAAAAAGGTGTTTCGGTGGTTACTGAAATTTGTAATTCGAAATAATTTTTGTTTCCCGTTCAAAGGACGATGTCTCCCTCAAATATCTTTTAAAACAAATCGGCTAATGTGGGCCGTTACAGGACTTTTTCGTACCGTTAGCTAATTCAACAAACTCTTAGAATGTATCAGACATAGTACTAAACATTAGTACGCTCAGAAGCTCACCCTGCTTTTAAAAATCTAAAATGATACTGGGTGTTTCTATTTGAAATAGGAGAGCTGATTTCATTTCCAGTTGAACCGGAAGTCAAAATGTATAATGTTTGGTATCACTAGATAGATAGATTTATAATAATTTCGCACAACTCAAAATATACAGGTTGTTGTATTTAAAATTAAAAATTCACCATATTTTCGGTTATACCGGAAGTTAAAATTTAACATGTTTGGTATCATTGGACATTGGACAGCTAATCTTGAGATATTTAAAAAAATCATAAAATATACAGAGTGTTTTTAAAAACTTCTTTGCTTGGCTAATTTCTGGTTTAGCCGGAAGTGTTTCTATAACTAAAATTGTCACATATAATAGAAATTTAGGGAATAAATTAATGTACCAAATTGCAATTATTAATTTTAATTAGAAAAGAAATTATAAATTTTTGAAATTTTGACCTTCAAGAAATAATATTTCAGAAACTAGCGGATGGCGAAAAATAAAACTGAGCTGATGCATTCAGAACTTCAATATCTACAACATATCCAAAAATAGACAAAACAGCCTCAACTTTGCTCCTTCAAAAGTAGGTAGTCAATTTTGAAATTATTTTAAAAATCGACTCTAACAAAACTAAAGCCCTATATTTTGTCTATATATTCCTGTTCTAATATTTTTATAATTATTATTATTTCTAAAGTTATAATGAAAACGGGAAAAAGGTTATACTGGCCGCCATTTCGAATTTAAAAATTTGAAAAAGTATTTTTTTAATTAGGGCCAATATGTACTAACTTATAACCGAGTATAAATACTACGGGTTAAGATTTTCAAAAATGCTATCAAAATAGCCTCATTATTTTGGGCCACCCTGTATAGATTTTGTTATGGAGTTAATTTTCTTGATAAAATTTTTTAAAGTGGCCGAAACCAAATTTCAACAAAATCACTTTTTAGTAGTTTTTATTTGACGGCATTACACATCCTCACGCCATGACCGACTTTTTCTAGTTTTATTTTTTTACTGTTTTGGATTCAGGGGGGCCCAAAACGTCGAGATATAAAATTCTAAAAAAAACATTTTTTCGATCATATTTCTGTCAGTTGTTACTTAGATCGATCCGTCGATCGATTTATCGTATTAGTCAAGAGATCAATCGGTGGGTAAATAAATTAATCAATACTATACTACTTTACAGGGTGTCAATTTGAAAACTACCCATCTCTAATATCTTCGCCTTATTAGTATAAAATATCAAAATTCTGCGTGGCTCGTTAATTTTACTACTGAGAGGGACACTTAAATCGAGTGCTTGCATTCTTCTTAGATTTAGATCAACCCTCAAAGTTGAGTAAGGTTAACCCCTTCAATTTTTAATAGGAAGGGGGTCGAGTGGCACCTCTTCTGAAAGCCTTTTTAACGGCCGTTTTCATAATCACACAACTTTAAGAACTTTAACTAAAGTGACTTTTAGATTTAAAGTAAATTTTAAATTTCTTGGTTTTCATAATACCCACTTTAGCTAAAGTTGACGCTTTCACTTTAAAGTCCGGTTAGCAATACTTTTCATTTGAGTGAAGTTAGCTCTTTTAGTTCATAACAGTATTTCTAACCTAAAAATGAGAAGAATCTAGTGTTTAAAGCCACAGTTGACAAGTACAACTAATATAATAGTTGGCGGCAGTCATATACACTACTTTAAGATTTGAAGTGACCACAATGGCACTTTAACTTAAAGTATACTTTTTCTATTTCGGTACTTTAATCCACTCCTTAACGTACTGTTTTGGTCTCAAAACAGTGCGTTAAGAAGCTCTCTTAACGTACTGTTTCTGGGGGATTTTCTTCTGCTAAGTTTGCGTCAAGTTGCACGACGTTTACAAACGTCAAATATAATTTATTAAAATGTTAATTTTTAGAGCTTATTAGAATTGAAATGTAATAAAGAATAATGTTTTTACATATTTCATTCATTTTTATTTTTTAAAATTTAAATTATACAGGCAGGAGTAGGTGAATTATTTAAATTTAAAAAAATAAACTTGCGACATCTAGAAATCATTGAACGAAAGATGGTGACATTTCAGTCAGTGCCACCACAATTATTAAAAAAAGAAAATCTCCATGATGTTAATTATTTAAATATTTTAACAAATTATTTTATTAAAATGTGAAATAGAAAAAATAGTATAAATTACACGTTTCATAAGCCGTGTTAAGTACTCGTCCTTTTTAAAACTCACCGCAAGCGGCTCGTTTTCAAAACTTGGACTCGTACGTTAACAAGATGCCTTATGAAACTTGTACTTTAATATACTATTTTGGCTGGAGAATTATAGGTTATGATGCATAAAAGTATGTTATGCAACCCAACTAACATTTTCAGTAGCGTCTCTTACATGTAATTTTTTGAGGTGTGTATCATTTAACTGTCTTTGTTACTCGTCATTTAGGCGTATTTTGTATCATAACCTCGAAAAATAGTGACATTATATGCCATAATTTAGCCATTTTCTATCATATTTTTTGCATAGACTTTATATGGTCGTAATCAGTGTAAAATTCTGAACAAGTTACCGCAAAAAATCTGTTTCTTGCAATTTGTTCCAGGTCAAACTTATTATTACCTGTATATTTATCTACGTTTATGAATCACAGCGACGGCTGGGTGGCGACATCTATTAGAATTTTCGAGAAGCTTAATTAACATTGGGCTTATGAGGAAAATCTTACGTCGTCCTCAGGGCATAGGAAACACATTTTCTTTTAAATAAATTATTATAGATATGTTCTATATCATATCCTCTATGGCTTGACATATTTTATATCGTTCTAAGTATTTATACGCAACAGAAAACAATCAATTTAAACTGACTGTAATTTGCCACTTTTCGGAAAAAAATTATTTTGTTACTTTCTAATACTTTTTTTGAATTTAAAAATATGTCAAGCCATAGACAAGCTGTTTGGCTAGACCCTACAAAAACCTCAGTTGTATCTGTTCAGTATTAAAGCTGTTCAGGACGACGTAAGAATTCTAACCTATTAATGCTCCAGCCTTAAATAATAAAGTTAAATATGAAAACCATTTTATTTTAAAGTTGTACTATAAAATTTAAAGTCAACTTAAAGTTGATTATGAAAACGGCCGTAATTGCCTTTACAACGATATGTTAGTTTGTTAATTTTGGATCAGAGTTTTGATAATACTGAGAATCTTAAAGAGCGAATTACAGCACGGACAGTTGAAGTAAGAACGCAAATAAGTACCAAATACTTGTTAAAAACATCCCCCTCGGTAGTAAAATTGACGGGTTTGGCGGAATTTCAATATTTTATATCAAAGCAAAGATATTGGAGGTGGAAAGTTTTAAAATAGACACCCTGTATAAGTACAATGCATTTCAGCTTCGAAATGAATATTTTGATTGATCGACAAACGAGAGGGGATTTGTTTTTACGAGGGTTTCCACACGTCCGGTTTAATAAAGCTGAAATTTTGACCTTTCAGAAGTTCTCAGCTTGGATCCGGATGATTAGTAATAAACAAAAGTTTTTTTTTTTTTATTTAAGAAGCCAAACTGGCGTTAGTAATTTCTGCCACTCTTTAGAGAGAATAACTAATGCACTTCACCACGACCTCGTATAAATAAAACTGATCCTTAATTAATATTTCTATCTCATAAAGGTTAAATTCTTAGTGAGATTAAATTTCTCTAGGGAGAATACAATAAGCGAAACTCGAATCTCCAGAAAAGACAAAGGGGAAAGGTATAGAAAGGTTCAAAAACTTTTGCTCTCTTAACATACTTTAAGTGACAAGATATTTATGGTTCTCATTTTTTAATTCTCGAGAGACTTTATAATGTCTTTAATACTTTAATGTCATTTCAACTGTTTTAAACTGATGGCGCATTTTAAAGTGCGTAATATGATGAAAACGAAGAGGTGAGTTGGTGAGTACTGAACTCGATCAATTTTACAAGGTGGGCGGAGTGGAGAATTTCACGATGAGGGAAATGGGAGATGCGCCCGCCGAAAGCGGCATAAAAAACGAGACTGTAATATGGATATAAAGATAAACACGGGACTATTCAAATATGCTGGAAAAACGTGATGAGCTCCGAGACAAGAATAAGAACAATTTATTAAGGGAATATAGTAGTAATACTTTTGCTAAAACTCCACATATATAGTATACTTCTTATAGAAAATTATACAGGGTGTCCCGGAAAAGCACTAATTTGTATTCTACAAGTAATTTCTTTCAAAAACGGGGTTCCAACACCAATTTTAAGTTAATTACTCAAAGTGGCCCCCATGTACTTGAATTCGAGCATTAGCTCGACGTAGAAGAATTTGGCAAAATCAATTAAATTCTAGGGATATTCAGATCAACATAAATGTCTGTAATTCAAGCAAATGGCGACCATTTTGAGCCATTAATTAGTTTCTGAATGAAATGCAAGGATATAATTTCAAGAGGGACAAATGTCCTAATTTGGTCCTGAGAACTCACTGTAGAGCGTTGTCGGTGATTTTCCGACAACAATTTTGTACTGAAAGGAGAAAACATTGACATTGTGGTAGTGGATTACAGCCGATTACAGCATTATGCTACGTTTAGATACCGTCGTTTCGACGTCGTCGTTTCGACTGCGCGCAGCTATAACGTCAAAACGCCACAACGCCGGATTTTTGGTAACTATTTTCGACGTTTTTGCAGTGCAGCGTCATGGCGATGTATGCAGGCGGCAAATACAAATTCACTCGTGTGGATCTTTAAGTTAAGGAGTTAACAACTACTATAAAACTGTTAATATTTTCAGTAAAACATAGTTAAACGAAATGGATGAGTCTTCGTTATTAATTTGCGATTATTTATATAAAAATTGAAATAAAACAAAAAAACGAAAAGAAGAGTATGGGTGTATAATACAATAAAAATCGAAATAGTTCATAATCTTCTTTCGGAATTGAATATTGATAACAGTAACTTAAAAGATATTTAAAAAAATTTTAAAACAACAAGCATAACCTCACAACGCTGAAACGACGACGTCGAAAGTTCAACCAGATGAACTGTTCGTCGTCAACGCAGCGTCGTGCTCACGCGGTCGTCCTTGAATATCTCAAAACGTATTCTGCGTTCTGATTGGTTAGTACAGAAAACGCCGTACTGCCGTACTGCCGAAACGACGGTATCTAAACGTAGCATTAGTCTCCGAAGTGGAAAGCTCGAGAGTCGAATTATATCAGCTTAAATATCAAAGATAATCGTGCAACAACAACGCACATTTCCTCAAAGAGAATTGAACGAAATGTCGTTTGTTACCAGCCCTAATCACCACAATGGAAGTTAAAAGCTTTTTGTTCCTTTAAAATTTAAACTGAGCTGAATCTCAAACATTGCCATGGCATTGAATAAAATTATTCAAAATAAATTAATTAGAGACGAATCTCAAATTTTTCCATTTTATACTTAAGTACGGGCAATAAAACCGACGACGTTGGGCTTCACGAATACAAATTACAAATTGAGTCGCTGAAAAATTAATGAAAAACTCGAGACGTATACAAATGTTTTCATTCAATTATTATTATCCGTTGTTGTAAGAAAAAGTTTAAATTTGCACTTATACAGTGTGTCTCGGTTCAGATTGGAGCCTCTTTAAATATCCAGATTCGCAACTCTCAAGTGACTCGTTTTTAATAAACAACGAAGTTAGTATATCAAGTTGGCAATCAAATTATGCGATTTTCCGTTTTCAGTATGTAAAATTATGATTATGGGACAAGCGGCACACGACCTGTAAGCGAGAAAGAAAGATATACGAGAACATCATTACCATCTACAAAGGGCGAGAATTGGAAAGTTCAAAGGATTTTTCTGTCGGTAAAAAGTCATACGTTTGAAACGAAATCACGATTAAACGCTTTGGCCTACTAAAAGATCGATAACAACCAAACCAAATCGCGAGGGGTTGTAAATTCGTGAAAGTTTCTTTGAAGAAAGGGGAAGATGGAGAAAGTGTTGGAAATAAGTTTTGAAAAGTATTTAAAGGAATTGAAAATTGTTATTTTGTACAGGGAAAGTCACTAAGAATATTACGATCGACAACTCCCTTACTAAACAATAGAAAAAAACGGCTTTACCCTCTCTCTGATTTTAAAAATCTAAAATTATACTGGGTGTGTCTATTTGATATAGGAGAGCTAATCTCATTTCCGGTTGAACCGGAAGTCAAAATGTATAATGTTTAGTATCACTAGATAGATAATTTTACAATCATTTTACGCGAGTTAAAACATACAGGGTGTTGTGTTTAAAATAAAAAACTAACCCTATTTCCGGTTAAACCGGAAGTTAAAATTTAACATGTTTGGTATCATTGGACAGCTAATCTTATGATATTTTAAAAAATCATGAAATATACAGGGTGTTTTTAAAAACTCCTTTTGCTTGGCTAATTTCTGGTTTAACCGGAAATGTTTTTATAACCAAAATTGTCAAAAATAATAGCACTTTAAGAAATAAATTAAAGTACCAAATTCCAATTATTAATTTTAATTATAAAAGAAATTATAAATTGTTGAAATTTTGAACTTCAAGAAATAATATTTCTGAAACTAGCGGATGGCGAAAAATGAAACTTAGCTGATGCATTCAGAACTTCAATATCTACAGCATATCCAAAAATAGACAAAACAGCCAAAGCCGATTTTGAGAAACTAAGTTGACTAAAATTAGTCAACTTTGTTCCTTCAAAAGTAGTCAATTTTAAAATTATTTAAAAATCGACTCTAACAAAAGTAAATCCCTAGATTTTGTCTATATATTCCTGTTTTTATTTTTTTATAATTATAATTATCTCCAAAGATATAATAAAAAAAACTGGAAAACGAGAAAATCGTTATACTGGCCGCCATTTAAAAAAAAAATTTTTAAGGTATTTTTTTAATTAGGACCGATGTGTACTAACCTACAGCCGAGTATAAATACCGCGAGTCACGGTTTCCAGAAATGCGACCAAAATAACCCCCTTATTTTGGGCCCCCCTGTATCGATTTCCTTAAAAGCTTATGTTTTTAGTAGTTTCTGTTTGACAGTGTTATAAGGACGTAAGTATTACGTACTGCTTCTGCTGCTTAGTTTGATAAGCATTGCTTAACTTTAGGAATCCTTGACCAGCTCTAGATCGTAAATGTTGAATCAACTGTAGTCTAGACTCGTGTTTTGGGCGCCCGAGATACAGACATTTCACAATTAAAATTGTCGCTAATATTCGTAAAGAAATTTAACTTGGAAGGGTCTGGAGAGTATTGTTAGGGCTTGGCGCGAGACGAGGAAAAGTATTTAGCTGCAAAGATGTGACTAGTACGAATTTTACTGTTGGGCGTAGAAAATGTCAAATTTTGTAGAAGAAATGGGGATATCTTGGGAATGCCACAACTTAACATAAAAATTTAAACAATTCTGTAAAGACTATCAGGTGAACTACAGTGTCATGGCCTAAAAGTATATACAGTGTGTCCCTCTATTGGCTTCACTATTATAGGTTGGTATAATTGATCAAAAATTTTGGAATCTTGTGTTGATATTTTGGAATACCGCCCTGCTTAGTCTGATAAGCATTTCAAGTCACAATTTCATATGACGGACAACTTTCTCAATAACCTTTTTTCATATCGATAACCAAAATGGCACTTTACCTAAACAGAAACTAGTTTCTTCTCAGTTCCCACGACCGTCTTGGTTTATAAAAACTAAAAAGTTGCTCGAAAGTCTTTTAGACCAAGCAGGACGGCATCCCAAAGCATCAAAACGAGATTCACACATTTTTGATCGATCATATCTATTGTAAAGTCAATCCGTGGACACCGACACACTGAATAGAGGGTTCAATTAGAAAAATGTTAAGTTAGTTGAGCTACGTCCTTACCGTACACCCTGTATAATTGTAAATAATGTTAAAGTGTACTTTTACTCTTCCCAAACAACTTTTATTACAGCAACTTGTATAAATTATTTACAAGGAAGATGTCGAGCGAGACATACTTAGTGTAAAAATGAAAATTTGTGCCCTTGTGTTACGTAAATTGAATATTCAAAAGGTGCGAAGTTGAATTTATTTATACGAGCACGAGCAGACACATTTTTATTTAAATGACCAGTTTTACACTCTCAAATGAAATGGAAGGCCATGAAAATAATCGAGTCGAATTAAGCCCGCTCTATACGGCACCAAACTATTTGTTTTAACTCGAGTCTAGTGACAGCTTGGGTTCAAAATTTGTTCTGTAAAGAGGTCAAAACTTGTATTAGTTTCGATTACCAAGTTACCACGTTACTAAAATCAATAATGTGCACAGTTCCTCCAGAAGCGTGCACTAATTCTTTTTTAATCAATCGATTTTTTTTTACCGCAAAAATAGCAAAAAAAAAAATCAACAGGTTGACGTTTTGTGTAAAAGTTAATGGGTGTGGGGTAGAAAAATCAAATTTGGTTAAAAAAGGCGCTTACAAGTTACGAGCGATTCGTTGTAAATTAACTTACTCTGCAGGTTGAAGTTGTCCTAGAAATATAAAGTATACAAATTAATTATAATTGCATGGAGAAAAATCAAAGGTGATCATTACCGTCTTTTTATGTTTGGTATTTCTTTTTAATTCGACTTCCAATTTCGCTTTTTCAAATAATTCGTTAAAAAAATCGTCGAGTTCTCTCATCTTTTCGGGATCGCTCTTAAATTCGATTATTCTTTGTTGCAAAGTCATATTATTAATATTTATATGTAAATCAGCCATTATTGAAAATTATTTTATAATAATTATTGCAAATTTATTGCGTTTTTATATAATACTAGAATTTTATTTTAAATTTTTTAATAAATACTCTTCACACTATACGTCTCACAAAGGATAAATTTTTAACAACACATAACTATTAAGTACTATCACTTTGAAATTAAAATAACTAAGAAATAAACATCATTTTAGTATCACATATTGTTGTAAACGGTGGAAAACAGAGCAGTGATCGAAACCCAAGCAGGCGCGCGATCATGATACAAACTCGCTCTCCAGCGCACGCCTTACCAAAATCCCAACATTTTGCTCCGGGACACGCTCGTAAAACCTCAACAAAATCCCCTCTTTATTACGTTAATTCGAATTTTTTAAATTTATATTTTAATTAATCCGAGTTATTTATTTCGCAACTCAACCCGCTAAAATAAACAACGGAAGCTAACTTAAATTTAACCATAACTCGAAAATGGCGTGTCGCACAAAAAAAATCAATCGGAGTAAAAATAAACAAGAGAAATTTTCCTACAAAATAGCTCCGATAGTATTTTTGGAAAAACAAATGGTTTAGACGCTGGGACGCTCGAACGAATCGCCTCTACGCCTAATGCAACGCACATTTACAACCCTCCCACATTTGGGCGCCTTTAAAGCCGAAAGTAGAAACTTGGTGTAAAAATTTACTAAAACACTTATTGTAGACAATTTCAAGCCTTATAATTTTGTCCTCACTCTATAAATTCGTTTAAGGGCGCCCTTTTGAGTTATAAGCAGTTTAAGCAACGTATAGCCACTTTTACGCTTCGCAACTCGAAATAATTAAAATCTCATACCCGATGACTCGAAAATTGTTAAAACTGCTCAAATTTAAATTGATAAGCTCTTATAGTACGTTATACTCTTTGGAAGTTAGTCGTGTGACAAAATTAAGGGGTCTAAAAGTTTATTGTGGTGGAAATTATTGATTTACGCATATAAAATTTGAGTTTGATTGAGTCGAAATTGTTTTAATAAATTATAACTCAAAATGACGGATTAATAAATTTGAAATTAGATATTTTTTTGTACGAAAAATATGACGTATTTATTGATCGTTCAAGAAGTGTCGCTTATTTCAACGTCCCCTAAATAGCCGAATAAATTGCATTATAGATGTAAATTTAATTTAGTCTGAGATTTATCAATTTTTTTTACTTTTCCAACGTCGAAACATTAAGTGGAAATTTCTTTTTCAATTTGCTCGAGAATTACTTTTATCATTTTTTGAAAAAAATCTTCGCGAACTCCAATTACCGTGGAGGTAGACTAAAATATCTTGTTCAGAGTATTTTAATCGTCAGAAAGCCACTCTATTTGCTTGACACAGCCTACGTTTTTCTCAATTTGTAAGAAATTAGTGAAATAAACACCACTGCATTATTGCGAATTCCCTATAAATTTACGAAATACGAAATTGATGTAAATTTACTAATCATTTTAACGTGAATAACTAACCCTGCCTTTGTGAGGATAAGAATCTGGAGTAGTGCGGCTAAAGGGTATTTAGTAAAGACGTGCAGGTTCGTTATCAAGTTAATTTATGTTGATTACCTTAATCAAAGCAAAACATGTCGTAAAGACGCTCGACACCTTTTTGATTAAACTTTACCTTCGTTACATCGGCGTTACAATTAAATTAATCATTTCTTTTCTTTTAACTTCGACTCGAACGTATAACTAAATTCCCTTTTCTATCGAAAAGTATTAATTTCGCCAATAAGATTACGCGAGATCAATGAAAATAAAATTTGTAGACAATTAACGTGCGAGTCCTTTTCGTAAATTGAAAAGTTATTGGATTTTTCTCTATTTCACGAAAGACTATAATAAATCAATCAATCGTTAATAGAGTTACGGTTTCTATACAAATTTACCGACTCAAGTCTAGAGCTAGGGCTTTCAAAGGGCGTCTTTAAATGTCAAATCAAAATTCTTCATAAATATATTCGGGCCGATTTCATCAGAACAGATTTGTCGCAACAAAGATGGACGGTTTAGGTACTAGAGCGCGTTAAAGTTTGACACAAATTCCAAAATGACCAAAAAAACTTATTTTTGGGTTTATCGCTTATAACTTGAAAATTACGCACTTTATAAGAAAAGGGTTTTTATATAAGAATGAAGTACTTACATCAAATTTTTTACAAATTATATCTCTTAGGTTTTTTTCTTCAGATAAACGGTATAGGCGCTAGAGCGTATTAAAATTTGACACTAATTTCAAATGTTCTAAAGAACTTATTTTTAAGTTTATCGTTCATAACTTAAAAACTACACACTTTATAAGAAAAGTGTTCGGATACAAAAATAAACTGCATAAAATTTTCTACTAATTATATCTCTTCGGTTTTTTTCTTCAAATAAACGGTTTAGGCGCTAGAGCGCGTTGAAGTTTGACACTAATTTCAAATGAGCAAAAAAACTTATTTTTGAGTTTATCGCTTGTAATTTGAAAATTACGCACTTTATGTGAAAAGTGTTCGGGTACAAAAATAAACTGCATAAAATTTTCTACTAATTATATCTCTTCGGTTTTTTTCTTCAGATAAATGGTTTAGGCGCTAGAGCGCGTTGAAGTTTGACACTAATTTTAAATGAGCAAAAAAACTGATTTTTGAGTTTATCGCTTGTAATTTGAAAATTACGCACTTTATGTGAAAAATGTTCGGGTACAAAAATAAACTGCATAAAATTTTCTACTAATTATATCTCTTCGGTTTTTTTCTTCAAATAAACGGTTTTGGCGCTAGAGCGCGTTGAAGTTTGACACTAATTTCAAATGAGCAAAAAAAATAATTTTTGAGTTTATCGCTTGTAATTTGAAAATTACGCACTTTATGAGAAAAGTGTTCGGATACAAAAATAAACTGCATAAAATTTTCTACTAATTATATCTCTTTGGTTTTTTCTTCAGATAAACGGTTTAGGCGCTAGAGCGCGTTGAAGTTTGACACTAATTTCAAATGAGCAAAAAAACTTATTTTTGAGTTTATCGCTTGTAATTTGAAAATTACGCACTTTATGTGAAAAGTGTTCGAATACAAAAATAAACTGCATAAAAGTTTCTACTAATTATATCTCTTAGGTTTTTTTCTTCAGATGAACGGTTTAGGCGCTAGAGCGCATTAAAGTTTGACACTAATTCCAAAATAAGCAAAAAAACTGATATTTTAGTTTATCGTTTATAACTTATAACTTGAAAACTACGCACTTTATGAGAAAAGTGTTCGTATGCAAGAACAAAGTACATTAAATGTCCTACACATTATGTCTCTTAGGTTTTTTTGTCAGACCAACGGTTTAGGGCGATTCGGCGCTCCCAAGTTTTTGGCGTTTTAATAATATATGTTTAGTATAGGAGGCAGTGTGCGCACCTTCGTTCCAGAGACAGTAGATATATCTACTGGCTCTGCTTTGTACAAAAACGCGAAAACCAACTGACGAGATTGGACAACATCACGAACATGTTGTCTGAAGGTACATATTATACTACTTGATTTTGTCGAGCCTGCTGTTAGACTGAGCGTGTCGCGTCGTCTGTAGCGCGTTTTAGAAAAATCCGCATTTTGCAGAAGCAACCAAACGAGAACTTGTAAATCACACATTTTACTTTAAAAGCAAGTCAACTGTACTTACAATAAATTACACAAAACTAAAATATTTACACTATTTACTATTTACAAATTTAATCCGGCTATATACTACCCGCGTAATCTTGAGCGAGCATAAATATTTGATGTTTGATCGCACCTTCTTGTACCCACACATAAATAAAACATCATTGTGTAAGTAATTTCAACGATGTCTCCATTGAAAAATAACTTATGTGTGGTTTTACACGGAAAAGACGACTTGCGTTTGGTAATTATAATTTTAAAAAAGAACAAATTAAAAAAGTGTTTTTCTATAGTTTACACTGTATTATTTCAGGAACAACGCACCATACCAAAACCAAAACGAAACGGTATTGTATTTTATTACAAAACTCGTTAGAAACTTTTTTTCGCCTTAAATAAAACCTGGGCAAATATTGAATATTGGGATTTAACTTGCCCCTATTTATTTTTCTTTCATGCCGGAAGGAACGAGAAATTTAATTAATTTTGAGATAATTTGCGGTTCGAATAAAAGTTGCGAGTTGGGAGTTCTTTACAAGTGTTTGAACTGCATTAAATATTTCCACTCTTTCCAAGTTTCTTATTAATATAAGAGCTGCACTCGGATTATACAGGGCCTTCCTGATGTGTGTGATCGAAATTTGAAATTATAGTTTAAACTAGTTGTCATCAGTCGAAGATTCTTTCTGAGTTACGATGGTGTGGAACGATGCCCCATCAACTCGTACGTTTCTCGTGCAATCAATCCACCTAATTTTTTCTTAGGGGTCGGGGTAAACCTAAAGAGGGAACGTACAGGAAGGCAAAGGCAAATGTTTGTTTATTCCAACCTTTTTATATTTACAGAAGCTCTGCTCCAAGTGGAGTACGTTGGAATATGCGGTTCCGATCTCCACTTTTGGGTTCACGGCGGAATTGGAACTTACGTCGTCAAAAAACCGGTTGTTATTGGTAAACTCTCTCTGTGGCATTTCACAACAGTGCTCGAGTAACAATTTAAAATTATTTTTAGGACACGAAGCGTCTGGAACAGTTGTGGAAGTAGGCGCAGATGTCGAACACTTAAAACCCGGCGATAGAGTGGCAATCGAACCAGGAGTCGCATGCAACCAGTGCGATTTATGTAAAGAAGGCAACTATCACCTATGCGACAAAATGATATTTTGTGCGTGCCCACCCTGTGATGGTAATTTAGCACAATTCTACTGCCAATCGGCAAACTACCTTCATAAGTTAGTCTCAAATCAAAACTCTACCAACTCTGTAATTTACAAAAATATTAGGCTTCCAGATAACGTCTCTTTAGAAGAAGGGTGCCTTTTGGAACCATTTTCTGTGGCCGTTCACGCGTGTAAAAGAGGTCGAGTAAGTGCAGATTCGACGGTTTTAATATTAGGAGCAGGACCCATTGGCTTATGCACCATTTTAGCGTCGCTCGCTTATGGCGCGACCAAAATTATAATCGCAGGTAATTTTGCTGTGCGAAACAATGGTCGTCGCTGTAAAAAAAAATTTTCAGATTTGGTCGATTTTCGTTTGGAACAAGCAAAAAAATTTGGAGCGCACTACACTGTGAAGATCGAACGAAATGTGGACGAGTCCGAAATTGTTGATAAAATAGTTGAGACGTTCGGCGAACGCCCGAGCGTTAGTTTCGATTGTACAGGAACTGAAAGTTGCGTTAGGATTGGAATGCTTGTAAGGGTCGCTTGTAATTAAGAGCCTCACACTTTAAAAATCGTCGTTTTAGGCATCGAAAAAAAATGGCGTTATGGTTGTTGTCGGTATGGGAAAGTCCGACATGAATTTGCCTCTTTTCGAGGCCCAATGTAAAGAAGTTGATATTCGCGGTTGTTTTAGATATTGCAATGAGTAAAAATCGATATTTTAAAACTGCGCCTTGTTAGTACTTTTGTTTTCTTTTTAGCTACCCAACTGCACTTAAAATTGTCGCTGGAGGAAACATCAACTTAAAAGCGTTAGTTACTCATCGTTACAAACTCGAAGAATCCATCGAGGCTTTTAACACAGCCCTTAAAAGTAAAGATAATGCAATTAAAGTCATGATTCAAGCTAGTACTTAAGTTGCGAGAAGTTAATATAGAAAAGTTAGAAACAAAGGTAATGCAATTGAAAAAAATGTCAATAAAAATAACGTTCAATTAAAAAAATTTATTTTTAATAAATTTCATTAAGTACCGATCCTAAGGTTTCCAATCAACATTGGGGTGAATCAAAACCTTAATGGCGTTTCCTTTTCCAGTCCGTGAAGTTTCAAAAGCGTCCAGAGTTTCTTCTAATTTGAAGTGATGTGTTATCAGTGGCTTGACGTTAATTTTACCAGTGGCTACTAAGTCGAGCGCAGTGGGATAACTGTAATAAAATTACCATTAGTCCATTGTTATTACCAAAACGAGAATAACATAATTTTTTGCCGTTTTTTTGCGTCAGAATGCGACCCTCCTCCACTTATGTCTCTTTATGAAGTCTATAACGCCAGACGCACTTTTTTGTTTCATACAAATATCTGCGTCAACGGCAAAACATTACGACTTTTTCCTCAATTAGGCCATTTTAGGTTTAACTTAATTTTAGTACTTACTCGTTAACATAACGAAAAACTCCTTTGATATCGACTTCTCTAATCGATGTACTACTTAATGGAACGTTCATTTCACTTTTACCCATTCCTATTAGAACAACGACGCCTCCAGAACTTGTTGCCTACAAGTGAAATAATCACAATATCTATAGGAATCTCTCTATTAACGGTTATTGTTTGGGTTAAGGTTTAACAGCAACCTTCGACTGATTTTTTATTGTACCAAGAGTGGCGCCCGAGCTTTTAACAATAAGTACAATAGTAAAAATCATTTTTACTGTGAAACTTGGACGCTGTGTCAAGCACAATTTAAAAATAGAATTGTTAGCAACTCTTTGTGCACTTTAATCGATTATTTTCGATAATTCTACCCTACTATTACTATTTACCAGCATAGCTATTCTCGTCGATGATTCTGCTCCACTACATTCCATACTAATTGTTGGTTCGCATCCGATAGTATCGATAATCTTTTTAATGCTCACTTCTTCCTTGTCTTTTGGATCGATAAGAAGGGTATAATCGGCTCCAAGCTTTTTAGCAGTTTCAAGTCTCGACTGGACTAGATCTACAAGACCATTTCAATAGAGACTCGTTAAGATACCGTATTAAAAAGAAAGCTTACCAACAATTATTATTTTAGACGCACCAAACGCTTTAGCAGTAACCAAACTGACCAAGCCGATCGGCCCGGCTCCTAAAATTAAAACAATCGAACCGACGCGAACTCCTCCTCTTTTACATCCGTGAACTCCGACCGATAAAGGTTCTAGAAGTGCACCTTCTTCTAAAGACATGTTGTCGGGTAATCTAAAATAGCGACAATTAGGTAACGATTTTTGAATAAATAACAACAAAGAGACTCACTTGAAGCAGAAGTCTGCAGGATGAACGTAATAACGGCTCAAATTTCCATCGTAAGGTGGTGTAGCACAAAATTTCATTTCGAGGCATAAATTGTAACGGCCTTCTTTACAATAATTACACATGCGGCAGCCGTAGCCTGGTTCAACTGCCACGCGATCGCCTGAAAATAAAGGAGAATCGCGGTTAATTGTTTTAGAAAACGATCTTGGAACCTTGGAAGAGGACTCATTTTAATTCAAACCAAAGAAAATTGTTAAAACATCCATTTCAAATTAAATACCAAGTTACTATCGGTTTGGTTAACATGGGAAGTAGAGTGAGTGAACTGAGAGGACTTAAAATTTTGCGACCACTGCGCCGACTAGCGGAATAGTTTGGCATAACAACGTACAGAACACACTTAAGAAATCTAATCGCGTGACATGCCAAAGAATTTAAAAATAATTAATCAGGATGACCTTAAGTCCCATCTGTTTGTTTATTTACGTATTAGAACAGATTAGCAAAGTTCATTCAATTATCTTGTTTGTTGTTTTCCTACAAAACTTTACCTTGTTTCAAGTGTTTTACGTTTTTTCCAACTGTTACGACGGTTCCCGAAGCTTCGTGCCCTAAAATGTTAAAAATTATACAAAAATAATTGTACAATTTTTTAAAATTTACCAATTATCATTGGTTTCTCAACAATAAAATTTCCAATTCGACCGTGGACTAAATAATGTACGTCCGAGCCGCAGATTCCGACAACTTCCATTTGGAGTAAGACCTCTAAAAAGTGTACGAATAAATTTAGACGTTAACAAAAAATTAACCAATTGCACAAGCAACAATTTACATATTTAAATATTTACCATCATCGGTTGGTGTAGGAATTGGTCGTTGCTCCTAAAAAATAAGTTTGGATTGATTTATATGTGTCTCATATTTATATGGGAGGCAGGAAGCCGTAAAAAATACTTAAAAAATTCTATAGAGTGCAGGTTCAAGTGCTAAAGAAGCTTCAAATTTCGACTTTTAAATATTACGCAAGTTGTCACTATTAGGTGGCTCTGTACTCTCTACAAAAATATTCAAATAAGATAACGTTCGGTGAGATTAAGGGAGTAGGGAGTCATAAATTGTATTTTAATACAACCAAATTGCTTAATAAAAATGAAAATAAATCTAGTATTTGCGTCTTTTTACTTTAGGTTGATGCAGAGCCATCTATAGTGATACTCGAGTATTACCACGAAACTCAAAATCAAAATTTTGGTTAGTTTAGGACCTGATAGAACTATTTTAGTACTTTTGACTAATTCCTAATGCATTTTAAACTCGAAAAAAATATTCCAGCCACCGTAATGCAATTAAGGAATTAATTCAAATATTAACTTACCAGTCTTAAATCGTTAATTCCATATAGCACGGCTGTTAAATTATCGTTTTTTATTGGAGCCATATTTAACTGAATAAACACGAAATGAAATAACAAATAATAGTGGTTGATCTATTACTACCTAGTCGACGACGTTGGACTAAAGATAACTAGATAACTAGTGTCATAACGTCATAATTATAATTAGATAATTAATATTAAATATATCTAACTTGAAGAATAATAAAAAGCCCCACCATTTAACCCATAACTTCTGAACTATTGTATTGGAGGTCAGGGTGACCTGGATCCAGGCTCGTAGTTAGAACATTTGTGCAAAGGAATCAAGCTTGTTGAAGGGAAGTATCTCGATTTTTCTAATTCGATTTTTATACTTCTTGAGCTAGTGGAAATTCACAATAAAAAGCCTAAATTTTAGATTTTTCAAGGTCAAATTACTCAATCTTTGGTCATGATAAGGGCGAATTGTACAATCTACAGTTTAAGTTAAAACTGTCTTATCGTTGTTCATTGGCAATACTCATTGACATTGGCATGACCATTGTCAATGAACAATGATAAAATAGGTTGAACTTAAGTTTAAGCTTTGAATGTACAATTTCTAAAACTTAAAACCAATTTCTGGAATTGGCCAAAATTGAGCTAGGTTTACACAAGGTACAAGTTGCGATTACTAATACTTTGTCTCTTCAAATTAGCTTGTTGTACAAATGTGAAATGTTGCATTTAAAAGGCTTTTCACCAGTATGTACCAATTAAAAATTGTATCCATCAAAGCAGGCTTGCGGACGGACCAATACCACGATGATTGGAATGTACAAAGGACTATTTGGCCCAAGGACAAGGGGTAAGGAATAATAAGAAAACTCTATAAAGCGCCAATAAAGTGGATTACAATACTTTATTAATAGTCCATCGGTATATCATTAAATATTTTCGAACAAATTTGCATTATATCTTAAAAACAACATCACATTAAAGATAACAGTAATCTTCAAATTAAAATATTAGTTAAATACTGTAACTAGCGCATATAAGCTTTAAAACTTAAATAGAAGTAGGCTCTTTTCTTAATTAAAAAATTCTATTTGGATTTTTCTCTAAAAAAATATGCAACAAAAAGAAATTATTAGCGATAACTAACATCTTGCGAAGGATTAATTTATAAAAAATATAAGACAACGTAACCACAACTTTCGATACACACCTAACATTTTTATGTTCGAGTAGTGTGATGATTCAATAAAGTTTCCCTATCGGGCAACTGTCGCACCTTCATACTTCCATCTGCACCACAAGAAAATAGACGTCCACACGCGTCTATATGTAACTGAGTAACGCCTTGACCAATATTTTTGAAAAAGCTACTACGTGCATGTTCGGCAGGTAAAGCCAAAAGCATAGTGGGCACGGTAACTCCCCAAATCTAAATCGAACCAAATTAAAGCAATCTATAAATTACATTTAAAAAAAACCACTCACTTTAATATCACCGTCCGCCGAACCGGTAGCAAAGTATTCTTCGTGCGGATCAATGGCGACGCATTTAACGGCACTTTCGTGCGCTTGAAAACGATGTCGGATGTTACGACCACGAACGTCGATGAGACAAACGTCGCCTTTCTTTCCGGTCGATACCAACACTTGATGTTGAGGAGCATATACGATACTACTCGCTCCTTGTTCGTGACAAGTAAACGACACAACTAAAGATTTGCCATGCGGTAAAATCGAATCCCAAATGCTGACATTTTTACTTTCTGAACTGTGACCGGCTAAAAAAATGTTCACATTAACTTCCAACTCGAGTTGTAGTAGAGAGCTCAGACGCTAAAAATGACTAGTTGAGCACCCTACTATTACGTTCATCTTTTACCTGTTGCTAATAAACTGCACGATCCCAAAAATACAAAGTCGCTAATTCCCTTGCTATGACACTGATGAGTCTGTCGATAATCAAATATTAGTAAACGAATATTTCAAAAAACGAAGAGTGACTTACAAAGAAAGGTCTAGTCGCATTAGCGGTTAGACCGACTTGCCATAAACTAAGATTGCCATCCGAATCTGCCACGCCAAACTTATTGCCGTGTTGAGAAAATCTAACTCGAGTAACTTTAGCGTAAGTTCCAGGTGGTCTAGGAGTTGCTACAGGCTGCGAGTGGCTCCATTCCCACAACTGCACCGAACCGTCTTGACCGCCAGTTAGGTCTGAAAACAATTGCGAGCATACAATTTATGTTTCGACTTTTGATGGCAAAACGAATAAGTTACAAGGCAAACTTACACAATGGTAGTAACGGATGAGAACAAATTCTTCTAATTCCATCAACTTTGTGCTTCAACACCTAACGAAAAAAAGCGTTAAAATTGGTTTACAATTATTTTACGAATACATGCTTCAAACTTACACTTATTTGCGCATTAGTGTCTAATTCAACTTTTTAAATATCAAAATAATGTGAAACCTAAAGCAACCAACAACGCTTACTTTTAACAAATTCTCAGAGCAGGGGTTTTCATATTGCACGGTAGATCAAACTCGTAATCTCTATTTTTGATATCAATCTAAGGCGCGCAAAAAAGGGCCAAAAAAATGCGCATTAATTATAGCCACAATAAAGTTTCGTCTACTTTCACAAATTAAGCAAAAAATAATTTTTTTTAAATCAAATCTCATCTTAATAGTTTAGAGTTCTTAGAACAAATGAAGATTGAAGGTTTGTATCTCTGCAAGAATTCATTGTTCGATAATACGCGTTGATGACGTCTTGCTTTGACCTGTAGAAATACTTGCACAAATTATGTTACATGTTTGAAAATCGTTCTGTATATTCACTTATATCGATTTTAAATATTTTGAAAAACAACCAAAGATAAAGATGGCGAAATATAATAAATATCAAAAATTTGAAATTTTAGATTCTTTTCTCGCTTAATTCATGAAAGTAGATAAAATGTTGTTGAGTAAATGACCAAAAAACTCCACGCATTATAATTTGAAAAACGCCACTCTAGAATATACAATACGATGAGTATCGTATCAAAATACTTAAAGCATTTACAAATAAAAAAATGAACGGTATCATTAAGTGATAGAGCCAAAGATAAGATTCTTCTAAATCTCAAACTGAAGCACAATTTTGCCATATGAAAACAAATATTCCTATAATCTACACCTACTGATACACAAAACATATTATACACTTTACAAAAACCACTTTGAGCTCTACGAAAAACAATAAATTTTTTTCAGTAAACATTTGGAGTTGCTTCTCTAAACGTGGTTAAAAACAAGCTATTAACTCAATAGGAAGTGCTAAGCACAGATGCAAAAACTAATAAAAAAAACTGTTGCACTACTCTATAGGATATAAAGGTCAGCAAGCAACAACTATGCAGTGTTAAGAGACGAACCGGCCGAAGCATGTGAGCCGACCGTAGTAGCACGAGGTGGACAAAGTTTGGATCATGACAGCCTGGGAAACTTAATCCCTTCATCTACAGACACACATACACGCACTTAATTATTTTATATAACCATAAATCACTTAACAATTACAGAGAATTCAATTAAAGAGTCAAAATGGAATTGAATTCGCAAATTTTGAATATTCTTGCTGCTATCGATGCCCACTGCATGGTGGTGTCTGTTGTGAAATTTTAATTACAAACTTACGCTAAAGTTATAAAATTTTTAAACTGCAATGAGAAGACTTACAATAAAAAGGTGTTAATACATTATTTCACTCTTTAACACATACTTTTATGTGAAATTCATGCTTTAAAATTGAAGTAACTCACCACACTAGTTCCTCTACCACTCTGACCGGCACCTGTGGATTGAGGGCTACCAGGTTGTGGGTCTTTGGTTTTATCACCTGTACTTTGTATCACTAAAAATGGTGGAACGGTAGAATCCACAGAGTCATGTTTTAAATTCAAAATATCCAATTCGCATTCGTCCTCGAGCCAAGCGGGCAATTCTAACAGCAACGAAATTTCCATTTCTTGTAATTCTCTAGGTGTGGCGATTACGATCAAACCGCCGTTAACCTTATTTTGAAAAAGAACTTGTTAATAAACAAACTTTAAAGAATTAAAAATTTAATACCTGATTTAAACTAAAAGCTGCGATCGAATCTTGTTCTTTGTGTATAATTCGAACGGGTTCTATTACTGGCTCCGGATGAGGAAGTAATTCGTCGATGGCCGTAATGGAACGGCGTTTCCCGAACACGGCTCGTATAAATATATCTTGAACGCTCTCTTGGTGAACCAAATAAGTCCATAGACGCCTCACAGCGCTCGCTCCACTTTTAGTGGCAAATGGAGTATTTTGTGGCTCCAAAAGTTGCCTAAACAAAAAACTATTAAAAACGATTTCACTTAAAAATAGATAATTTACCTATATTTCTGTAAAGGTGGTCCTGTTGTGCTTTCGAGAAAGCAGCCTGGAATGTATTCTGGAGGAGCTCGCCTGTTATCCAATTCTTTCTTCAAAATATCTTGCCACTTGTTGAGGCGTCTCAAAATGCTATGAATCAATGGACTAGCAACTGGTAATTCGGACAATTCCAATCCGGCAACCTAATTAATAGTTACGTAATATCAATAAAAATAGAACTGTTAAATTATTTCTTACTGCAAGAAAATCGTTGAGCCTTATTTGAACTATGCGTAGAATTGATAACTTCAATACGACCCACGAGTACGAATTTGGATCTGAATGTTCGTTATTGTCTAACACAACAGTAGGTGGTGAGTCGAAGACATCTTCTTCTTCACTTTCTGAGTCGCTGGACACGTCGTCACAATCTGGTCCAGCGTCGGGCTACAATTTACCATTAATATCCACTACTTGTTTACTGGAAACAAAACACCAACCTTTGTTAATAAGTAAGCCAACATACTCATTTCCGGTGGTACAAATTGTTCGCGATACGTCGCTTTATCTTCTTTCATAGTGCTCGGTTGGTGTCCTAATAGTTTTGTGTTCAACTTAACCCTCTGCTTATTTAACCACATTGCCGGACCGCTTACTTCTTCGGTAGGAGTATTTTGCACGCTTTGATTGGCGGCCGTAACACTTGCAGTTCGTAACAACTTCTTAGTGCCTCCACCAAAAAGTCTACAAAATTTGTGTTAAGAGCTTGTAAAATGATATTAAGTAACTTACCTAGCCCACGTGTCTTGAGTGAAAGAGTGGCCGGTCACGTGGAACAAAATAACACAATCTAAAGTGCACAAACCGTATAACAACAAAGCTAGATAAGTAGCAGTGAAGGCTTCACACAAAACTACTGTGAGTCTAGGAGTATCTTCGTCCTTTTCCCTCGCTAAAAGAGCACGTAAACTAGTAACACCGGGCCATTTTGAAGGTAAAGTTTGAATTTGTTGACTTTCGTTAGTTGAAAATCGACGTCTGCGTCCAACTAAATGAGTCACGCATTTGTCCTATAAAAGTTACGCTTGTAGCGGGCGTTAATTGTACGGATTATTGATTGAATTTACCTCGGAATCTTGCAAATTGCTTTTGAAAGTATCGGAATCGCATAAAGATTGGTAGATGCAAGCTGATAAAGCGACTGCGAGGTCTCTTAGCACTAGGAGTTGACTTTGGGAGGTGTTCGGCTGTGGTAGATCTACAATCTAAAATAAGAATTTTAATCAAAATGTGAAGTGCATAGCTGAGTTCCTAAAATTTCAAATTGATGGCTCCATCTCTGGTCTCCCAGGAGGAGTGTAGTTAGCAAAACGTGATGTTTTTCCTCACAGGGAGGATTAAATTTGGCTGCAAGATCGTGAGGTGCTAAAGAAATACTTATCGCACATAAAGAGTACTACTGAAAGAAAGTGATGCATAAAAAGGATTAAACTTGTGCTGGAAAAAATAGAAAAAGGTCAAAAATAACATGGAGACGACTTTTGCAAAAATGTCCTATTTGGATGAAATTCGATGGAACGGGTAATTGAGGGTTGGCTAATGACAATAAACAAACATTTTAAAAATTCAAAATGACCGAAAACAGCACTCAAAATCTATGAGTTTTTGACCTCGAGAGATTTTATTGTCTGAGAAACTGAACGCGTGAAAGAACCGAACGAAAATGGCAAAGTGTCCATTTTCAATCGCATCTTTCAGCCACCTTTTAACAGCATCAAAATTATTTCTCTAGCAAAAGGTTGTTTTTAAAAATTTACCGTATTAAGCATGTCTTGTGTGAGGCTTTGTAGGTAACGCACAGGATCTGCAATGACAGTTTTACTGCTTGCAACGCTGGCTGCCAACAAAGGTAAGCTTGTTGGAAACGGCAGTGGACTTAAGAGCTGTTGCTGAGTTTTCTCTTGCTGCAACTCTTGTAAAAGAAGAACTAATTCCATTCTTACTGAAGCCAAACCTCCTGTAGCACCGTGTAGAGAACAATAACTCAACAATGTTCGAAGCAAAGTTTCATTCGCTACAAAAAGGCAATTGTATAAAACGTTCAGATAGCTTCGTATAACAAACCTCTTAGCCAGCGTTTTCTATTGGCCGCTCTCAAGACTTTAGCTTCAAAATCTAACTTTTCCTGTATAAGAATTTCGTGTAAAGTCGGTCTTAGGTTTATGTGTTCGGGAAGATCGTCTGTAGTTAGATCTAAATCGGCATCTGCGCCACTATCGGCCGAAGCGTAACTACACAGCTCTTTTAAAGCTTCCACTTCTTTCTCTAACCAAATGTACAACTGATAACGCAATTGTCCACCTAAACCAAAAAAATAAATAAATACACAAACAATTAAGTTATGAACGAGACATCAACGCATTTTTAATGTTAGCAATAAAAACATAAATTAGCAAGTTATTTTAGTCGTAAGCCAAATAGCTTTTGCTCACAATTTCTTACTGTGTAATGATGTGCGATTATAGTCTCTGAAGTGCTTTAAATTATTTAATTCTAAAAAAAATTCAACGCGAACAGTTACAAAACTTCAATCTTTTCTCACTGAATATTATTTTTTCAACTTACCGTCGACTTCGAAACCTGTAGCTAAAGTTGATAATTCTTCCATTAGAATTTTTAAGCAAGCGACAAACTTGAGTTGTTGCGCCATAATATCGATTTGATCTGCTGCAGCATCTGTATCATCTACTTCTGGTTCTTCGTACTCCTCTTCTTTAATTTCTATTGGAGCCGGTTTCATACTCAATCCTTCTTCAGATTCGTCCGAATCTTTCTCATCGTCCGACCACTTCAATTGAAAATCGTCAGTTTTAACGGCGTAGTCTGTAGTACCACCCCACTCAAAATTGTCTACTTTTTGATTTAGCTGAGGTTTTGAATCCCACGATAGAATTCCGGTGTTTATTTGATCTTCTGATTTAGTTTCTTTGG
The DNA here is from genome assembly GCA_950108345.1 of Malthinus flaveolus. Taxonomy (NCBI): domain Eukaryota; kingdom Metazoa; phylum Arthropoda; class Insecta; order Coleoptera; family Cantharidae; genus Malthinus; species Malthinus flaveolus. The sequence continues at coordinate 18,935,258 of OX467286.1, read as the reverse complement.
GAGATGCGGCTTTAACAAGTACAACACATACTCGTTTTATTGACATTTTAACTAAATTTTAAGTGTTACCTGGAGTTGGTTGTTTTGCAGTTGTGTCGGCGACTACATAAGGTAATTTCGATAAAACTTCAAGGGCTAAAGCGGGACATCCGGCTCTAAAGTGTCCGTGGGCAGTGGTGAAGTACAGCTGGCGTTCTAACGGTGTTATAGAATCTTCTACAACCACCTATTGGACAATTTTAAAAACTCAACACTGTAGTACAGGAAATCAACAAAAAGAAAGTACTTTTAGAAATAACTATATCAAATTGCTATCTCTATTAACAATTGGACTAGTACAGAGATATTAATTTTACGATTTTCATATTATAGTTATTGCTGGTAACAACTATTGCTAACAGAGTTCTCTTCGTAACAAACTTACTTGTTTTCCACTTGCTAGCCAAATTTTCCTTTTTCCGGTGCTGGCAAAATGTTGTCTCACAAGTAAAGGATGCGTACGCAAGTAAACATAAAAGTTAAAAACATTAGGATCGGCTTGGTTAGTTTCGCGACTGTCGTCTTCGTGTGCTTGATGTTGGGTTCCAGCATTTCCAACTAAAAGCGTACTTAAAGCGGCTTGATGCTCTTTCAAAGTCCACAAAGCCATAGATCGTAAAAATGGATCCGGATGTGCTCTGGTCATATCTTGATCGTTGCCTTCTGGATCACAGCCTAAAATTTCTTCGTATAACAGTCTCTTCAAACTTGAACCATCGCCTTCGTACAAACGAACTATAATTATAGCGAGCTGAAGGTCGTTTAACTTATTTAAAACAACCTAAATTGAAAAGAATGTCGTATTAAATAAAGAATAAAAAATTGTGTTATAATTTACTTCGACGGCATCTCTCAAGTTGCCTGCTAATAAAAAGAAAGCGGCTGCATGGTCAAACCTTTGCTTTCCAAGTAAAGCATAAGCATTTTTTAAAGCTGCCTTTCTCCATCTATCTTCCGTGAAGTCGTTGGCAAAAAATTTCGTCATCTTTTGATCGCCGCGAGATCTAAAACGTAATTCGTAAGCAAAACAAACTTATTTGGTATGAACAACAAACCTGTATAAACCCCACAATAAACTCTTCTTGTTCATGGCAAGATAGTACAAAGCGGCATCCATAGGATCTTGCTTGACTTTATAAGCAGCCTTGGCTAAAACTTGAACGCACTGCCTCAATAAAACCAACCCTCGAATCCACCAACCAACACCGAGTTCGCGTAAAACTGTCCACGTCGGTTCCCCTTTCGCATAACTAGGAATAAGATTAAGAAGTTCTTCTTGCGTTTCTGAGTGGTAAGCCCATGCCAAATTGTTTGTACCAACGCCTTGTTTTTGAAATTGCGCTCTCTGTACCAATGATAAACACCTAAAATCACCCAAAATTGTATTTAGTAAATTTGCAACATCTTTAGTTACCTTAGTAAATAACCGTAATGCTTCATAGCAAGTAGAAATCTCAAACCGCAGTCGTCGAGAGAGTCGACTATAACTTCGTCCGATTGACCGACTAAATTTTCTTTGGCCATAGCCGATTTAGCAGCGTCGATTGCAAATCTTTCTGCTAAGTCTGTGTTGCAAGTGGAGACGGTATCGGCAAGTGCAAGAAGGTGCATTTGGTCTAAGCTCGATAAACCGGGTAAGTGAGTATGTGTTAACATACGAGACAACATCCTTCCTGCAATAAAAGAGTTATAATTGCAACTATTTAATTTAACATGGTAAAACCCCATATCCCAGATCTCAATTGGCACCCTGTAGAGATAGAATGTATTTTATAAATGTACCTTGTTTAGGAGTGAAATGAGCAAGTCCAGTAGCTCTTTCAGATAGTCTCCTGTCATGCCTAGGAACATCTTGATCTTCAAGCAAAGTATCTAATGACTCCTCCATGATTGTATTACTATCGAACAATTCATTATAATCTTTCTTCTCTTCCTTGGTGACTGCAACAAAAACAAAAATCAATGGCAGTTAAAACGTGAAGTTTTCAAAAGTTTTAATTCAAATAAAAAGCTCCGAAAAACTAACCTGCATTTTCTTTATCAGCCGCAAGCAACGTCCACAAAGGCAAAGGAGGAATATTTGTAATTTCGGCATAATCTAAAGTAATTTCACTTATACTAGCCCTGTGTTCTGGACTTCCTGCAGGATAACTGACCGATAAAGTACGAGCTCGAGCCCACCCTTGTACATCTTCAATATTATCTTGATTTCCCCCGATACATTTAACTAAATGAGTTAAAATTGCTTTAACCCAACGTATTTTACCAGAATTAAGCAATTCCATCAATTGTTTTGGATGATACTGAGGCAAAACGGGACAAGCAATGCGAGAAGCTTCAAATAAACCATAATCGGGCATATAATCGGGATTACAATCTTTGCTCGTACGTTTACGATCTAATATTTGTAAATTAACCGAGCTAATGCGCCCTAATGTTGGTACAGAGGCTAATTTACGCTGATTCTCTTGAGTTAAAGTACGAATGTCGAGATCGCGTATGTTTTTGCTGTCCGTTTCGGAAGTTTCGACGACATTTCGTACGGTGCAACTCTGCGGCCTCCACTGAGTGTAAACGTGCATTTCCGAGTCCATGCCTACAATAAGTAAACCATCGCGTACCCAACTTATTTGCATCGGGAGAGCTGGTAAACCATCTGCAGTCTGCAATTCGATTTTACGCAATGTCATCCATTTGAAATCGTCGACAAATAAGGGTTGAGCCAAAGAGCTCGCTTTTCGTAAAATTGGGCGGTTGGTGTTAATCGACTCCTTCATTGCTTTTACATTAGCTTGGGCCAAATCGGACGATAAGGGAGTGTAAAGCATTATTTTGTTGCCACAAGCAACAGTTAAAATGTGAGAACCATCTTCGTTAGAAACCCAATCGAGTTGAACTATGTGCTTTTGTGTAATTGGACAAATGTTGCCTATTTCTGATATAGACTTTCTTAAAGATTGTAAAGTGCTAAAACTCGGAACAGCCAATAATGTCGGTTTAGTCTCGACAACAAGGGTTTGACGATCGTCATTTGAAAATGTGTGGAGAACCTCGTTGATTCTTTGTTTCTTTTTTAGAGTTTTAGAATCGTACAAGTAGCTGAGATCGAGATGACGATCGACCGTAATTCTTGGTAAGTGAATGTTTTTGAGATGGATGATGTCTTCTAAAACCCACTCTGTTCCTCCGGTGGATTCGCATTCGTAAATTGAAACACATAAATTTATGTACCTAAAGAAAGAAATGTTTGTTAAACAGAAACAAAAAATTGACGTGTCCTACCTCGAATCGTGATCATTTTTACTAGGTCTAGTAAAGCTTTTCCCGTATTTGTACGCACAAGCGAGACGTCCGGAATAAGCAACACTTATATGCAGCAACTGACCATCGATCTCAATAGCAGACTCCTTAACCATACTCCATTCTGTCCAAACTTTACCCGTATTTACGATCTCGCCCTCTTCTTCTAAAAGGAGGTGTTTAGCTCCCTTTACATCGGCAGGACTGTCGCTGACAGTCCAAAACCTGATAGTTCCATCGTTACATGCAGTAGCAAAACAGTAGGGCGCCAAACAAGCGGGATAAATCGATGCAGAGCTCAAATGACCGGCCGCTGGTGTCGCATGAACAATTTCGACTCCATCCGGTAGTGGTAAAATTTGTTTTATTTCCTTATTAGTCGTAATCGATATATGAGGACTCAACTTTGCTTGCTTCAAATGTAAAGACTCTAAACTATTTTTCCTCGACAAGTCATTCCCCTCTTGCACTAAATTACAATCCGGTACGTACATCTGACTGCCAGTTAAAGACAATTCGGCTTCGTTCGAAGCTATAATCAACTTCCACATGTGAATAATCGTGTTTTGATCGGTACAGTCCAAAAGCACGATATAAAATGGTTGTTCGAAAACGTAGTTTTGTTGCAGATCTACCATGGCATCGTCTCCGACTAAATTTATTGGCGCGCTACGTTGACCACTGATTAACTGCTCTTGGTACACGTGCAAAAACGTCGTATTTTGCCACTTAATAGCCTCAGAAATAGTTTCTAATTGAATTATACAACCGGGCCGAGAGGTGCTCTGTTGCGACACAATATTAATTTTATCGAGAAGGCTTTCCTCGTTCAACGACGATAGATCCGACATCAAACTTTCGGCATCAGAACCTTTAAATCTATTTTCCTTACAAGAAATGTCTGCTAGTAAGGTTCTCGCATCTATCACTGCTTGATAAACGCGTAGACAATGACCATCAGATGCCACGAAACAAGCACTCGGAGAATTGGACAAATTACCCAACGTGCTCGAAGGAAGTAAAGTGGGAATCCACGCGACGACGCTAAATGCTGACGGTTCGGGCGAAGTAATACGCGCCAATTCGCAAATTCCACCAGATTTCGAAAGAGGCCCAACCGCATCTACCTTCCATAAAATAAGTTCGCTGCAGTAACCCTGAGAATGTAATGAGATTAATACAAATCAATTAATTGTAGAAGTCTTACTTTAGTGTTGTGATCTTTATTCTGATCCACAATGTTATGATGGCTGGTGGTTAATAACAATGGCAACACCGGGTGACAGGTAATGTCGTTAACTCTATACCTGTGGCCCGAAGCTCTACTTCTATGGCCTATACTCAATACTTGACTAAATTTACTCTTATCGGCAAATGTAAGTTGCCACAAATTCAACGTTCCGTTATCGTGCTTTGTGACGAGAAATATAACTGGGCACGCCTCTTTTGGTTCTTCTTGACAAGTTTGCGTCTAAAATTAAGCGTTTAATTAGACAAAAGTGCACAGGGTGGGCCCGATAATGCGTCAAAGTCGTATATTATCTTACAACTTTTTAATCAAGAGCTTCAAAAAACTAATGAAACCGAACAAAATGTAGTGGTGTATCTCTACTTTTCCGTGTATTCTGAAAAAGGAGGAGACATGTCTTAAAAAACCCTTTATAGCAAAAAAAAATTTGACTTTGATACACTAATGGACCGCCCTGTATAAACGTAATTGAGACGTCTTACTTCTGGTGTAGCTTTGTTTTCGTCTTCCTCCTTTAGGGGAGGCAAATTATCTTTTATTTCTTTCTCTTTAAGAACTTCTTTAACTAAATGTTTCAAACACGTTGCAATACTGTATAAACTGACGGTAGTCGACATGCTTAAAGAGTCGCCTAGAGGAAATGCAGAAGGAATTCTCGTGGAAAATGACACTTGTGCCTGTCTGAACGATCCTGGGTGATACTCATCCAACCAATCGATAACCCTAAATGAGTATTTCATTTAATTGTTAATTAAATATTACTATTAAAACTAACCAAATCAAAAAACTTCCATCAACAGGATGTATACTAAACAAAAGATCTGGACTGTGATGCCAATCACGTAACAAAGCTTCAATACGTGCATCTAACCCATCGGGTCCACTTGTCTCCATTAATGGTTCTTCTTGTCCATATTCGACTTCGGGATGCTCAACAACACGTCTAGAAAATAAATTTTACTCAAAACTACAGTTCTCTTCAAATTTTTGTTCTCACCTCGTTAATTCTTCTAAGAGGTGCTCGGCTTGCATACTAAAATGCATTTCTTTATTATTCAACCAATGTAAAACAAATGCAGGTCGTGGATTACAAAAAGAAATGCTGGGTACTAAAGGAATATCTGTTTCTGCGTTCACCGAAGCGGCTAAGTGAAAATGCATTCCTGGCGTAACCCCTGCAATTAATTAAAACATGAACTCATTCGTTAGCAATCCGATAAAACTATAAATTTCAACTTACCAGTTCCACGGTAGCCATAGGAATGAAAGTCGTGAACACTGTAAGTGGATGGCAGAGTAGGTATGGGAGTAGAAGCTCCGCCAAAACCTTGCGTGTGCTGCTTGGCATGTCGTCTTATATGAAAACATGTCCTTAAGATTAAAGAGATCAATTAAACAAGAAAATACCACTCCCATTACAAGCCGACTTACTTCATGTGCTTTAAACGTTGCATAAATCTATGTTTATGACGATGAGTCCTAAATTTAGGATGATTCGCTTGAGGATCTAACTGAGACAAATTTACTAGACCGTCTTCGGGTAAAACGGTCTCGACCCACAATCTACATATATTATCCTTACAAGATGTAACCAACATGTTAGATACGGACCCTCTAAAATCTCTCATTAAAATGGTCAACTTAAAGTGAATGACTTACTTAGGCATGTATTTACTCGTTGTTCTCCAAGACAGATGAGTTACGGCACGTGGGTGCGCAACGTATACAAAATTATACTCCAGTTCAGTGGGTCCGTCAGTGCTTCTTGACGTGAAGAGAACTAGAAAAAATAGCGGTTACTCTACGAGCTCTTATTGCTGTACAAAAATCCTTACAGTGTTTGTTTTCGTACCAAATTTTTACCAATCGATCATTTTCACCAGATGTCGCAAACAAGGTGCCATCGGGACTAAAAGCTAGATGTTGAACTGGTACAGCAGTGTTCACTTTCCAGACGCACTGCCAACTTGCTTGATCTTGTTCTAAAATAAAAATTAATTTTTGTTTTTAAGGTAGTTGTCGTGGTACAGCTACGTCAAGCAAACAAGTCTGACGGAAAATATGCCAACTAAAACTATAAAATAGGAGATGGAGAATTTTAAACCAATCGGTACTATCCCGGCGTGTAAATTCCTTGACAACTTGACGACTTTTGAAAATACAGCGACACTTTTAAACTTCAAATTATTATTTATTTACAATGAGACGGTCAATAATTCATTTCATTTCTTTTTTAAATTCAGAACACAAACATTAAGTGACTGTTAGTTTTTTGAAAATTTCTGACAGTTAGTTTTTTTATAAATACTGATAAACTGTACAAACACTATGTACTGCCTATACTCTCCATGTTAATGAACCGATTTTTAATTAAGTGTATCTAGAGTTAGAAACGGTGAATCGACTTCAAATTTTAAGAGTAATTGTATTATCGTGTCCTTAATAAATATACAAAAATTCAGAATTTTCTGACTGTACGCGTTTTTCACGACAACTACCTTAATTTAAAAAATCTTACCTTGACGCTCGTCGGTTTCGCTTCCATCCGTTACACTCTCTCCTCCTCCTAGAGTGAAGGTAACAGGAGAATCTTCTTCTACAGGGTCTGATCTTAAATGCCATAATTGAACTGTTTCGCCGGCAGTTAATAAACGCGTACCTTCCAAATTCCAACTTAAAGCGCTCACAGGAGTTTCGGTTTTTAAAGTGCCAGTTTGCACCCAACGATAATCGAGTCCCTAAGGTAAAATTAAAAAAAGGTTCATAAATTATCTTGTTTACTTACGTGAGTCGAATTATTGTGTATAAGTGGGGTGGGTTCATATATACACACTGTAGTATCATAAGCGGCGGCAATTTTCCCAGTATCGCTAGAACAGTCTAGAGAACTTATACGAATATAATCGTGCACAGCTCCTGGAATAATTTGAACCCTCTCAAAGGTAGACGCTAATATGACTATGTTACAGCCTGCTGCATACGCCTAAAATAGGTGTATTTAAAACAATTTAGACAAAAGGAAAATAAAAATTACTGTAAAAGCAACTCCTTCGACACTGCCCACTGCAAAACACTTATCACCTGCATTGCACGCACCGCTTACTATTTGGTGTAAATTCATTTTTTAAGTTATATACAAACAATAAACATTTTGACTAGATCATTTCATTTAAATACGTACTAGTTTAACATGCTAATTAACTTTTAAGGGCAAATTAATTTTACCAATAAAATGTCAGTTTGACATTGACAGATCGAAATCAGCTGACAAAGTGACAACCATAACCATTAGCTGAGACTCGAACCAAAACTGCAAGCGCTAAATTTAAAATTGACGTAGTCGAGCAAAACTATTGTCTTTATCAAGAAGGAAATTACCGCAGTTTATTAATCGGCTCCATTAAATATTTTTTAACTTTCCTGTTGATAAGACTTCCTGCATCGGACCCTGCCCAGTGCACAGTATTGTTCGAATTGGATTAACAGTTGTAGTCATGTACAAAAAGATTGAAAATTTAAATCCCGATCAGTTAGCTAAAGCTTTAGAATACGTACGTTTTTAATTACAAATTAAGCCATTTATTTAAAAAATATTTTTACAGAATGGATATGAAGAATGTGGAAGCACCATTCGAAGTAAATTTGTTGACGGTCAAACCTTTCTAGTAAGTAAAAAAAAGATCTCGAAACTGTAATTGCTTAGTATATTATGTCTTAACAGCAACTTACAGAAGTTCAAATTGCTTTATGGAGACTTCCACTTATACAGAGTCGTCGTTTATGGAGTTTTCTACTGCACGTGCGAGAAAATCCAGAAAATTTTATACTCCAAGAAGAAGATACTCAAAAAAACCGTAAACCAGTAATTGCAACAAAACCAAATTTATTAACTCCAAAAACGGCGGAAGAAATAAAAAAAAGTTCGTTGACTAAAGAAGAAAGTACGTCGTTTAAAAATAAATTAGAACAAGCGTTCCAAGCTCCGAGCGAATCAGTTACAAACAATTCATTCTTGCACAGTAAAAAAAAACTACCATTGCCACCAAAACCACAATTTTCAAACTTCAATATAGGAAATCACGCTGCAGAGTTGAGCGAGGATAATTTGCCGCAATTTCCACAAACTAAAAGCGTCGCGTGTCCAGTAAAGTGCCTTAATTTGAGTTCGCAGTTACATCGAGCTCGGAATTCTTACGAAAATCAAACCCTTAAAAAAAGTGTTCAAAAGAGTTCGCAAATTAGTGGAAGTGGCACAGTTAGACCGTTGCCATCAATTCCAACTCTCGTAAGGCAGGATGACCAACAAGAAATTTATTCTCCTATTTTAGATGATGAAATTGAAGACTATAATACTGATACAGATTATACTGCAATGCCTGAAGAGGTTGTCAACCCGATTATTGTGATGAAGAAACTTTCTTTTAATCGACCATTGCCACCAATACCAATACCAATAAAAGAAGACGATACCGTTAATAACGACGATGAACTTTTAGCAGATTACGGCACTATTAGCGATCACAACTTGAGTGACAATGAAGAATTTGACGAAATACCAGAGTATCTGGATATAATAGAAGACGCCAGTAGTAGTTCTCGACAGTGTCCAGCAAAACCTGCAAATTACAATGGAAGTCGTCCATTACCACCAATCCCATCAACAAAACCGTCAATTAATCACGAATTGGAATCAGATGACGCCGCTGTTCCTAAAGCTGCAAGAAAAATATCAAGGGACACAAAAACAAGTCACAACGAAAGACTTGCCGTACATTCATCAAGTAATAGTAGATCAAAATCCACATCTCCTGTATCGCCCAAATCGGAAGACAATGTTAGTCCCCATAGACTCACAGCAAAAAGTTATGGTACGTCTTTTTAATATTTTTTACAAGAGTACAAAAATCAAGCACGCGATTACGTCTTGGTTGTCTTTTTCAGATTACAAAAACGAATTCTGCTATCGTGAAACGGATAGAAAGGGGGCAAAAATTTTGCTGAAAGGATTGCAGTACGGGGCATATTTAATACGGCCCAGCAGAGAAAAAAATCACTTGTGCACATTTTCAATAGTTCATCCAATTAAAATGCTTAATTTGGGAGTCGAAAAAGATGATCAAGGATATCTCCAATTTAAGACCTCCACTGCAGATTTTCAACAACCCAAATTTAAAACTATACAGGAATTCGTCAGTTATTATACGAAATACTCATTGATTCACGATGGAGAAGGTGTGATACTTAAAAATGTTTTACCAATTGATAAAAGATAAAAATATAAATTGTTATAAGAATTATAAATAAAGAACCTCAAAGCACAAGTTGTATGTATATATTGGGAATGGTCCCAATATTCAATCACGGTAAGTAAAGCAGCTTTCGACGACTAGACGTTAGAAACCTTTTAACCAAATTCAAGAATCAAACTCAACTTACGCATCTCGTTTTTGCTAACTCCGCTCACTAGCACAAATAAGACACCATTGAAACCAAACTTGTGAAAATGGGTGGAGTTAAAAAAACTTAAAACAAGCGCGAGTTGAAGAATTGGATTCTAGAAATTGGCCCTAAGATTCAACCCGATGACAGTCAACTCAAATTCAGTTTAAAAATCTATATTACACGACCCATTTACTGTCCTTGTGTCCATTTTACCGTTTGTAATTTAATCAGTCGTGCAGAAAAATTTGACTGTTTTTGTAGAAATTTCTTCTTGGTCAAATCGTATTTTTCTCTACATGTGTATAGAAAGACCACTCTGTTCAGGCGCTGGTGACTTTACCACCAGTAGTTAGGTACAATAATAAATAATCTCCTTCGATTCTTTTCTTCTATTAAACCTCTCTAAGAGTAGCGTAAGTCACTGGTACCAAAAAGGAATGGTTTCTCTCAGTTTCTCTAAAAGACAATTTCATAAGCCAGATGTTTCTTTAAATTCGCCAAAAATCTTGGGTGACCTCAAAGAACATAGAATTGGGAATATTTTTATTGAATTGTTTTGAAGTATGATTAAATTTCTTGAGAAAAACAATGCCATTCGAAACTATAACTTGATTCTATTAAAATACATTTAATATTCGCGTATTTTAATTTGTACATAAAAAAATATTTTAATTACATTTTATGTAGAAAATGACCCTCCGGTACATATTTCACAAAAATCAATCACTAATATCTAACAAAAGTATTTTTAATGTTCATTTATAGTTTAAAACAATAAAAACTATTAACAAATTACTTTCAACTCAAATACCTAAGTATTATAGATAGCAAAAATAGTGAGTTAACATTTTCGACTTTAAAATTATTACTGAAAAATACATGGAATGAAATGGAATACGAATAGATTGATGGATTGTAGTAGTATATTTACTACTTGAAAAAGTATAGCAGAATGTTGACCATCGTATTTTTCTGTAAGACTAGTCTACACAAGTCAGTCGTTTAAAAACTTAAAAACTAAACATCCTAATGAAAATGTACACTATTTTTGAATTACATCAGATTATTTTTTGTCGTAACTTAAAACTAGGAGTAACTATCGCCATTCTCGATAGAAGTGCTAAGTTTAATCAACGAAATAATGCAACAATGAAACATCGACTGTTACACAATTACTTTTAAACAAAACAGGTTATTCCTTAATAACAGACAACCAAAATTGTGCGCTTGAGCATACCTACGAGCAAGTTGGCAATGAAAAGATTTATTTGCTCATTCACCGCCTACTTGCTAGATATATTTTGGCCCTAACAATATTCAACGAGTAATACTAAACTTTATAATACAATCGAGTACAGAAAAAGTACTATGTCGACTGTAACTTATTGAAAATATAACATACAGTTCTCAAAGCTCCAATTAATGAAACCGATTACTGTAAGCCAAAATTTGTGTGGCTGTTACTTGTTACTTTTGTAAATTTCTTCCTCTACCACGACTCTTCGGCTTGAACGATTCAGCCAATGAAGAAGCATTCCACACACCATCTCTACAAATGAAATTTAAGTATAACATTTTTAATCACTCATGACTCATTGACAGCTGCAAAATATTGCTATCACCCCTCTAGTGAGTCAATTTTGCTAAATACAATTTGAACTTTGGTTCATCATACATCATACAGAGCGTACCTACCAAATTTGAAATTCATAGATCAATTCATTCTCAAGTTATTGATTTCACACAAACAGATAATACTGTTTCTCAACATGAAATGTTGAAAATTTGCAAAAGATTTGAATAAAAAATTCTTGAATAAATACAAAGCTTATCCGACTTTGTTTGAATGAACAAAATTATTTTAAAAACATCCATAATAGTACCTGGGTTGGCTTTGAACTGGGGCTAGAGGTGGAAAATCTTCCCTTATGTTCCCTGCAAAACTAGTACTAGGTGCATCGAGAACAACGGCATCAGAAAAGTCGAGTTGTTCGAAGTGAGATGTATTTGGTCCAATTCTAGGCGTATTCACAACATTAGCGCCCTTTTTAATTTGTTTTAATAAATCGTCCGTATCAATCTGTACGCTACTGGACTGCTCGTGAGGACGACGAAGAGGAACCTCGCTCTAAAACAAAAATAAAATTTGTCCACTTCAAAAACTATTTCCATTTTAATGAATACCATTACTGAACTACTAACAATAAAAATCTTACATTATTGTGCCTAACGGTCTCCCTAAACTGGTCGTTGTTTGCAACAAGATTATGTCTTGCACGCTCTTCCTGTCTGAATTTACGCCTTTGCGCGGCTGACAAAGTTTGATTTGATGTCCTTATGATTGCCTTCGTCTTGCTTTGTTCAATAGCATTATAGGTTTCGTGATTGCAGTCCTAATTATTAGAAAAATGTATAATGTACCTACTATAAAAGAATATAAGACTTACATCGTCCCAATTTTCGTGAGAGCTAATATTAATTTTTTGTAGTGGAGGAGCAGATGGTACAGTGTGTTCGGCTACATACATAAACTGGTCAATACCAACTCGATCAACGCAAGTTTCCATATGATACTGCAAATTACATGATAACAATTGACTTTCACACTTTATGAGCTTACGTTTAACTCCGGCTCTGGTACAATGTGAGTCGCATTATACAAGCACGGTACCGATTTAAAATTTGGAAAATTACGTCTACATCTTGTTAAGTGACTTTGAAATCGATAATGGAGAATTTGATGAGCTTTATCATATGGACATTGGATCTTTTTCTCATTATCACTGTAAATATTATATTCGCCTAAATATTTAAAACTAATTTGCAACAAATACGACTTACGTAGTACTTATCATGATTTAACCAAGTTTTTAAAAATTAAACCAAAAATTTGACTTTCACACTTGACGAAAGAATACAACAAATGAGTAAAATAAGAACGCGAGAGGAACGAACAGTTCGCAATCACTTCTAAATCGAAATGCCGGAAATGTCAAACAGTCGACGGTCAACTTCAACCTCAAATTTAATAGCTGTCATTGGCGGTCTTTCTACTTTCGCCACTCGCCACCACTCGCCACCCACGCCACTTTCGCTGACTTTCGCGCTCTCCCTAAATCGTGAAATGGCCCGACCCAAATGAATTAATAAATTTCATATAAATACTTATTTACTTCTTTTGTTTTTTCAAAACCGAGTTATTTGTCGCGCTACAAAGAATTTAAAAATATGCGTGGACAAAACTAGCAAGATAAATTTATTGTTGCGAGAAAGAGAAGTTACCTACAAAAACTACTATAATACCCATAGCAGTGTTGCCAAATTTTTTGGTAAACCATCTCTAATTTGTTTCTAATTTAACATTTAACCCTGTTAGAAAAATCCAGTTATCGTGGTGTAATTGAAAGATATTTTGATTTTCTTAAAACCATTCTATAAGGGTGCTATAAGGTTTGTTTGCTAAACACTAGTAATTTTTGTTATTTTATTATGAGCAACAATTACAACAAACATGGCAATGCAGCATAGAATTGTAAAAATTAAAAGTGTATTCTTGAATTAAATTTTGCGTTTTGTGAGGTTAAGCAAGTTAAGCTATAAGTTATAGCTTCGTGGAAATTGAGGATATTGATATATTGATATTTACCCCAAATTACCTTCCGTGTTGTACTAATGGAAACGATATTAGAACAACAACGTCGATATCACGAGGAAAGAGAGCGTTTAGTTGATGCCATGGTTAAAGAAATGCTTCACAAAAAAACGAGTGTAAGAAGACATACTCACATACATAAACAATTTGTTAATAAGACTTATTTCAGCATCGAGAAGTTATTAATTCGGATTACCGTCTTAAGTATTTATTAGATCGCTACTTAACTAGTACCGAAAGGTTAGTCGACTTGTACGAAGATCGAGACGGACATAGAAAAGCCGAAGTGGCCGCTTTAACTGGACCCAATGAATTTCAAGAGTTTTACACTCGTTTGAAACAAATAAAAGATTTTTACAGAAAGCATCCAAATGAGGTCGGTTATAATTTTTCTATGTAATCTCTTTTAAAGTGTGACATTTTTAGATTAGTATTCCCATGTCGGTGGAGTTTGATGAACTTGGTAAAGCAAGAGAAAATCCAACGGAGGAATTATCGAGTATGTGTTTAAGTTTTTCTTTTTTAATGTATTCTATATGTAAGTCTTTGACAGATCTGGTCGAATTTTCGGACGAGGAAGGATATGGTAAATTTTTAGATTTACATGAATGCTACGAAAAATTCATTAATTTGAAGGGGATTGAGGTGAGTACTTTATAATTAGTTGCCTACATTCTTTAATAAGTCATTTGCCTGTAGAAAACGGATTATATTACGTATTTAAGCACCTTTGATCAACTGTATGACATACCAAAAGAGAGAAAGACAGGAGAGTACCGACGTTATTTGCACATAATGATTGAGTACTTAAGTTGGTTTGTACAACGCATAAAACCGCTTATGAACTTGGAAAACGAACTACAAAATGAAGTTGATGCGGTTATTCATCAGTGGGATAGCGGAACACTTCCGGGATGGCCCGTAAGTAGTAGATGCATTTTTTTATAAAACAAAATATGAGGCCTTATGTCGTAATATTTCAAAATCTCGAGAACATCAATCAAAGAAATTAGTAGATTACTTTTGGTGTACTTTTGATAAAAAATTTTGTGCCCAAAATTTTCAAATGTTACACTTAATATTGCAGCGAAAGCCTCTCTCTAAGTGCTCGTGACGCTATGCCACCTTGCTGCAGTGTTGTAATTTTTATTTGGCGCTATTTTTGTGTGGAATTTTATAAAAATTCGATTTTCATTTCTCTAGAAAGAAACTGGTTCGGCTTTAGCTAATGTTGGCGCTCATTTGGAGCTGTCGGCGTTCAATAGTTGGGAGGAACTGGCCTCTTTGGGTTTAGACAGATTAAAATCAGCGCTGTTAGCCCTTGGGTTGAAATGTGGAGGGTAAGTTAGGGATTTGTGTTTTACTATTCCTTAACTAACCACTTTTTCAATAGAACATTAGAAGAAAGGGCTCAAAGGTTATGGGCAACAAAAGGAACAACTTCTTTAGACCCGTCTCTTATGGCTAAAAATAAAAGTGGTAAAGCAAGTAAGGAAAAAGATCAGCTGAGACAAAGAGAACTCGCTTGTCTTGAAGCTCAAATTTACAGGTGAATTAGATCAATTTAAAATAAAATCTGGTTTTTATTGGGAAAATCTAGGTTAGCTGAGTTAGTGTCATCTCAACGTGTGGCAACTAAGGAGAATGTTCAGCGTAAACAAGCAAGAACTGATGGCGAAAGAGATGATAGTGAAAATGAGGAAAGCGATGAAGAAAGTTTAGAAGATGATACCGACGACGTTCCCTACAATCCCAAAAATTTGCCTCTCGGTTGGGACGGAAAGGTAATTTTTGTAAATATTGTAACGTAAAGTTAATTTTGAACGATTTCAGCCTATACCGTATTGGTTGTATAAGTTACATGGGTTAAATATTAATTACAATTGCGAAATTTGTGGAAATTATATTTATAAAGGACCCAAAGCATTTCAGAGACACTTTGCCGAATGGCGACATGCTCATGGCATGCGCTGTCTCGGTATACCCAATACTGCTCATTTTGCAAATGTTACCCAAATAGAAGATGCACTTGCTCGTAAGTTTGCTTTTTGTTTTTATAAGTTGTACTATAGGAAGCAAATTCTTTTAGTGTGGGAAAAGCTTAAAGTACAAAAACAAGCTGAACGTTGGCAACCAGAAACTGAAGAAGAATATGAAGATTCTCAAGGTAATGTTGTTAATCGTAAGACGTACGAAGATTTAAAACGTCAAGGACTTTTGTAAAAATATTAATTATATAAAAATGTGTTACAATTTGTAATTTAAAATAATGTAATGTTTTACATACATCTACTACTGGTTTAGTAAAAATTATGATTTATTTAAGTAATTTGTGAAGTAAAAAATGAAAGTAATAAATTCAGGCACTAAAATATATTTTCTTTCTCCACTATTGAAATTCATTTCTCCTTTAATTACTTTCCACAACCTCCTCCTGAACACGGCTTTTTTCGCTCTCGTCTATAAGATTGAGACGTATCGCCCATCAAAGGATTATACTCTATAAAACGATAAAACACTAATAAGATTTGTGAAAAAATACGATGTATCGACTGACCTGACTTGAGACTTTGTTTAGTAGAGCTTGAAGCACTTCCTAATCTTTCACCAGATAAAGGGTTTTGTGCTAACCACTCTTCTCTCTTCTTAGCTTCTCTCTAAAACTAGACTGTTGAATTACAAGAAATTTACGATAAGTTTCTTACCTCTTCCATTTTTCTTTTGTATTCTAAAGCATCCTGATTATAATTTGTTTGTAATTTTTGTAAAGCTGACAATTGAGCAGCTAATCTAGATGCGGCCATGTCGGGATCTTAAAACACTGTATTACAAATTACTTTATAATGTACGACATTTACCTTTATGATATTTTGCGGCGTACTCTTGGTCTGATCTCCTTTTGAAATAGTCATCAATAGTCGGTTGAATTTTCTTATATATATACGCGAGTAGGAATGTTAATACTACCAAATACCATCCATATTCGGCAAGAAAGTCTAGAACTAAAAAATAAAACAATTAGTACCAGACAATTTCTTAACAATAAATTAAGTTACTTGAGAAATCGAAAAGTGTGTATCTTTTATTATCTATAACTTCCTCCATATTTTACTGTACAATAAATGCAATATAAATGCAAAATTAGGTAATTTTGTGATTATACAATTTTATAAACTTAAACGTCAAATACTAGTTTTACGTTGTTTTACGTTTACCATACGTAACAAGTGAGGTTATGTTCACGTCAAATGTCAGATAAATTTTAAAAATTAATTATAAGCATTTGCTATAACAAATTACATTTATTAGTGTACCTGAAGTAAACTTTAATTAATTAACAGTTTATTCTTAATTCAGCTAATGTGAATTGTGGAAGAATCTTCTCCGATAGTAACAAGTGAGGTTATGCTCACTGCAAATCCTGCAAATGTCAAATAAGTTTTTAAAAAGGAATTTTAAGCATTCCCTATAACAAATTACAATTAATTGTTATAAATAGTTAAAGTAGTTTTAAGTACTTAAAAGTTTGTTCTTAATTCGGTAACGAAAACGATGGAAGAATCTCCACTGGATATTGAGAAAGTAGAAGACGTAAGAGACCCAAGTGCAAATGCAGAAAATAGTGCTCCTTGCTTTAAAAAACCAATTTTAATAGGTAAAATCGGAAAATTTCCGAAAAAGATTGTTTCGCAAAAAAATACAGATTCAAATATATCAAACAAAACTGAAGTCGATGAGAAAACGACCCTAAACGAAATCCCATCGGAAATACCATCTTTGGAGGTACCTCGTAAGTAGTACCATTGAGTATCTCACAGTATACAAAAATTTAAATAATTGTATTTTTAAGAGACGGAAATTAATACATCTTCACTAATAAAAGACAAAGGAAATGTCTGTACATACATAGAACCGAGTTGGGCAGGCTTACCGTCCACAAGTGGTCAAGATTATGTTTTTGAAGTATTAAAATCTGGTGTTATAGTCGATCGTATAAATTTAATGTCCAAATCGCATTGGGTATTTGGTAGAGCAACTAAAACGGAAATTGTTATGGCTCATCCTACTATTTCTAGGTTTGTTAAGTTTAAAAGTATTTCACAGCATTCATTTAAAACTTTTTTGTAGGTATCATGCAGTTTTACAATACCGCAAAGTTGCAACCGATACTGATCCTCCTGGATTTTACGTGTACGACTTGAATAGTACTTACGGTACATTTTTAAATAAAGGACGATTGAGACCCCAAATGTATGCTCCAGTTAAGGTAATTGTTTTTAATTAAACCTTTGACAATAATACAATTTACATGAATTTAATATAAGGAATGCCAGAGAAACTTGTGAATGTTACTAATAGTCCCCATTCCCTATATTTTCCAAAGCATTTACAGTTTCCGTCATAGTAGACTCGAAATTTTGCTCATTTGCGGCTTCTTTTTGAACTTTTTTTGATATTTTTGTACGCGCTCGTACAGCATTTAGTTTTTCTTTAATATTGTTCATTTGTAAGTCTAATTCTGCAACACTTTCGTGCGAGTTAGTTAAACAGTCTCCGAAACTTTGATTGTTTGCCATTTTTATCTTGTTCTTCTGGTACAAAAATTTAATATTTTCAATTTGATTTTTGGTAGATTCCAAAAATGAAACGCTACTGTCTATTCGTTGACGTAAATTTTTAAATTTCTCTTCTATGCTATCGTCTGTATCTTTTTCGTCTTTTCTCATATTTAACATTTTTTGCACCAGTGCTTGAATTTTTGCGCTAGATTTCTTGTATTGCTCATCTTCATTTGTTAGAGGTACGTCTTCAATTTCTTCTTCTCCCAAATTTTCTGTGGTAATGGCTGTGGGAATATGTACATTTAAAGATTTGCGTTTAGAAACTGAGTTTGAATTTTCAGAACTTTCAGAATTCATTTTTGAATATATTTTAATGAAGTACTAATTTTTTAAAATCCCATTTAATATTGTTTCTTAACTTATTACTGGATCAAATAAAATTTGAAATTGTTTGATCATTGCTGGTTACTAAGATACGAACATACAGAGTGTTCGTTCACAAGTTACTATGTTTGCGTTGCATCTTCCAGCTTGAATTTATTTTTTTCATACAGGGTGATTCGTTTTACATTCAGTGATATTGGGGATAAAGTAGAAATGGCGTAGTAAAATTATCCCCAAAACTTTTTTAAGTGCACAAAACACACACTATACCTATAATATGATATCATAGAGGCTAATGTTGTCATAATATTGATTGTAGGTTGGTCATATGCTAAAATTAGGGTGCAGTACACGTAGTTATATTTTAACTGGACCCGATGAAGATACAGAGGAAGAATCGAAATATACTGTAACAGAACTAAAGCAACAAAGAATCGAAAAATTACTAAAACAAGAATTAGCTGAAAAGGAAGCAATTGTACAACGAGAAAAAAAAATTGAAGAAAAAATAAAAAGGGACGAGGAGAGAGGAGTCGATTGGGGATTAGGTATGTCATTTATTGATATTTTCAATTTTTGGTGACCAAAAAATTTAATTAAATTATAGGGGAAGATGCAAATGAAGAAACTGATTTAGGAGAAAATCCCTACGCCCAAACAAATAATGAAGAATTATATATTGACGACCCTAAGAAAGCACTGAGGGGCTTCATGGAACGCGAGGGTCACGATTTAGACTACGATTGCACAGAACAAGGTTTTGGTCAATTTTTGTGCAAAGTTGAATTGCCAATAGATGATGATTTTGGCCGCCCCATTGTTGCCGAAGTTTTACATAAGGGTAAAAAGAAAGAGGCCGTCGTTCAGTGTGCTTTGGAAGCGTGTAAAATTCTTGATCGATACGGACTTCTTAGACAAGCAATCCACGGTAAGTCTTCCATTTGTGTAAGAAATCTATTTCTAATGAAATATTTCAGAGTCTCGTAAGCGTAAAGCAAAAAATTGGGAAGACAACGATTATTATGATAGCGACGATGACACTTTTTTGGATCGTACCGGTTCAATAGAAAAGAAGCGCGAAAAGCGCATGCAGTCAAAATTACCCACCCAACCTGAAACCTATCAAGGCTTGGTGAGCTTTTTCACTACAATTCTTATTTCTTCTTTAGTTATTAACACGTTAATTTTTAGTTGGAAAAGGAAAATGAAATCAGGAAGCGAATAAAGCAAATTGAACATCAACTAGCTAAATCAAAAAGTCATAATGCAAATAATTCTGGTCCTGCCGAAGAAGACAGTTTGGACTCCTACATGAAGGAATTAAAAGAAACAAAACTCGATAAGCAAACTATAAGTAAATTAAGATCGGAACTATCTACTCTTAAAGTGGAACACGTCAATATTGTTAAGCTGGCAAATTTAGCAAAGCCTGCCGATTTACCGGAACTTGTTGTAAAGAAAACGAATACAGAACAACAACCGGGATCTAGTGGAAGTTCTAAACCCAAAAGTTCGGCAATATTTGGAAAACGACGTAAGATTAAAGTGCAATTGCCTGCGAAACCAACCGACGAAGAAATGCCACATTCAGATATTGCCGAAGATGAAAGAACTGGTGAGGAAGAAAGTGTAACGAGTAGACTCGACAAACCCACGGAAGCAAGTGAAAGCAGTAAAAAAGACTATAATGATGAAGAAGTGAGTGCGGAAGAATTAGAAAGACGAAAAAAGAAAAATCAACGTAGAGTATTGCAGAGGCGCGAAAAAGCAGAAATTGAAAAGCAAAAAGGATATAAAGAAGACTCCAAGAAAGAAGATTATAATATGTGGGTGCCTCCAAGTGGTCAGACGGGAGATGGTAAAACGAGTTTAAATGATAAGTTTGGATATTAACTAGTAGAAGTCGTAAAATTAAGTTTTATTTTAATAAATTATAATTTCTTTTCGACGGTGTTTTTTTAACTAAAATCCAACATGGCGGTGCCTAAAGTTGCGTTTCTACTGTAGGTATTAACCAATTACAAGTTAGAAGAAATCTCATTTTATTTATTGCCAGTTCCTATTTAATCGTATTAATTGATTTAAATCACTTTTGATAAAGCAAATAAGCATTGTATCTCACACGGGCCAAAATTTATGGATTCTAAAATTTCTAACCTCACTTTTCACTACTTCAATTGGCTGTGTCTCCCCGAGTTTTGATTTCTATCCCTAGTTTTAACTATAAAATAAAATTCAAAATTATGTTTAGTTTTCATAAATAAAATGAGTATTAATTTAGAAGTTCGGCTCAAACAATTGGAAAGTTTAGAAAATTACATATCTTCGTCAAGAGATAAAATACAATCAATTCTCGATTGTCTCAAATGGTCAACCGAAGATGTTTTGAAGGTGAAACTGTTGAATTATAACTGAACAAAGTTTTCATATTAGTTTAATTTAGGAGAGTTGCCTTATTCGATGTTCGGTCGATCAAAATCATCGTGTACCTGTAAAAAGTGTCGACGAGCATGTGGTTAAATGCACTTTACTTAAGGAAGGTTACGATTTAAACGAAAAATTTTTGTCCGAACCGCTTCACAATCCTGTTTCGTCGATATTTTTAGGTAAAAAATGTTTGAACCGTGTAAAACTTGTACTTATTGAAACTTTACAGATGATCACAAAAAGATTGAAGTGCTGTCGGCCGCACACAGGGAAGTTTCTAATTTTAAATCTGGTATGTATGAACGTGACTTTACTTGAGATACTTCTAAGAGTGTCGGCACATACTTTGTTTCAGACAAAAATGTGTTGTTAATTTACAAAACTTTCATTCTATTCTTTCGTACAGTAAAGTGTTGAAGATGTATAAAAGATATCCTTACATATATCCTTTTTTATATATCCTTTTCATGCACATGAGAGCGTGATCTAACAAACTTATTAACAGGTTAACTTTTCGATTACGAAAGTTGTACAGTGTACCGATTGAGACCTGGGATTGGCTTTCTTCATTGTTTTATGACAAAAATTGAAGATATGATTTATTTAAAATTAAAAATTAGATTTGTGATTCATGTCTCCATTTTCACAAATGATCTTTGCGACTTCAATCATCACTCTGTATGATAATTATGTTGTAGCGTGGAATGGTCAAGATCCAGACCCCAAAACGGCAAATCGTAGTTTATGCACCTTTAGTGGAGATGAACGCTTAGCTTTATATTCTTACGCAGCTTCCAATACTGTCGGACCAAAGGAGTTGCCAGAGTTTAACACGTAAGTTTCTTATTAATTTTTGTTCAATATAGTATATTTACAAGCTTTTACTAGTATTCAGGCGGCACGAAACGATAAAGAGTTAACCTACGAAGAATTACGTAAGCAAGAAAGAGATGCTAAAAGACGCCGGCTTAAATACAAGTCGGTTCACACTAATCGTAAGAGTTACACGGAAGTACTGCATGAAGTTATCGATGGTCAAATGGACATGTACACAGATTGGTTGACTAGCGATAGTGAAATTAAACAGAAACGATGTGATAAAATCGATACATCACCAAAAGTAACAAAGTTTAAAGAATACGAACAAGATGAGCCGAAACGAAGCAAATGTAGTTCTATTACCGAGCTTAGTGAGCAAAGTCAATATGAAAGTAGTAGAATTAGTTCTGGTAGCTCGGGAAGGAACGGTGGTAAGGAAGCATCGGAACATAGATATCGTTATAGGAGTGATTACAAAGACGATTATGAGAAGAAACGTAGTCGTTACGAGAAATATAGAGAGAGACCTAAGAGTTATGACAGATATGATTCTAATTCTAAAGAAGATAAACACAGGTCTTATTCGAGGCACAGCCGTGACGATTCGTCTCACCATAGGTATAAGAGAAGGTGATATTTAAATACTCAATTTTACCCTTTTAGTTTAACTTTTTTTCTGAATTTTCGTTAATTTGTTTTTGTTCTTCGCTTAATAAAATTGTTACATTTGTGAAACGCTTTTATTATTCCACTAACTTCCGATGCAAACAATAACTCAATATAAACATTATATTATTAAATTCATAGTTGGTTTCTATTTAGTGCGCTTTCGTTTACTGTATGGTGATAATGTCGATGTTAAATCAGCTTCAGATACAGTTACAACACCGGGTGAAATAGTAATACTGCTTTCTTCCTCATTCTCGCCTAAACCTTGTGTACTAAAAAATGCCAAATTTATAAAATCGTCCAGTAGCCTTATTTCTAATCTTACTTTGTACCGGCTTCGAGACTACTTAAGAGTTGAAAACCAGCATCCAAAGATGAAAAACCAACTTCACCGTCTAATGCCAATTGAATTTGTTGATTATCGACGTCGATAACGTCCGAAACCTCTTGTTTTACACTTATTATGCTGAAACTATAATTTCAAATAGTAGTGCTATGATGCTAAAAATGTGCAGATAAAAGAGTAGATTTTTAATCTCAAAACGCTCACATAGTAAACATTTTGTGCTGTTGATCTACTCAAATAAAAGAAATACTCACTTAGGCTCTTCGTTGATTTCATATTTAGTTTCACTACTCAAACCTTCTAACAAACTCTTGTAATGTTGGCTCAAATCTTTACAGCGCTTTTGTAAAACGTACACGTAATTTATTACTCGACACTGATAATAATCGTGCAAACCTCGAACTCCACCGAACCCAATTTCAACTAAAACTCTTTCAATGATATTCTACAAAAAACGTTAAATGCTGTACTCTATAAAAAATACTAACTGGAAATCCACATAACTGGCCTTTAGCGTCATCTTCTGCAGCTACTTTCAATTTGTATGTTATTTTTTTTAAAAAGTCCATGAGCACGTCCGTTAGAAAATCCAAAACACTTTGATGGGTAGCTAAAATAATTTCGTGAACATTTGAGTCGATAAAAATACGTTTACTCACTTTCATATCCAATGTGGGCTAGTAATGTAGCAACACACTTGCTAATAACATCTTTTACGATCTCAGAATTTAGTTCGGGTTGTTTGACATCTTCTCCTTCGGTGAACGGCCTAAAAAAAATTTTCAATTCCTCCAATAATTGTGAAAAATTTGTGAAAAACTTACGTGTAGTCCTTTGGAATGAAGTTTAAATTGTTTCTTACGTGTTTTCTTTGAATCTCTGGCATTTCGGGTAGAGGTGGGGCCGCATCGGGTGGCGGAATTAAGTGGGACTCGATAGCCAATTCGGCAACGCGAATCATTTCGGTCATATCGTTGGTGTATTTGTGCAATGCAATTGCGTATAATATAAGAGGATCAGGAGGATTCAACCTGAAAAGAAGGGTAAATTATTCGAAATTAAACTAATTACGACGTACTCTATAACATCTGAGTATGTAGTGTTAGGCTCAGATTCGATATCGAACTCTGCCAAACAAAATCTTCCCATAGAGCGTTCGATGTCTGCCGTTACGTCTGCATTAACCGAACTATCTGGAGAGTACGTAGCGTACGGTGTGTCGTCTATTTCGCCCCAATATTTACTTTTCGAAGCCATTTTTAGAGTCCTTTGATTTTGAATTTCAAAACAAACATCTAACATAACACCACATAACACATAACCTCAAACATAAATAAATAAAAACGTTTAGTTCTTTAGTTCAGTTTAGTTGCTAATAGATGTTGTTATTATGGCGCGAAATTTAAATTATGTTGAAAAACTTTTTTAACTTTTTTTAAAAAGCTTTGTGGACATTTTCGTGTAGCAAACAAATAATTTTGCTAATAAATATTATTGGTATATTTTTTTACACGGATTATGTTTAAGAAAAATGCATTTTGTCATTTTGTAACTTTGCCAAGAGCGCTCTCTCAAAAAATGATTTGTTTTTCATTCTGCAATTTACTAGCAAATCATGTGCCTTTCTATTAATAGTTCTTATTGGCACGCAAACAAACAGTTTCGTAAATGTGCATTCGATTAAGGCGAAGATTTAAAAATACAAAATTAGAAAATGACGCTCGACTCGGTGATGAACCTACGTAAGGGATGCTAGAAAATTGTAAGACTTCCTTACATAATTACAAAACTTTAAGATTTCCCAAAACTAAAAAATATAAACGAAATTTTCCAATTGTAAAATGCCAAGTTCAAGTTTTAGTGTAATATTTTCGGCTTTCATTCTCGCGACGTGTTTTCAAAATTGTGTCGGAATAGTTCAAAGTGAGTTTTTGAAAGATCCTCCCGATAAGAATAATAGCGAGATTGTGACTCTTCAAGAAGTCGATTTTGGAAAGACGGCCGTCCTTATTTGTAATAGTAACGATAAAGGGCACATCTTTTTTTATTGGCAACTAGCGCAAGATGATGGAGTTGTCGGACCCGGAAATAAATTTGACGATTTTAAATACGATTTTGAAATTTTATCGGGAAACTTAATCATTAGAGTAAGTGCAAATTTACGCAAGTTTTTGAAAAGTTAAGTTTTAATTTTTAGTCAGTTTCGACTGAAGAGGAAGGTGTGTACCATTGCGTGTCTAGAGGGGTTAGTAACGAGGATATTAATATTAGGTCGGTTCGCATGGTTGTAAAAAGGGATTGGGAAGAAGTGGAAGAACACGATCCGGGCGTAATTGAAAAACTTTATGTGGTGTCTTTTTTTCTAATTTTGCAAATTTAAGGTCAACTACTTCAGAGGTGTGGTCGTGGTAGCTTCACTAATGGTTATTGCTGGAGCGCTTTACTTTGCGTATAGGCTCAAAAAGAGGCATCGATTACAAGGATTGTTAGGTAAGTACATCTTGTCAAGAATAGGCACAGTCGTGAGAATATTCGCAGACTCGTTAGAACTGTGGTTTTTAGTACGCATTGAAGGGGAAGTCCTGAGTCGAAACTTTTCACGGTTGTTCCTATTCTTGAGGGTACATTCTTGATTGTACAAACGTTCGTTTAGATGCATCATCTGATGACGAAGACAGTGCCGATGAAATATTCAGAGCACCAGGTACTTCCAGAGGCACGGGAAATATTGTTTTGGATAACGCGGATGATGACTCAATGGATAATCCAAAAATAAGCATAGATTTTGAAGATATTTTAAATAATAGTAAAAAATGAGTTGAAAATGTTTATTTTAAATTAATAACTTAATTGTTCTTATTTAATATCACATCGTATAGTTACGGCTAAAGTAACATAGTTTTTTTTTTAATTAAAGTTTTTGTAATAAATTATCGTATAATAAGTAATTTGTTTAGCTGGGTACTATTAAACACTAAGAAAAGGTACAGTTTTAAGAGCAAATGGAAAATTGACTACTATTTTTCACGTCTCAAATCTTCTATTATTAGTTTTAGCCCTCCTTCTATTACATTTGCGAACAATTATGTATAATACTACTGCTACAACTACTGAACCTGCGATGGAGAAAAGAATTGTGAGCTTATGATTAGCAGTGGTGGTAACTTCCACATCTTTTGTTTGATTACTCTTCATTAATTCAGATTTAATAGTTGTAGTGGTCAAATTTTTACGTTCTCCTCCCATATTTGTACTATTACTTTTTACAATTTTGTTGGTTTTTCTTGGCTTAGTAGGTTTTGGCGTTGTAGTTCTAATTTTCGGCGTAGTCGAGTATCTAACTTGTTCCAATGAAATAGTCTCTTCGAGATACTTTTCTAAAGGTGCGAAGTATTCTAATAAAGTACTAGAAGACACTTCGTCTATTGCGTAATGAAACGAGATTAGATCGAACCAACTCCTTGATGGGATTTCATGAATTAGAGTTCTGAAAAAGATACAAACTTTGCGTTCAGTTCTTTAAATCGTCTTATTACTCACTTAAAATTTTCGTCTTGTTGAATAAAATTGACAAACGTGCCGTTTTCTGTTGCAAAATGCCTCTGATAATGATCTAAGAGCTGGAATTGTATAAATATTCCCATAAACTTGCTAGAAACCAAAAACAAGGGGTAAGTATCTGCAGATGTCAAGGAGGATGATAAAGGAAAAATCGGCGTGTATCTACCTTAAATGAGGTTTGTTAGATCCAATAAAGTCGTCATTCAAGTAATCGGCTTCTAAGTTAGATACCCCTCGAACACCCTGTATATCCGCACTAAAAATAATTTCTTGTCACCATATTAGGTTAAATCAATTTAAAATTACTTACCGTTTTTTCCACCACATTTCAGTATGGTTTCCATAAGAAAAATCGACTTCTTCCAATCTCCACTTATCTGCTAGTAAGTAGTAGGGTAGTTTAGGTAAAATTCTCAGAGCCGTTAAGAGCAGAGCAGTATTTTTTCTATTATATTCATCTAATTCGCTTTTGAAAGCCGTTCTAGGTATAAAATCGTAAGCGGGTAAATTGTGGACAGCTATTAAAGGGCCCAAACCATGCAAGGCTTCCAGTATTATATTAAATCTCATCTCTTGTCTAGGTAGCGACAGATATTCTTGATTTCTTAAAGCCACTTTCATAACGGTCTCGTGAATGTCTAAATACTCGGTCCAGTTTAAATTTTTGCACGTTATCATCCTACAAAATTGAGTTAAACGGTTAGAAACAAGTCCTTAAGAAAGGTTGCCTCAACTTTACAGTGGAGCACCCTGTATAGTTTTGAATTTTCAAAGTAGGGATCCCAAAGCTCTTGTAGCGACTAGGGACTAACATGAGCACGCGGTAAGTATAAGGGAATTGCAAGGATTGAGGTACCTTAGTGGTAGATTACCGGCGCGACACCAGCGAGACTCGAGCTCGATCCAAAGTTTTTACCATGGAACTTCTAATTGATTCCCCTGTTCCCACTTTCATCCACCCGTTCAGATTTCAAAACGTTTTTGTCATAAAATTGTTTTTTGCGCTTTAAGCGTTAAAAAATGACTTTGCGCCACCCTGTATATACTTGATGCTGTAGAATGGAGACCTGAGCTCGTATACGACATAAATATTACTTACTCTGTGTATTCCTTTCCACAATAGCTGAAAAGGTGCGGTCCGCACGAAAAAGAATTGAAGATACTTTTAGACCAAAATTTGGACCCCAATGTTCCCAACTGTAAAGTTTCTGTAGCAGTTTCTGCCAACTTATAAGCCTCTTTTGTCGTCTAAAAATAAATAAACTCCAATTTAAGCGAAGTAGCTTAACGAATAACGGAGACTTACGTAAAACTTCAGTTCAGTTTGTACTTCATCCAATAAATACGGGTGTGGTAGAATTATATCGGCTATTCTGCTCCAATCGGTGCCCAAATCGGATCCTTTAAATTAATTATAAGTTGTAGCTTATACCAAATACTAAAGAGCCACTCTTACCCAAGAGGTAAACGGGAATAGTTGACTCATTTTGATTGAGCTTGTAATAATTATTCAATCGAACCCTTACGAACTCGTGAAGCTTTCTGTACAAAGGCTCGACCTCTTTCCAAAGTTGGTCAGCTTTCGAATAACAATCTTCGCATTCGGAAAGTATTTCCCAGTAGTTTCTTGCTGTGTGCGCATCTAAAAAAGAAGTTCTCTTTTAGTTGTTTAATCTAAGCAACTTCGCAGCCTTTGTAGTTCTTGAGATAATAATGGAGGATATTTCAAAGTGACCACCCTGTATACAAAAAAGGTAGGTATACATCTTTCAAAACCTCAGCGACCCTAGATGCGCAGAAGAGGAAATGAGAAAGCGGTTAAAAGAGATGCCCAATCTGTGTGTTTAGGTTGGTGTGTAACCTTGGTTACGTCGCTGTACGAAATTTAGTTGTTTGCGCAGGTCGGTGAGGTTTTGAAAGATGTATACTTCGATTTTAAATTTCATAGTTGCAGTAATCAAATTTATAATTACCATTTTCAGAAAGCGCATTGTTAATCAACTCCAAATTAGAAGAGAAGTTGGATTTATAGTTGGAAAACTTCTCTTGCCACGTACTCCACGTCTGGTTGAGACGAGTTGCATTTCTATTTTTTCCCAACTCGTCCAAATATTCTAAAATTCAACTCTTAATTAATTTTCATTGCTTTCAATTACTACACACAAACCTTGTCTCGACAAGAAGCAGTTAGTTTCGTGTTTTTTACCTAAACACGAAATGGGAGACTGTAGAGACTCTTCTTGAAGAACGTTTTGAAACTGAATAAGCTAAAAAAACAAAATAGTTAATTTGAATAAACTACTAGATAATCAAATTACCGATTTAAAATCACCTTGAGGTAACAAAAAATCGCCCGTTTTAGTTAACAACGTCCAATTTCTAATTAAATTGTACGGGACGTTATTTTCAAATTTCAAATTTTCCAAAGACGATTGTTGGACGAGCTGTCCTCTTCTTAATTCTGCTTCAATCTACGGTAATTTATACGATTTAAATTTAGATCAAACGGAATTGGAAATGGAACTTACTTTATTTGTAAAGCCGTAACCGAATTGTGCTTTTTTGGTAGTTTCGGCAATTTCGTCGCAGGCGTCCAATAAATCGTAATCTTCTAATTGTAATTCGACAGCGACACTTTCTTCATACTCGTCGACGTCTTGGTTCAGTACAGAAACAAAAATTAAGGTCGTTAAGAACAGAACTTTCATTTTCTTCTAAAACAAAAGTGTGCACGTCAATTGTCTGATTGTAATTAACTGATAATTCGTATTAATTTAGTTAATTTAAGATTTTTAAAATTGGCAAATTCAGTTCAAATTGTGTAAGTGGAGTAGGTGTTACGTCACTTAACTTTTTTGCGAAATATCCCCATAATATATTCACCTATATTATTATTATTATTATGTAGATATTTTCCTTTGATTACCCTCCCCCGCCCCCAGCTGATGATATTTACCCTGATTGACTATAAAATCACTTTTTGCTTCAATTTCTACGAAATGGAAAGCTATTAGGTTTCCCCTGTCAGTCTGTGTATGATACATTTCAAACTTTCACAGCCGAGAGCCCAAACTATAAGGGCTAGGAGCAAAAATTTGAAACCACTGTGCGGCTAAAATCGACCAAGGATTACGACGACGACTTTCACAGCTATTGCACGTTATTAACAAAATTTTAAAGTAGAAAAAACATTTTGAAGGAAACAATTAGTCGCTACCTGCACTACACTGTTTTCCGCAAATAAGAGTCCTGATTATATTAATAAACTCACCAATAATTAATTATGTACGGATTTATAGAAGAAGCACTGTTATTCAAAACATAAAGAAGGTACCAACTAAAAGTTTAATTAAAAAACAGTTCAATGTAATCCAGAACGTCATAATTTATGGGTTATTCTCTTTATTAAATTAAAAAACCGATGACGATGATATTATTAATTGTTTTACTGCCACAAACAATACGAAAAAACATCAGTTCCAATATTTTATTTCATACTGTACGGGTATTGCTACTTTCAGTCATTAATTTGAGTCCGGGAAATGGCACATTACATCACTAGGCCGGGAAGTGTTGCTAAGTAACATTTCCCGAACTGTTTGGCGAAATTTTTGAAAATGATTTTATTTTTAAATTTTTTGTTTGAAAAAAGCTTGCCGGCAGCGTAGATCAAACCTATGAATGAAACCTATGAAATTCTATGAAACTCTATGAATTCTAGGAAACATATTTTTTTACAGACACTATCAATCGCTACTAAAATTCCTGAACTTCATTTTAAGCCGTTTGACCTTGAACAATTAAAAATTCTTGCCTGCGGCGCTGTTTTATCCTACTCTTCTCTTCAAACAAGTGACCCCAAAATTTGATAGCGCCTAGGGTCTCAAAAACGATAAACGCGCGCGATAAACGATGTGTTTAAATATGACCGAAAAACGAAGAAATGGGAAATTTTCTAAACTTTTATAACTATTTTATTAAAAAAGATATTGCAAAACAGTTTAAACGAGAACAAATAAACTACATGTGCTCAAGGTGTCGTACTTTTGTGATCAATAGTACACAGAGTATTAGAAGAAGAAAACTTCCAAATAAAACATTCCTGTTTATTAGAGAAGAAAACGACAGAAGAAAACCATAACAAGAGTTTTTCGTATACGCTTTGAAAATTATAAAAAATATATCAGAAATAGAATAGTATGCAATAGTAGCAATCTCCCCGATTTCAAAATAATTAAAATAATACAGGGCGTTTCTACTTTAAATAGAAAAACCGGAAGCTAAAATTTAACATGTTTGGTATCATTGCATAGCTATTCTTACAATATTTTATAAAATCGTAAAATATACAGGGTGTTTTAAAAAACTTCTTTTGATTGGCAAATTTCCGGTTTATCCAGAAGTGTTTTGTAAACCAAAATTGTAAAAAATAATAGATATTTATAAAATAATTTAATGTGCCAACTTTCAATTACAAAGTTTATTTACAAAAGAAATTATAAATTTTTGGAATTTTGACTTTCAAAAAATCATAACTCCGAAATTAGCAGATATCGGAAAATAAAACTCAGGTTGATAAATTAATAACTTCAATATCTACAATATGTCAAACTATAGATAAAACGGCCAAAGCCGATTTTGAGAAAATCCGTTATAAAATTTTAGTCAACTAGTCTTATAAAAGTAAGTCAATTTAAAAATTATTTTTAAAAATCGACTCTAACAAAACTAAAACCCTATATTTTGCCTATATATTCCAGTTTTTAGATTTTAAAAATAATATTTATCTCCAAAGTTATAATAAAAAAACTAGAAAATGGGCCGATCGTTATACTGGCCGCTATTTTGAATTTTAAAATTTTAAAATGTATTATCGCAATTTTAGCCTATAAGATTGAAATATTGAAACCATAATTATCACATTTAGAGACACAAAACGAGTTTTTTACAAGATCCATAAAATGTCCAAAAATTAATAAGGCTTTTATTTAAAAACAAATTTAAAGAGCTGAAACTAACCCCAAAAAGTTATAATCAAATTTATTGAACAGTGAGGGTAGTTTTCACCCTTATGGAATTTTAGTTGATGTTTTGTGAACTTCAAAAAGTAACACTTCAATTAAAATGTTTACATACCAAATTTGATCAAAATCAAACTAAGCATTTTTGAGTTATTAAAGAAAAAGAAAAAATTTTCTTCAACTTTGAAGCACCCTCACGGGCTTAGAAACCATTTTGGTATATAGGGTAAGTTGGTTAAATCGACCTATTTTGGCCTCAGAAAAATGCCCCTTAAGTTTGTACAGTACGTCATGCAACACCCTGTATATGGGTCAGAATTTTTCAAAATGCGACTAAAATAACTCTCTATTTTTGAACCACCCTGTATCGATTTCGTTTAAAAGCTTATTTCGTCGACGCAATTTTGTTAAAGTGACCGACTTTTTCTAAGCCCCAAAAATTTTTTTAAAACCATAAATTAACTTTTTCGTGGTAAACTAATAAAGTCTACCAAAAAGTTAAAAACTACAAGAGATATATAATTTTGTACCTACTGCTCTAATACTGCAGAAACCATCAAAGATTGAGAGCTTAACCCTGCACACCCTGTATACTTGTTTTTAAATAAATCGTTAACCTATAATACAATAAAAATTTTCGAAGAAATTTAAAACCTCAATATACATAATATTAAGACGATGACGAAATATTATTGTCTGAAGGTAAAATCTGACCACAGGTTCTCACAATAATTAATTCAATTTGCGACAATCAACTTCTTAATCATTTAACTGTGTTAAGTCTCAGTCAATCTTAAAACTTCATTGCTATTTTTTCAATTTTATTTTATCAAAAATTATGTTTGAGCGCATATTCAAATTTCTGAAAAAATATTAGAATAATTAATGTGGCGTTAGTTACTTATTACTACTATTATAATTACATTAATAACATTATCATATTATCAAACTTCATCCACAATTCATGTTTAACTTTGATCTTTCGCTTTTCTCAAAAATCAAAAGATAGCTAAAAATTATGACTATGACTGGTGACTGAACTTATATTTCCTTTCATGTGTCACACCACATACATAAGCATAGAAAATTCTATTGTAATTTTGTAATATGGGGAAAATCATATTAATCAATATTTTCCGATTTTGGCAATTTCAAGAGCTATTAACCTTGACAATAAATACATTAGGATTTAAATCTAATCAGTTAAATTTGAAGGGCCTTTCGAGTAACAAAAAGGATCTTAAATTGTATATAATTTATGAGATAAAACCGTTAAAGCTTTTTGACGGAAAAACACCCTGTAATGTTTTTAGGGCAATAAGAAAGTATCTAACATTCAATTGTTTCAACGATAAACAACAAACAAACCGTACGCGCGGGCACGTTTAAATATATCTTCCCAAAGAATAGTTTAAATTATTTTATTTTTAAATTTCGAACAGTATAGCGATGTTACAAGTTACAAGTATAAGGTACTTATCCACTATAACTTTGATCTAAAATTTAGAAACTTACCTTCTCGAATAATTATAATTTTATTTAAATAAAACAAAACTCCGCGCTAATTGAAAAAGACGATAAGACGAACAATTCTTTTGGTAATATAGGTACTACTATCACAGATTTTATTTAAATTTTTAAAATACTGTTCACTTTATCATCGCCTTGAAGTATTGTGTATTGTAAGCAATGCGTACTCGAATAAGCAGATAGATACTAGCCGTACAAATAAATGAAATGTAATTAACGTGTAGTATACCCTTCTACGAACGAAATTCAAGTTCCACTTCCACGCGAATCTTGCTTTCTTTTTAATATCATAATAATTACGCTTTTTTATGTAATAACTAATAACGAAGCTTGAATCATCAAAATAAGTATTTGCATCAAATTCGACCTTTACTAGAAGTGTGGACTCGCTCCAATTGTTTTTATAGTAATCTTATCGCATTTATACGATCACCAAATGTGAACCTTTGGACATCTTCTTGAGTGAGCAGCACAATAATTTTTTAAACAAAGACAAGCTAAAATATCGAATTTATGATAAGTGATAACGTGATCTTATCATTAACATTATTAATTTTCATCATGCGTAATCGTAATATCCGATAGAATTATCACTTTTGCATGAGTGCGCGCTCAAATTATTTAGTAGCTAGAGGCTACAACAGGCCACAGAAATTCACCTGAAGTATTTATGTACTTCGCCAATTAATAAGATGAAATTATTATAAATTATAAAGCAATCAGTACACATTATTATTACGTGCTATTACTCTATAAATTATTATAAATGAAAAGGTAAACTTGCGTCTTTGCGGAATACTAAAAATAATTGCAGTACACACGTGTAGATTGGGTTGCCTACCGTGCAACATTTAGTTACTTTTGTTTTTGCCATAACCCAATTTCAATTTTTAATCATATGATTCCAGTCAAGTGATTTTTAGGTGTCGGTCTCCTAAAATTATTAAAATGTTAAATATATTAGTATTAATTACAACACTTCTAGTTTGTGGTAAGTTAAATTTAGCCGAAACGAGTATTGAATATTAATATTACATTTTTGTAGTTTATGGTTACGGAGAACTGTACATTTTGAAACACCCGAAAGGTATTTACTTTAAAGGGCACCAGCGTCTCTACGAGAGTGAACTTGCGGAAGTTTACTCTTTAGCTCTTGGCTTTTCGATCGAACATGTACGATAATTTTGTACGATTTGAGTTTGTTTTAAAAATTACTTTTTAGGGTTCGTCGTGGACTGGCATGTACTTAAAAGATCCATTTAATTTAGCAGAGTCGGTAGTAACAGTTTCTATAGATGGAATCCAAACTTTAGACGGAATTGGTTACAATTACCCATTAAAAACTGACGCCGATGACGATGAGACTTTCTACGCTTTAAAGCAACGTATTGAAAACCATAATCCGATAGGTGATAGTAAAATTGTTAACATAGACTTGTCGGAAGGATTAAAAGCTGTAAGCATTAGGGTATTGGTCTCCTGGTTTAAATTGTTCCTAATTTTTATCATACTTAGGTGAACAGTTACGAATTTCTTTACGGAATTAAACATTTGAAGAAATCCAAAGACAAGCTCTATTATTTAAAATACGACTTGGAAGAAGACCGAAAATTTTTGCAAGAAATAAATCTTTTGAACTCGATTGCGGATCAGGTACATTTTACTTTTTCGTTGACTTATGAATGATTCTGAATATACTATTGTCCTATACTTTTTTTAATATTTTGAGATCTTGTAGATTAAGCTTTAACACGTACAAAAAGGTACTTTTATGGCCACAGCAAAATTTTTTATTCAACTTCTCAAAAAATAAAATATTTAATTTTCAGATCGAAAGTGGAGTTTTGAGAAAAGATCTTCAGCCCGATTACTTCAGGTTTAGACTTCGTGGTTTACATGCCGTATCCGACTTACATGGTGATAATTCGAGTACCACTAATGAAGCTAGAAAATTGCTTGTCGATGCTATTAATCGTCTGACTCAGGCGTTTGAAAAAACTTATGGAAATAGGCAACTTTTTACTGTAGTTACAAGTGACGTAAGTCACACTAGACGCGTAAGAAGCGTTACTCAACCCCAGGTTGCAGAAGATTTGGTTTGTTTTTGCCTAGGGTATAAGTTTAAAAACTAATAATTTTACTTTTAGTCCAACTTGAATTTGGCCGAAACATACAATAGCGATTATCCGGTAATATTCAACATAATTTTGTGGTTTGGAGTTGCAATGGTTTTTGCTTTGTTGGCTATTTGTATGGCTATTGGTTATATGGATCCTGGTCGTGATTCTATTATCTACAGAATGACTAGTACTCGTATGAAGAAGGATAATTAAATTGATTGTTATGTAGATTCGAATGATGCAGATTTCATTTCTGCAAAATTTTTGTTTTTTTTGGAACAGTTTGGTATATGTAGGGTGATTTATATTGTATGGCACACAAAATTTAAGTTAGAGCTGATAGATGTAAATAAGAGGTAAATTTGTTCATAATTTTTATGTAGGTATTGTAAATATTTATTTAATGCCACATGCCATTTATAATGCATTATTTCTTCAAATTAATCCCAATGTTGTTAGTCATTAGGACGTTTGAAACTTGTCACGTCATTTTCTGCTTTCTGAATGTTGAAAGTGTTATAGAGTTAATATTGATTTAAACCCTTGCGCTTACATTGTTGTATTTTTGTGAATGAGTTTGTGTAAATACTAATTTAAGTAATTTGTTGTAGTAATTGTATGGTAGTATTGTCAAATACGAATAAAATAAAACATTCCATACTATTCTAGTCGTTTTCTGATCATTCATACTTCATTTTGAGCTATTTCAAAATGACTGTGTAGTTAGGAGTGTATGGTCATAAATAAAATAAGAGACTTAATACTTTTTTTTGTATTAGTGGAAGCCTAAATCGAAAAATACTATTCTTAATTAAAGTTTAAGCCATATTTTGCAATTCCAAAAGTGTGTGAATTATAATTTTACGATGTGTGATAAATGAATTATGATATTCAATGTAATCTGATGTAAGTTATAAGTATTCTGCGTGAGGTCCACGGCTTCGCGCGAATTCTTTGTGTATCTCACTTTTCTTCATATTTTAATTGCGCCATGATTGCGCTCTTACTACAAACGCACCGTTACACAAAGGTTAGTTTTTGAAATTCAAATTTACCGCCAATTTCTGACTTCTTTAAATGGTAAGCTGCAATGTGATTGGTCAGTTCTGTTGACATTCATCTATTTTAAAATGGTGGGACTTAAGTGACCACAAGAAATGGGTGTGTTAATTTAATTATGACCCTAATACCATAATAGGTGAGTTTTTGCAACACCTACCGTAATTCGCGCTGTAAATATTTAGCTTTTATAGTCGCTTTTTGCAGATGTGTACCTTATGAAGCACAATCTGTGAACTTTTACAA
Organism: Malthinus flaveolus; assembly: GCA_950108345.1. Classification (NCBI taxonomy): domain Eukaryota; kingdom Metazoa; phylum Arthropoda; class Insecta; order Coleoptera; family Cantharidae; genus Malthinus; species Malthinus flaveolus. The sequence continues at coordinate 18,898,832 of OX467286.1, read as the reverse complement.
AAATTATGTCACCAACCCCTATGCCCAGGTGAGTGTTTCGATAAACATTCATTAATGTACGATACTACATATTGTTTGTGGAAGTGCTTATGATATTAATTTGATTATGTAAATACTCCAATTGAGTGAGTTCAACGATGTATCATATATTAACTGCTACATCAAACAACCATTTGGTAGTTCTCTGATCAACTACGTTAACAAAAAAGTACTAACGTACAGTTCATAAGTAGTGACATACCACACAAGAGCGTAAATACTTACTTTTGTACTAACTTACGAAATCACCGACACTAAACACATCGTGCTTACTTTACTACTTCTTATCATTAAGTAAACCTTACTGTATGGAGATAAATCGCACATTATAACCGCTACCTTTTACCAGCTGTACAAGCTAAAACATGTACTCCGAGTTTAATTTACCTCAAGACCAATCACCGGTCGTGCCAAAAATGCATTCTTTAAGTGAAAGTTTATTGTATCAAAGACGAGCAGAGTCGAAAGAGCATTTAATTGATGCTAGTTGTGAGAGCGATTATGACGATTTAAGTGAATCTTCAAATTCTTCCAAACCGCACAAGTATCGCAATAATCTAGCTCTTAAATTGGATATTGTTAAGGGTCAGAGTGCTAATATTTTGTCAGCTCGGTATTTTATGGTTATTTTGAAAAAGGTGGTTACTGAATTGTTAATGTTTTATTTTCAGCTTAACAGGAGGAATGTCGTTCGATAGTATGGCATGTTCGCGTTGTGGCGAAGGGTTTGAGCCTCACGAAAAAATTGTCAACTCAACCGGAGAGTTGTGGCATCAACAATGTTTTGTGTACGTACATATATTTTTATTGAGCATTTATACCTTATACAGGCGATTCTACAGGTTAAAATAAGATAAAAATATCAATATTTTATTCTGAACTATTAGGACTTGTAGTTTTGTGGCTGTGGCTGGCTTACGTTCTCAGCCTCAAAACTGTTTTCTCTGTTGAAATAATATCACTATACTTGTTCATTCTTATTAAAAAAATATAATATATATTTTAGTTGTGCCCAATGTTTTCGGCCGTTTCGAGATGGCGTCTTTTACGAATTTCAAAATCGCAAATATTGCGAACACGACTTCCAAGTACTATTTGCGCCATGTTGTGGCAAGTGCGGTAAATTCGTAATCGGTCGTGTCATCAAGGCAATGAATGCCAACTGGCATCCCGATTGCTTTTGCTGCGAAATGTGCTCTGTCGAATTAGCCGATTCTGGATTTATACGCAATGCCGGACGTGCCTTGTGTCACGAATGTAACGCTAAAGTTAAAGCTGTTGGATTAGGCAAATATGTTTGCCACAAGTGCCAGTATGTATTTCTTTAAGTTACATATTCTTTTCAATTGCAAGTTTGGCTTTTGTAGTGGATTAATCGACGATCAACCGTTGAAGTTTCGAGGCGAAGTTTATCATCCGTACCATTTTAATTGTACAGCTTGTGGCGTCGAATTGGATAGTAGTGCTAGAGAAGTGCGTAGTAGGCCAGGTTTTGCCAATAACGATATGAACGAGCTCTACTGCTTAAGGTGTCACGATAAAATGGGTATTCCAATTTGTGGCGCTTGCCGGCGTCCAATCGAGGAACGAGTCGTAACTGCCCTTGGTAAACATTGGCACGTCGAGGTACTGAAGTTTTACAATACAATATCTAATAATTAACATATTTTTTTTGTGCAGCACTTCGTTTGTGCTAAATGCGAGAAACCGTTCTTCGGACATAGACATTACGAGAAAAAGGGGTTGGCTTACTGTGAAGTTCATTATCACCAACTGTTTGGCAACCTGTGCTTCGTTTGCAACCAAGTTATAGCAGGAGATGGTAAATTTGTCCCCAACTATTTACGTAACTTCTCTGATTTGTTTTTTTGTTTAGTTTTTACTGCTTTAAACAAAGCTTGGTGTGTTCATCACTTTGCATGTTCGCTCTGTGATCAAAAAATGAATCAAAAGACCAAGTTTTATGAATTCGATCTGAAGCCGGCTTGCAAGAAGTGTTATGAAAAACTTCCGATGGAATTTAGGAGAAGATTGAGGAGGCAACACGAAGTTACACCTAAAAAGAATGTCTCGATCTAAATTTGATGTTTTGCTGTTTGCTTAACAATTTTTAATATTTTTAAATTCTATGTATGCGGAGCGATATAAAATTGCCTGACAAATGTATATTTAAACAAAATTAATTTTGTATAATTTCCAAGTGCCTCGTGTTTTATAAGAATTCTAACATTTATATATTAAAAATTTTGGTGTACGATATAATTGAAAATTAACTGTGTGAAAAAGATATTTTAGAACTTATCTTTAATGTTACTTAACTATAAGTAGAAATAACACTGTTCTAACATTATTCACCTTATGTGCCTTTTTGTAAAAAAAAATAAGACGTATTTAAGTTTTTGAAGTTTGATATTTTGTTAAATACAATTTATAACTAATGGTGAACTAACTATAGATGTATGTACTACTGTGAGTAGTGCACGTATTTTTTGTCCAAATTTGGAATGTTCAAAATGCGACTTAATTGTAATCTGGTGCTTAAAAAAATAGTTAGGCCTTTGTTTAGTGTGCGTTTTTAATTTTAATAATCTGCTTATGAAATAAAATGCTGTCTATAAGTTTTTAATTATAATTATTTAATTTTATTACTGATACAAGAATTGTGTAGTACAATCAATTAATTTTATCAAAATACCAAATAGGTATATTTTACATTTATATTGAAGATGCAAATTAATTTTCAAAATGTTATTAATTAGATAATAAATAATGTGTTCGAAAAACCTGGTTTTAATTAATTTTGTTCACAATAGGTCACTTTTGAATTACATATAACTCCTCAAAGAAAAAACATAAAAATATTAACTAATAGTAAACACAATTGAACTACTAGTTACCCATAGTAGCATGGTAGATGCCACCATGTATATCTTAAGCTATAACAAAAAAGTATAAAAGATCTAACGACAATTTTAGCGCTGAGTGCTCTTGGCTATTTGTTCTTTCAAAACGAGGATACTAGTTCGTTGTTCGGGTGGCAACATTGCAATTTGTTCATCGGACAGTTGCAAAACTTGCATAATTAAGGCGGCCTAAAATACCTTCTATATACTTTCAATCGTTAAAATACCTGTTAACTTACCTTTTCTTGATCAGAAGCACCGGCATTTCCAATATTAGGCGACATATTTGCAGGTATGCGTTGTTGAATTGCCGTCACAACTGGTGGAACTGGAGTAGGTATAACGGCCTTAATACCTTGAACTGGCAATGTATTTAAAGTGGGAGCTAAAACATCGATAATTACTACATTACTAAAACTTTACGACAAACTTACCAATAACTTTTTGACGTGGATCTTGTCTAGTTTGACGTGGGTCAGTTACAAAGCTGGCCGCAGGCGCACGAGGATCTCTTCCAAAACTTAAAAAAAAAGTGTTTAATTTTTGTTGGGTATTACCAAACTCGTTTTAAGCTTAAATTTACCTATCAAGTTTAACATCCAACTTAAGAGGGCTGGGAAACAAATTTTGGGTTACAGAGAAAACAAATTAACGAGACTTACTTTTCTGCTACTGGTGGAGGTAATGGATTTGGTAAAGTGACAGGCAATTGTCGCATATCTTGATCGCCTCCACGAACAGTTAGACGAGGATCTCCGGGACCTCTCACGTCTAACGATCTCAAATCGACGTCTTGACCTGCATCAGAAGGTTTTACACTTGGGTACTTCTTGACGCTATTAATACCTGTAAAAACTGGTTGTTGCATGAGAGGAGGTATAGGTTGAAAATCGGGTCTCATTAAGGGAGGAATAACCGGTTGAGATGCAAAGTTATTATTAATCGGTATAGGTCCATGAATTGTCTTGTCGTTCGGCAGTAGAGGTGTAACCGACACAGATGTTTCTGGATGCAACATACTCTAAAATTTTATTAATTTGGTTATTCAAGAACATACGATCGTTAAAATTGTAATTGTAAATAAATTAAAACACCTACACAAGCAGTCTGTGGATCGATAATTCGCATTACAACTTGTGCTTGAAGAAGGGCATAGGCCAACTGTGGATTTTGTAAAAGCATATTTCTCGCTTCAGACGGGTTATTCTAAAAAATATACTCGGTACAGTAACACAATTATAAACCATTCCATCATTTCAAACCTGAATACAAAGCTTTACTTGTTTCATTAGCTCAAACATTTGCTCTGGTGGTAAAGATGCAACGGCCTTACTAATAGCTTCGGGCGCTTTCTCAGCTTGTATAGGTTCCCCATAAGGATTTTCAACAGGTGGTTGGTTAAGCAAGTTTTGCATTTCCATGCGCGACTTTTCGGTACAAGCATTATCGACTCTTAAATTTCGTCCTCCGATTTCGTAACCATTCAAGTTACGCATTGCACTAAGTGCCGTTTCTTGATCACGATATTCGCAAAAGCCATATCCTTTGGGTTTTCCAGTTTCTCGATCAAAAACGAGCCTAAAAAAATTTCTGTTTTCCTTCTTAAAACATCAATAGTAAAAACTTACTTAAACGAAAGTACTTGGCCGACTTCGCCAAAAATATCTTTGAGTTTCTCTTCTGTGGCTTCGTAGGGTATGTTACCCACTTAAAAGAAAGGGCAAATCAAGTATTTTGAGGTTAGAATGCTAAGGAGTTAAAAGTGCTTACCAAAAACTGAACGCATGGACTTATCCATAATATTTGCGTCTAAGCTATCCATGATTGTTAAATATTAATTTATACGATTATTTATCTTAATACAAATAATAAAAATCAAGTCAACTGCACTGAGCAATCTTCCTATTTGTTTTGTTTATAAGGTTTATAACTGTTTTACCAGGCCCGGTCCATAGCATAGAGAAACTTGGGACATGGAAAGCTCAAAAGTGAGACTGTTGGTAGATGTCGCTACAGACTAATTTGTAGAAATCTGCAGCAATTCTCTCTCTCTTCTCTCTTCTTTTATTTACTCCTTCCACACGAATGTTGAAAACGTTTGAATATTTGAATATTCGCATCTTTGATAAAACTGTTAAATTAGATTGAGTAACTTATATTTAATTTTAAGTTCCAAGTTCTGTGTTTTATTTAAGAAATTATATCTGTTTTCGCCACGCCCCACGTACAAAATTCCCGATAAATACATAAATAGATATCACGATAGATATGTATCATTTCACCACACTGTTTATATTAGCCGGCGGTACTTTATTTTTTCGTATTTGTAAAATACCAAATAATTGCTATGATTTTTTAAAGCTCTGAGGTAGTATTGCTACCACCCCGCCACCCCCTGTACTCGATTGTACGAATTTTTAGGTGCCATCTAAAAGATTAGGTACGTCCTTACGAATATCTCCATTTAATTTAATTTCCAAAATTATGATTATAAAAAAGTTTTATTTTTTTAAATGATAAGACGAAAAGAATCCAAAAGTTCTCATTCGATTTTTACTTGTGTTCAAGCGTTCTAGTCACAACCTTTTAAAGTTAAACAATAATTTTAAAAAATACCTCCACGAACCTCCAAACATTTTGTCACTAGTTTACACGTAAATATAAAACATAATAAACCCAAAAGTTGTTTTCCGATTTTCACTTGTTTTCGAATTACGGTGTTTTAAAATTTTGTTAGGCTAACGTTAACATCTAATTACCGTAACTTGAAAACAAGTGAAAATCGTATAACAACTTTTGGGTTTTTTGTCTTATATTTACGTGTAGAATACGCTCCTAAAGTTCAGTGCGATCCTCCCGACTCACCCTGTATTTGGTCACATTTATGCATCTTAAACATTTTTACTTGTTACTAAAAATTGATTATTCTCTTAATAGTTCGAAATGGATCAAAAACCACATGAAACAACTCTGATGGCTTATCCAACGTATGATTACGGTTTCACCGAACTACAAAGTACTACTACATGTAAGTATACTAAAAATAAGAAATTTATTTTATTTGTATAATATATGTATGTATAAATTCGTTACAGATTTTCCTGATACAGTCGAAACTTACACTACACAGGATAACAATAGCTATTCGATGCCAATGTAACTTAATAATACAGCCCAAGAAACGCATGTATTAAATACACCAGTGTACACTAACCCTCCTATACCACCTTAAATTAATTGTAAGTATTCAGAATTTACTGGAGCTCCTTTGAATTTAATATGTGGTATTTGTTTCCAGTGCCTTCATTTCACTCTCCTTCAATAGTTAATGGTGTGTCCATTTCAAGTGCGATTTCACGATTAAATAAAAATTCGTATTTTATTAAAAATGTTATTCTTTAGTTTCACCAAAAATAAAAATCCCAGGAGCTATCCAAGGATTAATAGCAAAAGGGTACACGCCGACAAGAGTGTATCTATCATCTACAACATCTATCAATATTAGTGGTAAGAAGTATAGTTTACTCAAAATTTATATAAATAAATAAATAAATAAAAATAAATTTTTATATAATAAAAATGTTATTCTTTAGTGCCACCAAAAATGTTGCAAGGAGCAAAAGCAAGCGGTTATAAGCCACCGAGAGTTAGCGTTTCCAAAAAATTTAAGGGTAAGAAAATATCTAAATACAATGCAGCTTGTACAAATTAAAACTGTCTTAATTTATAGTTCAACCAAAGTCCAAGTTGCAAACCATACGTACATTTAAACCGACACAATCTCCTCTTGCATTGGCGATAAATACAGGTAAGATCGAAAAACTTGTACAATTATTAGGTATTAATTATTTCATTTTATAGAAAAAAAACGGAAGCGCATCTTGGATATGCTGGAAGATGGAACTCCAATTATATACGAAGTCGAATTGTAATTTTAAATAATATCCAGTTTGGGCTTTATACGAGAACGACACGCGCGCGCGTACCTTGTACCTACTTATATCGCTTTTTATAAAAGCTCTAATTTTAAGTTATTTGTAGCATGCCATAATTATTAGTACAATAAAATTGTTTAAGGTGAAGGAAATTGCGCAGTAGTTTGATTGAAAATTGAAACCATAGGGGTTGCAGAGGGGCCAAAGAGAGAAACAGATTTTTAGGCAACATTTTCAAAAATACTCAGTATACTAACAGTATAAAATAGTCAGTTACTCTAGAACTCTAACAAATGCTTATTACTACTTCCACACCACATACCTAGTCCTTCACCTTCTCCACTTGTTAATGTTCAAGTTCAAGGGACGAGCAATATCTTATTAGATAACGTAGTAGTAAAGCAGGAGAGACTAACTCGCGATAAAGTAGAAAATGTAGACGAAAATGTAAGTGTCGGTAAAACTGCGGTAGAGATAAAAAAAGAACAAATTGAGATGCCGCCACCAAAACTGGTGCGTGCTATTAAAAAAAAGAAGGAAGCCTTAAGTAAATTAGAGTCTGTTAGAGTAAAAAGCAAACGTCTAACTAAAAAATTAAGAAAAGAATTCCATTTGGATGATTTGGAACAGTCTGTAGTAAGGGTCTGACGTTCAACTTCAAGAGAAAAAAACTGATTTGGCGATTGTCGACAGCGACGAAGAAGCACCCAGGCCTAAAAAAGCAAGAGCTAGAACTAAAACGAAGAAACCAGAAGAAGTTGTCGAGTCGACGCGGTCAACTAGAACTATAAGAGTTAAGAAAAATTTAGAAGGTGAAAATCAATTTAATGAGTCATTGGAGGATTCTAAAGCTAAGCAAAATGATGATGAAACTCCAAAAACATCTTGTGATTCTTCCGACGAAGATCAATCTACTAGTAAACCGGCTACAAAATCTAAGAACTTAAATAAAAAACGTTTGTGGGTCTTCGTCCGAAGATCAAGATCAAGCTACGATGAATAGGTTCAGCTCTAAAAGTGTCAAGGCAAAAAAAATTGGCAATGTAGATGCACAGGACGGACCTAAAGAATTAAATTTTGCAAACTCTGCTTCTAATATAAATAACATAACTGTTGTTCTTGAAAGTAATGCGAAAAATGATATTCCTGAAGTTGCTTGTAATGTAAAGAAAGTAGTGGAAACTGCAGATCGTGTCACAGAAGAAGTCTCTTTGAGATATCATGACAGATGACGAGGATATTATCGACAGTATGCTTGATTGAAAATTGTAATCATGGGGGTTGCAAAGGGACCGAACAGAGAAACAGATTTTTAGGCAACATTTTCAAAAATAATGTCTGTATTTTAATTTCACTAAAAGAAACACTTATTTCATCGTCAGTAAGTTGCTCTAGAACTCTAACAAATGCTTATTACTACTTCCACACCCCATACCCGGTGCTTCACTCTTTCCCACTTCTTCCAAATCTAAAAAAAATCGCTTAATAACCACAAATTAAAGAATGAAACCAAAATACCTGGAGGCAAATGTAATTTTTCGATAATAAACTTTTTTCTTCTTAACCTAAACGTGTATTCAACCGACCCAGGATGTTTTGAAACAAATGAATTAATTGCGGCAAATTTCACCAATTGAAAATACCCGTGATAATTCGATAAAACTGCATTTTTTTCCAATTCAGTTCCTGAAAACGACTGCAATCTTATTCCTAAGTCGCTCGAGTGTAAACAACTATCGACACAAGCCTACAAATTTTTGTTCAACTAATTCCATTCAACTAAAGTAAGCCGGCTGCCTTACCCTATTTAACAAATGTGATGGAACCGTAACGACACCCACTGCAAAGGCCGATCTTAGTATTACTCGAAGGCAGTAAAAAAATTTTGATAAATCCCCATTGTGTTCGATTTCTTTATCTGTACACGATTCTGATAACCACAAAGGTGAGCCTAGCGCATTAATTCCAATTCTTAAAACTGATCTTTTGTCGGGTTTATCCGTGATACGAAACCGGCCTTTGGTCACTCTTTGTTGTATCGTTTGCAACAAATCAAAGTAGGCATAATTTGAAAAGGCACTTAAATTTTTAGCTACAAAATAAGATGTTAACTTTTGTTAGTATCAAAATGTCCCTTAACTCACTTTCAGGAATTTCCCAATGTTTAATATCGGTAGCTGCTAATACATCTTCAGATATTAGCTTTGTTAAATCGTAATTGTGCGAAAATTGTGTTTGTTTTTGTTGTTCGGAGGTAGATAAGTTTTGGTATCGAAATGCAATAACCATTTTATCCTCTTGAGAAATGTTTTTAGTTTCATTTTCTGAATCGATAACCGACGGCAATTCCTTTATCTAAAAAACTAATTGTAACTTTCTACGCCATATTCCCATTCACCTATTCATACAATTTTACTTGATTCAACGTCTTGGCTAGCAATAAACACGGAATGGTTATTAGCAATTCCTTCGGCTAAAAAGTATTTTAACAAAATTTTAGAGTAAGTAGCTTGCACATCTTCCTCTACTAATATTAATGTTCCTATAGGAAATCCTCCACCTAAAATTCAAAGTTATAAATTTGCCTGTTGGTCCGACATAACTAAAAACTAACCTATCAGTTCGTCTAAGGATTGGATTCCTGACGATATTAATAATTGACTGTTCTGTACATTAGCTCTAGTTCCAGGTATACTTAAAATACTCTTGGAGAGCTTGGGCATATTATTTTGACTCATTTAAAAAAAATACATGTAGTCATTCTAACCTCGAAAATTTAAATACATCGTAAGAATGGAAACCGCTTACGAGGACGTTATGAAAACGTTACAAGAAATGGACGAATATGCCATTAAAATCTTCGAAGAATTTGTCAATGCAAAGGTAATATTTAATAATTTAATTGACGTTTGATGCTTTTAGCTACGTAAAGTTGTTGTTAGATGTTAGATGTCCCTACACGCTACAGGTAAATTTGTAGGGATCTGTAAGCGATCCTTTCGCTCGTCTTTCTTTTTTTATATACTCCCTCCACACGTAGCTTGGACAATTTGAAACCGTATCTTATGATTGAAAATTTAACGGACATTTGTGTTTGTGTTCGATTGTATTGTATGTTATATGCTTACTGATTGTGTTTGATGGGATTTTAATTTTGTTTTGAAACTGATGGAATTAGATTTGTTGTTTATATTTTATTAATAAGTTCTAAAATACATCGTAAGAATGGGAACCGCTTACGAGGACGTTATGAAAACGTTACAAGAAATGGACGAATATGCCATTAAAGTCTTTGAAGAGTTTTGCGATGCAAAGGTAATATTTAATTGACGTTTGATAGGTCTTAACGCTTCCAAAAAATTTTGAATATCTTCATTGAATTTGAGTTTCTGCGTGGATTCTTCGTAAGAACAGATTTAAATTTAAACTTTTTCAAGGGCACGATACACAAGACTGCATTATTGCAGTGTATCCGATCACATTTGAATTTTAAATTATTCCTCATCATAATATTCTTTTACTTACAACAATTTTCTTTCAAGTTACAAAATTTATTATGGTTGGAAGAGATAGAAAAAGATCTTGAAAAGTCGAGAGAAACGGGTATTCTCAATTTTGACTTACTTACAAACTCCTCCGACTCTTCTAAGGAAGTTTCTCCCCCAACTAGTATTCAAAGCAGCAGTAAGTGCTTAAATTTTATAATATAGGCCAGTTTTATAACATTAAATTTTTAGGTCCATCAAAAGAAAACAATAAATTGATATCGTCTCGATTTCCACAGCCTACTAGACAACTGCGTAATGCATTAAGAGAACCTTCTCAACTTATTAATGTTCAAGTTCAAGGGACGAGCAATATCTTGTTAGATAACGTAGTAGTAAAGCAGGAGAGACTAACTCGCGATAAAGTAGAAAATGTAGACGAAAATGTAAGTGCCGGTAAAACTGCGGTAGAGATAAAAAAAGAACAAATTGAGATGCCGCCACCTAAACCGGTGCGTGCTATTAAAAAAAAGAAGGAAGCCTTAAGTAAATTAGAGTCTGTTAGAGTAAAAAGCGAACGTCTAACTAAAAAATTAAGAAAAGAATTGCATTTGGATGATTTGGAACAGTCTGTAGTAAGGGAGTCTGAAGTTCAAGTTCAAGAGAAAGAAACTGATTTGGTGATTGTCGACAGCGACGACGAAGCGCCCAGGCCTAAAAGAACAAGAGCTAGAACTAAAACGAAGAAAACAGAAGAAGTTGTCGAGTCGACGCGGTCGACTAGAACTAAAACAAGAGCTAAGAAAAATTTAGAAGGTGAAAATCAATTTAACGAGTCATTGGAGGATTGTAAAGCTAAGCAAAATGATGACGAAACTCCAAAAGCATTTTGTGATTCTTCCGACGAATATCAATCCACTAGTAAACCGGCTGCAAAATCTAGGAAGAATTTAAATCAAAAACGACTTCGTGGCTCTTCGTCCGAAGATCAAGATCAAGCTACCATGAATAGGTTCAGCTCTAAAAGTGTCAAGGCGAGAAAAGTTGACAAGGTGGATGCACAGGAGGAACCTAAAGAATTAAGTGTTGCAAGCTCTGCTTCTAATATAAATAACATAACTGTTGTTCTTGAAAGTAAAGTGAAAAATTATATTCCTGAAGTTGCTTGTAATGTAACGAAAGTAGTGGAAACTGCAGATCGTGTCGCAGAAGAAGTAATTTTAAAAGATATCATGACAGATGACGAGGATATTATCGACAGTCCGCTACAAGATAAACAATTTAGGGTTATTAAGCATGTATTTAGCCCTTACGATAATAGTCCCGTTAAAAAGAAAGTCGAAGCTTTTGAAAAGTTAGGTGCAGTTTCTTATTCTGCTACAGCTTCTGGTGGTCGAGTAACTCGAGCTCAACAACATGCTACTCCTACTCACGTAACTATTACATAATTATTATTTATTTTTAAGTTATGGGTACAATAGCATTGGGTTTTAAAAAGCAAAAATATTCCATTTTCAGAAACCAAAGTCCCTAGTTGTATGGTGTGTTCATCTGTGCATTGGCGTTAAGGGGGACCAAATGGATTTTTGGCATCTCTGCTAATTTTTATCATAAATATAGTAATGCAAAGCACATCAAATTGAAGAAAATTTTATGAGCTTCAAAAAAGATCTGATTGAGAGTTTTCAATAAAACAATTATTGTGTTGGTTAAAAATTCATTTGGTGCCACCCTTAATACTAGTGCACGTGTGGAAATTTATAATAAATCTCTAATTTTTTCCTATTACATTTTTGAGCTAATTTGACTGTACTTATTGTATTTACTGAACATTTCCAGAAACAACTGAATAAGTTCTCTTCAAAAACCGCTCTTGGCAGTTGCGAGCGAACAAATAACAGAAACCTAACTCCATCGACTACTTCTGCACTCAAATCTAGGAGTGCCTTGAAATCGTCCCAGGCAGAATTTCGCGAACGCGAATTGAGACGCCAACAGAATGAAAAGGAAGCTATTGCTAAAAAAGAGGCCATACTGCAAGCTCGAATGGAAGAAAAAAAACGTAAACGCGAAGAGCGCCAATTAAAGGCCCAACAGACGAGAGACGCCTTGAGCAAAACTAAGCAAAGTGCATTCGAAGCGGCAGAACGTGCAAAACAAGAAAAACTTAAACAGATAAATGTTGTGAAGGAAGACAAATTAGCCAAAAAACGAGAGGTATCCGCACAGAGACAAGCTGCCGCTTACAAAAAAGCCTTGGAAGAAAAACAAAAAGATACGGAGAAGATAAATGTACCGTCGCATTTGAAAGTAGAAAATCAAAAAGAGCTGGATAAGATAGATACTCCCTTGTATTTGAAATATAAAATGCCTTTGTTGCCAACTGTCGATTGTTACGACTCGGACAATTCTGAAGCTCTTGCACCTGTTCCGCCCTACTGGCAATTGAGTAAGTTATGATTTGTTAACAGCTTATTACTTCACATTTCAGAAATTTAAGTTTTTATATTAACTATTTCTTCAGACCTCAAACACTTTCTCTGTCCCTTTTTCTATTTTCTATATAGTAAATTTAAAACTAAAACCCTTATTAAAAGATTATTCTTGAAACATAACACCAAGTGTTTGACTTCATTTTAATTGATTATTTTGTTTGTAGAAAAAAATCAATCTGCGAGAATCATCGAATATGCCAGACTCGATAAACGCAAATTGTTTTGTGCCAGGGCTCAGACTGTTGACTTGAAACTAATTTTTCCAACAATCGCTCCGGCAAAACTGAAAAGAACGTCCAGTGCTGTTTGGAACAAAACTGATTTTAGTAGGCTATTAGAAGAAGGAGATATAAATGACAGTGTCTTCATCTAAAGTTTTATTTATGTTTAACATAATAATTAGATTAAGATTTTTTATAATTATTATTTGATAAGTTCTCAGTAGTGGTAATTTTTCGTTACTTTCAATTGTATTTCTGATTTTAAATATTTAGTATTTTACATTTTAATTAAAGTTTCCTTTGAAAGTTTTTTTTAATTTATTATTTTAAATTTGTAAATGCTTTATTCGAGTTTGAAAACATCATAGACAATTCAGGGGTATTCTGTATCATAACCTTTAAGAATAGTGGGAAACTGACGTTGAAATGGCGTTCTATCTCGTTCTGTCACAGCTAAAAGTTTAAGATAAGAATAGGCCTAAATCTCTAGTTTTATGTCAATTATTTATAGACGGACCTATTGAATGCTATCGTCTATTATCCTGAGCCACTTTATCATATACCAGGTATGATTAGGGAGGGAATTTTAATTAATTTTTTTCATTGTTAATTCTTCCTTATAGTCTGTGAGCCGCGAGGCAGCGAGCACTTTTCCTAAACAATAAAGTACAAAACTTTTAACGATATGAGTAAGAAAACCGACTTTCTGCCACTCTTAAGTGGCAACATTAACTTGGGCAGTAGCTCGAGAAGGGTGGATTTTCGTTATTTTTAGTTTTTCGCTTATAACTTAAAAACCGCGCTTTTTGAGAAAAGCGCTTTTATATAAAAAGAAACTACATCAAATTCCCTACAAATTATATTTCTTCGGTTTTTTCTTCAGGCTAACGGTTTAGGCGCTGGCGCGCGTTAAAGTTATCCAAAATTGCCCAAAATACTACTTTATTGCTCCTAACTCGAAAACTACGCACATTTAGGGAAAAACATTTCTACGCAAAGTAAAGTACATTTAATTCCCTACAAATTACGTTTCTTAGATTTTTGTTGTCAAACGAACAGTATCCTATATGTCCTATATATTGGGATGTTCCGTGCAGTATCCGTATCCGAGTCTGAGAGGTACAGTGCGGATATAGGTACTACCGTACTACCATAAAGTAACCGATTAAGGGTGCGTTCGGGGAGCTCGCTTTCACGCTATTAGCACCACACGCTATTATGACGTATTACTGTGCGTTCGGGGAGGCTTTTAGCGTTTGCGTTGAAAGCGAGCTCCCCGAACGGCAAAATCGTGCTATTACTACTAATAGCGAGCTCCCCGAACGCAAGGTATGGTACTACCATTGAGTATATAATAACACTGATCTTAACAGTGATCTTATTACTCAATGGTACTACTGACCACGGAACATCCCAATATATACATACATATATATATATATATAATATAATAATATATATAATATAATATATATATACCCACAGGGTGCGTTCGGGGAGCTCGCTTTCACGCTATTAGCACCACACGCTATCATGACGTATTACTGTGCGTTCGGGGAGGCTTTTAGCGTGAGACGCTTACGAGCTCCCCGAACGCATTTGTGAGCGTCTCATGCAATCAACATGGCGGCAGAGGCGGGAAAAGCTGCAAAATGTAAACATTCAGAAATAACCTCAAATTTTTTGCCCTATAAGTTTGTTAACAGTAAACTTAACTCGCAATGAGCTGAACTGATAGGCACTACAAATAAATTTGGTACAGAGAATTGAAAAAAAAGAGCCAAAACAAGTCTTTAGGTATAATACCCAGAAATTTCTTAGATTATACTTTAGTTTTTGTTAGAGGTGAAACGACACCAAAATTTTGGGTATTCGAAACTCAAACCCGAAACTTAAAATGATCTCAAAACCTTCAAAACTATAAGCAGAACCAAATAAGCAGACCATAAATAAATAAAGTCTTTTTTTATTAATGAAGCAAACCTCAAGCCGATAAAACAAAACGGTAAAGGCAATGAGCGGTATGTTTTGTATTACGATAACATCGAATCAACGACATAACAACTATCGATTAACAAAATTAGCAGACAACTGAATGAGAATAGGCAGTGGCCTTTCATAACGCAAAGTTTCGAAAACTTGAAACTGTCCCTGTTTCGAGTGCTCCATTCTTTTTCAGATTTCTTATTGATGATAACTTGATAAGCTAGATAAGACTACAAATTTAATTTAATGAATCCCTCGCCGTCGTCTAATGCTACAACATCAATATCCATTGATGATACTAAACAAAAATATAACAAAAATTTAAATAAAAAAATTTATAAAGCGCACGCGACTTTCCCGCTTTGCATTCGAAGAGCAAACAAACACGGTTGCCACGGTAATAGTTTGAAAGCGTTTCGTGCCTCACCTCCAACTTGAAAGCGTTGATAGCGCGAACAATGACGTCAGCGGTACTCGAATCGTTACGTCACGAAAGCGTTCATAGCGTTGAAAGCAAGCTCCCCGAACGGCAAAATCGTGCTATTAGTACTAATAGCGAGCTCCCCGAACGCAGGGTGTATCTACTGACCGGTGCAACATAACCTATAACCTTTAAAATTTAAAAATAACAAACATAACCAACCTTAAATATTTTTAAAATAAGCTTAGAAATGTTTCACGTAATTAAACAATTAGAAGAAAGAAATGTGGCTAACGAAATTAGTATATTGCTGTGGAGCGATAGGATGGATTTAATAGCCCTTGCCAATGTAAAAGGTTAATTTTTAATATTCGTCATACTGCAGGATACTAATGTTTTGATCGCAGGCGATGTTTCTCTTCATCGTTTATCGTGGACTAAAGCTTGGAATTTAAATCCTCCAAAAGATGGTATTTCTGTTCAAGGTATGGCTTGGAGACCCGATGGTAAAGTGCTAGCTATTGCATATAGTTCAGGTAAATGTTAATTTTTGTTAAAGAAGCAACTATAAGCGATTATTTTTAGGAGACATTTTCTTAATTAACGTCGAGAATAAAAATGTGCTACACAAAACGA
Source organism: Malthinus flaveolus (assembly GCA_950108345.1). Classification (NCBI taxonomy): domain Eukaryota; kingdom Metazoa; phylum Arthropoda; class Insecta; order Coleoptera; family Cantharidae; genus Malthinus; species Malthinus flaveolus. The sequence goes on along the minus strand of OX467286.1, from coordinate 18,882,711 downwards.
GTACAGAAAAAAATATTTCGTGCGTTACTTGGTTGCGCGAAAAAGTAGAAATAAAATGTGGACCAACTTTAGGTGTAGACGAAAATGAGCAAACGCCCTATTATATGAAATATGTGGTACGTGACTAACTTACTTAAGTAAGAGTAAATAACAAAACTTGATTTATAGGATTATTCTTCGAAATACATAACTAGTTTACCTTCGTGGTCGAATGTAGAGCCGTCAATTTCAAATGCGCAAGAAGAAGCTTTTAATTCTAACGTTTTATACGAACAAAATGAATTAAATTTCCTTGTTATTGGCACTGTTGATGGCTGTTTATATATAAGTATTTTTGGGCAGTTTCCCTGCGCCGTTTTAGATTTAAATAATTATTTAGGGTGCCCTTGTTCGGTTATATGTGCTCATTTATCCGAAGATCTTAGTTTGTTGTACGTTACTGTTAAAGATGAGTGTGATAATCTTAAGATATTTACAATTAACGCTGAACTATTTAAAACGCACACTAAAGAATTATTTTCTATTTCAATTAAACACGGCCATTTAAATAATTTAATTACCTATTTATCGAACGTAATTATTCCAATGAAAGAAACATGGGAGACGATTTTGTTGGAAATGGATACTAAGTTATTGAAGTACTCTTCAAAGGTACCTGAGTCCACCTTAAGTGCCGACTTTTTAGACCTGTTAATGTTTGGAATAATTCGCGATGAAATGCAAACATTTCTTGTATCGGATATAACTGAGAAAGGTTTGAAAAAGTTCGGCCAAGTGATAGAGCTGTGCTATTCGAATATACAAAAGTTGATTTTAAATCACGTAACTAAAGCTAGTCAGAATATCACTTATCATTTAGCCGAGTTGCGAGGTATGGCGCGTCTCAAACACCGATATGAAGTTGTCGGATTATCGGAAGATCTGATAACTACAGCTATTCATTCAAATGGGGCATTCTTAGTTAAAGGAGGTGAAATGCAGCAAATCATAAATCGTTTCATGATTAACTTTAAAGCCTTCTTTCGTTGGTTGTATAAAGTTATCCTTAACTTAATGGACTCTTCGATAGTGCCGGATATGCCGAAAAATACCCAACAAGATGTAGCACATATTATGGAATTTATACTCAATTTTGATACTATTGGTAAAAAAGGCGAAGATGAAGGTGAGACACAAAAAGGCCAGTTCACTATGGAACGTTTAGGGCAATATTTACACGACAGTCCTTTAACGAACTTGATGGACTCTGAAGACAACTTGTGGGAAACTTTCCTATCAAAAAACGAATGCATTCGTGATCACCCAACTATTATTAAACGTTATAAGAATTACTCTCTCATACAACAATTTAAGCATCTCGGTTCTTCGATCGAAAACATATTCACGGTCCCCCAAGGCCTAATCTCGGAGCAGTTTTTTGGTAAAGGCATACTTAATGGTGTGAAATTGGAAGACAAACTTATTAAAATTACAAATACCAATATAGATAAGACGACTCTAATTGCGTTTTTAGAAAAAGCTCCCCCTTGCGACGGAATTTATTTTTTGGAAATTACAGAAGGTCGTGCCAAGTGCTCGTACTTTTACTTCCAACAAGAAACGAACGAACCCTATCAAGTCTTAGATATTAAATTTTATTCAACAAGTACGCTCTCTTTGTTATTGCAAGATAGTAAGAACAAAAATGGTATTTTATATCAATCTCTAGTTGTGCCAATTAGGGAAAAGTTGATTAGTATTAACGAAAGTGTACCTCTCGACGAACAAGATGTTCCCAAAATAAATATTTTTGAACTAGGTTGTGCAACGATGAAACAAATTGACGGAATGGTTTGTAGTCAATTTGCAGTATCTGGTTGTAGAAGAGTATCTATAGTTTTATCTGAGAATAAAAAGAAAGTTAGACTTTTTGAAATGGAAGCCGAAGAAGATGAGGAAGAAGATGCAGATATGACTAACAGTAGTACACGAGAAAGTGATACTAGTATGCAAGAAGATAGTAGTTGTATGGTCTAAAATTTTGTATTATTTGTGATTATTTTTTCCAATAAAAAATTGCTCCTAAATTTATGATCTTAGTATGCAAGAAGATAGTATCTTCTTGCGTACTAGTATCATAAATTTTTTAGCAAATTACTACTGTAGTTGTATGGTTTAAATTTTGTATTATTTGTGATTATTTTTTCCAATAACAATTTTGTTCTAAGCAACGTACAAACACTAACGTTTAAAAATAAAAAAAAGTTAAAACAGGGTCAGTAAGAATTTATTAAAACTCAAATTTATATTTATAAAACGCAAACAGGTTCATTTTTACGACCGAAGTACCAAAATTTCGTAATCTGGGAACGCCATTTCTCTCATATCGTAAGGAATGTAGCAAGAACCATGACTAGGTTGAACTTTACCAACTGTATGAGCACCATCGTACCATACACGTCCAACATATAAAGCTTCACCATCTGAAGTTCGTCCTCCCTCGACAGCACCTGGTGGAATGTTCCCACCAGATGTTGGTGCCCAATCAAAACGTTGTTCACAAAGGATCTAAAATATTCAAATGTAGGAAATGTAACTATTTTTAACCGAGTTCAATAATTTACTTGGAAAGAATCTTTGCCGTGTTCACCACCACCGTATGCTACATATGCGATGTGCTTTTCAGGAATGACCTTGGCCGGAATCCAATCACCTTCGTGATAGGCTCTTCCAACGTAAATTTGACTACCGTCCTTATCGACACCACCGTGTACGGCCGTCGGTGGCACCATACGGTGTGCAGTCCAATCGATCCAATAATATGCTGAAACAAAATTAAAATTAAAATAGTACCTAATTATCAAGATTGAAACTTAATAATTAATTATAGAATTTGACTTGCCCATATTTGATAAAAGCGAGCAATCTATTTATTGAAAAAATTGGCGTTAGTAGCTAGTTATTCAAGGCAAAGGCTGTTTGTGCAAATTGCACCGTTATCTAGTGGAGATAACAACTAAGATAACAGCTCTAAATTTAGTTACGTAACTTACCTTTATGCCCACCTGTTACCAAGGAGCCTTGCCACTGTGGAGGGCGAGGTGGATATATTGGAGGTCGATGTACGTTAGGGTTAGGATGCGGGTTATATGGAGGACATGTTGGGGGTGGACATGACGGTACTGGAGGTGGTGTAGGATATGAAGGTGGGTGTGCAGGATACGATCCAGGAGGATATGCCGAAGGAGGATAACTGGGTGAATAATGAGATGGAGGAGGTGGATAATTGGATGGAGGAGGTGGATAATTGGATGGCGGAGAAGGATAGTTTAATGGTGGAGCTGTGGACGGATAACTGGGCGTGGGTGAAGGATAATGGGTAGAAGGTGGCGGAGGATACATCGGGGGGGAGCTGGGACTTACGAATCGTGGTTTAAAACCAAAATCCTCTAGAAAAACCAAGCTGTAGCGCAAGAAAAGCTTTGAAATTTTAAATTCTCTTACCTGCCATAGTGATAGTGCGTTGCTAACTAAATTTCGCTTTTAATTTACAACACTTTATATAACTGTTCGCACATTTTATCTAATCTATTACTTGAAAGTATTGTGTTACATTACTCATTTATTCACCTCCTACTTTTTAAATTATATCTTTTGCCCTTTAGACAGTTTATTTTGAAATGACTAATTGGCTCAACTTGCTGCACCGCTTTGTTCTTCTTTTCTTTAGTACTATTAGTTATTTCTTATGGAAAATGAATCAACATTTATGGTCTTCAGGAATCTGATGTTACTTTAGCTATATCTGAATCTTCAAAATATAGATTTTGCAGCATAAAAACTCAGAAACCTGTGAACTTAGGTATATTTTTTAATCTCGTAAACAGAGTTGAATCATGGGTTTTATCAAAAATATTGTTCAAATAATTACAATCGTGTCTAAGATAAGTTGCTTATTCAAACTTTACCCATTTAAATTTTCGAAAAGTTCATTACAAGTATTGAGATTTTATCAGTAATAGACCGAACCCTGATTGTCGCACAATTATTAGAAATATTTATAAACCGGACTAAAAAACAGTTCTCTAGATACATTAATTCTTAAGTAAATACTTTTTTTTTATCAGCTCAGTTGGGTTAATCCATAAAAAAATATTTTACGATAAAATGTTTATTTAAAAAAAAACGTTACATTATTTAACTTTATATACATCATAGAAAATTAGGTTGAACTTGCATTAATGAGTATTAGCAAACTTTTATTTCCGTGCACCTAATTGTGAAATAAGACCTTTAATTTTTTCTGTTAGTGCCGATTGTGAAGACGGACATTTCATTTGAACATACATAAGACCTTGTATGTCCCTTTGGTCAAAAGCTATTTGAGCTGCTTCTTCATATTTTCTAAGAAGATACCAGATTTAGTAACTCGTCTATACTTAGGTAACTAAGGAACATCATCAGGGTCAGTTTACACAAATCACCCAAGCCATTGCACCCGCAGGAATAAATTTTCATCATCCAAGCCAACAATGCTAGATTTTCATAACATTTAGTATCACTGTGTCATCAGTAAGTTGTGCAAAATGTTACCACTTTAGTTCAGCAGCATTAAAATAACAAGGGTTTAAAGCTTCTCATCGCAGCCTTAGCAAATCTGCTTGTATTAAAAAATTATTCAAATATTGGGTCTACGCAAATATCAATTTGAAACTTGAAGGGAATAATAAAGCGTTCAATGATAATGAGAAATGTTTCGCCATTCCAGAATTATAGAGAATTGGCGAATTACAGTATTATTTTCTCAAATGCTGATTAAATAAAAATATATTAATAACAAATACGGTTTTATAAAGATAACAGCTACAAGAAGATAGATCATATAAGCAGCTGATAACGCGCTAATTTTTTTTAATTTCAAGGAAAATTATTTTCTATCTTCAATTCAAAATACCACGCCTTTTTTATTACAGACAAACGTTTCCTTGGCGCCCAACGTGGGGCAGCAGAAACCTTATCTCGTGAGCACGATAACTAATAAGGGATAAAACCCTAAGATCATGTTCTTTTGAGATGGGTCAACAAGTCTTATTGAAAACGTAATATGTCCCGAGTCACGTCAGCTAAGAATTTACAATCAAATTTGTCCTGAAGAAGGATGTATAATATACCATCTAGTTCTCGAAATCCCCATTCCTCATGTTAAACGGTTTCATTGAACGTCCTGTATATTTAAGTCGGTGGGTTTCAGAATCCTTTGGGTGATTTGATTAGTGAAACAAGATTATGATAAACACATACGCCCAAATAAAAATCTGTGTGTCATCGATAAGTTCAAGACTGAGCAAATGTATGACTCGTTAGAAGATAAAACAATACTTACCCAGCTTTTACATAATACTTAATATTAATATCATCGCCAACTAAAGATAGATATTTAAAAGCTTCTTCTCTATTGTTCTTTTGTAAACAGACATCCACAAAAGGAGCATACCCGATGGGCGACTTTTTAACTTTTGAAAACTTTTCCAACTCTAACCACTTCTGTTTATCCGCTAGAGCCTGTATTCTCAACCACCAAAACCTATTATTTTAATTTTATAAATAAATACGTAGTACGAGCTCGGATAAACTATACCTTCTATCGGGAATTTTGTAATTCGACTTGAACTTTTCGGCTTCTTTATTATCAGGTATGTCGAGCAATTTTTTACACGTGTCATGTACGGAAATTCCCAGAAATGGTACCTTATATTTATCTTCTAAAACTCTTTGGTATTTTAGTAATTTAACCGATTCGTCGCACAAAGAAACTCCAAGATCATTGCGTGCCTTTTTATAAGCGTCTAAAGCTGACTTCAGCGAGTTATCCCCATTTAAAATTTTCTAAAACGAATAAACTTATACAAAAAATCATTTCAAGAAGCGCCATCGAGTTACTTTTTCGTCTAAACTTTCGGCGATAAACACTAGCGCTTTGGAATTGTGATCATCATCCTGATCTAACATTTCGAATAAAGCCTCCGAGTTGTGTTCTTGGCAGTATTTCAAGTATAAAGCAAAAGCTACGGGAAAATTTCGAATTGCCATCTGAAAATAATTAAAAATTAATTTTAAAAAATGCCTCTACCCCTTAAAAGCTCACTTTAAAGTCGGCTAAGGGCGAATTTTCTCTCATACGCAAGATCACCATATAAACTAAATCGGTATCGCCACTTTCGATAGCTTTAAGTAAAGCCGGTTTATTTTCTTTCAAGTCTAACAAGAGCTTTACCTGTTCGCTTGCTTTTGATTCGTGATCAAGAAGCTGCAAGTACATCGAGGTTACAACAAATTAAAAAATTGTGGTCAAACTATACTTTAATAGCAAGTTGTTTACGACCGGCGTCGGCCGACGTGCTGGCAATTTCACTGTACGATATACCATTTGTGTAACCAAATTTACTCGCTATTTCGCGTGCTACAGTCTCTTCGTCTAAGTGTACTTGAGTGACTTTATATTTGGCCCAGTGTACTAAAATGCGGCTACTCCCATCTTTATCTGGCAAACGTAAATACTTAGCAATGCAAATCGCCAAGTAATACTGTCTTCTTGTAACCAAACGATCGAGCAAAACCTTATATCCTTGATATTGCAATCTAAATTTATTCATAATTGGTCATTTTTAATGTTTAATGAAACTTTTCACATCGCTAAAAGGTATCCGACCGGTGCAATTTTTGTTAAACACAAAACAATTTTGTATAAGTTTGCAACTGGTGATGGTTAGTGAGAATTATTCCCCTCATCTATTGACACATTTGAGGGATATCTTCGATCGAATACCTCTTAAAGCGCTATAGTGGAGCCAACCTCTTCCACGACATCATTCGGTTCAAACAGTCTCTACTTACTGAGTAAATGTAATTGGAATGCCAATTTTTCGATCTCGTACCGAGTTTAAAACTCGTAAAATAAGGCACATTTTTACATAAGGATCGGAATCCATGTTTGCAACAAAACACTTTCCAAATTGGGCAGCCTAAAAGAGTGATGTTTAATTAAAACTGAAAAAGAAAGAATTGCATATTCACCCGTATAAGCATTTTCTGAACGTCAGAATCAAACTCATAACCAGCAGCTTCGATACACTGTTCAACTGCTTTTGTAAGCTCATTTTTTACCAAACAAATGTACTCATCGGCACGATGGCTACGTTTCTAAAATGGTAAATACAATTTATTCAGAAATGATATTGACTTCAAGTACAGAGGGTGGGGTTGTATGGGTACATTTTAAAGTACCTATTGAGATAAACTACCATCTTTCGTTTTTGAAAGGGCACAAAATAGACTTTTGGTCAACATTTTAAAAACTAATCTTTGCTCATCGAACATAAGCAGCGAAACCACGCCCCCACAAAATGACTGGCATTTGATAGAATTTTTCTATTGGCAAAATTTTGAAAACCCGGTTTATACACACACACACAAATAAAAACCAATTATGTTCTTGCTTATTAAACAATTTTACCACCCTAAAACTTGATTCTCAATTTTGTACAATTATTTGAATTTGGCACGTTGTAATGAATACATTTGTATCGTGTGAAGCTGCTCATTGCGCTCATTGGTCTATGCAATCATAAATTTTTGGGGACGTGGCTTAGCTGTACTTTTCAGTGAAACGGCGTATAAGCACAGTCATTTCCAACTTGGAATAAAGAGTAACTCTGACAGGTCGTTAAAAATACCTGAAATTGCTTAGATGCTTCTAGCAGAAAACTGCCCGGATCTGTACTATTAATTCTAAATATCTTTTGTACGACATCCGGAACTTTCTGTATGAGTTCGTGTTGAAACGTAGACAATACACGAATTCCATCAATTTCTGGAACTAAATTAACAGAACTGTCATAAGAGTAGATCATTTTTTCTCCATGTCTGCCAACGATGAGAAGTGAGGCTTCGACTTCCCAAAATGCCACAACTGCCTCAGTTCCACACCTATTAATTAAACAAACAGAATTACTTTTCGGCCATTACAAGAAAGTCAAACCTACCATACAAGTTGTCGAGGTTTTGGTATGAAATTAGTATCGATCTCACAATATTTTGTTCTTAAATCCACAGATCCCAACCAGAGAAAGCCCGCATTGGTAAATAAAACTACGTGCCTACAATTAATCGATATTGCCATGTCCAAAATTGAGCTGTACATGTGAGTTATATCCGGTTCAAGCTAAAATATTACCATTGATTAACCCAAAAAATTTACCAATTCCATTACCATTGCAGTAGGATGGTGTTCATCTTGCTTCAGTCGATACAATTCCTTTTCTCTCGCTATAAGAACTTCCGTGCCCCTCTCTTCCGATATAACAACCCAAGCGGTTGGATGAATGCTCGATTCTAAAACTCACAACTTAAACAAAATTGTAACAAAGACACGAACGTACTTGGTAAGTCTGACAACTGTCTCTTTTTAGGATCTAAAATATTGTTAAAAACAAATATTTTACAATTAGAAGTCATAATGGCTATTCCGGTTAAATTTGAAGGATTTGTAAAAATTCTCGCATCAACTATTTTAGTATCTTGTGCCTCTTGGCAAAGATGAAACTTTTGCAAAAAGTTACCAAACAAATCGTAAAGTGCAACCTGTCCGTCGTCTTGCACACAAATAAACTTTTCGTCGTTCGACCACCCCATTTTTATAATCGGTCGTGGATTGCACTAAAACAGGTGTCATAAAAATTGTTAAAGTTTTGATAATTAAGACTTGTTCACTTTAATTGAAGTCATGTGTTTTCCAGAGCCCGAAAAAATGGTGATGACGGATTGTCCGGTTCCTTTAACTTTGACGATTTTTTGTTCGTCCCTCCTAACGGCGATCGGACCTCCGTAAGGAGCAGCCTCTACGATAACTTTTTCCAAATTAACTTCTTGATGCCATCCCATGGCGTATATTTCGAATTTTCTTAAAAGATATAGTTAACATTTGAGGTTAGAATTTGTAAAAAGTTACTCACCTAAAGTATAAATCGCGTCCCAGTAAAAACCAATCCGCTGTTAACATTGCAGCGGACATGATTTCGAATTGTTTGTTGTTTAAAAGTGGTTTTAATTGAAATTTTTTGATTGTTTAAAGTTGTGATAAACATAACCTTAAATGTTGACGTTTGACGTTTCTGTTACGGGGCCGTATTAAGGCATTTGTGTAGCACGCTTGTCATTTTATTTTTACAATTTCGTAAACTTGTTCCAGAGCAGTACTAAATTAATTGTTATAAACTACTTTTTATTAATTTGTTAGTATTATAACATTTAAAAACTCCAAATTTTTTAGATTTTCCAAATTAAAAAAATTTTCAATGGATGAAAATTTTTTTATTTCATTAACATCTCTCTAATTATTAATATTGCCATTCTCATTTTAGTAACAGAAGATGATAAGGCAATGAATAATCTAAAGGAAGGAATGCCATTTGCCATTTCACATAACTGCGGCTTCCAAGACGCAAGAAAGTAATCAACGGTAATTATTATCAATAATAAAATATAGGAAATTTAAATTGCATCAAAGAATAAGCTTCTTATAAACACGACATCGATACCCTCACATTAATTTACAATAATAAAAGTTAATAATAATTATTATTATATTCTTCAAGATGAAGGTAAACGACAAGATTGAAGAGAAAGGCACTTTGCAGCGAACGCAAGACGTACGGATTAACGTTCCTTCTTCTTTTACATCAAGTAAAGTAGCGTTGACCTTTTAAATTCAACATTTCCATTCAAGAAATCCACCTAACTCACCTGTAGAATTTGAATCTGAATTTCTACTCGGACAAGACAGTAATAAACTGAAAAACACGCCGACTAGTCGATTTAAAACGTAGCGCCAAAATTATTTTTTTAAATATTTGTTTCGACGATGTAGTGGAGGATATTTGGGTGAAGTGAAGAAGTGAATATTGTGGTTTTTTAGGAAGAGCTTATTATTGTTGGTGCAAATTTCGTGATTTAATTTAAAATTAAGGTGAGCGAATTTTAATTTATGTTTCGTGCGTTGTTGTTATTGTTATTACACTAGTTATTACATTATGTATGGTCGTGTACGAGTGAACACCCATATGGGTAATTTTCGTAATGTTTAGTTTTCTACTTTTCACAAGTACTCTTTCTGCAATAAATAGAATGATTTATTTATTAGATGAGAGTATGCGTTTATGATTATACTCATCATTTCCACTTTCTAAATTAACTTGATAACTTGATGTATGTAGCGCTAATTCCTAATTGTAATTAAATAGACATGCGGGTAATAATTTACTTTGCATCACAAGTCCAATTCTATTAATAATTTCTTTTTTGTTTAAAAATATGTAGATTAATATAAATTACCAGGTAATTCGTTAGTTGGGCAGGCATTATTATGGTTTTCTCGAGAGAACAAAAAACAAACGACTCGCATTTATTTATTTTTGAATATGAAGATTTTTGCAAGGTTAATCGAAATTCCTCTAAATGTCAAGATGATGTAAATCTAAAAATGTAAATTTTTATTTGTGGGCATTCCTTCGGTTTTTATACCGCTTGTCACAGACGAAACCACTTTACAACAATTTTTGTTTAAAAATTCTTAAGGATGTTCGGTAGGAGTAAAAACATTTTAAAGCCTCATTCTAGATGAGATTATGCGTCTCTCATCTTCATCAGAATATTTTCTTATACCTTTTGACAAATATATACTAACTATCTATTTCAAATACAAATACATTTGAAAATATCTTTCAAAAACACCAATGCAATAAAAAATTAGAAAACTACAATGATTGCTCATCGTGATGGTTTGTGCACTTTTTCTTTTTATCATTTAAGACATTAATTATATAACATCAACAATGAGAATTTTAAATATTACGACTCTTAACTTCCTCCAAACAGACGTTAACAACATTTATTTTAATTTCGTCACTTTCCAATCAACTAAGTACATATATATAAATGCATACAGGGTGTGTTTTAAAACGTGTATCTTAACTTCAATTTCTTTAATTCCTGCAAAACATATCCAAAACTAAACTAAATCCCATTCCTAAAGCACTGTTATCAGGGACGGACTGAGACGCTGCAACCCTGCAACACAGGGCTTACCTATACCGGTTCTGAGTCAATTTTTTGACAAACAAACAAAATACAATTACCGGTTTGATTATAGTTATCCCAAAGTCACTTTAATGAGAGTCCAGGGTTTGGGCCCAGGGTTCAAAGTCCAGGGTGCAAGGTTCAGTTTCAGGTCCCAGGGTCATTATCATATCAATTAGCTAGCACAAGCCTTACCGGTTTCGATCTACAAATACTGCACATCCCACCTTAGTCGAGCGTGAAATTAATTTTACACAAAAATTCAAATATTAATACGAGATTCTCCAACCTTCGTACAGTTTCTCCGTAACTGTTTTTTTATATTACGATGTAAGAACAAGTTTAGCAATTTTCGGTTATGTGTATACAGTTAAAAAAATAGTTTTTTCACTTTGAAATTCGATAGGAAAATGTATTAAGTCGGTTTGTAACTGCTTCTTTCAACCTCTCTCGTATTCATGATTTAACAAGAATTATTTCAAAATTTCCTCAAGCTGTAGGCAAAACAAAAGATATCGAGAGTACAATAAATTTTGATTATCTCCAAAAGTTACATTTCTTCACTTTTAAAGCGTATTTTGCAAAAATGAGCATATTATGGCTTCCTTAATCGCTATATCGATCAAATTATGATTCTATTAGGAAACAGCTTGATGCAAATTAAAATTGCTAAAAAGAAATTAAACGCGAGATAACTCTTAATTTCATTAATGACTACTCATTTAGAAAAACATGTTATTACTTAAGCGTGTCATGGTAAATTGTTAAATAAATTCACATACTTGTGTTTATTTTGATTATATAAAATAATCACCGTAATTAAATAGCCATAAGAGTGCGGAGGTATTTGATCTAAACGCATAGAAAAGTGCGACTACTCAAGAGACTCGTCTCGCGAATCTCTCCGGGAGTCCGGGAGTCCGTATTAGTCCGGGAGGCAGCAAACACTTTTACTAAACCATAAAGTAAAAAATTTTTGAGTATGCAGGATGAAAGAACATTCAAATTAACAATAAAATCAACCGCCTCGCCTGCCTGATAAAAGTAGCAGCACTAACTTGAGGGGGAGGCTCGAGAATGGTAGATTTCTTTTCGGTTCTTTGCTTATAACTCGAAAACTACGCACTTTATGAGAAAGGTTATTCTCATAGTTCTAAGAGTGTTCCTCCAATGTTCAATAATTGTACTAACTGTCAAATTACTGTAAATATAACAAATTGATCTTAAAAATGTATTCAGCAATGACTTGATGTTTTCAAAATATAAATTAATTCCTTATAAGCAATGTGTTTTCAATCATTTATGTAGAACACTAACAACTGTACGGAAATATCATTTCCTTACTGTAAGGAAATGACATTTCCTTACAGTAAGGAAGTCCTGACTTTTTCTTCAAGAAATTTTGACAGGAATGTCAAAATTTCCTAGCAATTTGCGGAAAAATCAATTTCCTACAAATTAAGCTTCTTAAATTTTTTTCGTGAAAGCAACAGTTGATGTGGAACAGCACAGCACGTTGAAGTTAGGGTGTATTGAAATAGCATGTCCCAGGAGTCAGAAAGTCGAAATACAAAATTTTTGATTTGGACCGATGCAGGCTAAAAGAACATTGCAAATAAGTAATAAAACTAACCGCATGCCTCTTAAAAGTGGCAGCATTAACTTGGGGGTGGCTCGAGAAGGGTGGGTTTTTGTTATTTTTTCAGTTTTTCGCATATAACTTCAAAACTATACCTTTTTTGAGAAAATTGTATTTATGTAAAATTAAACTAGATAAAATTTCCTACAAACTATATTGGAAAGCTTTTTACCTCAGACGAACGGCTTGCCCGCTAAAGTGTATCAAAGTGTGGGAAAAATTAAAAAAAAACTGTTTTTCTTTGTTTATCACTCGAAAACTACTCGTAACTCGAAAACCAAACACTTTTAGTGAATAGTGTTTTTATAAAAAAATAACGTACATTCAATTTTCTACAAATTATGTTTCTTAGATTTTTTTTCTCAAATGAATAGTTTAGGTGCTAGAGCGCGTTGAAGTATTGAAGTGCTAAAACCCTGTATTTTGCCTACATATTCCTGTTTTTAGAGTTTTATATCTCCAAAGTTTGAATAAAAAAAACTAGAAAATAGGCCAATGGTTATACTGGCCGCCATTTTAAATTTAAAAATTTGGAAAAGTATTTTTTAGTTTCTCAAAGTAGACGAAGTCGACGAAAAAGTAATAAAAGAAAATAATTTTTTTCTGACGTTCTATTAAACGAGGCGTTGCACGTCGGAAAAATTAGGACATTTATTAATTTCCGTCGTGTTTTTTCCTGTTTACAAAAATGCATCAGTCTCGTATTAAAAATTGTGAAGTTGATGATGGTGGCTCTAAGGCGAAACGTTGAAATAAAACTACTCTCTACTCGTATAGGTACTGTTATAATAACCGGAATCTCCACTATTTCATGCATAGAATCGCAAAGTGAGGCACACTGCCCGAGAGTAAAAACGTATTACCACTGTTAGTACCAATATACTGTATTAGAAACTGCACTTTATTAAAAGATATTTTTCAATAAACTAATATAAATTAAATAACCTACCCAATAATTAATGCAGGTTTTTGAACTCGTTATATTGTACAGTTAACTATTTGATTTTAGATGAAAGTTCAAAAAGGAAGCTTCGATATTTTAGCGGTTTTTTAATATACAAATGTGGGCTTTCAATATTAAACAAAAAAAAAGAAAATATTTAAATATACAGAATTTCGTCAACGCGCAAAAACAACCAATAACAATCATCCCAATTAAAATCACATCACTTTAACGAGCATGAAGAAATATGCAAAAGTTTCCCCATTTCCTTAAATAGTTCGGTTGAAAATTATTCAATTTGTTTTTTTGCTCTCTAATCCGAGAAACAACTTTATAATTATTTTATTCTAATTATACAGAGCTTGTATAAGTTGTAAGGTAGTGTGTAAATACATATCTGCATACATTAACTTACTAAGTAACAAGTCGAAGTAACTGTTTGTTCTTCAAGTATTTGTCAAACGAATGTCTTCCTCTATCTATGCAAAGCAGGGTTTTACGCGCGTCTCATTTAAAAATAATAACAATTCCAATTCGGAAGGGTAAACATAATTTAATTAACGAGCGAAGTAGCAATAAAAGAGCGAATCTATCAATCAAATTGAGGAAAAAAGGTATTCGATCTATGCAAATTATTGGTAACTGTTTCTCTTTCATTTGAGAGCAAGTTTAGTTGCGTGAGAAAATTCGAGATATAGATTTGAAGGGAAGCAAATATCCTGTAATTATTGCACGTATTATACGTAATTGAAATGCTTGAAATGTCAAAAGACTCATTTAAATATTCCTCGGCTTTTAAAAGGCCATTGTAACGCTATTAGAACTGGTCAACTCACGGTCGGCAGAAATTTATTTGGACACTGTTACCTACAGGGATTTTATTTTGAGGTTGGCAAAGTACGTTAGTCAGTATTTTGACAGTTGGTCAAATGACGATTATAGGTTTGCTCCTTGATAACGTCAAAATAATTTTGACATTACTCTACTTCGTGAATCGTAAATCTTGATTGGCTATGAAACTTCGGAACTGGGTCCATTGCTTCTTCAACGGCTGGATCTGAAAAGATAAAACATGGGTAATTAAAAATTACAGTAATAATGAAGTGCGTAGTGCGACCGAAGTCGCTGACGATACGCGTCTTACTTTGTTCGCCAGAGGCGAACATTAATCCTTGTCGGTCTTGGTGTGCGAAAACTAGACTCTGTCCAGAACCAACTTGGGTATCTTTCGGAGTCTCGTCTCGTTGACGTTGTAACACCACAATCCTCGGATGGTGGGGTTGTCGTTGCGTCGTGGAACTTGACGGCTGCTTCTCGGATGAAATCCTGGATGCTGATCATCTGGAGGTCCTCGTGGATGTTCCGATTCCGCACGAACCATGGTGCGTTGACTATGGTTCGTAGGATCTTGTTCTGGACTGTCTGCAACTTCAAACTTCTTGATGTGAGTCGGAGCGGCGTACCCCAAGGCGGGAGCATTACTCTACTCCTACTCACCAACCTTATATAAATGTCAGTAATACAGTAATGACAACATAAATATGTTACCAAAAAATTCCCTAAAGAGGTTATTTTTCAGACCTCCTTGCTCTTGTGACACATGTTTTATAATATACTATTTTACTCCCTTAATATTAAAATTGGAAGAGGACATTGCCCCACACTATCTATAACTTTTATGTAGCAATTTCCCAATAATAGTAAAGAGTTTTCCAAATTTTAGTACTATAAAGAGACTCGAGTGATTCCATCAGTTGAGTACCTACTCATCTCATCAGCGAGTATCGCTGAAGAGGGCGCGATAATTCGCTTATTAAAAACAAAAACCATAGAATAAGATCTCCCTAAACAGAGCTCTCTATTACGACATTATCTTTTGTTTCCACTTATAAGTTCTCTATTATTACTTATAGAAAATTCTTTAAAAAAATTTCATTTTCGAGATGCTTATACTATTTAAACTCACAAGGAGAGGCCATTGTGAAACTAAAATCAACTCTAACCGCAACATTGGTTAGTCATTCCTTATTAGCAAAATTAGAACAAAACTTTAATTTGTTTTTTCTATTAAGTACAACTTTTGTTTCGTCAGTTTTTCAATAAGTAAATGTACAACTATTTTCAAACAATAATGAAGTAGGTAAGGCCCTGTAAGGAGACGATACAAGGCACAAGGCCAATGTTAGAGAAAATTTTTTAAATTGATTTTTTTCTCATTATTATTTTTATACGGACAGATTACCATCTTTTAATAAAAACACGGAAAACAATTTAATTTCACACAGGTAAGTAGTAAGTAAGCTTCGTTGTGTTGCAGATAATTACTATTTACTGTTGCTAATTTTTTATGCTAATTTGCCCTAACTTCGTTACTCTCTAACATTTTACCAATTAAAAAATTAAATTTTAAAAATGTCCGCAAGTACCTACACAGTTAGACACTTGAGTCTCATCATTTAATGGAATTTTTAAATTGGAGTAACTTATGGTCTTTGCAATTAAAAATATTGTTAAGGCTCAACTCGAGAACCGTTAGTAGAATTTTTGTAAAGAGCCGAAAAGTAAGTTAAATACAGGAAGTTTTAAGAGCTAAGAGGCACCTACTTAAATGTATTGAGTAAATAAGACTATTGGTAAAAGTTTACATAGCTGTAACTGTAAGTACTCATAGTACTTTGTGAAAAATTGCGGGGTTCATAAAGGTACCATTTTACCATTTATAGGAGAAATAACGTTTCAATTCTATTATAGAAGAAAGAAGAAGCTCCACCTAAGAATAGTCACTTATCAAGCAGCGCTGTGGGCTAGATTCCTTCTGATGAGCTTTAAAGGAACGTAACCCATTTTTGTAAGTTTCATTTATAAGAAACAGGCATCACAGAAGAGAAATGATCCTCCATGTGCATGTGAACCATCAAGATTCAGATACGGAGATACGTAGATACGTAGACGGGTAGCTAGATGATGGGTTGGTGACTCTTCGCGTGAACTAAAAACGAAGTTTTTTGAAAATTCCTTCACATTAACATCAAAACCTGTCTTGTCTATCACTTCAATCAAATTGTTTATAGGTGCCCATTCTAAAAACTATAATTTAATATTTTTTTCTCAACAAAATTAGACCAATTTAATTTAACCTTTAATAGAATGATGATGGGAATTTGTTAAAATGTCAAAAGAAATTGCTAGAATGGGCATTTTTTAAACAAAACTTCATTATTCAGCCATTAAGTTGCCATTCTTTAAATAAATCGAGATTATTATTTATAATAATAGTACAAGGTTAAAAAATTGAATTTTTTATACGTTTTTGGTACTTTTACTGATTATTATTTTGACTTTCTAAAAATGTAAAAACCAAAGTAATTACATTAAGATGCAATAACGATGGTAATGTTGACCTTGTTTTAAAAAAAATCGATCTAATTAAGTAAAGTTTAAATGTGACGATTGTTTTAATAATTACACACAAAAATGTACTATCCCTCAATACAGCAGAATATACAAGTAGTGCTTACACTTGAGTCAATTTGAGCTTAAAGTTTTAGACTAAAAGATATAGAGCATGTGTGAGCAAAACCAGAACCTTAAGAGGCTTCGTAAGAGAAGCTACAATTTTTTAGAATTTTTTAGAATTTTTTTTAAAGACTCAGTTCGGTTAGTGCGGTTTTGTAGCAGCTTTAGAGAAGTTAAAATTGAGTGCAATTGAGCATGAAGTTCTAGACTAGAAGATATAGAGTATGTGTAAGCAAAATTAAAACTTTAAGAGATTTCACAAGAGAAGCTACAATTTATTAGGGGCTCTAAAGACTCGGTTCTGTTAGTGGAGCATTCTAACAGCTTTAGGAGAGTTAAAATTGAATCAAATTGAGCTTGAAGTTCTAGACTAGAAGATATAGAGTAAGTGTAAGCGAAACCAACACCGTAAAATACTTCATAAGAAAAACGACGATTTTTAAGCGGCTCTGAAGACTCAGTTCTGTTAGTGCGGTTTTGCAGCACCTTTAAAGAAGTTAAAGTTGAGTCAATTTGAGCATGAAATTCGAGGCTAGAAGCTATAAAGTACGTATAAGTAAAGACAAAACCTTGAAAGACTGCACAAGAGACGCTACGATGCTTAAGACTTAAGAGGTCTTGAAAACTGACTCCTGTTAATAGAGGTTTCTAGCAGCTTTAGATGAGTTAAAATTGAGTCAAATTGAGCATGAAATTCGAGGCTAGAAGCTATAAAGTACGTGTAAATAAAGACAAAACCTTAAGAGACTTCACAAGAGACGCTGCGATGTTTAAGAGGTCCTGAAAACTGAGTCCTGTTAATAGAGGTTTCTAGCAGCTTTAGATGAGTTAAAATTGAGTCAAATTGAGCTTGAAAAGCTATAAAGTACGTATAAGTGAAGACAAAACCTTGAAAGACTGCACAAGAGACGCTACGATGCTTAAGACTTAAGAGGTCTTGAAAACTGACTCCTGTTAATAGAGGTTTCTAGCAGCTTTAGATGAGTTAAAATTGAGTCAAATTGAGCTTCAAATTCTAGACTAGAAGCTATAAAGTACGTGTAAATAAAGACAAAACCTTAAGAGACTTTACAAGAGACGCTGCGATGTTTAAGAGGTCCTGAAAACTGAGTCCTGTTAATAGAAGTTTCTAGCAGCTTTAGATGAGTTAAAATTAAGTCAAATTGAGCTTGAAAAGCTATAAAGTACGTATAAGTGAAGAAAAAACCTTGAAAGACTGCAAAAGAGACGCTACGATGCTTAAGAGGTCCTGAAAACTGACTCCTGTTAATAGCGGTTTCTAGCAGCTTTAGATGAGTTTAAATTGAGTCAAATTGAGCTTCAAATTCTAGACTAGAAGCTATAAAGTACGTGTAAGTAAGGACAAAACCTTAAGAGACTTCACAAGAGACGCTACGATGTTTAAGAGGTCCTGAAAACTGAGTCCTGTTAATAGAGGTTTCTAGCAGCTTTAGATGAGTTAAAATTGAGTCAAATTGAGCTTGAAATTCGAGGCTAGAAGCTATAAAGTACGTATAAGTAAAGACAAAACCTTGAAAGACTGCACAAGAGACGCTACGATGCTTAAGACTTAAGAGGTCTTGAAAACTGACTCCTGTTAATAGAGGTTTCTAGCAGCTCTAGATGAGTTAAAATTGAGTCAATTAAGCTTGAAATTTGAAGCTAGAAGCTATAAAGTACGTATAAGTAAAGACAAAACCTTGAAAGACTGCACAAGAGACGCTACGATGTTTAAGAGGTCCTGAAAACTGAGTCCTGTTAATAGAGGTTTTTAGCAGCTTTAGATGAGTTAAAATTGAGTCAAATTGAGCTTGAAAAGCTATAAAGTACGTATAAGTAAAGACAAAACCTTGAAAGACTGCACAAGAGACGCTACGATGCTTAAGACTTAAGAGGTCTTGAAAACTGACTCCTGTTAATAGAGGTTTCTAGCAGCTTTAGATGAGTTAAAATTGAGTCAAATTGAGCTTCAAATTCTAGACTAGAAGCTATAAAGTACGTGTAAATAAAGACAAAACCTTAAGAGACTTCACAAGAGACGCTGCGATGTTTAAGAGGTCCTGAAAACTGAGTCCTGTTAATAGAGGTTTCTAGCAGCTTTAGATGAGTTAAAATTGAGTCAAATTGAGCTTGAAAAGCTATAAAGTACGTATAAGTGAAGACAAAACCTTGAAAGACTGCACAAGAGATGCTACGATGCTTAAGAGGTCCTGAAAACTGACTCCTGTTAATAGCGGTTTCTAGCAGCTTTAGATGAGTTAAAATTGAGTCAAATTGAGCTTCAAATTCTAGACTAGAAGCTATAAAGTACGTGTAAGTAAGGACAAAACCTTAAGAGACTTCACAAGAGACGCTGCGATGTTTAAGAGGTCCTGAAAACTGAGTCCTGTTAATAGAGGTTTCTAGCAGCTTTAGATGAGTTAAAATTGAGTCAAATTAAGCTTGAAAAGCTATAAAGTACGTATAAGTGAAGACAAAACCTTGAAAGACTGCACAAGAGACGCTACGATGCTTAAGAGGTCCTGAAAACTGACTCCTGTTAATAGCGGTTTCTAGCAGCTTTAGATGAGTTAAAATTGAGTCAAATTGAGCTTCAAATTCTAGACTAGAAGCTATAAAGTACGTGTAAGTAAGGACAAAACCTTAAGAGACTTCACAAGAGACGCTGCAATGTTTAAGAGGTCCTGAAAACTGAGTCCTGTTAATAGAGGTTTCTAGCAGCTTTAGATGAGTTAAAATTGAGTCAAATTGAGCTTGAAAAGCTATAAAGTACGTATAAGTAAAGACAAAACCTTGAAAGACTGCACAAGAGACGCTACGATGCTTAAGACTTAAGAGGTCTTGAAAACTGACTCCTGTTAATAGAGGTTTCTAGCAGCTTTAGATGAGTTAAAATTGAGTCAAATTGACTTGAAATTCTAGACTAGAAGCTATAAAGTACGTGTAAGTAAGGACAAAATTTTAAGAGACTTCACAAGAGACGCTACGATGTTTAAGAAGTCCTGAAAACTGAGTCCTGTTAGTAAAGATTTCTAGCAGTTTCAGAAAAGTTGAAATTGAGTAAACTTGAACTTGAAGCTCTCGACTAGAAGATATAAAGTACGTGTAAGCAAGAATAAAACCTTAGGAAACTTCACAAGAGAAGCTATACGTTCTTTAAGAGGCTCTGAAAACTTGGTCCAGTTACGATTGATGACCCAATACTAAAAGATACAAGTCTTTAGTGTCAGTAAAATTTCTTTTTTCAAACCGTTAAATTGAGCAGTCATTACTCTTATTACGGTTTAGTGTTGATACTGTGTTGGTTAATTTTCTTGTCACAATTCGCTGCCGAACTGGCCCCACCTCTCTCACACACTTGCTTCGGCGGCCAAGGTAAACATTTTTTCTCATTTGCATGACATTTGATGAATATTATTATGGACGCTATGATTATAAAGATTTTATTGAGATATGCAAACTTGAAGGTCGTCTACCTACATATCATGTGAAAAAAAGAACGATTATAACAAAATTATGTAATTAATAATGAGAAATGTGTGTGTTTAAGTAATACAATGAAATTTGCGTGATGTATCTGATTTGAATCTTCATATCAAAAGTTAGTTTCCAAGTTTCTGAAAAAAACAACCTAAGTTTGCTCTTATTGAGAGAAACGCAGAGCCAGTAACACCCTGTATACTATTATTGAACTCTTGTGTATATACCTTCACCTAATTACGTTTCAATGAATAAATCAGTTTCAGTTTTTTTTCCTGTAAAAATCCATTTACCTACTCGTTTCACCAATGTTTTTCTAATTGACGATGGGCGCAAGAACGTCTAGCGGTGCGGCCCTGATTAAACAGGTGCGGAAGCAAATGTTTATTATTATAATAAAAGTGTTATTTATCACAATTATTCTAGTTTTTTTCAATAACATTTATTGCAATTTAAAAGTAGAAAACACAAAACGCACGCCAAAACTTTAATTTAGTTCAGTCACGCATCGACTCGATCCATCCAACTATACAAACTCTCCTCATCACCGAGTCTCGCATTCAGTGAGCTTCCAACTTTATCTGTTTTAAGTTCCAATCCACTCCTCTCAATGGAATGTGTTGCTTTAATAAGATTCCATTTTTATAATAAAAAGCAGACCACGGAGGCCAGTACTTTCATCCTCATCGTGTAGAACGGCGTTTTGTTTGCAGATCTTTATCGGAGCGTTTTTTCAAAGAGATGATATTTACGATTACGAATTTTTGAAATGGACGAAACATTTCACGATTACACGTGTAATTTTGACCTTAATTGTTTGCAAAACATCGTAATAAGTTAGAATTGGCAACATATTATGCAACTTTCTTTTATAGAAAAAGTAAATAGAGGATGGGCTATTGAGGTATGTTATAATTGCCATCTTTAAATTATGTAACGACTTCTCGATTGTTTCTTTCCACTTTTGTAAAAATAATTAATCTTACTTTACTCTAAACACATGTTTGATTAGTCTTCGCGAGTTGATGAAAAGCACAAGGATGTGGACTTTGGTGTATTTATACTGTTACGATCATTAGTTTGGCTTATAGCAACGTGTGTTGTCAAATGAAGATCAGATTAATGTGCACACAAATGTTAATGAATGTGTTGAAATCGATGAATGCTCTTCCGTTTAAGAAGTATCATTTCACGATGCAGCTCTCATTTTATGGTCATAAACGTGGATTTTGAGCAATAAGTCGTGCATTAATGTGACACGCCTTTAGCTCCAATTTAATTTTGTTTCACAAACTGTAGATATAGGCAATTGTTTAAACCGTTACATTAATTACTATGTCTTAATGAGGAAGGGCCGAACTTTTTAACTAAAAGACGCATACTTTACATATTTATTACAGGAAATAAGTCAAAACTCATTATTGAGACCTGCCCACAGCAATGCAGCAATGTTGGCATCACAAAGAGCAAACAACATATAGAACTGTGATGAAGAACGGCAGCGTCAGCGTCCTCTTATTCTTTTCATTCTCATCACTTCTTCTACACTATTACTATTTTTAATACCCAGATGGCACCTCCATACGACATTTTATTGACCCTTTCGACCTCAACGCCCCTTCGAGGTCTCGAGCATTGTGCAGCTGACGCTGCCCTCCTTCTTCGCTGTTCTCCGTTTTTGAGTTCTTCCTTTTCGAGTTCTCTTCCTTTTGTCCTCATCACTTCTTCTATACCATTACTATTTTTTATACCCAGATGGCACCTCTATACGACATTAAATTGACCCTTTCGACCTCAACGCCCCTTTGAGCTCTCAACCATTTTGCAGCTGACGCTGCCTTCCTTCTTCGCTGTTCTCCGTGTTTCCTTTTCGAGTTCTCTTCCTTTCATTCTCATCATTTCTTCTACACCATTAGTATTTTTATTACCCAGATGGCACCTCTATACGATATTTTATTGACCCTGTCGACCTCAACGCCCCTTCGAGGTCTCGAGCATTGTGCAGCTGACGCTGCCCTCCTTCTTCGCTGTTCTCCGTTTTTGAGTTCTTCCTTTTCGAGTTCTCTTCCTTTCGTCCTCATCACTTCTTCTATACCATTACTATTTTTTATACCCAGATGGCACCTCTATACGACATTAAATTGACCCTTTCGACCTCAACGCCCCTTTGAGCTCTCAACCATTTTGCAGCTGACGCTGCCTTCCTTCTTCGCTGTTCTCCGTGTTTCCTTTTCGAGTTCTCTTCCTTTCATTCTCATCATTTCTTCTACACCATTAGTATTTTTATTACCCAGATGGCACCTCTATACGATATTTTATTGACCCTGTCGACCTCAACGCCCCTTCGAGTTCTCAAGAATTATGTAGCTGACGCTGCCCTCCTTCTTCGCTGCTCTGTGTTTTTCCGCTCTTCCGTTTCGAGTTCTCTTCTTTTCATTCTCATCACTTCTTCTATACCATTACTATTTTTAATACCCAGACGACCCCTCTATACGACATCTTATTTACACTTCCGACCTTAACACCTCTTTTAGCTCTCAACCATTTTGCAACTGACGCTGCCTTCCTTCTTCGATGTTATCCGTTTTTAAGCTCCCCCTTTTCGAGTCCTCTTCCTTTCATTCTCATCATTTCTTCTACACCATTAGTATTTTTAATACCCAGATAGCACCTCTATACGACATTTTATTGACCCTGTCGACCTCAACGCCCCTTCGAGTTCTCGAGCATTATGCAGCTGACGCTGCCTTCCTTCTTCGCTGTTCTCCCTTTTTGAGCTCTTCCTTTTCGACTCCTCTTCCTTTCATTCTCATCACTTCTTCTATACCATTACTATTTTTAATACCCAGACGACCCCTCTATACGACATCTTATTTACACTTCCGACCTTAACACCTCTTTGAGCTCTCAACCAGTTTGCAGCTGACGCTGCCTTCCTTCTTCGCTGCTCTGTGTTTTTGCGCTCTTCCTTTTCGAGTCCTCTTCCTTTCATTCTCATCATTTCTTCTACACCATTAGTATTTATAATACCCAGATGGCACCTCTATACGACATTTTATTGACCCTGTCGACCTCAACGCCCCTTCGAGTTCTCGAGCATTATGCAGCTGACGCTGCCTTCCTTCTCCGCTGTTCTCCCTTTTTGAGCTCTTCCTTTTCGAGTCCTCTTCCTTTCATTCTCATCACTTCTTCTATACCATTACTATTTTTAATACCCAGACGACCCCTCTATACGACATCTTATTTACACTTCCGACCTTAACACCTCTTTGAGCTCTCAACCATTTTGCAGCTGACGCTGCCTTCCTTCTTCGTTGTTCTCCGTTTTTAAGCTCCCCCTTTTCGAGTCCTCTTCCTTTCATTCTCATCATTTCTTCTACACCATTAGTATTTTTAATACCCAGATGGCACCTCTATACGACATTTTATTGACCCTGTCGACCTCAACGCCCCTTCGAGTTCTCGAGCATTATGCAGCTGACGCTGCCTTCCTTCTTCGCTGTTCTCCCTTTTTGAGCTCTTCCTTTTCGACTCCTCTTCCTTTCATTCTCATCACTTCTTCTATACCATTACTATTTTTAATACCCAGACGACCCCTCTATACGACATCTTATTTACACTTCCGACCTTAACACCTCTTTGAGCTCTCAACCATTTTGCAGCTGACGCTGCCTTCCTTCTTCGATGTTCTTCGTTTTTAAGCTCTTCCTTTTCGAGTCCTCTTCCTTTCATTCTCATCATTTCTTCTACACCATTAGTATTTTTAATACCCAGATGGCACCTCTATACGATATTTTATTGACCCTGTCGACCTCAACGCCCCTTCGAGTTCTCGAGCATTATGCAGCTGACGCTGCCTTCCTTCTTCGCTGTTCTCCCTTTTTGAGCTCTTCCTTTTCGAGTCCTCTTCCTTTCATTCTCATCACTTCTTCTATACCATTACTATTTTTAATACCCAGACGACCCCTCTATACGACATCTTATTTACACTTCCGACCTTAACACCTCTTTGAGCTCTCAACCATTTTGCAGCTGACGCTGCCTTCCTTCTTTGATGTTCTTCGTTTTTAAGCTCTTCCTTTTCGAGTCCTCTTCCTTTCATTCTCATCATTTCTTCTACACCATTAGTATTTTTAATACCCAGATGGCACCTCTATACGATATTTTATTGACCCTGTCGACCTCAACGCCCCTTCGAGTTCTCGAGCATTATGCAGCTGACGCTGCCTTCCTTCTTCGCTGTTCTCCCTTTTTGAGCTCTTCCTTTTCGAGTCCTCTTTTTTTCATTCTCATCACTTCTTCTATACCATTACTATTTTTAATACCCAGACGACCCCTCTATACGACATCTTATTTACACTTCCGACCTTAACACCTCTTGAGCTCTTAACCATTTTGCAGCTGACGCTGCCTTCTTTCTTCGATGTTCTCCGTTTTTAAGCTCCCCCTTTTCGAGTCCTCTTCCTTTCATTCTCATCATTGCTTCTACACCATTAGTATTTTTAATACCCAGATGGCACCTCTATACGACATTTTATTGACCCTGTCGACCTCAACGCCCCTTCGAGTTCTCGAGCATTATGCAGCTGACGCTGCCTTCCTTCTTCGCTGTTCTCCCTTTTTGAGCTCTTTCTTTTCGAGTCCTCTTCCTTTCATTCTCATCACTTCTTCTATACCATTACTATTTTTAATACCCAGACGACCCCTCTATACGACATCTTATTTACACTTCCGACCTTAACACCTCTTTGAGCTCTCAACCATTTTGCAGCTGACGCTGCCTTCCTTCTTCGCTGCTCTGTGTTTTTGCGCTCTTCCTTTTCGAGTCCTCTTATTTTCATTCTCACCCCTTCGAGCTGCGAGCTCTCCATACATTCCCTTTCTATATATTCTTCAGACCTCAATACTTTTTAAACACCCCTCGACAGTGCAGTCGAAATTCGAGACGAGACTAATTTAGTAGTCCATTTCTAGTCAGATTTTCTATACCTTTTCTAATCTCTGAGTTGCTACAAGAGATTTTATTGAAATATGGCCATTTGCTACGCTGTGAGGTAACGACCATCACAAAATTTCTCATCATAAACGATTTATTACATATAACTGTTTAAAAAAAAACTGTAATCGAACGAGAATTTACCTCGCGTATATTCTTTTAATGCGGATGTTGATTGTGGCAGGTCGGGATTATCGCCATCTTATAAAGATCCATTAAAATTAAAAATGCTCCACTCGTCCGAATACAGTTAATAAGAGGAGAGCTAATCAATTTTATATGTATCGTGCCGGATAAAATTCTCATAATTAAATTTAAACAATAGACATTTCATACATATCAACTTTTTTTATAATTTTTTAATATTTTAAAACTTACGGTACCTACCTACTTTCAATTCTCTTTTATTTGAAAAACATAATAAGCTATAACGAATTGAATTAAGAAAATTTATTTCATTCCAAGCTAATGCGCCTACTTACTGTTCTTAGTTCTTAGCGTATAATTAACTTAAGTTTGAGTTTTTTCTTTTTGAAATTTTTAAAAGGGGAACAATTCTTTTAATGTGTACTAAGTAGCCGTCAGAAACGTATTGACCGTTGCAACATAACGAGCTTCCTCATTCTCATAGCTTCGTCCAAATATATATATATTGGGATGTTCCGTGGTCCAAATTAAATTCTGTGCAGCTTTTTGGAAGAAAGTATTTATTTTTAAGATGGGATATCTCTTATTACTCAAAATGTCTATAATAGTATATTAAAAAACGAATTTCATAAGTCACGTATTATAGCACGACTCCAAGTTTAAAATGCGACTGGCGTAGCCAGGAGCGTTTTAATGGAGGAGTGCTATAATCGCTATAATGACTTATGAAATGAGTTCTTTATACAATTTTTTCTATTTTGCGCCTTTTAAAGTCCATTTTCAAAGATAAAAAATCAAAATATAAAAATTTAGGGATTTTTGTGATGGTTGGCTGGTTGGCAGTACTAATTGTAAAGTGACATTTCGTAATTTAAAATTCAAATAAATTGTTTTGTAGTTTGAATTGGTCGTTAATTAATTAATTTTAATTATTATGTTAAAAAATAGAACATGTTAATTACAAAAAGTGTCGTTTTCTCTTTCCTCGATTTGACAAAATATGTCAAATTAAATATTACTACCAACTTCGAACATCAAACTTTACCAAAATTATTACAGCACGCTAAATCTCATTACGACACGCAAATGGATGCTATAATAGCCATCTTACAGACGCAAAATATAAAAAATTGTTTTGTAGTTTGAATTGGTCGTTAATTAATTAATTTTAATTATTATGTTAAAAAATAGAACATAGAACGCAAAATATAAAATTTTTTTTATATTTTGCGTCTGTAAGATCGCTATTATAGCATCCATTTGCGTGTCGTAATGAGATTTAGCGTGCTGTAATAATTTTGGTAAAGTTTGATGTTCGAAGTTGGTAGTAATATTTAATTTGACATATTTTGTCAAATCGAGGAAAGAGAAAACGACAATTTTTGTAATTAACATGTTCTATTTTTTAACATAATAATTAAAATTAATTAATTAACGACCAATTCAAACTACAAAACAATTTATTTGAATTTTAAATTACGAAATGTCACTTTACAATTAGTACTGCCAACCAGCCAACCATCACAAAAATCCCTAAACTTTTATATTTTGATTTTTTCTTTGAAAATGGACTTGAAAAGGCGCATAATAGAAAAAATTGTATAAAGAACTCATTTCATAAGTCATTATAGCGATTAGAGCACTCCTCCATTAAAACGCTCCTGGCTACGCCAGTCGCATTTTAAACTTGGAGTCGTGCTATAATACGTGACTTATGAAATTCGTTCTTTAATATACTATTTTAACGTGTTTATAGTTTATTCTATTAAAATTTAAAAGAGATCCAACTAAAAGTCCTCTAGGAAAATGTTTCTTGCCTCAGTCTCTATAAACTATTTCGAGTGGCGCCCGAAATTTTTACGAAGCTCCGATGTGTGGTTCAAGTTGAATAGGTTTTCCTTGAGTTCTGTAGGAGACGTGGTGACACAGTTGTAAGAAAAGTTAAAGGAGCGCGAAAATATACGGAAAAGGCACGCAAAGAGCAAAGTTGGAGCGAGACGACGGGAGGCGTTGAGATGTGAAAGAAACGCCAATTTAAATCCTAACGAGTTAGTTGTTTTGACAGATCGTAAAAATTAATTAGGCAAACAATTGAAGTAATTTAGGTTAAATCGTGGGCCGTACTAGGTCGTACTTGACTTAGACATTGGCGAGAGCGATTCGAGACGAATTTAATTTGGATCGCACGATTTTATTTTTATGGTCGAAACGCTATTTTAAAGGTTTGGAAGCATTAAATAGTTGAAGATGACACTCGAGTAATTACGACCCACGCTTGTGAAAATTTTATGTTTTGAATATTTTGAAGTAGAGAAGAGACCGATGGTAAGATTAATTAATTCGTAAGAGTCGTAAGTACCACTTGTTAAAGCGCGAATAAAAAAAATTATAAAATCAAGAATGAAAAGTACCGCTAACATTCGCTTCAAACGATAAAACTTCTTGATTTCCATACATGGCATTTAATGAATTGTGCACACACAACGTATAAAATTTCTTTCACGCAACAATTTAGAAGTAAAAGCAACGTAAAAGAGATAAAACGCGTTACTTGTTGGACGAATGATGAGACAATGTAACAAACTACTCTCATAAAACAATACGTGTTTAGTTAAGAGTTGAAATGTTTATTGCTATAACGGTAGTTAATAGAGTGCTAAATTAAAATATTCTTTGATTGAAAATAATTGACTGCATTGTCTCTTGTCAAATGTAGGTATTTGTTGTGCTTAAAAAAATTATCCCATTTTTAAAATAATCACACTTATCATATAAATCATAAATCGTAACAACCTATAAGGAAGAGATTGCAACGACTGGTCAGGCGAGTAAACTTCGAGTTTTTCAAAAATGCGTTCTAATTGTTCGTAATTACGAACCTAATTAAGCAGGCTAATTACAAACAAGTATATAAGATCAAAAAGTGTAATTTTCAATTATAAAATTTCAATAGCACTACCTAACCTAACAATATACAGGGTGGGAAAAATCTACAATGTTACTATAGGGGGTAACTTTCTAAATATAAGAGCTAAAGAGTTCGTTAAATTAGCAAAATTGGGCAGAATTAAAAGACAAATTTAATGGTGGTTTTGTCTTTTATCAATGTTGCCAACTTTTAAAGTTATTGAAAAAAAACTAAAAGTGGTCAAAAGTGGTTTGTGTAAAAAAATATTTTATTAATTATAAGATAACGCAGTTGGCTCTGCTTCGAAGAGTCGGTGCGTGATTGGGCCCAATAGTTCTGCCCTGTGCCCTGTTGGACTGTTGGACAGTGTATAATAACCTAAATAAATAAATATTAGAAGTTCTAAAGCTGAGGTAAAATATTTAAAAACTTGTTCTGCTGAGAAAAAAATGTTTGCGAATATTTTTTCTTAAAGTTGGTCAAACGGCCTTGCCTATTAAATTGATAAATGGAAATAGTAATAAATTTTTAGGCAACAAATAAATTTTAACGATATTTTAGTGCTAATGACGAACTTGTAGCACTTTATAAGTATTAAAGTTGAGACTTGGTTATAGCGGTTTTAATTGCCTTTGAGGCATTTTGAGTGCTTACGTAAATTATATGTAATTTTTTAAACAATTTATAAGAAAAAAAGCTTAAAATATCAAATAATGAGGTATTAAACTTTCTATTTTAATAGTTCTTGTGTTTATCTTTATATTTAGTACCTACTCTACCTACTACCAATCACGTTACTTAAAATTTAAATTAATTGATTTTGAATGTAAAGTATGTGATTAGGAGATTAGGAAGACAAGCGCAAAAATAAATTTAAGTTTTCTGCCTTAACTGGAGTGTACTATCGTTCACAAAAAGGGCAAGTTGACTTTTTTTTTCAGATTAACAGTAGATCGGTATAACAATCTATCCAACGCCCTTAAGCTGGAAAGTCAAAAAATCGACTTCTAACTTCTACGTATTTATAAATCTGCTATACCACGCGCGATTTTTCAAAAATGGCCTCTGAAAAGGTTTAAACTAAAGCTGAACTGAACCATCGACTCAAAACTTGTAGGGACGCTTGCTCTTATGTGTCGCCCCTCGGATTGGAACTAAGCACTAAACTCCCACTATTGCACATTGTGTGGCACACAAATCTGGACTAGTTTGGCCACTTTTCAAAAAGTTCCGAGTAGGTAAATGAAGCCAACAGGTATTTATATAATTCAATTTTATATCTGATGCTCAATCGGACACGAGCGTTGCATATTTACATTAATGTTCACCTGTCATTTACTTGTCATGTTATTGGTTTAAATGAAATATGATAATTTTGCTTTAACTCGCCACAGACCTCAGGGTTAAAACAACTCGCTTAGCACCTTTGTATAGTATTACTGTTTTTCTCAAATTCGCGTGTATTAATTAACTTTTTTACTATTTGTCTGGGCGTTCAAGAAAAACGGAATAAGAATGCAAGAAAATCCCATTTTTTTTAATGTTGCAACTGCAACCATGGGTTGGTTTAAACTTGAAATAACATTCTCAAAAAGAATCGTCCCTGCTCGGGTGCCAAAATGTAAAAAGTAAACAAATACCTCGAAATCGTGCCAAAAACCTGCTATAATGAGAAGTGGGCTTTTTTCGGTGAGCACGCCGTTGTGTCATCGATTGAATGTGAATTTTACAGTTGTTCCATTAGAGATTAGAGTTTTAATTCAAATGTGCAACGTGAGCGCACACTTTTTACTTTTAGCTTGTGTAAATAAGAGATTAAAAGAGAATCGAAAATTCATCTAAAAAGTTTTTTTACTGTTTAGTGCTTTTTTTAGACATCCTGTGTAATTAAGAATTACAATAATCTGTATAAACACCTGAACGCGAATTTAATCATCAACATTAAAGAACAAAAACACACCTGTAATTTAACGCTTGTTTTAATAATTATTATATTAAGCGTAGCATGAAGATGTTCTAATAAAAGTAATTAAAATGCAACAAAAAAATTTATATCTTTAGGGTAATTTAATTTTGTTTTTATGATAACTATGCTCCATTCCATTAAGCATTTTTGTCAAAATTTAACGCGCTCTAGCGCCTAAACAGTTTGTCTGAAGAAAAAACTTAAAAGGTATAATTTGTAGGAAATTTAATGTACTTTATTTTTTTATAGGAACACTTTTCTCTAAAAACGCCTAGTTTTTGAGTTATAAGCGTAAACTAAAAATATCAATTTTTTGACCGATTTTAACTTGCACGCGCTCCAGCGCCCAGCGCCTGAACAGTTTGTCTGAAAATAAAACCTAAGCGATACCATTTTTAAGAAATTTAATATTCCTTATTTTTTTATAAGAAAATTTTTCTCTAAAAGTGCGTAGTTGTTGAGTTATAACGATAGACTAAAGATATTAGGTTTTTTACCGCTTTTGTAATTTTGGCCAACTTTAATGCGCTCTAGTGCCTAAACTATCAGTCTGAAGAAAAAACCTAAAAGATATACTTTTTAGGAAATTTGATGTCCTTTATTTTTCTTTAAGAACATTTTTCTCTAAAAGTGCGTAGTTTTTTAGTTATAAGCAATAAACTAAAAATATCTGTTTTTTGACCGGTTTTCTAATTTTCACCATACTTTAACGCGCTCTAGCGTCTAAACAATTTGTCTAAAGAAAAAAATATATGATATAATTTGTAGGAAATTTGATGTTCTTTATTTTTCTACAGGGACACTTTTCTCTAAAAATTTATAGCTTTAGAGTTATAAATGATAAGCTAAACATATCAGTTTTTTGATCGATTTGTAATTTTTGTCAAACTTTAACGTGCTCTAGCGCCTAAACAGTTTGTCTGAAGAAAAAGCTTAAAATATATCATTTGTGTGAAATTTAATGTACTTTATTTTTCTATAGGAACACTTTTCTCTAAAAACGTGTACTTTTCGAGTTATAAGCGATAACCTAAAAATATCAGTTTCTTGACAGATTTTGTCATTTTTGTCACACTTTAACGCGCTCTAGCGCCTAAACAGTTTGTCTGAATAAAAAACCTAAAAGATATATGTAGCTTGTAGGAAGTTTGATGCACTTTATTTTTCTATAAGAACACGTTTCTCTAAAAATGTGTAGTTCTTGAGTTATAAGCGATAGGTACTATACTGTATTTCACCAAGGTATGTATGTCTTTTACATTATGGCTCCACCGTGCCATTTCTAGTTCTACCTACTACATATCTTGTAGGCACAGGATATAGGTCAGTATTCACATTAATAATTCCAATGTAGGTATATTTAATACCTCATACGTCAAAAATGGCGCGAACTAAGGCAATTATCTAAGCCGAATGTAAAAGTTTATTAGCAAATCTTCTCAAATAAAGGCTCACAAAATGATATAAGTAATAATTAAAATATTTAATATGCGTGATCTGTCAAGGATTATAAAAAAAAGTTTTATAAGTGTCCGACTCCTCCTTATTTTTACAAATTTATTTTTATTCTATTTGATTGATGTGCAAATTAATTTAGAATTTAGACCATCGAGCTTTAGAAATTTGTAATTATTCCTTCAATTGTTAGTTTTCATAAAGACTTGCCCAAAGAGACCCCCCGCTGATATTATAAGGTCCAGTTTCGCTATAGAGGACGCCCACAGCGCCAATAGTTGGAAATTAAACAATAAAATATTTTAAAC